>OX336376.1:13948125-14645633 GCA_946902895.1 Fragum fragum | reverse complement strand
ATACAGTTCCCAATGATGTTTAAAATTTGCAAGATGTAATTTTAAAGTTTCAAATCCACCTAGTTCAAGAATAATCTACCATTTCACATTCCCCCCCCCCCCCCTCTGTTAATGGAAATCAGTGATTAACTTCAAATATTGCGTTGTAAAATATTTCCTTAAATTGCATCAATGCCATGTCCCCTAGAGGGGAGCAGCTGGGGCCATAAAGTCACCCTTTGTGACGAGCTCTACTTCAATTAGGATAAGTATTGATTTTCTTTTCCCCTAATAGATTACATGATCTTGCACCAAAACAATTAATATGCCCCTCCCCTTCAATGAAGATGGAGTTTATTGTTTTGCTCATTTCAGTTTGTCTTTCAGTCAGTACACAAAACCTTGTCTGGATGGTTACTTGACACAGAGCTGACCAAGGTTTACCAAATTTTACACAATCGTCTTCGGGTGTAGATGATTCCTATTAACCCATTCCTGTTTTATGAAATTTTAGACTGGTCCAATTTCAAAGAGGTTGCAGACGACAATGAAAAATGCATGCAATTTGAAATCTGACCATCCTATGTGGTAGAAAATATTGTGGGAAAAGGAGAAATTGCTTGTTAAAAGCAATTTCTCCTTTTTCAACAATGTTTTCTCAAGTATAAAATCACAGTCACGTCAAATCCCGGGTTTGTTCAGGAAGGGTTAACACGTTCCTACACAGTGATGCTTTTGAACTCCTTTCAAGAGCAAGGGGCCTTTTTGGCCATAGACACTCTATTGGCTATCAATTTTTCTATTAAAGTAATCTGATAATTAAGGAAGTTAATTGCTTAACCCATTCCCACCCAAGAAAATGTTAGACCAGTCAAAGAAGTTGCAGAGGATAATTTTAAATTGATGAAATCTTCCGAATCTTTGTTTTTTAGGGTAGAAAACATTGTAGATAATGAAGAAATTACTTGTAACAAGCAATTTCTTCATTTGTATCTCCTTCCGATGAAATCATTGGGGGGGATATTGATTTTTCCTCGTCTGTCTATCCGTATGTCGATCCTTCTGTCTGTCCGTCGGAGTTTCCACGCTATTTCTTGGAAACCATTGACTTGATTTCAATGAAATTTTGTGGAAAGCTTCACTAAAAAGAGGAGATGCACATATTGTCCGGGTTATCTGATTCAACTAATAAATTTAGAGTTACTGCCCCTGATTGGTGAAGCTATAGACATAAAGAGTATTATTTGTTTCTGCGCTATTTCTTGGAAACCATTAACTGGATTTCAATGAAACTTTGTCGAAAGCTTCACTACAAAGAGGAGATGAGCATATCCTAGGGATATCCGGTTGGACTATTAAATTTAGAGTTACTGCCCCTGATTGTTGGAGCTATATACATACAGAGTAATATTTGTTTGTGCGCTATTTCTTGAAAACTATTGGCTGTATACTAGCTGTAAACCATGAACAGGATATACTCCATTGTCAAACAAAATATTTCGGCGGGAGATATCAATTCAATGAATTTGTTTGCATAAAATGAAAATAACAAATAGGACTTTATCCCCCTTTATTATTTTAAGCAACAATCCTTAACCCATTCCCACACAATCACGCTTTTGGACGCACCTCAAGTAGAATAATTAGGGAAAAAAATGTAAAACAAGTGGATGTTGTATTGCGATGCAAAACAGGAGTCCAACACCGGATTAAGAAAAAGTCTTTTTTCACAGTTAATCTTCCCAAACAAGACCTGGTTTTGACGTCTCTAAGAGTAAGCTTAGGACAACTTAAAGAGAAGTAAATTGAAAAGAAGAAAATGCTGATAATTAACATTTTTTTTCTTCAATATTTTCTGTACTTTAATGTTCATTATTTCTTTATTTCATAACATTCGTCTGCAGAAGCTACTAATTTGGCCTAGTCTAAATTTTTTGCTGTTTCGGAAAGAGTTAACCAAATTGAGTTGTGTAAAGGAAAAGAAGATTAGGAAGACAATAAAGGTGAAAATAACAAAGGGCTATAACTCAACAAGAGAACCATGATGGTCCTTCACTGATATAATCAGTATCAAGCTGAGACGAGTCTATTTTGGTTACGGATTTTGACGGAGTTATGGCCCTGTGGTGAGAAATCGTGTTCGCTCAATTTCTCAGCAACTACTAGATGGATTTGATTCAAATTTCACAGAAAGACCCGGTATAGGTCAGACATGTGCATATCCTATTTTGGTTATGGTCCATTTATTTTTGACTGATTTATAGCCCTTTGATTAACAAGTCCACTTTTTTGTTACAGCCCTTTGGGGGATAGCACTTGTATATGGACAAGCGCTGTTGGGGGTATTAGTCTGCTTTGTGACAATTTCTAGTTACTGTCTGCAAATTCTTTTAATGTAGACCAGTTTTAAGAGGAGAAAAATTTGATATTGCTCTGATTGAGCATTTTACCAAACTTGTAGCCTCTGGGGTGGGGCCAATTCAACCAAATGAGTATAGTTTTAGCAACCTTGGTAGAGGACAATCTGGATGTACTTTAAACCAAATATGAATGCATTACAACTTATACATTGGGAGAGGAAGATATTTGAACATGCTCTTACTGAGCGTTTTTCATAACTTTGAATTCCTTGGGAATGCCCATTTTGGTCCAAAGTATATAAACATGGTAGATGACAAGGACATTATGCTATGTTTTTTATATTATTGCTCTAGGTCATATATTTAAGAAGAAGAATTCTTTCAAATTAAGAGAATTATGCAATTTTCGACCCTTGGCACAAAGACATTTTTTATCCTAAGGAAATATTTTCCTGTAACATAGTACAAAATTATTAAGTAATACTACATACCAAATATGATTATCCTCATATATCAGAAAGAGAAGACTTTTGAAGTTGCTCTAATTGGGAATTTTCCCAAATTTTGGACCTCTGCGACAGGGCTATGTTTTATTCCAGGACTAAGATTTTAGCTAAAATGGTAGGGAATCATCTGGTTATGCTCTATACCAAATATGAATGCCATAGACTTGGTAGATTATGAGAAGACTGTTGAACATGGTCTAATTGAGCATTTTGATCTATAAGTGTACTAAGTTTGAAGTTACTAGCAATTATAGTTTAGGAAATATGTTTCGGACGAAAATGTAAAGGTAAAAACGACATGGGGAACTAACTAAAAAAAAATGAGTGTGACAAAGTTACTGTTCTTGTACATGAGACTTCTCCACATTTTGATCAATAAGTATACAAAGTTTGAAACTGTTAACACTTATGGTTTAGGAGATATGTTATGGTAACAAGAGTGCCATAGTCACAATATACGCCGCCACTTTGCTGCTGTTTCACGAAAATAATTGTTGACACTACTTATTTTGACAGAACCAAATTCAACACATTTGCAGACTACCATTTTAAATTGTCAAGTTCAAACTGTTCGTTATGATTGATTGATTGAATGGGGTTTAACGCCTCTTTAAACTGCAACTATTAATAATAATAAAAAAAAACAAAAACCCAGAGACTAAGTGTCAAGGGGCATAACTCTTGCAAAAATCAATGAACCATAAAATCCTTGATCCATGTACACCTACAAATTATGGTGATGACATTGAAAAGGTTTCATTTAAATCAAGACAAAAAGTTAGGAGGAGTTGCGTTCACAAGGCTGCAATTTCAATAAGCCCCAGATACTAAGTTTTAAGGGGGCATAATTCAGGGAAATAAATGAACCATAAAATCCTTGATCCATGTACATCTACAAATTATGGTGATGATATTGACCAAGTTTCATTTAAATCGAGACAAAAATTAGGAGGAGTTGCGTTCACAAGGCAGCAATCTCAATAAGCCCCACTACTGGATACAATTTCCTCATTTTCCATAATGTTTCCTAAAACCTTTTTTCCTGAGAAGCATAAAACGGAGGCATTGTTTGGGAATAGATTAAGGAGCATCAAAGTCACCCTGATCTAAAAATTACTGATATATAGATGAAATCATGTTAAGATATTAACTAGACACAGAATTGACCAATATTTGTCTTATTCAAAAGATGTTCATCTCATAGCAGGTTACTTATCTTGAGGTCAATTTGTCAAAGGTAAAGGTCACAGTGGCGAACTTATTACATAGACCAAACATTGCCTTGTAGATAACTAGCCACAGAATTAAACTGCCATAAATAATCATTTAACCTGTTTCTGTTTATTGAAATTTTAGACTGGTCCAAATTCAAAGAAATCGCAGATGACAAATTATGTTGATGGATAGAAAACATTGTGGATAATGATGAAATTGCTTGTTACAAGCATTTTCTTCATTTTCCACATTGTTTTCCAAAAGCTATAATCTTGAATGGCTTAAGAGTGTAGGTGACTTCTTTTGATTTCCTTATCAACCTGTGTGAAAACCAAGGAACATTCAATAAATTGATACAGTGGAACCCTGTTAATCTCATCAATTCAACACTTTCATTGCAATTTACCAGACGGTATTAAAAGTTACAATTTCTTCTTTACACTGTTTGTGAATAAAGTCTATTGCAATCATGCATTGGACATGATCTCTGTTTGTAAAAGTTATCCCCCCTCACACACACACTGCCACATTTATACAGGAAGTGGTGTTCACCTGATTCAAATACTGTTTTAAACTTCTAATTAAGTAAATTTCTTTGGAAGTAAACAAAAATAGCATTTAAGAACAAGTATAATACAATGTACCTTAATCCTTGTCAAGCTGATCCCAGAATATTCCTGCTTTGGCAATGGTTTTAGCAGGTGTAAAGACTAAGATCAGCCTGCACAGATGTGCAGTCTGATCTTAGCCTACACTACCTGCTTGTTCTTGTTGTGTTTAGAAAATCTTAGAACTCAACATCGATTTAATTATGTAACAGTTTTAAAATATAGTGAAAAGAGGATAAATATTCATCATGAGAAGGATTAATTGCGATGCTGAATATCATTTGGTAAATATGGATCACAGAAATCATCACAGAGAGACCTGCAACATGTGGTCTTTGTCCATTGTAGTTTGAGGAGCTTTGTATTCGAAAAATTGTTACATATGTCATCTGCTGGATTTTAACACATTATACTGGCTACTTTTGAGTGACCCTGATCTTGAACTGATTCAGAAAGATAGTCTTCATTCTTTAAAGGCAGCCATGAATGATATAAAGTTATTATCCACACAAGGTTTTGTAGTTATTTCTAAATTTACCTGTACACCACAAAGCTGAAGACAATTCTGTGACCATTACCTTAAATGGGTTAGTCTCAAAGCGTTCTTCAATCATGGGATGTCATGGGTTCGATCCCCGGCGGTGGCACATATCCTTTCCGACATTTGTCTCACATCAATGGGTGGGTAATCTTATACCTAAGTGGGATAGTAGCTGGAGGCTAGGAAAGGATGTAGTGGTAGTACTGGTGTGAGAAATACCAGGAATCCAGCTGCCGCGATATGACTGAAATACTGTTAAAAGTGGCGTTTAAACCCCCATTCATTCAATCAATCTCAAAGCCAAGAAATGAATGTCGGTACTAAATTTGACTGACTAAGGTCAATTCTTTGTCACATTATCAGGAGAAAACATTTTCATAAACCAAATCCTTTGGCAGATTGAGCTGAAAAGCAAAAGGTATCGGATTAATCTGAAAATCAATAGGGAATCAAAACCCCAAAATGAATAGCTGTGAGTCCAGGTTTGACCCATCTCCAGTTTCACACACAATACTGCTTTTTTATGCCCATAAGAAATAAGTTTTGGAAACATTTTGAACAATGAAGAAATTGCTTGCTATAATTTCTTCATCATACACAATGTTTTCTACCAAATGAGACAAAGATTCTTAAAATTTCATCAGCTTTAAACTGTCGTCTGCCACTGCTTTGAATTTGGACTGGTCTACAATTTTGTCGTCTGGGAATGGGTTTAGCTATCATCCGAGACAAGATTTGACCTCAACCTTTGATGGATTAATCATAAAATTTAAAAGGATCATCAGCAACCAGAGATGAGTGCCTGCACCAAATTTGGAGATCCCTGTCAAGTTATCTTCTGGACAAGGTTTGGTGAACCAAAGATTAGGTAAAAAGTCACACTGACCTGGACCTTTGATTGTTCAATCTGTAAATCAGAAGGGATCATCACCACTAAGAGGTGGGTGTCTGTACCAAAAAGGCAGGCCAAGCTCAATTTTGAATGGAATGATCTGAAAATTGATAGGGATCATCAACACCAAGAGAATGGTTTCTGAGCCAAATTTGGTGTTCATAGCTCTTTTCTGTGCCAAGTTGTCATCTGGACAATGTTTGGTGTACCAAAGGCTAAGTTTAACATCACACAGGGACTTTGTTCACAATGTTTTTACCCTTAACCCATTCCAACACAGCAAAATTTAAGACTGGTCCAAATTGAGAGAAGCTGCAGACGATAATCCAAGTTGATGGAACTTCAAACTTTTTAATCTTTTGGGATAGAAAACAATGAGGATAATGAGGAAATTGCTTGATACAAGCAATTTCTTCATTTTCCACAATGTTTTCCAAACTTTTTTCTTGAGGGGCGTAAAAATGAGGGATTGTGTGGGAATGGGTTAAGACAAACAATATGAATTTGGTTTAATGCCACTTTTAACAGTACTTTGATAATAACATGGACATAGCACTTAATCATGGATCTCTGGTATTTCTCACACCAATAATACCACAACATCCTCTTCGAGCCTCCAGCTTCTCATCCCACTTTGGTTGAATTGAACCAGAATTGTGGCGCTTCTGACCAAGATTCAAAAAGACAGAGCCGAAATATTTCCTTTTGACTGAAAACATAGAATATTGATGATGCGTAAAGGATAACATATGTCAAAGGTTAACAAAGCTCACAATAAGCACACTGACCTCAGCTAAGCTATAAATAAAAGTTTCAGGAAATAAATAATCAAAAAGCCTTATTATGACAAATTTTTATTTACAGGATTTTCTAATGAACAAAACTACACAGAAAGCTTTTACAAAGACAGAAATGAAAGTCAAAAGTATATCATCCTTAATCAAATTCATGATTTTTTCTAAACGATAATAAATAGACTGACCCACATTTTTGACCAAGTCTTTTTTTTTCAGCTATACTAGGTGAATATAGCTGAATTTTGAGAAAACATCATTCAACCCATTACAAGACAAAATTTAAGACTGGTCCATATTGAAAGTAGTTGCAGAAGACAATTTAAAGTTGAAGAAATTTTGGGTGGATATTTTCACATTTTGTGTAGAAAACATTGTGGAAAATGAAGGAATAGCTTGTTGCAAGCAATTTCTTCATTTTACACAATGTTTTCCAAATTGTTTTTCTCGAGGGGCATCTAAATGTGTCACTGTGTGGGAACAGGTTAGAGCTGGCAAATGATAAGCTCTCTTGAACATCATCTAGGAAACACATCGATGTGAAAATATATTTGAATCCTGTATCTGCATTATTCTTTATTCATTCTACTTTGATTTATGTAACCTTGCATCAGGACTGTTCTAAATTTTGACATTTAACAATATTGTGTTGAAAAAAATGACAAGTAGACGGCGCAGACTAACATCAGATTGAATGTATATACAGGCTGATCTTTGTCTATGCTGTTTTCCACCAAACGAATATTCTAGAATCTGGTGAGTTTGCTCCCTTAACTAAATCCTCAACCCAATCCTGCTTTTTTATGCCTCAAAAGAAAAATACTTGAGAGAAGATTACGGAAAATAAAGAATTTACTCATAACAAGCAATTTCTTCATTATCCACAATGCTTTCTACCTAGTTCACAAACTAAAATTGTCATCTGTTAATTCTTTTAATTTGGACTAGTCTAAAATTTTGTCATCTAGTGATGAGTTAACAAGTTTAGTAATCTAATCTAAACATCCAAGATATGTGATAAAGAACAAGATCAACACATGCAGATGCAAAGCTGGGCTCCAGGTGCTAGAAAATTAACAAGAGCTTCGCAAATGGGCATGCCAGTGAAAAAACACTAAGTAGAAAATTTCCAAAACAACTTGAGGGATCAAAATATTTGTCTTGTCTACAACTAGACATCACAGAGAATCATTGTGGCTTGTTTTTGTTCATTTCATTTGAAAATGTAAGAGTTGTGCATACAAAAATACCACAATTTTAAGCTGTTTTGCTCATGCACAAACAGACATCATACAGTTTCATTGTGGCAAGTTTCAAGTGATTCCAATGGAAAAAGTAGTCAGATTTGAGTACTCAAAACACAGCATTTTAGGCTATTTTGCTGAGTCAAGAACAGATAATTCCAAAACAACTTGAGGGATCGAAATGTTTTCTGGCATGCACAACTAGAAATCAAAGAGAGTCATTGTTGCAAGTTTCATTTCATCCTATTGAAACTGTAGGAGTTGTGCTCACACAAAATTGCAGACAGACCAAAGAACATCCAAGACCATAACATAATATTTTGGGCATATAAAAAGTGTGAGTCAAAAGGGAGCAAACAACAAGGCATTTAGTTATTTCTCTCATAAGATAGATTGATATTTAGATATTGAATATAGCCCAGTACATTGCCAAGTTTCATGCAAACATCTTAAATAAAAGCTTTTACTCATCACCATGACAAAAATTGAGACTGGTCCAAATTAAAGGAAGTTGCAGCTTCTAGCAATTTCTTTTTCTTTGTTTTTTTTTCCCAACTTGTTTTCCATAGTTTTATTTTTCTTTGACTGAGGGTCATGGAAAAATTATTAAAAGTTGGCCATGCCTATGTCTTCACCTACAACACAAGGATGATGTCAATGCTTTGGCTAATAAGTCCAAAACCTCCAAGCTAATAATTCTGTCCTAAAAACAATAATTTGTTATTATATATAGAAACTCTAAAAGGTCAAAAGATTGTAGCTAATTTTTTCTTGTTCTATGAACACAAAAATTGGCTTCTATGTACAAACAAATATTAATAAACAACATTGCTTGTCTTGTAAAAATTAAGTTTATAATGTATGTTGGTGGGGTTTTTTTTTTGTCTAAAACACCAACCATCCCATTCCCACATAATGCTGCTTTTTTAACGACCCTACAAGAAATTCTTAAGAACATTGTGGTAAAAGAAGGAATTGCTTAAACAAGCAATTTTCCCCTTTTTCCACAATGTTTTCTACTTCCGTAAGACAAACAATATAAAAATATATTTAACCCATTCCCACACAAGCCCTCCTTTTTACGACCCTCACGAAAAAAGCTTTGGAAAACATTGTGGAAAATGAAGAAATTGCTTGTATCAAGCAATTTCTTCATTATCCACATTGTTTTCTATCCCAAAAGACGAAAAAGCTTAAAACTCCATCAACTTGAAATTATCGTCTGCAGCTTCTTTCAATTTGGACCTGTCTTAAATTTTGCTGTGTTGGAATGGATTAACTAGAAATTGGTGTCTGTAATTTTTTTGAACTTTGAACAGTCTAGAATGTCAGGCCATGCCTACTGACCAGATAGTAGACCCAGATGTCAAACGGCAAAGGTTTGCAAAGTATTTGATAAGTTGTTGTTGTTTTTGTTTGATTGGCAATTAACATAACTTTTAGCAGTACTTTAGTTGTATTGAGGCAGCTTGAGCACCTAATCATTGATTCCTGGTATTTCTCCCACCAGTTCTACCACTACATTCTTTCTGAGCCTCAAGAAGCTCATCCTACTAGGTTTACAATCATCCATCAACTATTGGGAGACAAATGTCGAAAAGAGCATTTGCCAAGACCGAGTATTGAACCCTGAACCTCATGATGAGAGTCTGAATTTCTTCCAATTGCCCAAATGTCCCGACTACACATATTCAGTCAGAGCAAAAATCAAATCTTCAGTTTAAAGAATTCGCTGTGATTGTTTGAGTTGCCCATGAATGAAAATGGACTAAATGTCACACGATCTTGACAGTGATGGTCTGTCATTTGTATAACGCTTACCTAAGAAATAGATTTCTCATAGTATTGACTGTTATCCTGAAGACAGTGTGATACTGACATAACATAATTCAAAAGCCAGCATCCTCTTGTTGGGTTACATTAATCTAAATATATCAGCAAAAAGCCTTTCTTTAGATATAATTGATTTACATACATAATAAAGAATGAGCAATTTGCATCCTGAATAGTGGTTGGGTCAAGCTTCGACTACAGCTTTTCATCAAGCTGTATCTACAACCTTCAGGTCTATATCTTAGTTGATAGAAAAAGAGGTAAATGAAATTGAAAGTCTTAACCCATTTCTACTCAAGAAAATTTTAGACTGGTCCAAATTGAAAAGAGTTGCAGACGACATTTTAAAGTTTATGAAATTTTAGATTTTTTCAACTTTCTGGGTAGAAAACAATGTGTAAAATGAAGAAATTGCTTGTGACAAGCAATTTCTTCATTTTACACAATGTTTTCTCAATTATTTTTCTTCAGGGGCATCCAAAAGCGTCACCATGTGGGAATGGTTTAAATGCCCATCTGAGATTAATCAACCACATTTTGACAATACACTGTGATTAGGATGATAGTTTATAAAGGTGAGAACCTCCCTTTTATTTTTTGGCAATACAAGTACAGTAATCTTGTATCAAACGACCACTCATGGGACAACCAAAAAGTGGTCTCTTGAGAAAATGGTCGATTTAAACACACATTTCTGTGAAATATATGAAGAATTAATTTGATAGCTTAGATAAATTATGAAAGAGTTCTCCCTGAATCCTTTGTAGTTGGGACTCAATAGAATTGTCTTGATGAGATTTTGATTGTGGTCCCTTAATACAAGTGGTCTTTTAACCCTTTCCCACAAAACAAAATTTTAGACTAGTCCAAATTGATAGAAGCTGCAGACGACACTTTAAAGTTGATGGAATTTTGAATTTCTTTGTCTTTTTGAATAGAAAACATTGTGGATAATGAAGAAATTGCTTGATACAAGCAATTTCTTCATTTTCCACAATGTTTTCCAAAGTATTTTTCTTGAGGGGAGTAAAAAGGAGGGCTTGAGTTTGAATGGGTTAATCCTTTCCTGTTTAGCAAAAAATAGACCTGTCTCAATTCAAAGGATTTGAAGAGAAAAATTTAAAGTGGATACAATTTGAAAAACAAGAGGACCATGATGGTCCTAAATCGCTCCCCTGAGTATGATGGTTCATGGCTTTATGATATAAACAAAATGGCAAAGCCCTCTGTCTAATTCTTTTGGAGAAGATGTTTACAGATTTCTCTTTTAATCCTAGGTATATTAATGATCCCACCATATAGCACTAATTTCCTGAATATGGTAATGCTTTGAAGTATAGACATCAATACATACCAAGTATAAAAGCTGTAAGCCTAATGGTTTAGGAGAAGAAGGTTTTCAAAGATATCATTATTTATTCCTAACTAAAATTAGGGATTGCGCAGAAAAGGGCTAATTTTTTAAGTAATTTGGTAGAGGGTCAATGGCTGGTGATATGTACCAAATATCAAAGCTCTATTCTTTATGGTTTGGGAGAAGAAGATTTTCAAAGAATTCCTTCTTTATTCCTTGGTAAAATCAGGAATCGCACAGAAAAGGGCTAATTTTCAGAGTATGATATTGCTTTGAAGTATTTTGGTAGACGGTCAATATATTATGATATGTGCAATATATAAAAGCTCTAGGCCTAATGGTTTGGGAGAAGAAGATTTTTTAAGTTTTCCTTCTTTAATTCTATGTAAAATCAGGGATCATTAAAAAAGGGCTAATTTTCAGAATAGGGTAATTCTTTGAAGTATTTTGGTAGAGGGTCAATAGATGATGATATATACCAAATATCAAAGCTCTAGGCCTTAGGGTTTGGGAGAAGAAGATTTTAAAAGATTTCCTTCTTTATTTCTATGTTAAATCTGGGATTACCAAGAAACGGGCTGATTTTCAGAATATGGTAATTCTTTGAAGTATTTTGGAAGAGGGTCAATAGCTGATGATTTGTACCAAATATCAAAGCTCTAGGCCTTGTGGTTTGGGAGAAGAAGATTTTTAAAGATTACCTTCTTAATTTCTATGTAAAATCAGGGATCATTAAGAAAAGGGCTAATTTTCAGAATAGGGTAATTCTTTGAAGTATTTTAGAAGAGGGTCAATAGATGATGATATATACCAAATATCATATCTCTAGGCCTTATGGTTTGGGAGAAAAAGATTTTTAAAGATTACCTTCTTTATTTCTATTTAAAATCAGGGTTCGCAAAGAAAAGGGCTAATTTCCAGAATATGGTAATTCTTTGAAGTATTTTGGTAGAAGGTCAATAGATGATGATGTATACCAAATATCAAAGCTCTAGGCCTTATGGTTTGGGAGAAGAAGATTTTTAAAGATTTCCTTCTTTATTTCTATGTAAAATCAGGGATCATTAAGAAAAGGGCTAATTTTCAGAATATGTTAATTCTTTGAAGTATTTTGGTAGAGGGTCATTAGATGATGATATATACCAAATATCAAAGCTCTAGGCCTTACCGTTTGGGAGGAGAAGATTTTTTCAAGTTTTTTCACTCCGTTGCCATGGCAACCAGAGTTCTTCATGGATTTCAATTCTTTGAAGTATTTTGAAAGAGCATGACCTAAGGATCATTTCTGTGAAGTTTTGTTGAAATTCCATGGTTAGTTTAGGAGGAGAAGATTTTTTTGTAATTGTGAACGGACGGACAGACGGACGGACGGACGATGACTGATCACAATAGCTCCTCCAGAGCACTTCGTGCTCAGGGGAGCTAATAACCATTCAGTAGGTTAGAAAATATTCTGGAAAAAAGAAAAAAAGCTTTTTACAAGCAATTTCTTCTTTTTCTACAATGTTTTCTCCATTATAAAATCAAATTGACATAAAAATAAGGGATTGAACAGGAAAGGGTTAAAGAAATGATAACAGAGTTCATGCAAAATCCTTTGTTGTTGGGACTTATTAGAATTGTCTCACTGACATAAATGAGTACCAACAATATTGGATTTAATTATGATATGCATTTAGCGAGTACGCCCACTTCTTATGTGAGTCATGATTTTGAAAAGGGGATTTTTATTGTGGTCGCTTAACCCTTTCCTGTTTGGCAAAATTTTAGACCTGTCAAAAATCAAAGGTTTTTCAGACAAGAATTTAAGGCGAATTGATTTTTTCCAGTAGGGTGGAAAATATTGTATAAAAAGAAGAAATTGCTTGTTACAAGCAATTTCTTCTTTTTATACAATGTTTTCTCAATTATAAAATCACTGGGACGAAAAAAACAGGGATTGAACAGGAGAGGGTTAACGCAAGTGGTCACTAAATAGAGGTGGTGTCTCAACCAAGATTGACTTCAATCATATTGGGCAAGATGATCTAAGTGAACATGCCTGATTTTCACATGCTTGAACTTAACCCATTCCCAAACAATAACGTTATTTGATGCCCCAAGAAAATTTGGCATGGAAATCATTGTGGAAAATGAAGAAGTTGCTTGTAACAAGCAATTTCTTTATTATCAACAATGTTTGCTACCCAAAAAGACAGAAAATAAAATTTCATCAACTAAATTTGTCCAAAAAATCTTTAAATTTGGACCAGTCTTAAATTTTGCTGTCTGGTAATGGATTAATAACGTAATAGGATGTTTATCATCCTATGAGGTTCCAAAGAACTTGACAGATCTGTCCATACTAGCGGAGGCAACGAAGGAACTGTTATGTCCGAACCGTACACCAGTGGCCATTGCTGTATGATCATTGAACACTGCTAGCTCCTGCCACTGTTTACACAGGTATACTCTGAAAATGTAAAAGGTAAAACTTAGTCAAAGATCGCGTCAAAGTTTACACTCAAATCATGAAATTTTTGGAGGTTTAATCCATTCCCACACAGGGACGCTTTTGAACGCCCCTCATGAGAAAAAAATTGGGAAAACATCGTGATAATGAAGAAATTGCTTGTGACAAGCAATTTCTTCATTTTCCACAATGTTTCCTTTCTAGAAAGTTGAAAAAATCTGAAATTTCATCAAGTTTGAATTGTCATCTGTAACTTCTTTCAATTTGGACCAGTCTAAAATTGTCTTGTGTAGTAATGGGTTAATAAGCAGCACAGTAACATGGAGGAATGGTTTTAAAACCTTCTCTATGATGTAAGGTGTACTCAATTTTTCTGTTTTTTCACCTTGACAATGATATGGACAGCAGCGGCTAGTTTTGTAAAAAGTGCATTTTACTTTAACCAAGTACCAGACGACAAAATTTTAGACTGGTCAAAATTGAAAGGAGTTGCAGATGACATTTAACTGTTTATGAAATTTTGGAATTTTCAACTTTCTGGCTAGAAAACATTGTGTCAAATGAAGAAATTGCTTCTTTCAAGCAATTTCTTCATTTTACACAATGTTTTCCCAGTTGTTTTACTGAAGGGGCATAAAAAAGCCTCATTGTGTGGGAATGGGTTAATATCCAGACTGGTAATAGAAGATTGATAAAAGTAACTTATTCAGTTCTACTCTTTAAATCTAATATATAGGAGATTACCTCAGTTTTTGAAATGTCAGGGCAAAAATCAAAATACATATCTTCAAACATTAGAATTCATATAATCTACAAACATATGACCATTACGCTCAAATCAGGCCACCCTTATAACCCAAATGACAGTCTTGTCAGAATTGAATGGTTAAACTATCTGCCTTTGTAAAAATAATTCATTTCCAGCTTCGTTCATCAAGAATCAGGCATTTTGATTGGCTGATTTTTTTTTTCATACATCCATGAACAAAATTTGAGCCACATCTATTTTGTATACTTATGCATAAAGAAGAGCTTTAACCCTTGTCATGCTGTATAAGTTACCTTACTGAATTTGTGCCAAATCAAAGTGCTGAAAGCACTGATAGAACTTGTTGTTCAAAAATCAATATTTCTTTTAGAAATCAACTTCATAACAACTCCGGCAGGAAAAGTACAAGCAGGAGGTGTAGACTAAGATCAGCCTGCACATAAGTGCAGTCTGATCTCAGTCCACACCTCCTGCCAAAACCGGAATATTCCGGGCTTAGCATGACAAGGGTTAATATTTTTTTTTCAACTCAAAACTAGTAAAATAGTTGCTTCGTTTTGCTTGATGGCATTGAATCAAGAAATGAAGATTTTTTTTTGGTTTTCATGTAAGAGATAAAGAGAATATTTTTTGTTTTCATGGAGGTATGAACCGAAAAACCTAATCACACTGTATGAATACGCGAAGCAGATTCATACATTGTGTGATTAGGTTTTTCGGCTCATACCTCCATGAAAACAAAAAATATTATCTTCATTTCTTATAATTTAATAGCATCGAGCAAAAAATGCAACAACTTAACAAATTTTGAAACCTTTTTGTAGTGAACTATTTTGTGCGGAAGCATTCAAACTGGCTGCGTACTCAAAATTTTGTTCATGGAGGTATGAATTAAATTTTTCGACCAATCAGATCGCACGTTTTTGATAGATGAAACTAACAATTAAATTATTGAGGTATTAACATAAAACCATTTTCACTCTAATGTATGAATCTGCTTCGCATATTCATACAGTGTGATCAAGATTGTTCGTTCATACCTCAATGAAAACAAACAATATTCGCTTCATTTCTTAACCCTTTCCTGTTTTGCAAAAATTCAGACCTGTCCATATTCAAATGTTTTGCTGACAAAAACTTAAAGTGGATTCAATTAGAAATATTATAATTTAGTAGGGTAGAAAACAATGTGGAAAAAGAAGAAATTGCTTACGTTCTTTCTAAATTATAAAATTAGAGGAACGTAAAAACTAGGGAATGAACAGGAAAGGGTTAAATTACAAGTTCTAAACTGAGATTCCCACAAAAAAGGGCAATGGCCATGTAGAATCCTACATGGTAGTCAAAATAATTTGCCACATACGGCAAATGTTATCAAGACAAAGGAAAACTGTGCAATAAATTCAACGCAAATACAAGAAAATAATGCTCCTAAAATCCCAAACTGTACAATTCACAATTTAAAAAGATGAAGAGAATACTTTTTGTTGGTTGCATAGAGGTATGAAACGAAAATACTAATAACACTGTATCGATATGCAAAGTGGATTCATACATATGTATGAAAGGTTTTTTTGTTTCATACCTCCATGAAAACAAAAATTCTCTTCATTTCTTATAATTCAATGATATGGAACAAAAGAAGCAAAAGTTTTACAAATTTTGAAATTATGGAAGCATATAAAATAGCTGCATGCTAATTTTTTATTCCTGGGGTTATGAATAATTTTTTCTGGCCAATCAGAAGGCTCATTTTTGATAGACGAAACCAAGAATTAAATAATTCAATCTTGACCAATGGAGAAAAACAGTGCATAGTTATTTTGAAATTCATACATAATTGTAGTAGATTTCCTCTTTAAGAGCTATATTTTGCCATTTGAACTTGACATATGACTACTTATCCCTAAATTGATTGATAGATTGAATGGGGTTTAACAAGATCTTAAACAGTATTTCAGTCATATGGCAGCAGTTGGAGCACCTAACTATGGGTTCCTGTTATTTCTCACACCAGTATAAACCACTACACCCTTTACGAGCCTCCCTCTACTCATCCCACGATTACCTACCCAGGCTACCCTTTGCTGGAAGACAATTGTCAGAAAAGATATTTGCTTCGACAGGGGATCTTATCCTTGACCCCATAATTGATAGTCTAACACGCTAACTGTGCTATGGCCCCAGCCCCAAAACTAATTTCAAATGGCATATCTGCTAATGATAGAGAACAACTGTGCCAATTTATTTTGAAATCCATCCATATATGTAAGAGATATGCTCCTAACAAGCTTGGAAGATTGTTAGGCAGATGGATAGATGGTTGAACATATAAAATAAATCCATCTGCCTATTTGTGGGTGACCCTAATATTCGAAAGTTAATGGTCTTTCACCAAATTAAAAAAGATAAACATTCGAGACCCACTCACCTCACATCTGACCCAGCCACAGCTAGATAAGTACCACTCTGGTCAAAGCTGAGAGTCCTCACCTGTTATAAAATAAGATCTATTAACCCTTGTCATGCTAATAAAATCCTCTACAAAATTGCATTAAAATCAAAGGGGTGAAAGTACCTGATTCATTAAGTAAGGGTTCACGTTCATCTTGAAGAAAAAATCATATAAACAACTTTGGCTTAAAAGAGACAAACAGGAGGTGAAGATTAAGATCAGACTGCACATATGTGAAGGCTGATCTTAGTCCTCACCTATTGCCAAGGTAGGAATAATCTGGGTTCAGCATGACAAGGGTTAATAATCTAAACATAAGTTTTATCTTCAAACAGACAAACTATTTCTATCAAAAAGCAGTAATTAATATCTAGTTCTCTTTCCAAAGCATTTAAACCCAAGGAACCTTCTAAAACATACAATCCAAAATTGGTACCCTATGGTTCTGTCACTTTCCAACCTTAGCCAAATACAATAAAACACGTATTAAGAAACCAATTGACATATGGCAAAAAAGTAGTCACTTGCTAGATGGTTGCTTAACCCTTGTCATGCTGAATAAAATCTTCTTTAAAATTGTTTAAATCAAAGGACTGATAACACAAAAATCACTAATTTTGGGTTGGTAACTTTTTAGGCATAAATAATGGTATAAACAATTCTGGTGTTAAAGGGACAAGCAGGAGGTCTAGACAAAGATCAGACTGGACATATGTGCAGCCTGATCTTTGTCTAGACCTGCCAAAACAGGAAAATTCTAGCATGTCAAGGGTTAATACTTGATTTTAGACATACACAAAAGAGTGATTCAATTGCATTTATGGTTGTTGCAGAATTCTTACTAAACCCCTTAGTTGTCCATATCTTTGCTTATGTCAGTGTGTGAAATTTGAATCATATGCATAAGGAGAAACTGGGTAGACAAGAAAAAGCTGAAGACCAACCCTTTTGCAGACCAACTGACTCTTTTTATACCTTTAAACAGAGTTTGAGGATATAAGTAATCTTTCTTTCATACTTGAAGCTAGTAACAATGTACTTTGAAGAAGAAATTTCAACCAAGTGGAATCCTCCGTATTTATATTTCAATATAAATTGTAGGAGATTGAAGGCCCAGTAACAATTTAATACAAAACAGTAACTACAGTAACACAATGATGACTTATATGAGTAGCATGTCCTGGGTTTAAATTCAATCAAGTGTTCTGCCTCAACACTTAATGTCTTTTTATCATTAGAGAAAGGATCATGTCATATATTCACGACTTAAATTCATAATAAAATTTTGATGCATTTTCATTAAATGTTGTCGATTACACATAAATCATATAATGGATTTAGAGCCTGTTATCTTTCAAATTTTATATAGGTGAAAAAGTATTACTGGGACCTGGTACTCTGAAAGAATGTTTTGAAAGGATTTGAATAAATGAACTAACCAGGCTTGGAAAACATAACACAGAATTTCAGGAAATATTGTTCACAACATCTCCTAGTGGTTTCTTTTTAATAAATTAGGCATCTAATATCTAAAGGTCATACAAGAATGTAACTGATAACAAAATTTAAGACTAAAATTCAATTGATTTTGAATGTCCTTTATAGGACCTTTTCATTTACAAATTTGTTTGTCTGTCAATAAAATAATTCTATCAGAATATGATTAGAAATGTTCTCAACTAATTTAGGTAATTATGTTTAGTTAACAGATGTCTTGTTTATACAGTAGCTGAGTATGCCTTATACTGAAACTTTCACATTTTTTGACAATAAAGAGAAATCTGTACAGTTAATATTTGTCAATACCTCATATTTGTCATCAAGTTGCAGTGTTTTGAAATTCTTCAGTTTGCGTAAATCCCACAGTTTGACAACAGAATCTTCAGCTGATGTGGCCAAGAAATAACCTTAAATATACAAAATAAATTTGAACAATGTAACTAAGTATTAATTGACGGATTGAATCTGTTAATCAAAAAATCAATCAACCGGAGGTGATCTTTGAACTCCAACATTAGTCAACATTTATGTCAAGCTTTTTTGTTGGTTAACCCATTCCCACACAGTGACACCTTTGGACGCCTCTCAAGAAAACAATTGGGATAACATTGTGTAAAATGAAGAAATTGCTTGTAACAAGCAATTTCTTCGTTTTCCACAATGTTTTCTACCCAGAAAATTAAAAAAAAATCCAAAAATTCATAAGCTTTAAATTGTCGTCTGCGACTCCTTTCAATTTGGACCGGTCTAAAATTTTGCTGTGTGAGAAAAGGTTAAGCAACTTAAATATTGAACAAGATGTGTTTGTGAAACACTATGCCCCCGAAACGGGAATTCTTTAGAAACGGGTAAAGGGTTAAAATTTTGACCTTGACCTTAATGAAATGACCTTCCCCAGGTGCGCTTTGTTGAGACCTATCTACATACCAAAAATTAGCATTGTAACTTAATCAGGGTTGAAGTTAGAGGAAAATGTTTAGTTGGCAGGTTAAGTTTTGCAGACAGACAGACAGACAGACAGACACCGGCAAAACAATATGCCCCTGATCTTATCGATGCGGGGGCATAAAAAACTGCTTATTCAACCTGTAGTAGAGCCACTTAGGTTGAAAACCAACAATTTTCTTTTTTTGATACATGTTACTAGCCACATAATTTGCAAAATGATGTTATTTACCATCTAACTTGAACTTCCTTTCAAGGCTCAGTGGGCGTGACAAGTGATCCATGAATTAATTCATTACAAGACAAAAAGGTCCAAAATGAAAACCATTAAAGAGGATATAACAAAGTGGGTGTAAATTGAAATACAAGTACCATTTAACCCTTTCCCGTTCAAATACGGGATTTTACGTTCATGTGATTTCATACTTGAGAAAACATAGTGGAAAAAGAAGAAATTGCTTGTAACAAGCAATTTCTCCTTTTTCCACAATATTTTCTACCACATATGATGGTTTCATTTCAAATGGCATCCAGTTGTCATTGTTGTCTGCAACCTCTTTCAATTTGGACTGGTCTAAAATTTCAAAAAACGGGAACGGGTTAAATTGTGAAATTTTTTAACAAAAGGAAAGAAGTGCAATTTATTGAAAGCAAATCCTCCTCTTTCCATGTTTTATTGATATTCATCAGTCAGGGGCATCAAAACAAAACATGTTTCATGGAACAGATTTTGTATGGGCTTTCATACCCCTTTGAACAATCTTTCAATTATATCATAGCAGAGTTCACATATTCATGTAATTCTTGCATACTACCAGTACTATGCTGGGGCTCTTGGATGTCTTGCCCAAGCATGGGCGGAACTTGAGGGCCAAGGATGAATGAAAGCCCTTTCAAACCTGCTACCTCCATCATATCGTTTCTAGAAGATGTTTAATACACCTAGGTTTCAGCCTTCCCTCCAAATATATTTTCATAAAACATGACTTATGTTATATATAAGATCTTACCTGGGTAAATAAAGATAAAACAAATTTTGTACCTGCTTTTAACCCTTTCCCATTCACATACGTGATTTTACGTTCCTGTGATTTTATACTCCAGAAAATATTGTGGAAAAAGAAGAAATTGCTTGTAACAAGCAATTTCTACTTTTTCCACAATATTTTCTACCACATAGGATGGTTTCATTTCAAATGGCATCCAGTTTTCATTGTTGTCTGCAAACTCTTTCAATTTGGACTAGTCTAAAATTTCAATTTGCGGGAAAGGGTTAATTGATGTAGTACTGTATGTGGATGCCAACACTCAGCTGTTCAAGTGATTGATAGTGGGTAAAATTCTCAAGTCAAATAAGTGGCATTCTTTATTCCAAAATACATTTACAGAAATCTGACTTATTGGTAAACATTACTCTTTTGATATGCCTCAGATTTTCTCTGAAAACAGCCAAGGTAAAATGAAACTGCAACAAAGTGTTTAGATTGAATAAACGGAATGTCTTACCATTTTCTGAGAAAGCAATGCTGGTGATAGGACCTTGATGTCCAGGAAAGTTTGCCACATTTATTCTCTCCTTCAAATCCCACACTTTGATCATGGAGTCCTCGGTGCCAGTACCAAAGATCAAACCGTCAGGGTGAAATTGGGCGCATGTCAAAGCTGAAATAAATGTTGAAATGAGCAGCTAAGATGGTTGAGGTATTTTGGTCAAAAGATATCGGGAGATATATCATGCCAAATATCAAAGCTCTGAGGCTTACAGTAAGGGAGATCATTTTCTAAGATTTCTATTCTCAGTCATATGTTAAAACTGGGATCCGACTTCACAAGGCTTTACAATGTAGACTAATAACTTAAAGTGTTTTAGTACAAGATCATTGGCTGATTTTTCTTGGAAAAAATCAAAGCTCTAGAACGTATGATTTGGGAGAAGATTTTTTAAGTATTTTCATATAGTTTGCCATGGCAACCAGAGTTCTTCAAGGAATTTTCTGAAGTATTTTGAAAGAGCAAGACACAATGATTGTTTCTGAGAGGTTTTGTTGAAATCAAATGGATAGCTTTGAGGGAGGAGTTTCCTTGTAATTGTGGACAGATTGACATTCTGTTTTTAGTACTTGGGTTTTATTTGACCTCAGGAAATAAACCGTTCGATATTTTGTAAAGGTCAACAAGATGATGTTACTTACCAAATTTGGTAACTCCCCTTATGGTTACTGAGTTTTGAACTTTTAAATTTTGACTACTCCCCCCCCCCCCCCCATTAAAAAGTTCAAAATGGCATAACTTTGAAACTAACGACTGGATCAAGATGAAAATTGCAGGTGCACAACTTCATATGATAGGAAACAACCTGATAAAATTTCAGCAAAATTGGTCAAAAAATGTGGGAGGAGAAGAGGACACAAAATTACTCCCCCCCGCCCCCCCATTAAAAAGTTCGAAATGGCATAACTCTTAAACTAATTACTGGATCAAGATGAAAATTGCAGGTGCACAACTTCATATGATAGGAAACAACCTGATAAAATTTCAGCAAAATTGGTCAAAAAATGTGGGAGGAGAAGAGGACACAAAATTACTCCCCCCGCCCCCCATTAAAAAGTTCAAAATGGCATAACTCTGAAACTAACTACTGGATCAAGATGAAAATTGCAGGTGCACAACTTCATATGATAGGAAACAACCAGATAAAATTTCAGCAAAATTGGTCAAAAAATGTGGGAGGAGAAGAGGACACAAAATTATGTCCACGGACGGACGGGCGGACAGACGGACGGACAGACGGACGGACGGACGGACAGACGGACGGACAGACGGACGGACGGACGGACAACCTGATTCCAGTATACCCCCCCATAACTTCGTTGTGGGGGGTATAATAACCCCATATTGTCATTGTCGATGAAATTAACCTAATAATGTATGTCTGAACATAAATATTCAACTCTATATTGAACCCTTACTGGTGCAGACATGACAAGATCAATCACAGTAGCTCATTCTCAGCACTTCATGCTTAGGTGAGCTAAATACAGGTAGAACAGTTGACCTGACCAAATATTTTTAAATTTTCCTGGATTTTAATAACACCTAAAAAAGTTCACAACTTTGAAAAAATTTAATGGTTCAGTATAAATATTTACAAATTTGCAAGTTGCTGTGCAGTACTTATACTGACGTGTTTATCAATTACCACACAATTTCTACTTTTAGTGTCCTCAAGGAAGTTAAAGATTGCGAAAAAGGGAGAAATAGATTGTAAGCTGTTCTCCATTTTCTGTCAATGTTTTCTTCTATATATGACTCTCATCTTGTAAATCAAACATTCTTTAAATTACCCTCTAGCATTTTTTAAAATTAGACCAGTCTAAACTATTGACATTTGGTCATTGGTTAAAAAAACTCACCATTTTGTGAAGATGAATCAGACACTTTTGTTAACACTTTACCAGTACGGATATCAGAGAACGCCCAGTGCTGTAAACAAAGAACACAATCCCATTTATTATCCTTCATCAAAACTATAAGTAACTGGTCAATCTACCATTCTCTTACAATTTTTTGGTCTTCCTAAATCCTACATACTGATAAAACTATTTAACCCATTCCCCCAAAAAGATGCTTTTTGACACAACTGAAAAAACATTGTGGAAAATGAAAAAATTGCTTGGAACAAGCAATTTATTCATTTTCCACAATGTTTTCTACCCAGAAAGTTGATTAAATCTAAAATTTCATAAACTTAAAATTGTCGTCTGCAGTTCCTTTCAATTTGGACCAGTCTGTAATTTTGCTATCTAGTAATGGGTTAATGGGTATCCTCAATAATTGCTTTAAGTAACTTTGAAGTACTGTAGTCTTACTTTAATTTCAAAATCAAACTAGAAATGTGGCACAAACACAAATACCCTGCAAACACTGCCTTTTGACCCAGACATGTAAGAATAGTTAGATATAACATAAACCAACTTGCTGTGTCAGTGCTGACATTTGACCTTCAAGTGTGACCTCTGGACAAGGTAACTTTTGTCATTTAATTTTCAATAGTGCCCTTGACCTTGAATATCATATCAAACATACAAACAAACCTGGTCATACAGTCACCTCCATTCAGCGTGCACCTGTCTTACTCGGACATTTCAATGTCCCCCTGATTTCATTTTCACTATATTTTACCTTTAATCAACAAGCACCTCTAAAACGCGATCAACGGCCGTCAAAATCATGTCCCATTCTTTGAAATAACCTGACTTTGCGGTCAATTTATGGGCCCAGGGCAATTTCTACAGAAAAGTAATTATCACGACGCAGCACTGTTTTCGTATTATCTATTCAAGTGTCATAATCAGATAAACATTTACACAAGTCACCAATTAACAGGTGTTTTGTAGATAACTATGTTTTCATCAAAATGCTTGGTTTTGTTACAAACACTGCTTTAATTTAGTAATTTAAATCTATAAATTTGAGATTCAAACTTTAACAAATAAAGATTAATCAAGTATGACGACTGAAAATGCTGTTCTCAGATCTAGATTCGTTTTCTTACAGAGTTTACTCTGCAGTTTTAGAGGTAAGAAATGAGTAAATAAACTCGCTCAATGACTTATCTTTCTAAATTCTAATTGTATTTGATTGAAATATAGTGTTTAAAAGCAACAATCAAAATTATATAGCAGACTAATCCTTAATTGACCGGCAAATATTATGTCAAATCTACGATCTTTGCAAAAATTAATTACAACTGTTCAAGCGATTTGATCAGATATAAACCTTTTGAATTTTAACTGATAATCTCATCAACTCTGTGAACTGTGAGCATCTAGATCTACGAGTATTCTTACTAAAACTTGATATTTTTTTTATGAACTGTTTACTAATGAATAGGAATGATACTCTCTAGTCACCCAATCCTTTTTATACAAAAATCCTGCCATCACCTTGACAGGCTGACCTGCATTAAGCAAGCAGCTGTCTTAAGCAAGCAATTTTGGTAAATCCCTTGACGCTTGCTTAAGACAGGTTTGACTGTGTTGTATAACTAACAATCATCTTTGAAATGTACACAATCATTTTGATGAAAAATGTAGCAAATATTCTCCCCAAAAAGATCAATTCTATATGACTTGTTACTTTGACATATCCAAACAAACTTTTCACATAAAACAGGGGGATCAACTATGCCAAATTATTTTGAAGATCATACATAAATGCAAGATTATATTGTTTACTTGATCCTTCAATAGTGATCTTGACATAGCATAAAAACATTTTGGATGACATGAAGAACAGCTTAGCAAAGTTTCCATATTAAGTTAGAAGGTAATCTCCTGTCATTTGACATTTAACTGTAAACTTTAGGTTGAATATATGCAAACAAACGTTTGAATGATAGTGGTAACTGTCAATGCTAAGAAATTTTGAAATGTATTAATAAATTAAATGTTATGCTCCACACACCAATAGGACACGCATGTTAATTCCAACTCACACATGGACTGAGGATTATCTCTATAAGCTTATAATCAATTTCATAGCTGGACTATAAAAACTAAATCTATCGTACTTCAACAATTTATGCTCAAAAAAATATGTAAGAATTTTTACCTTTTCCCTTTATATTTTCAAACTCTAAAAATTTTTTATTCATTACCACTCAATAATGCCTTTTGACATTCCTTAAAAATATTACTTAAGATAGCATTGTAGGAAAAGGAGAAAGTTATTTCTCTTTTTCTGACAATGTTTCTACCATATTCAGTCATTATGTTGCAAATCACACACACTTTGAATTGTCTTTTGCAACTCCTTTCAATTTGAACAAGTCTAAAATGTTGTCGTCTGGTAATGGGTTACACAAGGACTGTAACTGTTTAACATATTAGAGAAACAGATAAGAACATTTTGTTACCATGTCAACGGAAGAACTGAGAAGATAATCTCCAGTAGCGTGTAAGCTTATTCCTGTCACAGGAGACTCATGGGCACGAATGACCTGGGCACACTGGGCAGTCTGTACTCCCCATACACGGATTGTTGAATCTGGGGAAGCAGTGAACACAAGCTCCTACAAGTATACATGTAAATGATAAGCATGTAATTCAAATAGTCTTACTTGTTCTATGGATCTAAATAGCATGCATTCACAATGTTTTTGACAGATACTCAAACACTTATATTTCATGTAGACATTAACTCGACTTAAATGTTAACCCTTGTCATGCTGAACCAGGAATATTCCGGTACTGGAAGGAGGTGTAGAGAAAGATCCGCCTGCACATAAATGCAGTCTGGTCTAAGTCTACACCTCCTGTTTGCAGTTTTCCCACCAGAGTAGTTAATGAAATTAATTTTCAAAAGAAATATTGATGATTGAATAACAAGTACTACCAGTGCTTTCAGCTCTTTGATTTTAATGCAATTCCCAAAGAGATTTTTATACAACATGACAAGGGTTAAGAGTTTTTTTCGAAGAAAGGAATCTAATTTTTCAAAATTAAACCTTCATTTATCCATGCTAACACAATCTCTCTTTTTAATACCTGCAGGAAAAAAGCTTTGGAAAACTTTATGGAGAAATGAAGAAACAGCTTGTGACAAGCCATTTCCCCCAATTCCATGATGTTTTCTTCCTTCAATGACAAAAAGGTTTTAAATTTCATAACCTGTAAGTTGTCTTCTACAACTTCTTTCAATTGTGACCAGTCCAAGATATTACTATTAACCAATTCCCAGACAACAAAATTTTAGACTGGTCCGATTTCAAACAAGTTGCAGACAACAATTCTTAGTTAACCTTTTCCTGTTTTTTGAAATTTTAGACTGTGCCAAATTCAAAGGTTTTGCAGACAATAATTCTAAGATGAATTTATTTTAAAAATAATCATTCAGTAGGGTAGAAAATATTGTGGAAAAAGAAGTTTCTTCTTTTTCTACAATGTTTTCTCAAGTATAAAACCACAGGAACGTAAAAACCAGTGATTATACAGGAAAGGCTTAAAGTACTTTAAAAATCTTTGTCTAGCCGGGTAGAAAAAATTGCAGATAATGAAGAAATTGCTTGTATCAAGCTTTATTTTCTTGAGGGGTCTCAAAAGGAGGATTATGTTGGAATGTGTTGATTCAAATAGACAAAGAATCAAGTCTATAACCCACCTCTTCAGGATGATATATAACACTGGTGACTTTCTTACTGTGTCCCTTTAGAATAGCCATAACTTGTTCTGTATCTTTGTTGAATACCACTGCATTCTTATCATTACCACCTGTAATCATGTTATCAGATACATGTAGATACTACTAACCCATTCCAAGATGACAAAATTTTAGACTGGTCCAAATTGAAAGAAGTTACAGACAACAAATTATAAATGACAAATCTTTAAGAATCTTTAACTCTTTACCTATAACCACAGTCACAACATTTTACGACTTCAAAGAAATTTTAAGATTTTGTATAGATATGCAGTTAAACAACACTTGGTATGATCAAACCAAGTTTTTATCTTACAAGAGTTGCATGAAGGATTAAAGTTAACCCATTCCCATATAACAAAATTTTAGACTGGTCCAAATTGAAAGAAACTGCAGACGACAATTTCAAGTTGATAAAATTTTAATTTCTTTGTCTTTTTGGATAGAAAACATTGCGGATAATGAAGAAATTGCTTGATACAAGCAATTTCTTCATATTCCACAATGTTTTCCAAGGAGGGTTTGAGTGGGTTAAGGGTACCAAGATGCGTTTACAAAACACTGATTCCCATGAAAAACAGCAAAGTTTGAACTGCCTATATGATCCTCAACTTGACATTAACCAATTACCAGAACAACATATTTAGAAAGGTCCAAATTGATACGAGTTGCAGACAACAATTTAAAGTTAATTTAAGTTTTAGATTTTTCAACTTCCTTGTTACAAAACAGTGTGGAAAATGAAGGAATTGTTTATTGCAAGCAATTTCTTCATTTTACATAATGTTTTCCAAATTGTTTTCCTTAAGGGGCGTCATATAAAAATCTATGTCTTTTTGGAAAGAAAACATTCAGGATAATGAAGAAATTACTTGTAACAAGCAATTTTTTCATTTTCAAAATGTTTCCTGAAGTTTTTTCTTGAGGGACATAATTGAGCAGGATTCTGTGGGAATAGGTTAACAGATATGTTTTAATAAGAGATACTTTCACACAAATTATGCACGTTTTACCTATTTATATATATACAGATTTTGTTAACAGATTTTTAAAGGACTCAAACTCATAATTAAAGGGATGACAATGCAACAAACATATGTTCCTTTTATGTTGAAGTATCTATTACTTCTTCCAAATTACTCTGATAAATGTTCTGTAATTCTGATATGTAAGCATTTTATTGATAAATTAGTATAAAATTACAATTGACACTCATTATCTCAAAATTGGAAATCTTAAATTTCCGGATAAGCCAAGGTCATATTCAAGTCCTAACATCATCCCTTTTTTATTTTATACAAATCTGAATGTTTATCTCGTACGGTAAAACCTACAATTCCTGTTATGCTAAGTTGTTTTTTGAGCCAAATTTCAATTTTCATGTCAAACTTTACATGACAATATGAATAACAAATAGTTTGACAAGGTCTTTATAATCCAGATTAACAATAGTTTGACACATTTTGGAATATATTGACCATTGATATTTGTCTGAGATGTGGATAACTTGAAATATGATGTGTCAATGTCAAACTATCAGTGGCCAATAGTGTTTGCAGTGTTTTACCAAAACCCGGACTTCCGGTAGAAACTATAAAATTGAAGACCATTTTTTACTTCCAATTTCAGTTATCTTCAGCTATTTGCCACTGCCCACTAAAACCAAGATAACAAGTGTCGACTGTATATATAATTCAAGGGTTAATTGCAATATTATTGTTTAAGTGTCTATACAGAACAATCCCACAATCAACCCTTAATACATTCTTCTGAGTTGAAAAGACATATTTCAAATCTGACAGTAATGAAACAATAATTTGCTTGTGAGAGGCAAATTATTCACTTATTGCTGTCAGATTTAAAATCATGAGGAACAAATATTTTTTCTCAGACTTTCTGTATTTTTCAAGGGGTTTATAGGGCTCTCAGTCTTAGAAGGCAAGGTACAAATTCAAGGATATTTCTGTGCAAACCATATGGACAGAGAGATAAATTAAAGGTATGACAGCGACTATTTGGGAAGCTGCTGGTATGTATCATAGGTTTAATAGATTTACATACTTACCTGTGACAATTTTGGAAGTATCTTTCAGACAGATATCTAGAGCAAGGATCCCCGGTACACTAGCACTGTGTAAACCCTGCAATAAGAAAGTCAGGTAAATATTAACCCAGTCAGGAAAACATATTTTAACACAAAACTTTTATCAACGGATCATTTAAAGCTGAGGGCATATAGGTACATGGACAATATTTTCCCTTAATACCTTCAGTATTTTGTGCATATATCTTGCAAATAAGTAGGTCTTCAATTTATACATGGATCTAACATATGCAGAAGTTAAATGGAGTGTTTGATTTTGGCAATCAAAATTTTGCAGGCCATTTTCTTATTTGATTTATAGTCAAAGGGTAAGGCTACCTAAAACCAAGCCATTTTTACAATTTTAAAACCGAACTCTCATCCTATCAAAGTTATGATTTTTTATGATTTCATTTACTTACAGTATGAGAGGCAAGTTGACTGTAGCCCCGGATGTCATCACTAGCAGCAAGACCTTCTGGAACAGTTTTACCTCTCTGTAAATAATTAACAAGTTTGTCTTTTTGTTATAGGTTAATGAAAACTTATACAAGCAGCATCTGCAGAGGCTGAGTTTTTGCACCATTGTCATTAAGAAAACGTAAATGTTTCAACTTTTTCTAGAATACAGGTATACTTAGTTCCAAAACCTAAGCACTGTAAAAATCAACATGGATGATAATTCAGAAATTGCTTGAAACAATCAATTTCTTCATTATCCAAAATATTTTTTATCGCAAAAGACAAAGAATTCTGAAATTTCAAAAATGGACTGTTGTCTGCAACATCTTTGAGATTCGACCAGTCTATAATTTTGTCATGTTCTAAAGGGTTATCAGACTCTAAAACAAACATTTTGATAAGGGTAACTAGGGACAGACAAACCATCTGTGAGATTATGTGCTGTTTCTCATGCATGATTCCTAAAGCTATTAGTTTCCATTTTCATACTCAAATTCTAATTCTTTTATCCCGAAATTCAAAGAATAACCTGAAAGGATTATTGCTTCAAGACATTTTCCTTCACTCACCGTGTCTTCTACCCTAGAAACAGAATTTATCTTTCTATGTACACACATTTAACCCATTACCAGACAGCAAAAGTTAAGACCAGTCCAAATTGAAAGGAGTTGCAGACAACAATTCAAAGTGATAAAATTTTATATTTTTTCAAATTAAGGGGTAGAAAGCATTGAGAAAAATGAAGAAATTGCTTATTGCAAGCAATTTCTTCATTTTAAACAATGTTTACCCAATTGATTTTCTTGAGGGGCATCAAAAAGCGTCATTGTGTAGGAATGGGTTAAGTCCCCTGCAACTTTGTACAGTTTGGCTCCATCTACTGTCTGAGGCCATAGGGCAGTGGTAGAAAGTAGGACTCCTAATCAATGGGTCCTGGCTTCGACTCCAGCAGCGGTGAGTATACTTTCCAACTTTTTTCTTTCACCAATAGGTGGATAATTCTAAACCTATGTGGGATGAGTAGCTGGAGGCTTTGAAAGGATGTGGTGGTGTGAGAATTCTCATGAATCTATTGTAAGGCTCTCCAGTCACTGCGCTATGACTGAAATACTCTAAAATATGGTGTTAAACTTCATTCAATCAATCAGCCCCCATCTACATTTGATTTATCTGTAAATAGGTTAGATCTACCTTTTTCCTTTCAGCTGTCAGTAGTGTAGCTTTATCTTGAAGCTTCTGTAAAACTTCCTCACTCATGCCTGCCTCCTCCATGGGCTCTTCTGCCGCCTCTGGACCTGCTTCTGCAGCATATGTCTGTAACATATGTATACTTATCATATACCTATAAATTTTTTAGGGAAATAAATGCATTCCACACAGACAAAATTGGACACATATTTTATCTGATAGTGTAAAATATGGTTCCATATACGGCAGTCTAAGATGACAGTTTTTTTCATTCTGTGGATGACATCCTAATACATATAAACACGATCAACTGGTAAAGTAGAAGGGAATTACTTGCAATTTTGTCTATTTTCTTTAATAAGAAAAATAGGTTTACCATAAATGGAATGTGACATAATTATGATAGTGATACATTATCTTGTATTTGCTTCTTGCTCGGAGGAAAAATTCATATTCCACCTGACCAATGGTCTTGTGAAATATGAAAATTTTCTTCCGCAGCTCAAAGCAACTACAAGATATTGTATCACTATCATGATATAATATTCCTTATTGATACTCCTTCTCTTATAGTAGCACCCCCTTTAACCAATTAATGGATGACAAAATTTTAAAATGGTCCAAATTGAAAGGAGTTACAGACAACAATTAAAAGTTTATGAATATTTGTCATCTTTCTGAATAGAAAACATTGTGTAAAATACGGAAATTGCTTGTCACAAGCAATTTTTCAATTTTATACAATGTTTTCTCAATTGTTTTCTTGAAGTGTCCAAAAGTGTCACTGTGTGGGAATGGGTTGATAAGTGTTACAACACAGAAATAATATAAGTCTCAAAAACAGAATGCACATAGATTTAGATAAGTGTAATATAGTGAATTTTATTAAATTTTAGCCGGAGTCTGATTAAAGGATTATTTTCTTTCTCTTTTTTTGGGGTTATAATTCTTAACTAACAAGCAATTTCTTCATTATCCACAATGTCTTCTACCCTAAAAGACTTTGGAATTTTAGTCTGTAACTTCTTTCAATTTAGACTAGTCCAAAAGTTTATCATTTGTAGGAGGCTTAAATATCTATAGTTGCGAAACATATACATATATTCATGCTGTGGTTGTGACATTTTGAATATCAATAAACAATCTGCTTTCTGTTTTATGTCCTCGGTCGTATATTTTGAAAAGAAGTCTTGCTTGACATCTTAGTCAAACTATCTTGACAGAGGTCAGTAGGTGTGGCCAGGGATCTTAACCATTTCCCGTTATTAATAAAATTTTAAACTTGTCCAAATTCAAAGCAGCTGCAGACAACAATTAAAAGTGGGTACAATTTGACAAGTAACCAACCTACAAGGTAGAAAATATTGTGGGAAAAGAAGAAATTGCTTGTTACAGGCAATTTCTTCTTTTCCCACAATATTTTCTCAAGTATAAAATCATAGGGACCTAAAAACCTGAGATTGTATAGGAAAGGGTTAAGTAAATAGATGGGTATAGGGTATAGGGTTTTGTTTATCCTATTTATAGCAGTACTTACAGGTTGAGGTGCAGCTGGAGCATAACTTCCAGCTGTAATACCAGCTTGGGGCTTGAGAGTGGCCAGGGCTAGAATAGAAATAAACACAAAGTTCAATTAGGTAAACAATATCATAATACAGAATTGGGTAACATCTACATATTGATATAATAATTACATTCTAATTTGGACCAGTTCCACTGATTTTTGTGTCCCAGCACAGTCAGCTCAGTTGGTATTGTGCTCATAATCAGGCATCAGGAATTTAAAGATTGGTTTGTCCAAGATATTTTCATATATTTCAACTCCTTTTAATTTGGACCAGTCTAAAACTTTGTCATGAGGTAATGGGTTATGACAGAGAGAACATACCTTCTCTGGCAGCTGTGACTTCCTTCGTAAGACGAGCAATGACACGACAAGCAGCGTCATGTTGGTACAAAGCATGGGACAATTCTGGAAGACAGAATTATAAGCATAATATAATGAGATAAATTACAATTAGCAGATCACAGCCCACGCCAATAGAAAATTACACTTTGATGTTAACCCATTCCCACACGACAAAATTTAAGACAGGTCCGAATTGAAAGAAGCTGCAGACAACAATTAATTTTCTTAATTTTTTCCATCTTTTTGGATACATAACATTGTGGATAATCAAGAAATTGCTTGATTTAAACAATTTCTTTATTTTCCACAATGTTTTCCAAAGCTTTTTTCTTGGTGGTCTTAAAAAGTAGGAATTGTGTGGGAATTGGTTAAACAGCGATTTTCTGGCAAAATTTATGACCAGACACATGCAACAAATTAAAATTGTTGGTTGGCAATCTACAGCTTGAATAATTAATCTGCCAAAACTTCATTTTTTGATTCTCAAGAACTTGAAAAAATTACATTATATTTCCTACACATGAAAGACAAAAAAATATAATTCTATCAACTTAGTTTGTTGTCTTCCACCATTATCAATCATAACCATCTAAAAATGTTGTCATCTGGTAATGGTTTCAATTAAAGTCTATCTTAAACTTCACCGTTTAGTTACAACTACACCATCAGTGAACGTGATTAATATACCCCCCCCCCAACGGTTCACATCACAAAAAGAAATTGTCATAAGTCCAAGAAAAGTCAATGGACCTAAACCCTAATGGAACATGCACATCTTCCGCTGATACTGAGTGCACATGTGAAATTTGAGTCTAATCCATTGAGTAGTTTAAGAGAAAATGAGCCAACAAGACTTTTCATCAAAGGGCTGAAACTCTGTCGAAAGTATATGAACTGCAAACAAATTCAAATATCCAGATCTCTGCTTGACATCAAGATATGTAGTATTTTAATCAAATCCCTGCAGTAGTTGCTGAGAAATTGAGCTGACAAAGAAAAATGTACAGAATAACAGACAGACTGACTGACAAACCAAAAAACTGAACGACAAGCTGACTCGTATATAGCCTTCCAAACAAAATTTTGTAAAGTATAACGATGTATAAAGATCATAAAATGAGCACAATATTCAATAAACACTAATTTTATCTTTAACCAAATACCAGACAAAAAAATTTTACACTAGTCTTGTTTGCAAATATTTTGTTGATTAAATTTTTAAATATGTGTCTTTTGAGGTAATAAAAATGCTTGTAATAAGTAATTTCTTTATTTTCCCAATTTTTCCAAAGCTTTGGACCAGTCTAATATTTTGTCACCTGGTTACAGGATTAGATTTAATAAAGCTCTGCCCAGTACATCTTACTGTCATTACCTTGTCTAGCTGTTTGTAACTGTTGTCTCAATGTAAAACTGTGTAGCATTACAGCATCCTAAAATGGAAAAGTATCATTGTGTTCTTGTGTAATTCCAGGGCAGTTAAACACTTTATCCAACAACAAAATTCTTGGTTGGTCCAAATTGAAAGAAGTTTATGAAAATATAAGAAAAAAGCTTGTGGTGACTTTATACCCTTGCTTGGTTAGCTCAATAATGACCACAAGCATGTTGATTTTTGCCATACACATAGACAATAAAGATGTGCCATAAAATTCATGATTCCAGTAAATATAAAAAGACCGGTTACACATGTTTCAGATAAAATTCATGGCCTTCAGATCATGGGTTCAAGCCCTGGGATTAGCCAACTGACAAAACTAATTGTTTTTCAGATGAAACATTAACCCACTGCCACACAATCCCACATTTTTGTGCACCCTGGAAAAAAAATGTTGGAAAATATTGTGGACTATGAATAAATTGCTTCTTACAAGCAATTTCTTCATTGTCCATGATGTTTTCTACCCTAAAGAACAAATAATTTAATTTCACAAAATTAGAATTGTCATCTGCAATTTCTCTCAATTTTGACCAGTCTTAAATTTTTTGTGTGGTAATAGGTTAAGTCAATGCCAATGTTACAATGCTATACACTAAGCAAATTTAACCCTTTCCCACACAATAAGCTTTTTTGATGCCCCCCAAAAAACTATTGGGAAAACATTGTGTAAAATGAAGAAATTGCTTATATCAAGCAATTTCTTCATTATACAATGTTTTCCGCCGGGAAAGTTGAAAAAAACTAAAATTTCATAAACTTTATATTGTCGTCTGCAACTCCTTTCAATTTGGATCAGTCTAAAATTTTGCCTTCTGATAATGGGTTAAGCACCAGATGAAGCTCCCAGTAATTTTGCCCTAATTCATCATACTTTCCTAATGTTCTTCTAGGAGCACCTCTCATATTGATATGGTAGTGAAAATTAATAAACAAAACTTTTCAAATATATACTAGTGATTATAACCTACCCATTCATCCTGTAAGGCTTTGAGAATAGCTGGAATACTGGTGAAGGACGGAGGTCTTGGCTTCACAAGAGGAGATGCTGTAATATAAGTTTCATAGTTCTAGTTTTAATCATTCTATCTATTAACCCATTCCCACTTAATCCCTCCTTTTTACGCCCCTCAAGAAAATAGCCTTGGAAAACATTGTTGAAAATGAAGAAATTGCTTGTATCAAGCAATTTCTTCATTATCCACAATTTTTTCTATCCAAAAAGATGAAATAAATTCAAATTTCATCAACTTGAAATTTATCGCCTGCAGCTTCTTTCAATTTGGACCAGTCTAAAACTTTGCTGTGTGGGAATGGGTTAAAAGTTAATTACTGGCAAATTCCAGCATATTACTTATAGATAGCATAATATTTAAAACTGATTTTACTCAACTTTATTAACTATTAACTGTGCATATTGAATAGATAGGGTTATGCTCTATTTATAAAAACCTGTCAGCAATACAGTATCCATTTATCCAAAATGCTTTCAAAAAAATATGATCGGTCTAACCCCCTCTAACCTAGACTTTGGATTGCTTTAAATTTTCTTAACCATTCCCACACACTCCCTCTTGTTTACATAAAAGATTTTTCATCTACCCAAAATCGTGGTCTGCAGCTAATTTTTAATTTTATCAGTCTAAAATTTTGTCACTCGGAAATGGGTAAAAAAAAGGCGTAATTGACTTCGGTAGCAGCTCAGAAGTGTGCATATTCACCAAAATGCACCAACTTGGACATGCATTCTCATCATATGCTAATACATTAACCCATTCCAAGAAAATCCCTTGTTTTTATGCTCCTCAAGAAAAGGCTGTAAGTAAAACAAGGTTGAAAATGAAGTAAGAAGCAATTTCTTCATTTTCAACCTTGTTTTCTACACAAAAAGACAGAGATACCCAAAATTCTCTTACTTGAAACTGTCGTCTGCAACTTCTTTGGACCAGTCTAAAGAGTTCATATGTTGGAATGGATTAAAAGCTCAACATTCAAAAATCTAATTTTGTACATAATTTAAAAAAATGTGCAGTAGGGTAGATTATATCTATTCCTCCAAGATCCCATCAGTGGCAGTCATAGCGCAGTTGGTAGCGCGTCGGACTATCAATCTAGAGGTCCCGGGTTCAATCCCCGACGGCGGCACTCATCCTTTCCGACTATTTGTCTCTCACCAATGGGTCGATAATCGTAGACCTCTGTGGGATAGCAGCTGGAGGCTAGGAAAGAATGTAATGGTAGTACTGGTGTGAGAAATACCAGGATTCCATTTGTAGGTGCTCCAGCCGCTGTGATATAACTGAAAGATTGTTGAAAGCGGCGTAAAACCCCATTCAAACAAACAAACAAACCATGATCCCATCTTCTTTACCTATTCCAACACAACCACTCTGCTTAATGTCCCTCAAGAAAAAAGGCTTTTAAAACATTTTGGAAGCAGATTTTTTTGTTACAAGCAATTTCTTCATTATCTACCATGACTTCTAAGATGACTAAGATTTTTTTTATTTCACAAAATTGAAATCGCCTGTGACCTCTTTGAATTTGGACCAGTCTAAAATTTTGTCGTTTGATAATGTGTTAGGCCCAAAGAATGTAGCTTTGGAAATTATGTGGAATGTGAAGAAATTGCTTGAAACAAGCAATTTCTTCATTAACCACAATGTTTTCTATCTCAAGAGACAAAAATATTTAAAATTTCATCAACTAACAAGAGATGCTCTACTGGTTATCAAGTTTTCTGTTACAGAAATCTGATATTTAAGGAAGTTAATTACTCAAAGAAGAATGCATAAAAGAATAAAAATTTGGACTTAATCCCCTTTATTATTTTGAGCAACAATCCTCAATGCCCCTTTTCCGTGTTTCAAGAAATATCCACTCCATTTCCAAAAGGAAGTTACCTTATGAATCTACAATCATCCTGTGAAATTTTCATCAGAATCTGACAATAATTGTGGACTTTATCACATAAACAGGATTGCTTTGAATGAAAATCCATAAGGCCCCCTTTCCTGTGTTTTCTGATGAATTTATTTCATTCCAAAAGGAACTTTCCTTACAACCCTACAATTGTCCTGTGAAATTTAAAATACAATTTGATAATGTTTGTGATCTTCATCACATACACAAGAACGTTTTGAATGATAATCTGTAAGGCCCCTTTTCCTGTGTTTCGAATGCCACAATTATTCCATGCATCTTTGAAGGGAATCCAATAAAACTGTTGACTTTATTGTGTTAACAAAGATATTAAAATCAAGTTCTCATAATGCCCCTTTTCTCGTGATATTTTACAGTTGGTTTTATCATTCTGTGCAAGTTTAAAGTGAATCTGATGAAATACAGTAAAACCCCTCTAATACGACCGCTTGCGGTACTTTCAGAAAGTGGTCGTAATAGCGGGGTGGTCGTATTACTGAGGTTTGGTCGTTTGTTGTCAAGTAATGCAAGTTTATTTTATTTTCGTTATTTGAATATATTAATACTATACATACAAAAATCAAACTATAAGAACATGTATTACAGCGTATTATGTCATTTTCAAATTTACGATCTTCTGTAAGTTCTACTTTCTCTATTCTCCATTTGGATCTGATTAAGAACTCCGACCTCAGATTATTTATTCGTAAGTACATGTTCAAAGAGTCAAACTGTCGATATCACATCTTCTATAATGCGAATACCAAGCATCAATTACGCTGAAATCAAAATTTAATTGCTAATTAACTGTTCGGAACGCCGTAAACAAACTAATCGTAACTTCTCGAATACGTTTTCACTTTCGAATTTATTTCTCGAGTCAAAACCTGTGAAACATACAAATAACAATTAAAAATAATACAAACTATAATTTCTAAAAGTGATCGGCCACTTTAATCATAACGCCTATTATTATAAGGGTTCGATATCAAAAATCCGATAATGTATTTACAATGTATTCGTACCCAATTAGTGTTGCTCTTATCAAGTGTGAAATTCGGGTGATCGGTCTCAATGTGTGAAAACTGGTCATTTTAGTGGGGTTCAAAATAGTGTATCAGCTATGGTTGGTACTGAATTAAGTGGTCGTAATTCGGAATAGCGGGGTGCCCGTTTTAGAGGGGTTCGCGACCATTGAAATAAAGAACAAAAAATTCCGTTCTGTAAAAATTCGGTCGTAATAGAGGGGTGCTCGTATTTCCGGGGTGGTCGTAAGGAGGGGTTTTACTGTATGTGGACTTCATTATGTTGACTAGAATATTTAAAAAAAAAAATCAAATGGCCCCTTTTTACATATTTGATGGATTGTACCCAGTTCTAAAAAAAAACATTTACCATTTCTGTGAAATTTTGAAGTGAATCCGGTGAAATCAAGGGACATCATTGTGTTAACTAAAAGTTTTTCATAAGGCCCCTTTTTATGTGACACTTGCCATAGTAATCAGATCCACTGTCAAAATCAACAATTGTTATGATGGTACAATCAATCTGGAATTCATTGTGTTAATGAGTTTATAGTGTCCATAGGGCCCCTTTTCCCATGATACTTTACAGAACAAACAAAATTTCAAAAGGAACAATTTCTAATGAAGGTACAATCATTCTTTAAAAGTTAGAGAGAATCAATGAAAACAGTGGACTGAATAGTGTCAAGAATTTTTTGTAATGAAATTTTCATAAGGCCCCTTTTCTCGTGAAACAAATCAGATCCAATGTACAAAGTAACAATCCTAATCATGGATAGTTTGAAGAAAATGATAAAGACTGAGGACTTTATTGTGATAATGATGTTTTTGTGATAAAATTTTCATAAGGCCCCTTTTCTTGTGTCACTTAACCAATCAGATCCAATTTACAAAGGAACAATCCAAATGATGGTACAATCATTCTATTAAAGTTTGAAGAGATTCTGATAAAGACTGAGGACATTCTTGTGTTAATGAGGATTTGGTAATAATTTTTTCATACAGCCCCTTTTCCTATGATACTAGACAGATCAGACCCAATTTAGAAAGAAACAATCCTAATGATGGTACAAACATTCTGTGAAAATTTGAACAGAATCCGATGAAAACTGCGGACTTTATCTTGGTGTAAAGATTTTAAAATAAAATTTTCATAAGGCTCCTTTTCCTGTGATACTTGAAGGATCAGGTCTCATATCAGCATCAACAATCGTAATTATTGCACAATGATTCTGTGAAGGTTTGAAGAAAATCTAGTTAAAGCTCTGGACTTGGTTACAAGGATCATAGATAAAATTCTCAAAAGGCCCCTTTTCCCATGATACTGGACAGATCAGGCCTAATTTGAAAAGAAAGAATCCTCATGATGGAACAATCATTATGTGAAAGTTTAACTAGAATCTGATGAGAACTGTTGACTTTATTGTGGTACAAGGATTTCAAAATTAAATTTCATAACCTTCCTTTTTCTGTGATACTTGACAGATCAGGTCTAATGTCAACATCAATAATCATTATCATTGTACAATCATTCTGTGAATTTTTGAAGAAAATCCAATGAAACCTCTGGACTTGGTAACAAGGATTTATAAATGAAATTTTCATGAGGACCACTTTCCTGTGTTTCTTGACAGTTCAAACCCGGTTATGAAAAGAATGATCATTATGACCTTATCATTCTGTGAAAGTTTCAACAAAATCTGATCAAAGCTGTGGGCTTCATTGTGTTAACCCATTCCCACACAATGACGCTTTTAAATGCCCCCTAAATATGAAAGCTTTGGAAAACATTGTGGAGAATGAAGAAATTGCTTGTAATAAGCAATTTCTCATTCTCCACAAAGTTTTCTACCCGAAAAGATGAAGATTCTAAAGGTTTTAATCAATTTAAAAATTTCTTCTGCAACTTCTTTGAATTCGGACTGGTCTATAATTTTGTCATGTGGGAATGGGTTAACAGGGTTTTTTCAATTGAATTTTCATATAGCCCCTTATCCCATGTTACTTGATGGATCTGAACCAATTCCAAAGGGAACTATACTTACAAAAGTATAATTTTTCTGTTTGTGTATAAAGACAACCCCATGAAATCTATGGACTTTAAAGCATTAATTAAGATTTTTCTAATTGAATTTTCCTATGGCCCCTTTTTCTATGTTTTTCGATGGATCAGACCCAATTTAAAAGGAACAATCCTTATGATGATAGAATCATTCTGTGAAAGTTTGGAGTCGATCAGGTGAAATCAAGGGGCCATGATGTGTTAACTAAGATTTTTTTATTTAATTTTCATAGGTCCCCTTTTCCCATGAAACCTAACCTGATGGATCAAACCCACTTCCAAAAGGAACAATCCATTTAACGTAATAATCATTCTGTGAATGTTTGAAGAGAACTTTTGACAACTGTGGACTCTATTGTGTTTACTAGGATTTTTTAAATGAAATTTTCATAAGGCCCCTTTTTCTCATGGTCCTTGACTGATCATACCCAATTTTGAAAGGAACAATCCTTATGATGGTATAATCATTCTGTGAAAGTTTGAAGAGAATCCAATGAAAACTGTGGACTCTAGAGTGTTAACAAAGATCTTTAAATTGAATTTTACTTAGGCCCCTTTCCCATGTTTCTTGACCAATCATACCCAATTTTAGAGGCACAATCCTTATGTGTGAAAGTTTGAAGAGAATCTGATGAAAACTATGGACTCTAGAGTTTTAACGAGGATTTTTAATTAGATTTTAAAAGACCTTTTCACGCCCTCACTGCGCATGCGTCAAACCAAATCTTGTTAAATGCTATATCTCCCTGAGACTATGTCACATGATCAATTGCGGGGAGTCGATAAATTGCCTTATATAAACCTTTATAAATTGGCTATTTTGAACTAGCAAAAATAAAAACTAAAAATCAAAATTTTGGTGAAAAAAGAGTTTCAATCCGTGAGCAGACATATGCAGGCTAATTGTAGCGAGTAATTTTGATGATATTATCGTGAAATTGCAATCAAATTGAGTTTAAAACTTAATAAGGCCTGGTTTCTAGGCCATATGAAATATAACGCACCTCAATTTTGGAAATATTCATCCTTTCATACAATTATATACTAAATTGTAACGGGTAAAAAATTTTTAAAAAATACAAGCAAAACATTATGAAAATAAAGAACAAAGCAAGCATGCTATTTTTGAAATATTCGTTTCTGTCTGAGTGTCCACCACAAAAAAAATGAAATGATTAAAGTAATGATAATGATTAGAAAGAGCAGACCAGAAGAATTATCTGTTAACACCCTTGATTTAAAGGGTTCCCTTCGGTAAATCACGATACATATGGGGTTATTATGTAACCGGCAACATGTCATAAAGGATCCGATAAACACTCTCGCATTTAATTAGAAAGATTTATGATATGATGAGACAAACTTGATCTTTTTATGTTTCAACCAATATGCCGCCAAATTCTTGTCGATAGATCAAAGGATGCGACCGGGCGTGTTTTCAATCGGCACGGTAATATCATAACATGGTGTTTATCTTTTCATCATTTTTCAAAAATCAAATGAAGTGAATATGCTTATTTTTTTCAAATGGAATTAAATTGTTTCTTGCTGCAGGATATATTGCGAGGAAGGCTTTCATTTTCAAAAATCTAGCTTTAATATTTGTATATCTAGCTTTACTAGTAGATCAAGGGGCCAATGTGCATATTATAGCCAGAATATCTTGGATAGGCTTACAAAAGGTTGTAAATACAATTTGAGATAAAACGTGGTTTCAAAATTTTGGTTGCCAACCCGACGATATATTGTCCTGAGCATATTGAGTTTAAATTTCACTTTTTCTCACAAAAACTATCATAACTTTAATATTTCATGAGGCAAAGAATATGAGTTTTGGTGATTCTGAAGTTTTTTGGAAACAAAATGGATAAATGACCTTTCCATGGTGCATTCCCCTTCATTCATTACAGGCTTTTGTTTTTTGTATATATACTATATACCAGGTTATGATACATTTTATTGTATATGTCATGAAACAAAACAGCTGTCATTCATTCCTAAAGGCCGATAAAATAGATAGTACTTTTAATGCTTCTGAAAAAACATTACTTGAACAACGGTGAAAGAAATTTTGTAACAAACAGATGTTACATTTCCAACATTATTATCTACATTATTTAGCCCATGCTTTCATTGTAAAACATGGAAAAATGAAGCTAAACTGACTAGACGCAATTATAAGGCTTTTGAAAAACAAAACCAGAAGTAAATCCTGCCCGCAGTGGAAATTTGTTGCAGTGTCTGATCCAGGATTTGAAAAACAAGGGGGAAATTCCCCCATTAGTTTTGAAAACATGGGGGATCTGTAATTACTATGGGGCCTTCAAGTTAGCTTTACCAAACAACAAAACAATTGACTGGTCCGTTCTGAAAGAAGTAGACATATTTTCAGTTATTTGTTCCAATTGTAAAAGTGTTTGACATATTATTATCAATGCAATAATTGCACTTCATTAGCCCTTCTTCGTATTTTAACCGGGGCCATTCTCCGAGCCATTACAGGGCTTTGACTTTTTTCTTGATTCTGAATCTGCAGTGGCGTCGTCAATTTATGACTCTGATTCTAGCACCGTTTCAGTTTAAGTTATGTTGGTCGACATATTTTTGTCATCTAAATTTGTTTCACAGATAGAAATCAGTAATATGCCGTTTTTCCTGTCTGACAAGAGAATGCAGACGGTTTGATCATCACTATGACATCAAATGCAAATTCGAATTTTCCTGTTGACAAAAATGATTTTAAAAATTTCTGTAAGTAATTCACTTCGAAAAGAACTATATTTATTTTTTCAAAAGTGATTATTTTTTTATTAACAATGTTTTTCTCGCACAATGAAAATATAAATGAATGTAATCAAATGCTCGTTTAAAAAGATTCGTAAAATCATCGGTCGACTTTGACTACTATTAATAGGAATACGATAGTATGAATAACTATAGTTACAAACGCACGGTATTAGTTGCGATCGAAGTCAACCATAGTAAACAAAAAGGGAAGTCACTCTTATGATACCGCTCGAAGAAAAAGGTAAACAGTTAGACGCGACTTGCTGTAAAGGCTAGATTTATTGATATTCCTTTTCGAATTCTTTTTGCGCGACCATCCCGCGCTTGATAAAAAAACAAGCGTGATCTTTCAGAAATGCCGGGGATTCCCGCAATCGCGCGTCCTAGATCAGACACTGTTGTTGTTGTAGTTTTTCTTTGAAAGCTTCTAGCTGATACAGACTTTTTAGTCATTTGGTGCTTTGCGTGAAAAGGTCTATTAGGCCCCTTTTCCCATATTTCTTGTCGGATCTGACCCAATTTCGAAAGGAACAATCCTTATGATGGTACAATCATTCTGTGAAAGTTTGCAGGGAATCCCATGAAAACTGTGCCAGTGGACTCTAGAGTGTTAACAAGGAAAAGTTAACAGACGGACCGAAGGACGGATGGATGTCAGACAGGTAAAAGCCATCCCAATAGCTCTAGTGGACTTTGGCCAGTAGAGCTAAAAATTGCTGTCAGAAACTCATTTGGTCTAGTCTAAAAATTTGTCATCTTCTAATTTACCTTTCACATCTATCAGCATTTCGAGATCAAGCTTGTCTCCTGTAATTGGATCTGTTCCATTCTCTTTGATGTATTTCTCAATCAACCTCTTCTCATATATGTTACCATAAGGACTGATGACAGGGTGTTCTGGAACCTCATTACTAACTGTTAAAAGTTAAAAGTTAAAGTTTAGGTCTACAGTCTTTTTCTAATTACTTTAGACTTTATCCTTTAACTGAATGATGATTAATTGAATGGGGTTTAACGCCGCTTTAAACAGTATTTCAGTCATATTGCCGCGGCTGGAGCACCTAACAATGGATTCCTGGTAATTCTCACACCAGTACTACCACTACATCATTTCCTAGCCTCCAGCTGCTATCCCACTTAGGTTTACGATTATCCACCCATTGGTGCGAGACAATTGTCGGAAAGAATATTTGCGGCCACCGGGGTTCACACCCATGACACCCATGATTGAAGATTAGGAGTCTGGCGCGCTACCGACTGCGCTATGACACCGGCATGACCTTTAACTTAAGACAAGGGTAGAAAACTGATAGATTGAATAATTTTAACCCCAGTGTTTCAGTCATATTGTGGCAGCTAGAGTATCAAACCAATGATTCCTGGTAACTTGTATTTCTCACACGAGTACTACCACAACATCCTTTCTGAGCCTCCAGCTGCTCATCCCAATTAGGTTTACAATTGTTCACCTGTGTCGGAAAAGATGTTCATTGCAGGATGGAATTGGACCCTTGACCCCATACAGGGTTCTGCCCAGGACCCTCCCTTGGTCCTAAGGAATAACAGATGGTGCAGAAAAATAAAATGGGTGGGCCCGTGGGTACGCCTATACATATGATTTAAAATAGGATGTTTGCGAGAATCTAACTTCCACAACATTCCAGAAGCCATTTAGCCTAATCCAAAATAAAATCAATATGCTTCCCTGCCTAACACTATGTAACTCTGTGTTGGTTTATTGGAATTTAAATGTTTCACGTACCATACCGTATGTACACGGTGTACAAGCGATGGAACAAGGCTATTGTCGATGGTTTTTAGTGTGTCATTGGCAAAAAAAGCAATGGTAAATGATGACATAGATTATCCTGATAGATAGGCCAAGTTCTAATGGCTCTAGTTTGGCTTTGTCACCCTCCAAAATGGCAGATTCCCATGAAACCTGTTCTGGTGAATTTTCATTGGATGATATATGAATTAAACAACTATTCCAACCAGAAAAATAAAGATGGCGCAATTTTGATACCCATAGCTAATCAAACATAATAGGATGCAGTTTGACATGAAATTTAAATCATAATCTCCAACTTAGTCCAATTGAGTCTTGAGCTCTACTATTGTGTATTCTAGAATTTGACAATTGCACTTGAAATACAAAAGAAAATGGGTAGATAGTAAACAGGTAGCTAGTAAATGAGTGGTTTCACTATTTAAACATCTTTTTATTTTTTAACTAGTCATTGGAAAGTAACACATAAGAGTCTAGCAGTCCAAAAGGCTTACTAAACCTTGAATAATGGCAATACTGGCTGGAAACCCTATAATTATTGAGAATATAGAAAGTTTATTAGTAGGGCCCTGTATTTTCTGAAATGGCCCGCTTTTTTTCAAACCCAATTGGCCATTTGTCCCAATAAATTTGAATTATGGGCAGATCCTTGTCCATAATAAGGAGCACTATGCATAGCAAACTGCGCCATGACCCTAGCCCCAAAGTTAGAAAAGATGTTTGTTAGAAGTGGGAAATATCAGGGCTCTTCAAGATCTCTGAATATTTAGAAAAAACTACTTCTTCCGAATCTCAGAATTTGGAGAATTTATTTTTTTTCAGAAAAACGGTGATGATTGGGATATAAAGCCACTTTTAACAGTATTTCAGGCATATCCTGGCTGGAGCACAAAACCAAGGATTCCTTGTATTTCTGACATCAGTACTACCATTAAATCCTTTCACAGCTTCCAGCTGCTCAATCCACTTAGGTTTACAACTATCCAACCATTGATGGGAGAAAAAAGTTGGACACGAGTGTCTGTTGCTGGAAAAATACAGCTGATGTCATAAAACGGGTCTTTCCATTTCATCCTACAGGACAGGGTTGTGACACACGTCAAAGCGAACGATAAGAGAAAGTACCACTTGTGCACCAAAAGTTTGTATCGGCTGCAATAAAGGCTGCTTGTCATAGTTTAGGTGTCAAAACAGTGATAATTGTGTCGAATTTCAATAAACATGCCAGTCAGTCAATAAACAAATACTTATCTAATGTATGACCTACGATACTGGTGACCATGATCAAAAAGATTTCTTAAATGACAGTATACGTTACAGGAATTAAATTCAACAAATCAAAATGAGAAAATCTTACTTCAGTGGGTTAACAATAAATCCAGATTACATGTTCGACAAAAAAATCATAAATTCACTAATATATATAAGTAACCGAGTGCAAAAACCTGAGCCGAATTTCTACTCTGAGGAAATTGTACAACACAGGAGACCCTCACAAGGCTGTCTCGTTGGTCCCTTTGATGTACGTCACAACCCTATGCACCCGTAGAGAAGAATGGTCAGACCCTAGATTTTTATGACGTCAGCTGTATTTTTGCATCAACAGAGGAATATTTTAAGTTAACTGGGTGACAGAAAACGCAATTACTTTGATCTCCATTAAAGTAAATCACCGGTCTTAAAAAAAAACACTTTGGATAAAAATGTTAGGAAAAGAAATTTACAACAAGAACTAATGTCATTTGATCTTAAGTTCACTTTATAAAATTCATCGATTTGACGATTGATAGGGTTCAAAACAGTAACAGGAAAAACTTATTGGATGGGGTACTGCGGGTGGGATACAAATTTATAGTGCAATATCCCCAACATTGGTTAAAAAATTATGGCTCGTCTGATTGAATTCAATTTGACAAGATGGATTTTACTTTCAGTTACTAAGTTTTTTTTGTTGTGTGTGCATTGGATCTTTTTTGCAGTCAATAGTCTCCTAGCTCAGCAGATTTCAGTGGTATGAAACTGGACAATAGAAATTGGCATCTCATTTGGCTTCTTGGCGATGGATTTAGTTCCTTTTATTTCAATTTGGCGAAAGTGAAGATTAAAAGAAAAATCAGCCCACGGAAGGCCCTGTAACTATATTCACTAGTCTAGCCAACGTGTATAACAATGAATAATCAACCAATAGGTATCAGATTAGAAAAATGTAGACGAAATTAACATGTGTGTCAGTCACAATACGAACCCTGCATGTGTCACTGATGATAATTTAATATCAGTAAAGATGTGGAAGCCGTCAAACAGTAGCTGCGATATCGTAGCCCTCTTTCTGATAATGGGCCAGCAGATTAACAGAAAGAGGGCTATGATATCGCAGCTAGGCAAACAGTTGAATGGCCAGTGTAAGATACATACAACTTATGATTGATAATTACATCATTCCTGGCAGTGATACTACTATAGCTTTACATATTAACACCCGTTCATATTCAATCAATACACACGTTATCGACTGGATTTTAACAATGAAATATATCCGATTTTTTAACCCACCCCACCCTCTGAATTACATGAAAAGAAAGAGCACCGGTTACATTAACGGTAACATTTAGTTAAATTTCAAGCATAGAAATAGAAATGAGGGTTACTGTCCTCCTAATTATTGAATTATACGTAAAAATCAGCCATGCTTGATAAAAGACAATCCTCATATTGAGTTTGATTCCATTTTTTGTCTAATAAACATACTTGCACAGCAGAGCGCCATGTTGTTGAGTCACGTGATGTGATAGCTCCTAAGGATTATTTATGAACCAAAGGAAAATGTCAAACATCATCGTTTGCGCTATCATGGAGTTTTTCAGGGTTACCTTCAGCAAAAAATTAATGAATTCCTTCTTAGCTATCAGTGTAAAAGAAAAACAGTCGTACATTTCCCCTGTTATGAACTTTTCTAGAACCTTGTAAGCATATGGCCGTAGCCTTTTGCGAATTGATTATTGGTCGAATGGTGGGCCTTTTTGGACTAGGCCTTTTTTGACCAGGCCTTTCGGACACTGGACCATTTTGGTAACACTCCTGTAAAGAGCAAAAAGGGCCAATTTTCACAGTCTGTAGCTCCTCCCAAAAGTTTCGTTGGGCCTTAAATCTTAGTCTTTGGTCTTGAATTCCAGGCCAGGAAAATGGTTTCATTAGGGATATTTTTTTTTCGCAAATCTTCAGCTTGCACATCAACCCATGAATTTCTAGGCTCGGAAGTGAAAGTCTTGTAGGGTACCACCTTCCAATGTCAGTTTCTACAAGGAAGTAGTTCCCAGATAATGCTTTGAATCACATACATGACATGCAACAGTGATTTCTCACTCTGCAGAACCTAGCATCAAGCAACTTGCTGTTGATTAAACGTTAAAACAGCATGACAAGAGGAGATCAAATTTTCTTATTGGACTACTTTCGTGTACAACCACCCGGAAGTAATTCCAGAGTGGAGTTAACCCTTTTTTTACCTACACCGACTAGACGGCCATTCGTGGACCTGACTCTCACTGATTATTAAGGAAGACACTTTTCGCTTTGAATTAATTTTACTAATCTCAATCTAACATTAAGAAATCAAGTTCAAACAGCTACATTTTGACAGTAAAGAAAACAATACCAAGAAGAAATCAGTAAAGTACCCTATTCCAGATCTTCACTAACGATCTCCCTTCATGTATCAGTTGCCCTATATAATTATTTGCTGACCACACTATATCATATATGGGTTCTAGTGTCTTAGATTCAGAACTAATTTAGTACCGGCGAATGGACAAAGAAGTGGGAGAAGTGTTTAACCCTAAAAAGGACTAAGGATGAGTAATGTGTGACTCTAGGCTACCATTCCATGAACTTATTTTGTTTGTTTGAATGGGGTTTAAGGTTTCAAGTAACTTCGGTAAGTTACATCTTTGGTAAATTGATAATATATAGTAAAAAATATTGGAGACTTCGGTAAAAAGGTAATTATTGAGTAATTATCGCTTAAAGGCGAGTAATTCGCATCGGTAATCTTAAGTTCTTAGCGGTTTTTTTTATTTTTAGGAAAAACCGGTATTTCATATCGATCAACCGGTAACAAGTTCTCACGCATTTCCGCTCATTTTCACGCATGCTCATAAACTTGAAGTGAAAATCTATGTGATCGCCTCCATCTTGTTTTATCGTTTATGAAGAAAAAAACTTACTTGCTGAATGCAAACAGCATCATTTTAGTCATGAATATCCCGGAAAATGGTTTAAAACTTTGACTTAATATATCCATGGTAAATTGTCTAATGAATTGTCAAAATGAGAGAAATGATTTCCTCGCGTTTCAAGATAGAATCTAGGTCAGTGGTAAGTGGATTAAACGAATACATGTAAACTGTCTGGTAGTGTTTTGACCTGGCAGGGCTGAGCAAATTTACACCCCGTATACACAGTATATGTAACAAGTTAAAAACCCTGTTATAGTCGCGATTCAAGCGCCTATTAACCCCATCAAATAAAACGCATTTTACCTCTCGAATTCGACTAAATCTTTTAAAATCTTTAAAACGGACTTGTAGTACTTCAATTGTAATAATAATATTATCAACGAAAAAAGAATTGAATGTTAGCTTTGTTTTCTTTACCTTTTATCATTTAACCTTTTACCACACAACCACAAATTTTCACGCACTTAAGAAGAAAACGTTGTGATTAAATCAAAATAGGGATTTCGGTAAACAGTAAGGGGTCATGACTCAATGAATAGGGTTTAACGCAACTTTTAATAGTATTTCAGTTATATCGGGGCGGCTGGAGCTCCTAACCATGGCTTCCTGGTTGTTCACACACAAGTACTACCACTACATCCTTATCGAGCCTCCAGCTGCTCCTCCTACTTAGGTGTACTATTTACTTACTCATATTGATGAAACATGCTAACATTGGTTAGCGCGGTTACTGATAAACCAGCAAAACCGCTCTCAGGACTTTCAGTCCTTTGATTTATGTAGTTATCGTTTAAACTTAGTCTGATTAAAAAAAATCTTACATTTTATCAAAATCGAAAAGAAGAAAAAAAAAAAAAAAAAGCGCTGAAAGCCTGAGATATGTATACAGGAGATATATAATCTTGGCAGAAAAAGGTTGATGGTCGGATTATCGGAGGTGCCACTTTCTACCCAAATCTACTGTCGATTATGCGAAGATCTGCCAATTTGTGCGCTAGGGGACACAACCTGCCCGCAATAATTTTCATCCCGTTGAGGTATTGAAACGATATATTTACATGTATATATCGTTACATATTTTTCACCCGATCAAAATGCTTTGAAGGGATCTGATAAAGGCCACCCAAGGATCCTTCCTGTTAATTTTGGTTGAGTTTGTTTGAATTATGTTCAGTACTTTCTGAGAAGAAAAGTGGACGGACGGACGGACGACGGATACCACATCATGACAAAAGCTCGCTGGCTTTCAGCTAGTGGAGCTAGCGAGAGAGAGCTAGAGAGTGAGAGATATGGGGGAATGAAGCGTGCAGCCAGGTTCGAACTAGGAGGCTCATGTGTGCGATGTGAGTATTCTACCACACAGACCAATAACGTTATGTAAATATGCGCTTTATAATCTCCAGATAAAGAGAGCAAGAGTTGGCGGGCGGTCGTTTACCAAGTTAACATGATTATGTACACCTCTCAAAAGCGGTATGTAGACGTTGCATCCTTTGGGTAGAATTCGGAGGTAAAAATATATAGATACAAAGTCCGAGCACGACCAAACTGTTTTCAGACAGTGCGAATATGATCTTATGAATGGCCAATTAATTTGTTTAACAAAACATTTCAATCTTGCGTAAAACCGACAGCTTCGCTTATCTGCTTTATACAGCAACTTTTTCCAACCGGACTGTTTTAACATTGTTACTCTAGAATAAGTAATATTATTTTGGTAAGAAACAAACACTTTATTTTTTCTTAATTATATGATATGATTATATATGTTTAATAATTTCCAATATATTATATATCTCCTTCCTTTCTTTCCATTCACACGTCAAGTTTTGATAATTTTGCCAAATTCAGGACACTCACACGAAAGTACTGTACATCAAGCCCGTTAGCTTTCAATGAGTCATATCTCGCCTTCGCCCTTCTCGCCTCAATGGGGCGTCTTAATTTATGGTCAGATCCGATCTACTTTTCAAGCGACAGAAGATTACATTGATTACGGTAGATGTATTTACATTTTGTTTTCATATTGAACTCTGCATGGGTTAGAATTTTTAGCATGTAAACTTAAGCCTCAGATTGCTTACGCAATCTCAGGCTAAAAACGGGTTTATTTTTATGATTGAGAATAGGTACATGCGATAGCACTTGCACTAATTCCCTAAATGAAACGCTTTAGAACCGTAAAAAATCTTAAGTTAAAAGGACCAAGCGGAAAGCTAGGTGACACTTGTTAAAGGTTTGATGTGATATTATTGACTTGTAAAAACGACATAATAAAGCGTAATTATTTAGTAAATAAGTAGAAACCGGAAGATGATATGAATACATTCTAATTTTCAAAATCTTCTTCTTTCGTTTTGCATCTATTTGATGTTTATTAAGTAAAAGCTGTAAATCACACAATAATCGCGTTTGCTTGATGCCTACGATCCCCCTTAATCGCCCTAGAATGTTTTAAAGCACTGGGCGGCGTGATTATGGTAAAAATGCATTTGCGACCTGAGCCATATTTGTAAACATTGCCTATCTATGGTAACATGACTACCACATGTCACTTGAGATCACGTGATTACCAAACACGGGACGGCGAATCATAAAAGAAAAATTACTGCGCTGATTATAACTTTATATTTCTATGATTTTAAGCAAACTTAAGCATGTTTAGAAATCGCTAAACGAATTTTTATATCATTCTTTACATGTGCCATATTACTGTCTTTGGCTACAACTAACTGATTGTCTGTGGCAAGTTGAGATGAGAAGTAACTCGAGGTGTATTCATATCTAAGAGATCGCGTGATATGTGTTATCAAAAAAGCCGAAATGGAATTGTCTTGTGTTCATTTTACGGTTTTGTTAAATCTAAGTTTGAATTGCCTGCATTGCAACTTAAAAACGATAAAAAGTTATCGATGTTGTATCACTCTTCTTCAAGCACTTTTTTCCCATTTTGCTTGTGATGTTATAATTGTATAATGGTAAATGAAAAATTACAATTGCATGTTAAAACCAAGTTCTTTTCTTGTCGTTTCGAATAAAGTAAATACTTCCTTGTCTTCAGCAATTTCTCCATTTTTTCGATTTTTCAACCAATTGTTTGGATTATTGGCAACCTCTTATGCCATTGAATAGTATGAAAGGGGTTAATATTCGGATTTCAAGTATGTTTAATATCTTTGAGAGAACACATCTTCAACCTGAAATACAATTACAAATACTCTTTTATAAAATATGATAATTGCTATTCTAATTATTCCATTTACAGGCTGTTGTAGGATGCTTATATCGTATCAATCATATTTAAGGTGAAAGAAGCTACAGACGACCATGTCAAGGTGATGAAAATTTGATTTTGTCCTTTTGGATAGGAACATTGTGGCTAATGAAGAAATTACTTGATACTTACAATTTCTCCACTGGTCTATAACGATCAGAAAACAGAAAAATGCTCACACAAGGGAGAAATACTCATCTATAGAAAGAGTATACGTCATTCGCAACCAAATGAATTTTGGAAACATTTTTGCAAATGAAAATATCGTTAGATGGTAATTTATCAGTGAATGATTTTTAGGAATATTTTTCCTCTTTGTCCGATGATATCCAAACAGTTTATAACGCAGACAGTGAAAGTTTTTGTGTAGAAAACGATTTCAATAACAGTTATTGTAATTTTGAAGAGTTAGATCAGCCGATCACAGTACAAGAGGTTGAAAGTGTAATACGTAATCTTAAAAGTAATAAGTCAATTGGAAATGATTTTTTATTGAATGAATGTTTTTTAGAATGTTGTGATATTATTTCGTTTCATCTAACAGATGTTTTTAATGCTATTTTTAGAACTGGGGTTTTTCCTGATCAGTGGACCGAAAGTATTATCATTCCGCTACATAAGAAGGGAAATTCGAGTGAAGTTAATAATTATAGAGGAATTTCGCTTGTGAGTTGATTGTCCAAGATATTTACTGGTATACTAAACAACCGACTCAGTGCTTTTTGTGAAAACAATGATATTTTGTCTGACGCTCAGTTTGGTTTTCGACCTAAACGATCACCTACTGACGCGTGCTTTATTTTACATTCGCTAATACAGAAAACATTGTGTGAAAGGAAACGTCTTTATGCAGCGTTTATTGTTTTAAAGAATGCATTTGATAGTATTTACAGAAATGGATTGTGGTATAAGCTCTTTAATCTAGGGATTTAGGGGAAATGCTAAGAATAATCCGTGACATGTATTCTAAGGTTAAGTCTTTTGTTAAGGTTAATGGATCATTTTCTAACTCGTTTGAAAGTAATATAGGTCTTAAACAAGGGGAGATAATCTCGGGTACTTGATCAAATAACCAAGTTGCAATGTACATGTCGGTCTATATATATTTTTTTCTCCTTGTTTCTTTTGTAACAACTCATGTGACATGTGTAATGTTGATTTATTTCAATTCTATACCATCAATTCCATATTTCTCCATATGCCAGAAGCTACTAACCAAAACATTTGTAAACTAGTATCTCGTCAACTTACAACAAATCTATCCAATTACGACTGAAAAGATAAAAAAAAAAAAAAAAAAAAAAAAAAAAAAAACAAGAGTGCCATAGTCACAATATACGCCGCCACTTTGCTGCTGTTTCATGAAATTAATTGTAGACACTACTTATTTCGACAGAACCAAATTCAAAACATTTGCAGACTACCTTTTAATAAAGACTAAGTTTTAAGGGGGCATAACTCTTGCAAAAATCAATGAACCATAAAATCCTTGATCCATGTACACCTACAAATTATGGTGATGACATTGACCATATTTGATTTAAATCAAAACTAAAAGTTAGGAGGAGTTGCATTCACAAGGCTGCAATTTCAGTAAGCCACAGAGACTAAGTTTAAAAGGGACATAACCGAGGCAAAAATCAATGAACCATAAATTCCATACTTCATGCACACCTACCATTTAAGGTGATAACATCAACCAAATGTCATTTAGATCGAGCCAGAAACTTAGGAGGAGGTGCGTTCACAAGGCTGCAATTTCAATAAGCCCCAGAGGCTAAGTTTTAAGGGGGCTCAAGTCAGGGAAAAATTAATGAACCATAAAATCCTTCCTTCATGCACAATTAAGGTGATAACATCCACCAAGTTTTCATTTAGATCTAGCCAGAAACTTTGGAGGAGTTGCATTCACAAGGCTGTAATTTCAATAAGCACAGAGACTAAGTCTTAAGGGGGCATAACTGAGGCAAAAATCAACAAACCATAAAATCCTTACTTCATGCACTTCTACCAATTAAGGTGATAACATCCACCAAGTTTCATTTAGATCAAGCCAGAAACTAAGGAGGAGGTGCATTCACTAGGCTGCAATTTCAATAAGCCAAAGAGACTAAGTTTTGAGGGGACAGAACTGAGGCAAAAATCAACGAACCATAAATTCCATACTTCATTTAGATCCAGACAGAAACTTAGGAGGAGTTGCTTTCCCAAGACTGTAATTTCAATAAGCCCCAGAGACTAAGTTTTAAGGGGGCATAACTAGGGCAAAAATCAATAAACCATAAAACTATACTTAATACACATCTTCAAATTAAGGTGATAACATCTGACAAGTTTCATCTAGATCCTGCCAGAAACTTAGGTGGAGTTGCATTCACAAGGCTGCAATTTCAATAAGCCCTAAAGACTACGTTTAAAGGGGACATAACCGTAGCAAAATTCAATGAACCATAAATCCTAACTTCATGCAAATCTGCCAATTAAGGTGATAACATCAACCAAGTTTAATTTAGATCGAGCCAGAAACTAAGGAGGAGGTGCGTTCACAAGGCTGCAATTTCAATAAGCCCCAGAGGCTAAGTTTTAAGGGGGCTCAAGTCAGGGAAAAAATTAATGAACCATAAAATCCTTCCTTCATGCACAATTAAGGTTATAACATCCACCAAGTTTCATTTAGATCTAGCCAGAAACTTAGGAGGAGTTGCATTCACAAGGCTGTAATTTCAATAAGCTCAGAGACTAAGTTTTAAGGGGGCATAACTGAGGCAAAAATCAACGAATCATAAAATTCTTACTTCATGCACATCTACCAATTAAGGTCATAACATCCATCAAGTTTCATTTAGATCCAGCCAGAAACTTAGGAGGAGTTGCGTTCACACACAAGAATGCAATTTCAGTTAGCCCCAGAGACTAAGTTTTAAGGGGGCACAACTGAGGCAAAAATCAATGAACCATAAAATCCTTACTTCATGCACATCTACAAATTAAAATGATAACATTGACCAAGTTCATTTAGATCCAGCCAGAAACTTAGGAGGAGTTGCGCTCACGAGGAAAGTGGGCGTGCGTAAGGACGGACGGATGGACAGACGGACAGACGGAGAAGATGACGCCTCCGGCGGCGTATTAAAAAAATTACTAGGAGGTGCCTTATATATTTCAAAGAGAAAAAGTATAATAAGTGTAACTTGAAGTGTAAATCGGATTTAACATTTGGACTCAAACAAGACTGGGGAAACACAACCAAAGGGGCCTTTAGAAGCGGATCCGCTTATGTGACAACCTAACAACCGGCCTCGTAACTAAGTGAACTATGTGAACTAGAAGGACCGTCAAGGCTCAGTTGGTGTGATCATAGATGAGCTGAACTCGCGTTCAACTATGTTATCAATGAGTTAATCATTTTGATTATGTCATATAATTTGCGGTTACTGATAAACATTTCTTGGCTCATTATAATTATCAACAACAGGTTTCAAGATAATTTGACGGTAACATGGTATTCGTCATTTCAACGGTCGCAATAAATCAGTGATGATGATCCATGGAGTAAGTAGGCCTGCGGTGACAGCCAGATTGGGCATTAAAACGACAAAACTCACGTTAGTTAACGTAATTATGTGGTATTTGTGATATCTGACAAAATAAAGTCACCAAATTCATAAAAATGACGCGATATCCGACATTCGTTACAGTGGCGAATTAAGAAAGGTTTTTGGTGATGATTGAACCCCTCTTTGTAGCTTAACCATTTCATTTTCACCGGAACATTCAATAAAACTTAATAGGAAAATAATAGGAAAACGAAACCCCATTGGAAAGTTTGAACCCCCTTTTTGATCCGCCATTGTGTTTAACGCAAACTAATCGAGTTACTGGTAGTTCCAGAGCACTTAACCTGATAAAAAGTATGCATACATTAACTTACTCATGCAGTTTCTGCTTATTGTATAGAGTCATAGAACTACCGCACATACCAGTAAAATTAACACGTACAGAAAGGCTGATAACGCGTTATTTTCCACAAAAACTGTTATTTATTTTGTCAACGGATACCGGATAATCATAATTACGGGATTTTTTTCTTTCTTTTCATATTTGGATTCGCCATGCTTTAATCTACAAAATAATAGAAAGTGAGATATTTCTATGGAATGTTTCTAATTCTAGAAATCTTCAGTTGTTTTCATGAAATTAGAAGAGCAAACCAAAGTCCAGAAAGCGGCACCGGCACCAGTAGGCATTTTATCGAGCCTGACTGACCCAGCATTAAAAGGTAACTTTCTTATTGACATGTTCTTAAAGCCTCCTCTGACACCTTTCCCTAGCTTTTGTAGGTTTATCAATGCCATGCATCGAAAAAATAGTTTTAACTTGATACCGGGTGCTTAGACCTTTCAACAAGGAGTCGTAATGGTCCATGATCACTCACCTCAAGCTAACATGGTTTCGGCTTAAGAGAACACCCAAATAACAGCTTACATTGACCCTCTTACTGCCTCTTCTCATAAATCAGTCAGAATTCCGCAGTAAAGGCCAAGGGCCAATAGAGTATTCCTATCAACTTTGATAAAAAAAGTAGGCGCAGAAATTTCAGTAGAAATGTACAGAATTCGAGCGAAACAGAAACACCCTACCGCGCCCAGATATATATTCCAATTTCAATTTTACAACCAAATTTTAATTAAGTTAAAAGTTCTTGTTGATATGTTGTTTAAGGTATTTAAAATTTAAAAAAAATCCCGACTGGATCAAAATATTTATGGACAAATCAAAACTTCGCAAACAAATATTGAAGAGGACCATCCAAGCACAGAGTTAAATATGAACATGCCGGTATTTATGAACCAATTTTAATCTTGCAGATATATTTGTATTTCACCACAAAGTATCGTGATCTTTCCCATCTCAGTTACGTTCAGGCTTCTGTTGAAAAAGTGCACCTACCGCTGGTGCTTTCGTTAAGTATAAAGCCTTAAATAATGTGGGTATTAATCATAAACAGACCAGATAGGATTAATCAACTAGCAATGGTGTGTAACCAGTTGTAGGATAGAGACATTATTCGAGATGGGAAATACTCCTCGGTTCGGAGGGTAAGATCGGCCATTGATATCTTGACTTGAAAATACGCCTTAAAAGAGATATAAGACGATCGACACTTACCATGGACGGAAAGTTGATATTTCATCTTACCTGAAAATATAAATTCCCTTGGAATACCCCCAACCCCCATCCCCCTACCCCCCAATAAAATAGAGAGTGAAAAGGCTTCCGACGACTCGTCCTGTTTGAGCTAATAAAACATCATAAAGGCAGTTTGAATATTTTTGTAATCCAAATGAAGATATCTGAAATTTCTTAGAAAGTATAATTTTCCTTGTCTATCCAAATCAGTCAACTTAAAAGGTTTTACAGTCAAAGCTAATTAAGAATATTAGTAAAATATGGTAACAAAGGAATATTACATTGTGTTTCCCTATTTTAACATACATATCGGTTTTCCTGACAGTCAAGCAGCCCTAGGCCACCCCTCCACGCACTAAGCACGACTTACGTTGCTCAACTCCTATAAAAAGCTAAATACACACAAAAAACGGTTGCTTTCCGTGCAGCAAGACTGTTAATTGGGCATAGAACACCCTAAAGTAAAGTATACTGTCCCTCCATGCTTCTTAACTCATCCTTATGCTTTTTCCATGTAAACATCTGCCAATTAGTTATTCATGCCTGCACGGACAGATCTGACTGCTTAATATAATCGAGGTAGGCCTATATGTTATAAAATTACTGCGACGTTTTTTGGGAAAAACATTTCCTCGGTGATTCATTTTATGCCCCACCGAAGGTAGATATATTTTGGTACAATCTTCTCCGTCGAGACGCCCGCATGTCCAAATTTTGTCAACATGCCTCCTCCTACATTCATGGGCGAATTTTAATGAAATATTTCAGAATGCTTCCTGGCCTAGCGCACATTGTTGGAGTTTTGCCATTTAACCCATTCCAACACAGCAAAATTTTAGACTGGTCCAAATTGAAAGCAGCTGCAGACGACAATTTCAAGTTGATGGAATTTTGAATTTTTTCGTCTTTTTGGATTGAAAACATTGTGGATAATGAAGAAATTGCTTGATACAAGCAATTTCTTCATTTCCCACAATGTTTTCCAAAGTTTTTTTCTTGAGGGGCGTAAAAAAGAGGGATTGAGTTGGAATGGTTTAAAAAGGCTGTGTTACAGACAAAGGGACGTAATGATAATTTTCTTGTTAAGTCATCTCTTCCTGCATTTATGTCCAATCAGATTGAAATTTATAAGCTGTGTCACAGAAAAAGAGAGCTTCGGAAAAACGGATTAATAAAAATTAAGCTAATATTGCTATTTAGAAAATACGTAAATGTAAATGTGTATACACACATATTCTTTTTTAATATAATTTCAAGATAACAACAATATTGATGCCCCATTATCATTCTAAGCGCAGGGCTTTATGCCGTCCTACTTCGAGTTCAGACATTGTGAACATTGGGGAAGGGAAAAGCTAATGAAAGCCTTCAAAGAAAAGTCACCGTATTATATGGAATCGAGATTTCACATTGTGTTCCTGTGTCATTTTCAAAACTGATAAGCTTTCAGATTGAGACAGGTTAATGTCCTGAATACGGAGACCGTTGCTATCTGTAACATTTTTGTCCATTTTCATGGATAAAAATTAAAAAATTCAAATACCTGTATTACCAAACCGTTTTTATTTTCAAATTAAACCCGATAAACAAAATAAGAGCATGCGTATTCGAACTGATCTTGATAAATTTCCTAATAAAATTGTTTATTTTCCATCGTAATTTTCTGTAACAGTTTGATCCGCAATTGTGACAATGTGTTACAAGGACGGGATAAAATTTTACAAGAACTACTGTGAATAAATAATTAAACAATCATATTCAAATCTCATAATTGAAAATAACAAACAACAACAACAACAAACCCCTCCAACAAAACCAGATGTGTTTGTGAAACATAGCTCGCTAATGTCCCCGAAACAGCACCTTAACAGATTTTCTTGACCATCATGGTGGCTTTGACCTTGGCACCATCTGATGCATGTCGCTGGCAGGAACATACTTACTATGTTTGATCGTCGTTACTCAACTAATATTGAAGATACAGACAGCGGTAAGCTTTACTCCACTTTTTAGACAGACAGACTGGTGGACGGGCAGACACACAGATAAAGGTAAAACAATACTATCGCACTAAAAGATGCGGGGAATGTATATATAAATGAGCTTTCATGGGTAAATTCACAAACGTCTTTTTCTATCGTTTTGTGGTGTTAAGTGGATTCTTAGACTTGTTACTTTTATTTTTTAATTCTTTGCTTTCATAACCTTTTCTAACTATTTTTTTCGATGGCATCGTGTTTTTTTTTTTTTTGTTTTTTTTTGCGATGCATACATAGGATGTTTAGGGGTGAACGATGCTATCGTTCCAACATTTGTGAACTTACTCCTATTTCAGGCTTTCGGAATGGTGTGCTTACAGAAGAGTCGTACATCTTTCTCACAAAGTTGTAGTGCAAATCGGCTCCAGTACCATATAAGCTAAATTCAGTGAAGTTCTCCTTAATCCCTTTCCCGTTTAATCCCTTGTGTTTACGTACCTGGGATTTTAAAATTGAGAAAATATTGTAGAAAAAGAAGAGATTGCTTGAACAAAGCAACTTCTTCCTTTCGACAATATTTTATACCCTACTCAATGGTTACTTTTTAAAATCAACCCACCTTTTCGTTTTCGTCTGCAAAACCTTTGAATTTGGACAGGTCTAAACTTTTGCAAAACAGTAAAGGGCTCAAATCGTCGACCTGTGCTACCACGAGGAAGCCGGAGACTTCCATGAAGTGTTCCAAACGAAACAATACGCTAGTGCTTAAATCCGGCTCGAATGTTACAGTGTATGGCCAAACGTTTGTGTAATCAAATTCGATTGTGACGGTCATCCTTGAGTAATTGAATCACTTTAGAGCAATCAAGCGCCCAGATGATGCTGTATAATCGTAAATGGCTGTATAAATAGAGTTCCAGTCCTACTCTTTGATTGATAGGATGGGGTTTAATGCCCTTTTAACAGTATTTCTGTCATATCGTGGCGGTTGATATTTCTCACACCAGTACTACCATTACATCCTTTCATAGCCTCCAGCTGCTATCCCACTTAGGTTTATGATTATCCACCCATTGGTGAGAGACAAATGTCGGAAAGGATATGTGCCGCCGCCGGGGATCGAACCCACGACATCTAATGATTTAACATTAAGAGTCTGGTGCGCGACCTATACTTTGAACATAATAGATATCATGGACTTTGGTCAAGAGTAAAGTTATTTTCAGAAATTAAAATAGGGCCTACATATCTCCATAAACACTCAAGTATTTTGTAGTATCAGTATTCTGTAGGGCGACAATGATGTCGACAAAGGAAACGCTGCAAGGCTTAAATCATGAATGGTCGAACTAACAAGAATGTACAATGTGAAACAAATGATTGGGCAAACTGTTGCAGGGTATCAATATACGTGTACCCTATCGCTTCGTAATGATTTGCCCAAACACCTTTTAGTACTGAGTTTATACCCGGCCTAATATTAAAAAAATGAGGAAATGTATCAAACTCTTTACATTAAATTATATAGACGCCGGATAACCGTCATGTCTTTACAGGGAAATATAAAAGCTTCCAAAATATCTGAACGAATTACTATAAAAGACATTGTACGTAAAAGTACGTACGTGTTTTATCGCGCTATAAACTTTTTGACGTCATTATTGACCTCACCTTCAAGCTATCTCTCTAGTATTGCCCCTCAGTGTATCATTTAGCCCCTGTCTCCCCTACCCAAACCCTATCTCAGGAAAAATAACATCTAATATAAAATTGTCCCTCTTAATAAGATTTTGGAACCGTCAAAGACAAAAAAATTGACTTTGAAGACCATACAATTTCCAAGGCCAATATAGCTAATTGCAATTAGGGTAAACATGATTCGGCAATTTTTTGTATCTGTATGTATAAGTAGCAGTTACTAAACTTGTTTTTCACGCAACGGATGACAGTGGCTGTCTGGTTTACTGACAGGCTTTGCCCAGGGCTGTATCGAATGCCTTGACAGTTTTGGATTTAACTATACCTTTGCTAAGTTTGTTCCAGTTCAATACAGTGTACACAAAGAATGCTTTATGTTTTATAAATCTTTAAAGTCACATTTCAAGAATGTTCAAAGAAGGGCACTGACAATCAACAACTCTTAAATCCAAATTGACAAATCCGGCTGGCCCCGCCCACTGACCCCCTTGGCCCTGCGCATTAACTCCCACTTCGATTTTTAACGGCGTTATTTTGCAAAATTTACGGCAAGTGGCTTGTAAAAACAAGTCAAATAGTTGTCTGTCGAACTAAACGTCGTAACTACAGTTTGAATAAGCTTTAGTTACGACGTTCCAGTCGCCAAACAAAGAAATAAAGGTTAACAAAATTGACGACCAATGTTGGGGTTGAACGCTCAGGTCTGGACTGAGAAATGATTTGATTAGTTGGTTAAACCTTGATTGACATCGCGATTAGTCAAATGAACATTCTGTGAACCCAATGTTGGCGATAAGGGAGACGAACAACCATATGACAATGGTGTACATCATATTAAAGAAGATAGCAATTCAGTGTTGGAAACGATCTTTATTTTCACCATTTTTCAAGTATTTGTTTTACTTCTAACTATACACGTGTTGACGGGAGCGCGTGTTGACCAAAAAAAAAAACAGACAGGCCGGAAGAACAACAACCGGAACTCGATTTTTGCATTAAAATTAATCGAACAAAGTTTTTCATCTGCTGTAGTTACCAATATTACAACATCCCGCCCCTAAAATAAATTTGGACACAAATTTTAGACGGTCAGTAACTATCAGCAATGGAAAACGATGCTACTAATCCTTTGTGGACTGGAGCACGGACTTAAATCCTCAAACCTGTTGGTCTCTGAGGAAACAATCACACGCACATTCATAAATGTCTAAGGATGGCCAAACCCAAGACTGCATTTAAACACCAAATAGACCAACCAACAGATTAAAGAACAAGTCCGAACTACATTCACCAAAAGTTAGTCTTAGAAAATTAACAGAGATATTACTTAAAAAGTATCATTTATCATTATAGCAACCATCCAGTAAGAAAAGCTTCCTTTATAACTGACCATGTAAGTTGGGACCCAACGCCTTGAACAACAAAGTTATTGTACCATGTGAGAGCAGGTCCCTGCAACTGAATATGAAAAGCGGCTACACTTTTTGTGGATTCAAGATCAATGTTCATAAGGATCATGTGAGATTCAAATTCGTTGATGAAATTGAAAGCGTCTTCCCCTGCTGTCCCACTAAATGTTCTTTTCATAACCTTGTAAGTGGATTGAGGGATCATATAGAATTGTTGAACCGGAGCCTGGACAGGAGGCCGAACAATGGGCTGGAATACAGGCTGAGTAGGCTGAGTAGGGGTACTCATATTCGGGATACAGTTCCTGCGACTAAGATCTGTGAAACTCAAAAAGTGTTCATGAAACGGGTTCGTTGCATTGAGGTTAACGTTCATGTCGATTTCGTTTGAATTCTCCACCATGTTGGCGATAAGGGAGACGAACAACCATATGACAATGGTGTACATCATATTAAAGAAGATAGCAATTCAGTGTTGGAAACGATCTTTATTTTCACCATTTTTCAAGTATTTGTTTTACTTCTAACTATACACGTGTTGACGGGAGCGCGTGTTGACCAAAAAAAAAAACAGACAGGCCGGAAGAACAACAACCGGAACTCGATTTTTGCATTAAAATTAATCGAACAAAGTTTTTCATCTGCTGTAGTTACCAATATTACAACAACCCAATCGGATGAACATTCTGTGAATCCAATCGGCAAGAACTCGGTCGTTTCCGTAGCCTACGGGAAAGCTCGAGAGTTGGTCCCACTACCACGTATATAAATAACAAGGTAAATACATTTATTGTTTAAAAAAAGAATATTGTCGTTTATCTCGTACTGTTATTAAAGCTGTCTTGTCAAACGTCAAACACTTGTTTCGACGTTACATCCTCTATTTTCCATTTGAAAATGTTTGGATATCGTACACGATATGTTTCGCACTAGCTGCGATATCGTAGCCCTCTTTCTGATAATCTGCTGGCAGATTATCAGAAAGAGGGCTACGATATCGCAGCTAGTTTCGCACCTGATGCATTTTTCTTGTTTATACCTTTCCTCAGTTAAGATGTTTATGTAAATTTGTCTTGTGCCCCAGATAGCTACGAGAGTCGATAATGAACAAGATAATGAACTCTGAAGCACTTCGCAGGACCAGGTCGGTGATAAGCAATGCATGCTGCTTTTTTTTCTTGTCCCCCCATTCAAAATGAAATGCTATCAGCTGCTGAAATCATCTCTAGAGTCAATACGATGTTGGGGGGGGGGGAAATACAGATTTTCTTCACTTGTCACTGGACAAGTAAGTAGTGATTTCCTACTTGTCCAGCATTAAAGTGAACTAATGTGACCCCTAGTCTTTACTAGTGATCGAAACTTAGATATCCCTTTGACTCCCATATGTTGGTATCTGGCTAAATTCATGTCAATGGCATGTAAGAAAGAGCAGCCTCCACTACATGCCTCTTTGCATTTGAAAGTCTACTGATAAACAACAAAAAAAGATCAGTCGCTGACACAAGTTTCTAAACCAGGATCTTGTACAAAAATTAAAGAAGTGGGAAAGAAATTGGTATTGCATTTGAATCCATCAAAATGTGAATCCATCCATATCACAAGGAAGTGCATACATATATGGAGAACTGACAAAGTCACCATCTTAACCCATTACCAGACAGCAAATTTTAGACTTGTTCAAATTGAAAGGAGTTGCAGACGGCAATTTAAAGTTAATGAAAATTTAGATTTTTTCAACTTTGTGGGAAGAAATATTGTTGAAAATGAAGAAACTGCTTGGTGCAAGCAGTTTCTTCATTTACACATTGTTTCCCCCATTGTTTACCCCATTTCCCAGCTCTTCGATGACTCTCAAGAAAAACAATTGGGAAACATTGTGGAAAGTGAAGAAATTGCTTATTACTCAGACAGCTGAAAAAATATGTAATTTCATAAATTTTAAATTTTCGTTGGCAACTTCTTTCAATTTGGACCTCTCTATAATTTTGCCGTCTAATAATGGGTCAACTTGAGGGGTGTCAAAAAGTGTCATTGTGTGGGAATGAGCTAAAAATTTGAAATATCTTAGTGTCACTCTTAATGAGAAACTAACGTAGAACAGACAAGTTGATATGGTTTCAAACATTTAAAGACATAATTCCATTGAAATGAAATTCTCCGACTACTTTATATCAAAACTTCTATTTTCTGTTCATATCCAACAATAACATTCTGTTTCAGTTGTCTATCTGTCATGATAATTTGAATATTATTTTGCATATAGAGGATGAAGATGAAATGGGAATCAGCAAAGTGACTAAAAGGAATTTGATAGATTCTACAAACACACTAACATGTCAAAGCAGCGAGTGAAGTATTCGAAAGTTGACAACCAAGATTGTACTGATGGTTTGTATAAACAAGTTTTATCCTTCATTTACAGTCACTTCTAAGGTTTTTCTTGAGGGACCACTTTCTTCCTTTTTAATTATAAGACATGGCTTTAAATGTGAAAAAAATCTTCACATTAACCCTTGTCATGCTGTATAAATTACCTTGCTGAATTGCTGTAAAATCAAAGGGCTGAAAGCACTGATAGAACAACTTAATGCTAAAAAGTCAATATTTCTTCAGAAATCAATTTGATAAACAACAGGAAAAGTACAAGCAGGGGGTGTGGACCAAGATCAGGCTGCACTTATGTGCTGGCTGATCTTGGTCTACACCTCCTGCCAAAACCGGAATATTCCAGGTTCAGCATGACAAGGGTTAAACTGTATGTATAAAAAGACCACTCTCAATTTGACAGTGAATTACATGAGAACCTACTATCTGCCTTCAGCCAATAACCACACAATCAGCATTTTGACACTCTAGTTGCAAGCAATTTCTTCTTTTTCTCACAATGTTTTCTATCCGTTGTGGTACAGTTTTTAATTTAATCACGGTTTGAAATGTTGCCTGGAATCTTTTTTTTAACTCAAATTGTGTCATTTAGTAATTGGTTAACATTTTCACAAGCCTGAAAAACATTGGTTTTAGTGGTTGTTTATGGGTCATATGTAATTTCTTTGATATTTCTTCTCTGATATCATCTTATCACTAGATATTCACTATCCAAAATAAAGCTAAGTGCTGGACCCATGTGCAGTGCTTTTGTTTGCCTGTAAACAGAACTTTATGGACTAGTTGAAATAAAAACAACAACAATGAGGCAACATTTCAATATCAAATATGACGTAACTGTCATACAAAGAAAAAATAAAACACCAGAAAGTCAAGTAATGGCTGGTAACACATCCATGCACTAACTACTAACATGTGTTACTGAACTTCAAGCAAAAGTTTTACACGCTACATCACCACAGAAAGGCTTTAGTCTTTGTATTCAGCCTGAAACTTTTACACTTGCCTCAAAGTTTCAGTAGCTTTATATATTCAGCAGGATATTAAGGTATCATGATCAACTTTTGTCTTTTGTTATTCATCTATGAAATAGAAGGGTGTATATGTCTGTCTATATGTCCTCCAATAGAATCTTCTACTTCCATGCCCTAACTCTAGAACCAATTGATCTACAACCATAAATTTCATACAATTGTTGCCAATGATTCAAGGAAGTGCAATATTGTTTTGGGGTCATATAGACTTGAGTGACAAAATACTAGTTGTGGAGTATAAGTCCGCTTTGCGATAGATATTTTGTGGAAGCATGTTTTGAAACAGTTAGTTTTTCTTCCTAGATCTTGAAACAGTACAGTTAATGGATGCATGTTCCAGTGAAGATGAGACAGAGTTATATAAACAAGTGAATGGAACTACCTCCAATCCGACTCCAACATTTACAGCTGAAGAAGGCGTAGAGGCAATAGGGTTTGGATTTTTCCAAGTACGGCTGTATGTGATCTGTGGCTTATTTACTGTAAGTACACAGCTAAAAAGTTGATAATGTTCACAAATGTAGTCAACCCATTCCAACTCAACAGAATTTTGACTCGTCCAAATTGAAAGAATATGCATGTAACATGTTCAAGTTGATGAAATTTTAAAAATATCGTTCTTTTGGGAAGAAAACATTTCGGAAAATGAAAAAATTGCTTTTAGAAGCAATTTATTCATTTTACACAATGTTTTCCCAAGCTCTTTTCAATAGGGGTGTGAAAAAGTGTATTGTGCAAGAAATGGTTAATGTACAGTACTGTTTGAAGGGTATCCTTGTTCAACATTGTCAATGTCTAATACTTTTTCCTAATGTTATTAAACAAAATGAGAGCTTAGCTCAAAACAACTGTAAGTGACTATAAATATTTTGGAGCATACAATGGCTTTATCAATGAATTTAATTATTTAAGCACTAGAGCAGCCATGAGGGTGTGCTATGTTGTCCGCAGACGAGTCTTGTTGCAGAATTTTTTGTGATGGTTCATACATAGATTATAAAACTTTTCAACTGATTTTGGATATTTCAGGCAGCAGACTCTTTAGAGATGATGTTACTTGCCGTTCTCTCCCCTGTTTTACGATGTGAGTGGCAGCTAGAACAGACTCATGTGGCCTTTATTACTACGGTATTATAACATGAATAGACTTCTCTTCACTGTCTTATTTAGGCCATTCCCACTCAATCTTACTATGAACCTTAAGAGATGGTTTTAGAATCATTGTTGGAATTGAAAAAAAATGCCTGTAGTTATACCCCAGAAGAGAAACTCTTTTAGAATTCCATCAAATGAAAATCCTTGTCTGTGACTTAAAATTTGCAACACTTTAAAATTTTGTTGTGTGGGAATGGGTTCAATAGTAATAAATGGCAGAATCGCTTGATATACTTGCATATGCAGAATTTATGATGATGAAAACTGGATGCAGTTTGGAATGAAACCATCCTATGTGTTAGAAAATATTGTTGAAAAAGGAGAAATCGTTAGTTACAAGCAATTTCTCCTTTATCCACAATATTTTCACCAAGTATAAAATCACAATGATGTAAAATCTCACTTATGTACTAGAAAGGGTAAAAACCTTTTGACATATGACTTTGAAACTTTATAAAAATGATATCCATGACCCAAGGAAGTGCCCAATTGTTTTGGGGTATTGTAGGTCCAAGGTCAACTGTGCTTCTCGAGCGACAAAATGCTGTAGGGGGTTATAAGTTGGCTTTGAGACAGTTGTTGTTAACTTCTTTGATATTCTATGAAGTGATAACCTTCGACCTTTCATTATCTGATTTAAAAGATGATTTTTTTTATTGCAGTCAGGATACTGACTGTAATCTAGGAATTTGCCGAATTCGCTCATTGCTTCTCGGAAACTGACAACAACCTGAAAACTTTATCCTTGCTTGTGAAAAGATTCATAATTACTTGTAGTATACTATCTGAAAATGTAAGCCTATTCATAAAGAATGACCGCAAAAAGCTGAATGTGCGCAGTGATTATGGTCACAAACTGTACAGGTACTTTTATTTTTACCATCTTAAAAAGTGTTGCATCCAGGCCACTTGACAGAGGGAATCCTCCGGGTTTGTCGTTATGTCAAAAGTTCACATCATTTAATAGACTGCCTGAACTTACAATAATTACGCAGTACTTTGTTGATTTATTGTTACTGTATTTTTAACAATGGTAAAGAAATTAGACTAAGTCCATTTCTGCGAAAGAGGTTCGAAAGTCGATCCACATCACATTTTCTCAACGCGTCAGTAACCCAATGCAGATGTTCAACAACTCGTCGGTCTCCAAGGAGACGTCGCTATGCCATATACTTAGATGTTATCCCTTTTGTCTAAGGATGGAAATATTTATGTGGGTGTATAGCTAAATTCAATTCTGACAACTATCAATAATTCTAGTCTTTTGATATTGGTGGACTGAAAGAGAACCACAATTTGTAGAACTGTAGAAATTTACGGATTATTCAATTATTCCATGAAGGTAAGGGTAAAATAAAGGATTCTCCTCACACTGAATTTCTTTGGTTTCTGCTAAAATCTCGTAACTACAGTTGTTGAACTCCACTTCTTCCACTTCATTTCTTGGACCCCCACCAACAGCATTATAGTGGAGTTGCAGCTTACTAATTTTATTGGAAGTAATTGTGCAAAGATGTTCTGACCCCTGCAAAATTGATTAACCAACAGGGGTAATAAAAAAAAAAACGGGAAAAAAGATGAATTACAATTAAAAAAATGAACAGTCTGTGGACTATGAAAATACATGTAGTTTCGTTCATTGCTATTTATAACCATTACCACATATCATAATTTGAACTGGTCCCCGATTTCAAATCAATAGACAGAAAAACCAATAGCAGATCATTTGCAGTAAATTTTTCCGTTTCCGTTTTAAGACAGTCATGTAAAATTTGACAAGAAGAAATGATTTAAATCAACCGTCATGCCACCAAAAGGCACCGCAGACTTTTTTAAACCTTGATATTGGATTTATATCATCATAACCAACGGACAAGAAGAAATACAGTGAAAACCAATCTAGTCAGATCTCGGGGGAAAAATCCAAAGTGACTGTTTCAAACCCTAAATTACAGAAATCGTGGTTTAAAAAAATTATAAGAGTTCTAAACACCATGAGAAAGCTGGGTGACTGTTATATGTCTCGTGAAAACCTCGGGTAAGGATGCAATTCCAATTTTCATACAAATTGTTAATATACAGTCCTGACTGCATTTGAGGCCATTCAGGCTTTTGTTTAAGTTTTGTACTTTTATGACCATCAATTTGATACTGGGGTTATGCTGTGGCCTAATGGTTCAAAATATTCCTTAACCCATTCCCACACAAGCCCTCCTTTTTATGCTTTGGAAAACATTGTGGAAAATGAAGAAATTGCTTTTATCAAGCAATTTCTTCATTATCTACAATGTTTTCTATCCAAAAAGACAAAGAAAATTTAAATTCCACCAACTTGAAAATATTGTCTGCAGCTTCTTTCAATTTGGACCAGTCTAAAATTGTGTTGAGTTGGAATGGGTTAAACTAATCAATTACATTTCCAAATACTTGTCAAAACATGTAACATATTTTAAAATGATGTCATTAAATGTATTATGACATCTCTCTATGATTCAGATAGGTTTCAGCATATTTGAATGGTAATTACTCCGGTGTTTTATTGACTGTTTATGCCATTCCCAAATGTCAAAATTTTGGAAGAGGTTGCAGACAACATTTCAAAGTGAATGCAATTTGAAGAATAATGACTGAGTATGATAGAAAACATTGTGGGAGAAGGAGAAATGGATAGTTTCCTTTGTATTATTTTACAGGGGCCTTAAAAGATGTTATTGAGTGATAATGGGTCAGTATGGAAAAAAAGGTTTATTTTACCTGTCTTATTATAATCAAGGTTCTTGATTTCCCTCAGGTTGTGTTTATTGGGATGTGTATCATGGCACCGATGTGGGGATTCATGGGAGACAAGTATGGGAGACAGAAGGTAAGCACCCAAACATTTTGTCTAGATACAGTCCACTCTGTGGATAATGTGACGAAGTTATCGCTTATAACAAGGAAATTACACAGTGCCTGCCTGTTCCCTTCATCTTTTATTTTTTTAGGTCACCTGACCGAAGGTCATGGTGACCTATTGGGATCGTGATTTGTCCGTAGTGCATTGTGCAACATGCATCAACTTTTTACATTTTCGACTCCTCCTTAAGAACCCTTGGATGGATTTCAAACAAACGTGGCAGGAATCATCCCCACGGGAATGCCCTTCAGATTTATACACATCATGGGGCTATCTCCCATTGGGGCCCCATAAGGGGCCAAAAAGGGTACATCTTTAAAAATCTTCTTGTCATGAACAGGCCGTCGGATTGCATTCATGTTTGGTACTAAGGGTCTTTAGGGAAAGAAGCATCAAGTTTGTACAAGGAAAAAACCTGTCAAGAAATGGCAGTGCTGGGGGGGGGGGGAGGTTGAAGGGTGCATAAGCTTACTGATTGAATACTTTGAAAATCTTTTTCCACCAAACCAAAAGACCTACAGCTCTGATATTTGGTGCATTGCATCATTTACTGGACCTCTATCAATATTGTATGAATTATAAGTCCAGGGTTAAGATTAGCCTGTTCCTGGACGTCACAAGTTTAACATAGGCTTGTATAGTGAAAATTTCAAAAATCTACTCCCCAATGAGAGGGCCCAGTGCTTTGATATTTGGTATACAGCATCATCTGGTGGACCGGTATCAAGATTGTATAAATTATGGATCTAGGGTCAAAATCAGCCTGTCCCCGGACGTCACAAGTTTAACATAGGCTTATATAGCGAAAAGTTTAAAAAACAAAGGAACTACAGCTCTGATATTTAGTATTTAGCATCATCTGGTAGATCTCTTTCAATATTGTATAAATAATAACCCTTAGGGTTAAAATTATCCCGTTCAAGGACATCACAAGTTTAAATTAGGCATAAATGGTGCAAATTTTAAAAAATCTTCTTCTCCCAAACAGGAGGGCTTAAAGCTTTGATATTTTGCATGTAGCATTATCTGGTAGGGGCTCCAGGGTTAGAATTAGCCTGTTCCCGGATGTCACAAGTTTAACAAAGACTTATATATTGAAAATTTAAAAATCTTCTTCTCCGAAACAGAAAGGCCTAGAGCTTTGATATTTGGTATGTGGCATCATCTGGTATAACTCTATCAAGATTGTAAAAATCGTTGCTCCAGGGTCAGAATTGGCCCACCCCCCAATAACACAAGTTTTACATAGGATTTAAATAGTGAACATTTTAAGAAATCTTTTTCTCCATAACAGGAGGGCCTAGAGCTGTGATATTTGGTATACAGCATCATCTGGTGGACCGCTATCAAGATTGTATAAATTATGGCCCTAGGGTCAGCATTAGCTTGTCCTTTATGTCACAAGTTAAACAAAGGCTTGTATAGTGAAATCTTTAAAAAATCTTCTTTTCCCAAATGGGAGGGCCTAGAGCTTTGACATTTGGTATGTAGCATCATCTATTGGACTTCTTTCAATATTTACAAATTATGGCCAGCCTGACTTCAAAAGTTTTACATAGGTCTAATATAGAGAAAATTTTAAAAATCTTCTCCCAAACAGGATGGCCTAGAACTCTGATATTTGGTATTCAGCATCATCTGGTGGACTTCTATCAAGACTGTATAAATAATGGCCCAGGGTAAAATTAGCTCATTCCCGGACATCACAAGTCTAACATAGGCTTGTATAGTGAAATCTTTAAAAAAAATATTCTTTTCCCAATTGGGAGGGCCTAGAGCTTTGATATTTGGTATATAGCATCATCTGGTCGACTTTAATTTTTTTGTGGTCTTTGTACTCAGGAGACCGATAAGGCCCTATGGGTCCCCTTGTTGGATACAGCCAAATTAGTTTACAAAAGATACTGGCTTCATTGTACAAATATTTACATATTTTTCTCACAATACAACAAGGCTTGACATTAAGTACATATTCTACATCAATAAGTCAACTAATAAGGTAATCAGCGACCAAATAACAGATTTTTTGTTTATGTTTTAAATTTTGTCGTCTATTTTGCATGTTTGTGCTATAGGCAAAATAGATATACCTTTGACAAAAAAGATTGATACAAAAATCATCAAAAAACTCACATTGCACGTTTAAGCCCATGTGAATTTGTCAGAATTATTCTGAACAGGCTCGTTTTGAGTAAATTCGATGTGTTTCAGACATTATACATGGTATCAATATGGATTGGTTATTTTGGTTTGCTGACAACATTTAGTCCATCATACGTCTGGATTTTGATTTTACGAGGCCTGGTGGGAGGAGGGATGGCTGGCTCACCTCAAGCGTAAGTAGTTTGTGTTAAGTTTGGGGCTAAAATGTTGGAAATATGGACATTTTAAATATATTTGAAAGATTTTGATTTAGAATTATTGTTAAACTTCAAAGTTTATGAAAAATGGAAAAAGTGAGAGAAGAAGGGTAAACATAAAGCTTGTATCATCTGTCTGATCTGTCTTTCTTCTGTTATTTAAATTTCTCCACAACCTATGAGAAATATTTCATGAAACATCACATAATGGCTCCTTTTGATGTGAAGCTAAACATTCATTAATCACCAAACCTTATGTTTTTGGGTTTTGTAAAAACCTTTTAAACATTTCATTAAGTACCTACTACATAGGATCTCTTCCAAATTTCTGTACCTCTATATTGATTGACATCTCTATAACTTATCTGTTTACATTGTAGGTTCACCTTGTTAACAGAATATTTACCATCCAAATATAGGGCAAAGTTGTTAAATGTTTCTTCTGTAAGTAGCCATGGAACCAAATTTTAACCCATTCCCAGTCAGTGACACTTTTAGATGCCGCCAAGGCAAAGCTTTGGAAAAAAGATGAAGAAATTGCTTGTTACAAGCAATTTCCTCATTATCCACAAAGTTTCCTATCCCAAAATTGAAACAGATCAGAAATTCTTAAGCTTTGAATTGTTTTCTGCAACTCCTTTCAATTTAGACCAGTCTAAAATTTTACTGTCTTGTATTTGGTTAATTTGAAAACCTGCATACCTTCTATCATAAAAAAAGCCCATTTATCTTTGAGTTATTTTTATGCATGATGTAATAGGAAATCAAATCTTTTAAACTCATTCCCAAACAGTGAAGCTTTTTGACACCCCTGAACCAAACACTTTCATCATTTTCCACAATGTTTTGAACAGAGAAAGTTGAAAAAATCTAAAATTTCATAAATTTTCAATTGTCATTTGCAACTTCTTTCAAATTGGACCAGTCTAAAACTTCTATCTAAAATCTTTGTTCAGAATTGCATTTAAATCAATTGGTTGAAAGCACCAAAAGTCCCTAACTGTGGGTTAGTTTTTCGATCATTTTATAATTTTATACAGAACTCTTGCTTAAAACATCAAATAGGTGGTGTAGACTAAGATTAGACTGCTCATATGTGCAAGCTGATCTTAGTCTATACCTCCTGCCAAACAGGAATATTCAAGGTTCGGCATGAAAAATGACTCCAAGCTGAGAAAAAGTTCGATGTTATGCCCATCCATATGAACTTCTACTAGCTTTCAGATCATATTGTAAAATATCATCAATTTCTTTTAAAAATCTTTCTGTTACAATGTTTGGTTTGCCATTCAATCAATTCATTCTCAAGGAAAACAATTTGAAAAACATTGTGAAAAAATGAAGAAATTTCTTGAATCTAGCAATTTCTTCATTTTCCACAATGTTTTGTACATAGAAAGTTGAAAAATTGTAAAAAAAATCAAGAATTTTATAACCTTTTAGTTGTTGTCTGCATTTCCTGTCGATTAAGACTAGTCTAAAATTTTGTCGTATGGTAATGGGCTAATACATTCCCACACGATCCCTCTTTTTTACCAGGAGCAGGTTTGAAGAAATTGCTTGTAACAAGAAATTTCTTCATTGTCTTCAATATTTTCTTCTCCAAAAAAACATTTAATTTGAGAGTTACATCAACTGAGCATTTTCATCTGCAACTGTTTTCAATTAGGATCTGTCTGAAACTTTTATGTGTGGTAATGGGTTGAAAGCTTGTCTTGAGTTACATTTATTGTTCTCAATTGTTGGATTATTAGATCTTAAAACAAATTTTGGTGTGCATTGAAACTTATCCGTCTAAAACTGTATCTGAGGGAAAAATGTAATGATAGCAAGTACTGCCTTTAACCCATTCAACACTGACGTTTTGATGGCCCTGGAGAAAAACACCCTCAAGAAACAGAACAGCCGCCGTCATAGCGCAGTTGGTAACAAATCAGACTCCCAATCTTCAATCATGGATTGTCATAGGTGCAATCCCCCGGCGTCGGCACATATCCTTTCCGACATTTGTCTCTCACCGATTGGTGAATAATCATAAACTTAATTGGGATAGCAGCCATAATGGTAGTACCGGTGCGATATATACCAGGAATCCATTGTTAGGTGCTTCAGCCACCACAACATGACTGAAAAACTGATAAAAAGTGGCGTTAACTGGATTCAAAATAGAGAAAAACAATTGGGAAAACATTATTTTAGATGAAGAAGTTGCTTGATGCAAGTAATTTCTTCATTTTACTCAATCATTTTTCACCAATGAATGTAAAAAATGTTAAATTTCATAACTTTTAAATTTTCGTCTGCAACATTAATCGATTAGGACTATTTCCAAATTTTGTTATCTGGTAATTGGTCAAGCACTAGGCTACTGAAATACAAACTTTATTTACAGATAAGTTGGGCATCAGGTACGATGTTTGAGATAGTTTTAGCCTCCATAGTTATACCCAGATATGGTTGGAGATGGTTACTAGTGCTTTCTGCCATCCCAGCATTTCTTATCATTATTTTGTTAAAGGTAAGATTGGTTTGAACATTTATATGTTTGGCTTATAACAGTGTCTTTAAAGCCATTCCCACACAGTAATGCTTTTGGATGCCCTTTAACCCATTCCCACATTGTGATGCTTTTTGACGGCCCTTAACCCACTCCCACACTGTGACGAATTTAAACACCCCTTTGGAAAAAAGGCTATACAAGCAATTTCCTCATTATGCACAAATGTTTCTAGCCCACAAGACGGTATGTCAATTCACCAAAACTTGTCGTCTGCAACTTCTTCATCTTCAACTTAAATCAATTTGGACCAGTCTAAGATTTTTTCGCTGGATAATTGGTTAACCCACTACCAGACGACGGAAATTTAGACTGGTCCAAATTCGAAGAAGTTGCAGACAACACTTTATAGCTGATGATTTGTTTTTTGGGTATAAACTTTGTCAATAAGAATAAATTGCATGTAAATAGCTATTTTTATGCCCCCCATCGATAAGATCGGGACATATTGTTTTACTGGTGTCCGTCTGTCCTTCTGTCTGTTTGTCTACCTGTCTGCAAAACTTAACCTGCCAACTAAACATTTTCCTATAACTTCAACCCTGATTAAGTTACAATGCTATTATTTGGAAGGCAGATAGGTCTCAACAATGCGCAACTGGGGAAGGTCATTTCATTAAGTTCAAGGTCAAAATTTGAACCCTTTTCCCTAGAACAAAGAAAAAAGAAAAAAAATCACCTGTTTCTAAAGAATTCCTGTTTCGGGGGCATGGTGTTTCACAAACACATCTTGTTTCATTTGCCACATTTTTAAAAGCTTTAAAAAAATGTTTGAAATTTTGTTGTCTGGTAATTAGGTAAAAAAATAATCAAGTTGACATTTACTGAAACACCTTCAGCTAATGAGGAGCATTAGTTGATACATTGAGATCTATTTTACTCGAGAAATAGCCTAGAATTGCTGGAATCAATTCAAACTTTCTTGGATCCTTGAGATCCTAGGACACTGTTGGTGTCATCCCTGATTGCTAAAACATAGTATACATTGATGTGAATGCCAGTTAGGTAAATATACAATGTAATATTATAGATCTCTGAATGGGCTATCATAAGGTGCAAACTAAAGCCATGCAGTTTTGCTGGTCCCAAATTTGACACTATTTAACCAATACACAAACTACAAAATTTTAGACTGGTCCAAACTGAAAGAAGTTGAAGATAATAATTTGAATTTCAAGAAATTCTAGATTTTTCTTCCAATATTTGGGTAGAAAATAATGTGAAAAATATAGAAATTTTTCATTTCACATGTCTTCCAAGTTATTTTTCTTCAGGTTGTCAAAAAGGATGATTGTGTGGGAATGGGTTAAACAAATGTTTGACATTATAAAATCGTATGGTTTGGGATATGAACAAAAAGTGATTTATTGATAGGCAACCCTAAACATATTAATTGTAGATTGGATAACCCATTCCAACTCAACAAAATTTTAGACTAGTCCAAATTGAAAGAAGCTGAAGATGATATTTTCAAGTTGGTGGAATTTAAATTGTCTTTGTCTTTTTGGATAGAAAATATTGTGGATAATGAAGAAATTGCTTGATACAAGCAATTTCTTCATTTTCCACAATGTTTTCCAAAGCCTTTTTCTTGAGGGGTGTAAAAAGGAGGGATTGTGTGGGAATGGGTTAAGGTGTGGTTATGACTGAAACTCATTACCAGACGACAAAATTTTAGACTTGTCCAAATTCAAAGAAGTTGCAGACAACAATTTTAAGTTGATGAAATCTTAGTCTTTTAGAGTAGAAATCATTGTGGGTAATGAAGAAATTGCTAGTAACAAGCAATTTCTTCATTCTCCACAATGTTTTAGAAAGCTTTCATATTGATGGGCGTTTGAAAATGTCATTGTGTGGGAATGGGTTAAGTCAATTACCTACAGAAATGTTTGAAATAAATGTTGACAGTCAAAATTACTGGGTCAATAAATTTGCTGATTTGTCAACTCACATTTATGTTTCAGTTTTTACCAGAATCAGCTAGATATTTAGTGGCAGCTGGTAGAAAAGAAGAAGCAATGGTAATTTTACAAGGTGCAGCTAAATTGAACAGATCTGTTTTACCTAAGGGAGAGATTGTAGATACACCTGCAGTGAGTACAAACACTTTCAAAACATTACAATTTTAGACTAATCCAAATTGAAAGAGATTGCAGAACAAATGAATGTGGGTTTAAATTGAAAAAACAGTATATAAGGGTTAAAAAAAATCGTGAGAAATGAGGAATTTACTGTTACTAGTGGTAACTGTTTTTTAACAATGTTTACTTTACAAAAAATACAATCAGCACTCCTCCACCATAAAAAAACCCTACCCTCATAAGTAGAGGTCAATAAATTGGTTTCACCATGTCTGTCTGTCCATTTACTTAGTTGTAGACTTTCTGAGCTCTAACTCCAGAACCAATTGAACTACAACCTTGAAACTTTGTACAATTCTTATCTGTGATCCAAGGAAATGTCCTATCATTTTTTGGGGTCATGTAGGTAACAGGTCAAGGTTGAATTTGTTCTTTGACTAAAAACCTTTTACATGCTCCAGCTCATAAGCCATTTAACCTAGGATTTTAATACTTTATACAAATGTTATCCATGACTAAAGGAAGTGCCATATTGTTTTTGGGTAACATAGGTCAAAGGTCAACTCTGCTACTCTGGGCTTGATTTCCAAATTAATTGATATGTCCACACATTGATAAAATTGAGGGCTTATTGTGGTTCTGATACTCGTCTGTCTGTTCTTCTATTTGTCAAGCAAAAAACTTGTTGCAAAAAATAATCATTTCTTGTATTTTTGGGTAAAAAGCATAGTCAATAATGAAGAAGTTTTGACACGCAATTTTTTCATTTCAACAATGTTTTTATCTTTATCTTGAGTGGCTGAAAGAAGGGGGCTTATGTGGGAAAGTGTCAGCAAGTGTATCTTTTCTTCATATTGATTAGTTTAAGATCTTCTCTTTCACTAAAGCAGTAAAATTTAATTTTAGTTTTGTGTATCAAGATTTAAGTGTTTTGATTGGCTGAAATTCTTCTTCTTCTTTCCATTAATAAAAATTTAGCATGCAACTATTTTGTATACTTGTACAGAAGATCAATAGAAATTACTCAAATGTAGTTGAATAGTAACTTTGTTTTGCTTGATGCCATTAAATTGATTAAGAAATGAAAAATTTTCATATGTTATGGCCACCGTCGTCTGTCCATCCATCCGTCTGTCTGTCCGTTAGCAATTCTTTGTGTGCACCACTCCTCCTAAACTAGCCATGGGAATGAGCTGAAACATGGCACAAATACTCCCTATGAGGTTTAGTTGTGCATAAGACCTTTGAAATTCAAATTGCTCCAGTCATTCTTTAGTTATCTTGAATTATCTGCCCTTGAATTGAATAAAAAACACTATGTTTTGTGTGCCCAACTCCTCCTAAACTTTCTATGGTAATGAGCTGAAACTTGGAACAATTACTCCCTATGATGTCTTGTTGTGCATAAGACCTTTGAAATTCAATGGATCCAGTCAATTTTGAATTATTTGCCCTTGAATTGAACGAAAATCACTATGTTTATTGTGTGCACATCTTATCCTACATAAGTTATGGAAATGAGCTGAACTTGGCACAATTACTCCCTATGATGTGTAGTTGTGCATAAGACCTTTTGAATTCAATTGTGCTGGTTTTTCTGAGTTATCTTGAATTATCTACCCTTGATTTGAACAAAAATTCCTATGTTTTGTGTCTGCAACTCCTCCTTAACTATCAATGGGAATGAGCTGAACTTGACACAATAACTCCCTATGATGTGCAGTTGTGGATAAGACCTTTGAAATTCGAATCGTGCCAGTTTTTAGCTCTACTGGCTGAAGGCCACTAGAGCTATAGCGATGGCTTTTTCCCGTCCGGCGTCTGTGCCTCAGTGTGTCCGTCCGTTCGTCTGTCTGTCCGTCGTCCGTCCATTAAACTTTTCCTTGTTTACGCGATAAAGTCCACAGTTTTCATCGGATTCTCTTCAAAATTTCACAGAATGATTGCACAATCATAAGGATCGTTCCTTTCGGAATGGGTCAGATCCATCAAAAAACACGGGAAAAGGGGCCTAATTAAAACTTAATTAAAAAATCCTCGTTTACGCGATAGACTCCAAAGTTTTCATTGAATTCTCTTCAAACTTTCACAGAATGATTGTACCATCATAAGGATCGTTCCTTTCGAAAATGGGTATGATCCGACAAGAAACATGGGAAAAGGGGCCTTATGAAAATTCAGTTAAAAACTCCATTAAAAATCCTCGTTTACGCGATAAAGTCCACAGTTTTCATCGGATTATCTTCAATCTATCTCAGAATGATTTTACAATCATAAGGATCGTTCCTTTTGAAAATGGGTCTGATATGTCATGAAACAGGGGAAAAGGGGCCTTATGGAAATTTTATTAAAAAATTCTCGTTAACACTCTAGAGTCCACAGCTTTCATCAGATTGTATTTAAACTTTCACAGAATGATTGTACCATCATAAGGATTGTTCCTTTTGGAGTTTGGTCAGATCCATCAGGAAACACAGGAAAAGGGGCCTTATGAAAATTTTTCGAAAAATCTTTTAAGAAATACTCTTTAACACTCTGGAGTCAATAGTATTCATCGGATTCCCTTCAAACTTTCACAGAATGATTTTACTATCATAAGGATTATTCCTTTCGAAATTTGGTATGATCCTTCAAGTAACACAGGAAAATGGGGCCTTATGAAATGTTTAATAAAAAATTCTCATTAAGCCAACAATTTTCAACGGATTCTATTCAAACCTTCACAGAATGATTGTACCATCATAAGGATTGTTCCTTTCGGAATCAGATATGATTCCTCAAGAAACATAGGAAAAGGGGCCTTATTAAAATTTAATTCAAAGATCTTTGTTAACACTCTAGAGTCCACAGTTTTCATTTGATTGACTTCAAACTTTCACAGAATGATTGTACCATCATAAGAATTGTTCCTTTCAAAATTTGGTAGTATCACTCAAGGACCATGGGAAAAAGGGGCTCGATTAAAACTGGATTGAAAAAGTCCTCGTAAACACAATAGAGTCCATAGTTTTCAACAAATTCTCTTCAAACATTCCCAGAATGATTATTATATTAAATGGATTGTTCCTTTCGGAAGCAGGTTTGATCCATCAAGTTTCATGGGAAAAGGGGCCCTATGAAAATTTAACAAAAAAAATCTTAGTTAACACGTAATGGCCCTAGATTTCACCTGATTGACTTCAAACTTTCGCATAATAATTGTACCATCATAAGGATTGTTCCTTTCAAATTGGGTCTGATCCATTGAGAAACATAGGAAAAGGGGCCTTAGGAAAATTCAATTAAAAAAATCTTAATTAATGCTTGTAAGTCCACAGATGAGATGGGGTTGTCTTTATACTCAAACAGAATAATTATACTTTTGTAGGAAGAGTTCCCTTTGGAATTGGTTCAGATCCATCAAGTAACATGGGAAAAGGGGCTATATGAAAATTCAATTAATAAAACCCTGTTTACACAATAAAGCCCACAGCTTTGATCAGATTTTGTTGAAACTTTCACAGAATGATTGGAAGGTCATAACTATCATTTTTTTCATAACAGGGTTTGAACTGTCAAGAAGCACAGGAAAAGGGGCCTTATGAAAATTTCATTTATAAATCCTTGTTACCAAGTCCAGAGCTTTCTCGGATTTTCTTCAAACATTCACAGAATAATTGTACAATAATAATGATTGTTGATGTTTGCATTAGACCTGATCCGTCAAGTATCACAGGAAAAGGAGCATTATGACATTTAATTTTAAAATCCTTGTACCACAATAAAGTCAACAGTTTTCATCAGATTCTGTTACAACTTTCACAAAATGATTATTCCATCATGAGGATTCTTTCCTTTCAAATTAGGCGTGATCTATTTTGTATCATGGGAAAAGGGGCCTTTAGAGAATTTATCTATAATCCTTGTAACCAAGTCCAGAGCTTTCATTGGATTTTATTCAAACCTTCACAGAATCATTGTACAATAATCACGATTGTTGATGCTGACATGAGACCTGATCCTTCAAGTATCACAGGAAAAGGAGCCTTATGAAAATTTTATTTTAAAAATTTGACACCAAGATTAAATCTGCAGTTTTCATCAGATTCTGTTCAAACTTTTACCGAATGTTGTACCATCATTAGGATTGTTTCTTTCCAAATTGGGCCTGATCTGTCTAGTATCATAGGAAAAGGGGCTGTATTAAAAATTATTACCAAATCCTCATAAACACAACAATGCCCTCAGTCTTTATCAGAATCTCTTCAGACTTTAATAGAATGATTGTACCATCATTTGGATTTTTCCTTTGTAAATAAGGTCTGATTAGTTAAGTGACACAAGAAAAGGGACCTTATAAAAATTTTATTACAAAACATCATTATTACAATAAAGTCCTCAGTCCTTATCATTTTCTTCAAACTATCATTAGGATTGTTCCTTTGTACATTGGGTCTGATTTGTTAAGCTTCACGGAAAAAGGGGCCTTATGAAAATTTTGTTACAAAAATTCTTGACACAATTCAGTCCACTGTTTTCATTGATTCTCTTTAACTTTTAAAGAATTATTGTACCTTAATTAGAATTGTTCCTTTTGAAATTTGGTTTGTTCTGTAAAGTATCATGAGAAAGGGGGCCCTATGAAGATTTCACTATAAACTCATTAACACAATTAATTCCACAGATTACACAGATTGATTGTACCATCATTCCAATTGTTGGTTTTGACAGTGGATCTGATTATGGCAAGTGTCACATAAAAAGGGGCCTTATGAAAAACTTTCTTAAATATTCTGGTTAACACAGTGATGTCCCTTGATTTCACCAGATTCACTTAAAAATTTCACAGAATGGTTGTATAATCACGTAAATGGTTCTTTTCAGAACTGGGTACAATCCATCAAGTATCATGTAAAAAGGGGCCATATGATTTTTTTTTGAAATATTCTAATAAACATAATGAATTCCGAATATTTCATCAGATTCACTTTTAACTTTCACAGAATGATAAAACCAACAGTAAAATATCACAGGAAAAGGGGCCTTATGAGAACTTGATTTTAATATCTTTGTTAACACAATAAAGTCAACAGTTTTATTGGATTCTCTTCAAAGATGCATGGAATAATTGTGGCATTCAAAACACAGGAAAAGGGGCCTTACAGATTATCATTCAAAACATTCTTGTGTATGTGATGAAGATCACAATCATTATCAAGTTGTCTTTTAAATTTCACAGGACAACTGTCGGGTTGTAAGGAAAGTTCCTTTTGGAATAAAATTGATCCTTCAGAAAACACAGGAAAAGGGGCCTTATTGATTTTCATTCAAAACAATCCTGTCAACAGTTTTTGTCAGATTCTGATGAAAATTTCACAGAATGATTGTAGGGTCATAAGGTAACTTTTTTTTGGAAATGGAGTGGATCCGTCATGAAACACGGGAAAAGGGGCCTTGAGGATTGTTGCATGAAATAATAAAGGGGATAAAGCCTTTTTATTTCTTTATGCATTCTTCTTTGAGTAATTAACTTCCTTAAATATCAGATTTCTTTAACGGAAAACTTGATAACCAGTAGAGCGTCTCAGGCCCTCATGGGCCTCTTGTTTTGGTTTGTGTGCACAACTCCTCCTACAAATTCTATTTGATTGTACTGAATCTTGCCATAATGTTTCTCTGATATTTAGTTCAGCATAAGACTTAAGAGGTTCAAAAAGCTCGGGTCTGTCTTGAATTATCTGCCTTTGAATTGATTAAATTCCAATTTCAAGGTCATTTTGAGCTCTGAAAAACCTAGACTGAACCATTGTAATAGTTTATAAATTTTTCAAGGTCATATTTTTATATGCTTGTGGTGAGTACTTTCTGTTGAAACTTGTTTCAAGGTCATTGGTCAAGGTTATTTTTTTATGTCAATTGTATTCAAATTATAGAATTTAACCATTATACATAATATAATATGATAAGTTATTATAAGGCTGTCTTATTTCTCAAGTGTAAACAGTATTATTCTGGTGATGAAATCTTTCTTTTGACAAAAATCATTAGCTATCATTCAAGCTTAGGTTATTGACAAGCCAAGGTTACTGAAAAGCCCCTTTGGGCGTATATGCACTGCTCTGCGAAGCTCTTGTTTTTTATTTTCATTGAAGTATGAACCTAAAACCTTAATCCTATAAATGTATGAATCCACTTTGAGTGTTTATACTTAAATGTGATTAAGCTTTAAGGTACATACCTCAATGAAGTTGAAGGATATTCTCTTCATTTCTTAAATCAATTGATTTTTTATAGGCATCTAGAGGTAATCCGAGAGACTTATTTTCACCGAAGTATTTAAGGACTACACTTATGGTTTGGATGTTGTGGTTCGGTACAGCCTTGTCATACTATGGAATGGTTCTGGCCAGTGCAGAAATTTTACAGCTTAGAAATACAAAAGATTCAGGTGAATATCTATTACATCATGAGATTCAGCATGCATATAGTGGACATATGAGAAAGTGTGAATAAAAAAGTTTGAAACCTCTTGAACACCATCCCCCCCCCCCCAAAAAAAAATGTAGGAAAACAAAGTGGAAATGAAGGAATTACCTATAAAAATTTTTGTAATTAAAACAAAAGTGATTCATAATTCATAGCCAATTTCCAAACTGTATGATTACAGCACAAACTCCTACCTTTCATTTATAGCTGTGATTCATCCTATCATGGTTTTAATTCTCAAGATCACAGGTTGACCATATCAACTAAGAAACTAATTGATTTGATTATTTCCGTTTATTTATCGTCGCTACCGTAGCACATGCCCATATGAGCGACGCCCCCAGAAGACGGTTAGTTGTTACGAGGGATAGTGCAAGGATACAGGACGAAACTGCTGAGAGGTCCGCCTGGTTCTTTAACGTACTCGATGGATAGCATCGTCACATGGGGCCTTGGTTTAACGTCCCATCCGAAAGACAATTGGTTTTGTTAGTTGATATGGGCAACCCAGGGCTTGAACCCGTGATCTTTGGGTTAAACCTCAAGGAACTAATTGTCTTTTGAATGAGGCTTTTAACCGAGGTTCTGTGTGACATCACCGTTTATCTTGATTTTCACATCTGCTAAATTATGCTAATTATGTACCTTAAATGAAAGGGTCTTGTTTGGTTTGTAAAATAAGAGAAATAATCAATTAACCCATTCCAACTCAATCCCTCCTTTTTACGCCCCTCAAGAATAAAGCTTTGGAAAACATTGTATCAAGCAATTTCCTCATTGTCCACAATGTTTTCTATCCAAAAAGACGGAAAAATTCAAAATTCCATCAACTTGAAATTGTCGTCTGCAGCTCCATTCAATTTGGACCGGTCTTAAATTCCATGTGCCGCTGTCATAGCGCAGTTGGTAGCGCGTTGGGCTGTCAATCTAGAGGTCCCGGGTTCGATCCCCGACGGCAGCACTCATCCTTTCCGACTATTAGTCTCCCACCAATAGGTGGATAATCGTAGACCTATGTGGGATAGTAGCTGGAGGCTAGGAAAGGATGTGATGGCGGTACCGGTGTGAGAAATACCAGGAATCCATTGTTAGGTGCTCCAGCCGCCGCGATGTAACTGATAGTTGAAAGCGGCGTAAAACCCCATTCAATCAATCAATCTAAAATTCCACTGTGTTTGAATGGGTTAAAGGTCCCTTGAGTTATCTCCAATAAATTCCTTTTAAATTGCAGCACTCCCATAGATCTCTGTATATTATTGTTTGTCATTTACATGTTTAAACTATTCTTTTTTCATCTGCATTTTACTTTCTTCATAATCGCCTGTTCTTAAAATTGAATAATCGTGCAAAAGGATATCATCCATTGAAATAAAAACAAATTCATTTACTTTGTTTTAACAAAATGTTAATTGTAACATGGTGATAAGTAAACAATGAGTGATTTTCAATTTTTGTTTTCCTCAACCTCTGCAAACCCTCTTTTTCTGTCTTACCCCAAGATGTATTCAGAACCGACTTAGAATCAATCGAGAGCACAACAAGACTGTGTCCCAATCTGAGTATCTCAAAAAACTGATCACCTGCACACCTTTTTGTTCAAACTATGCTTAGTTAGTTTTAAACTGTTCCTTGCACTATGAACTTCCGTGGTTTTACTGCAACTGTATAATAGTTAATCCCATTCCACAAAATGTCGCTTTTGTAGGCCCTCCAAAATAAAACTTTAGAAAACATTATGGAAAATGAAGGAATTGCTTCTAATAAGCAAATTTTTTATGTACTTTATGTTTTCTATCTCCGACATCAAAGATTCGAAAAAATTCATGAAAAAAATTGTCTTGTGCAACTGCCATGAATTTTGACCAGTGTTGATTTTTGTTATCTCTTAATTGGTCAAAGTGATTCTTAACATCTGACATTTAGTATTGCCTAATGTATTACAGGTGGACAGAAATGTAAATGTAATTTATTGAAAAATGATGACTATACTAGCATGATTGTCTCTACCTTAGGAGAGTTTATAGGTAAGATAAATGTTATTTTGATTCTTAATGGCTTGTGTCCTTCATCGTTGCCAAAAGAGCAACACGACTTGAGTAAACAGCAGCCATGTTTCTGCTATGTATTTTATGCAACAAGCAAGAACACAGAAGGTATCTAATTGAGGGTGGTTAGAAATATACTGGTACTTTTTTGTTCTACAGCTCTGTCTCTTTTAATTCGATTTAATTTAATTTAATTCTGGGGCTATAGATCTGTTTGGTTGTGGATTATTCTTTATTTTTCTAAAACTTCCTGTTCTGTGGGGGGTCCTCACTGTCTATTATTTTGGGGCAAGGTTTTTCAGCGGGGTTCAAATTTTTCTTTGTTTGTACCATAAAAAAAAAGCATTGGAAATCATTGTGAAAAATGAAGAAATGGCTTGTCACAAGTAATGACTCATTATCCACAATATTTTCAACCAAAAAGTAATGGATTTTTTAAAATTTCAACTCAAAATTGTCATCTGCAACTTCTTTGAATCTGTGCAAGTCTACAACTTTGTCATATGGTAATTGGTTAAGAAAGCCAATATTATGTATACATTTGTAAATATACTATTATTTTATGGAATGCAAAGTCTTTGGAGGCAGTATTTTCAACACTTGAACCATTATTTTTTCCCTCTATAGCTCTGCCTCTGAATATATTCCTGATTGATCTAGTTGGACGACGTTGGACAGGGGCCACAAATTTGTTTGGTTGTGGATTATTCTTTATTCTTCTACAACTTCCTGTTCCGCAGGGGGTCCTTACTGTCTTCATATTTTTGGTGCGAGGTTTTTCAGCGGGGATGTTCAACTTTGTTTATATCTATACATCTGAGGTAAGGTTTAATCCGTTTTCCTACAAATCTGCTTATTGAATCTAGGACAATAGCCCCTTCGGACAAAATCCCCTTCCATGTTTTTTGACAAGGTGGACATTATCCCCTTTCAAAATTAAACCGGACAGACATTAGCCCCTTCGTCATTCTGATAGGGCGGACAAAATCTCCTTCCTATTATTAATTGGGCGTACAAAATCCCCTTCATGTTTTACTAGTGTGGACAAAAGCCCCTTTCTGAAATATATCATAGACAATGTCTACACCCAATTCATGGTTTCTGTGTCGGTTAGAATTCTAAAATTTCACCTTGAATCAGACTTTTTCTTTCATTTATCCATAATGTATAATCCAACAATCAACATAAAACCTATTTTCAACCCTAACCCTTTACTATTTCACCAAATTTAGACTCGTCCAAATTTAAAGTGGTAGCAATCAATTAATATTTTTGTTATTAAAAGCTATTTACAGGAATACAAAATCGAGAAATCATACCTTTAGTTCTAATTGGTTGGTAATTTTCCTTTTGAATCTATGTCGATTGACAATTTTGTGCCCCCGCATCGATAAGATCGGGGGCATATTGTTTTACCGGTGTCCGTCTGTCTGTCTGTCTGTCTGTCTGCAAAACTTAACATGCCAACTAAACATTTTCCTATAACTTCAACCCTGATTAAGTTACAATGCTAATATTTGGTATGTAGATAGGTCTCAACAAGGCACAACTGGGTAAGGTCATTTCATCAAAGTCAAGGTCAAAATTTTAACCCTTTACCCGTTTCTAAAGAATTCCCGTTTTGGGGGCATAGTGTTTCACAAACACATCTTGTTTTTTATTAAAAGAGTAAATTATGGTTCATCTTTATGAAAAATATAAATGTAAGGGGTTATTGCCAATTTCGTTACTATACAATTCAGTTGGAATTCAATTTGACGAATGGGATAATATCCGCCCATCGAGGGGATAATGTCAGCCCTGTTAATATTTGGAAGGAGATTTTGTCTGCCTTGTCAGAACGATGCAGGGGATAATGTCTGCCCTATTAAATTTAGGAAGGGGATTTTGTCAGCCTTGTCAAAAATCAGGGCATTTTGTACAGAGGAGATATTGTCCGGTTACCCCACTTTTTATACCTGACAAGAAAAAAAAGCTTGGTAAAACATTGTGAACAATGATGAAATTGCTTGTGACAAACAATTTCTTCAATGTCAACAATATTTTCTACCCTAAAAGGCCATGATTTTTTAAAAATTTCATGAATTTGAAATTGTCGTCTGCAACCTCTTTCAATTTGGACCAGTCTGAAAAAATGTATGGCTATGGATTAATCTAATATACAGGGAATATAATGATATGATGATGAATAGATAACTTATGTTTGCTAAGAGCTAACCAAGAGTACTTCAAAAGTTCAAGAGGCAGGAGGTGAAGTAGAATACCTTAACCCTTTCCCACATGATGATGCTTTTTGCCACCCTCAAGGAAAATAATTGGAAAACATTGTGTGAAATGAAGAAAGTGCTTGAACCAAGAAATTTATTCATTTTCCACAATGTTTTTAATCTAGAAGCTGAAAACTTTCAATTAGGACCAGTGGAAAATCTTGTCTGGTATAAGGTTAATTGACCACACCTACTGACCTCTGACAAAGCAGGTCAACTGAGAAAACTAACAATTTTAGTCTGTAAAATATACAGGAAGAGACATAAAACCAAAAGCAAACGGTTGATTGACTACCTAAATGTGTAACTGTACATTGAATAAGCTGTAGTTATGATGGTTTACCCATTCCCACACAGTCCCACTTTTCGATGTTATCCTCAAGAAAAGAACCAATGAACTAAAGCAAACATTGTGGAAAATGAAGAAATAGCTTGTTTCATGCAATTTGTTCATTATCCACAATGCTGTCTTCAGCAAAAATCATCTAATGATTTGTCCTGTTCTCAAAACCCATTTGTTTGGTATTCATACATTGTGTGAATAGATTTTTCGGTTCATACCTCCATGAATACAAACAATATTATCTTCATTTCTTATAATTTAATAGCATCAAGCGAAAAATGCAACAACTTAACAAATTTTGATACCTTTTTGTAGTGAACTATTTTGTGCGGAAGCATTCAAAATGGCTGCATACTCAAAATTTTGTTCATGGAGGTATGAATTAAATTTTTCGACCAATCAGAACGCTCGTTTTTGATAGACGAAACTAACAATTAAATTATGATGTCATGTTTACAATAAAATGAGGTCATCATCCAACTCTACCATATCTTCAACCATGTTCAACTATCAAAGTAAGATATTTTTCTCTCATGTCCAGTTTTAACTGCAATCACTATGTTTCACTATTTACAAGATATATTGAAAGACACCGTTAAACTTGTCCAATTGGTAACAGACTAAATTTTAACCCTTCCCTGTACAAACCCTGGATTTTAATCCATTCCCACTCAGTGATGCCTGTAGACGCCCCCAAGGAAAACAGCTTTGGAAAACATTGTGGAAAATGAAGAAATTGCTTGTAATAAGCAATTTCTTCAATTTCCACAATGTTTTCCACCCAGAAAGTTGAAAATATCCAAAACTTCATTAACTTTAAGTTGTCGTCTGCAATTTCTTTCAATTTGGACCAGTCAAAAATTTTGCCATCTGGTAATGGGTTAAGACACTAAGATTTTATGCTGGAGAAAACTTTGTGGAAAAAGAAGAAATTGCGTGTAACAAGCAATTTCTCCCTTTCTCACAAAGTTTTCTACCACATAGGATAGTTTTGTTTCAAAAAATGGAAAGGGTTAAGTGTGAGCAGACCTGAAAAAATGGATGAAAATCAAGTTGAAAATGAGAGTATGCTGGTTACCATGAATCAAACAGAAAGATAGCAATTTTTTATGACAGAACATTTGAAAATTAGGGTTTCTGAATGCAGAGATTTCACTTAAAATAGAAAGATTGCAATTTTTATATGGGAGTCAGCTTGTAGAAGGTCAGTCCATCCGTCTGTCTGTACCTTTTCGTGTCTGCTCAATTTCCAAGCAACTATTGGGCGGATTTTATTCAAACTTCACTGAAACAACCAGTAACAAGCAGATTTGCATATTTTATTTTGGGTACGGTCCATTGCTTTTGATGAAGATATGGCCCTTTGGTGAAAAATCTATCCGTTTATTTTCTCAGCAACCATAGGATGGATTTGATTACAGAAAGACTCGGTATAAGTCAGACATGTGCATATCCTTTTTTGGTTATGGTCCATTCATTTTTGACTGATTTATGGTCCTTTAATTAAAAAGTCTATTGCTGTTGGGGGGTATTAGTCCAATTTGCGACAATTTCTAGTTTATGACAGAAAATTTGAAAATTAGGGTTTCTGAATGCAGAGATTCATTTATTTGTAGACCAAAATGTGCTTTATTTTATAGGTTTATCCCACCACTATACGGACATTAGGTATTGGCACGGCATCAGCTTGGGCTAGAGTTGGAGCTATGATCACACCTTTCTTAGCCCAGGTATCAGAAATTATGAAAACTATAGTTATTTGTGACAAATAGAAGGTGACGATTAAGCAATAAATCATTCAACAGGGCTTAACCTGTTACCACAAAATAAGGCGTTCTGACTTATTTTAGAATTACTTGATGGAAAACTTTGTGAGATAAGGAGGTATGGCCAAAATGTTCTGTCTTTATAACTACTCAAGCTTTCACTTTGTATATTTGACCAATTGCAGCTTTCAATCAAGGAATCAATAGGCCAATCAAATAAATTATCCTGCCTGGAATAGAGCTTTCAATTCCGACATTGGCTGCAATTTTTGTTAACCTTTTTTGTTGGTTTGGCACCTTAAACATCATAACTACTGCTTATTCAAGTTATAGTTACAATGTTTAGGTTGCCAACCAACCATTTTACTCTTTGTCGAGCCAGACATAGTTGTTACTATGACAAGTCGGTGTATGTGCGTTAGTTAGTCTGTAAGTCAGTTAGACCGTCTGTCCGACCGAATTTGTCCGGACAATTACTCCTACATTTATGGATTGATTTCAAAATAACTTGGCACAATTATTCTCCATCATGAGTAGATGTGCCATTTGCAAGAATTTTTTGATTACCTTTAAGTTCAAGGTCACAGCTCATGGTCAAACACTAAAATTGTGCTTGTCCGGAGCATTTCTCCTACAATTATGGATGGATTTCAAAATAAATTGGCACAATTATTCTCCATCATGAGTAGATGTGCCATTTGAAAGATTTTTTTTGGATAGCTTCAAGTTCAAGGTCACAGCTCAAGGTCAAACACAAAAATTGTGCTTGTCCAGAGCAATTCTCCTACAATTATGGATGGATTTCAAAATAAATTGGCACAATTGTTCTCCATCATGAGTAGATGTGCCATTTGAAAGAATTTTTTTGGATAGCTTCAAGTTCAAGGTCACAGCTCAAGGTTAAACACTAAAATTGTGTTTGGCAGGAGCATTTCTCCTACAATTATGGATGGATTTAAAAATAAATGGCCATCATGAGTAGATGTGCCATTTGAAAGAATTTTTTTGGATAGCTTCGAGTTCAAGGTCAAAGCTCAAGGTCAAACACTAAAATTGTGCTTATGTGGAGCATGATACCTACAAAAGTTTGTGGGTTCGACAGCAGTTGTCCTCGGACAACCATCTAGTTTGTTACATGCTACTGGCTAAAAAGTTTCAAAATGATGCTGATGAAAATTGAAGTTGAAATTCCTGTTGGAGTTTATTGGCAGGGCCTAGAGAGTAAGTTGGCGGGCTAGCAATTGGTCAATTATTTAGGGTTATTAATAAATTTTCTTGGCAAAGAGTTATCACATTGATACTTATATTAGTGGAATTTCTACTTAGATTTCTATTTTGTAAAAGATATAATATCATTATCACTCCATATGGTAATGGTTTGAAACCGTGTTTAAGGTCATATTTTAACTATTAATCCAAATAATTACATTTCTTACATTCATTCAGTGGAATTATACCCCATTGAATTGCTGTAACTGTAAAGCAGTGAGTGTATGTGAGCAATATAGTCAACTGACAGCTCTTGTTGTTTGATTTTCAGGTATTGTTAGATGCGTCACTGACCACAGCAGTTTGGGTGTATGGGTCTATTGGTATCTCTTGTGCTATCTGTGCTATCTTGTTGCCAATAGAAACAAAGGGTAGAGAGCTGCCTGTAAGTGATGTTTTTGATAACCTGTTGTCTCAAAATTGCATATTTTTAAGCTTAGAAGAAATAAACCATTTGAAAAAAAATGCTATTGTGATAAATCATTGTCTGTTGCCATTCCATCCGTCTGTCAGTCCACAATCTTTAAAAATATTCTTCTCCCAAACAAGTAGGCTAATCAAGCTAAAACTTTTTAAGGATGTTCCTTGAGAGAAACTCTACAAAAGTTGTTAAACCAATTTCAATCTGTGAAATCTTTGATTGCTGTAGCATTTCAAAATGCGAAATTTAAGTATATCTTTAGAAAACTTTTTGCAGAAACTACAAGGCCCCCAAACAATATGACCTAAGATATCCATATTTGGAATGTAGCATAACTAGATGGTTTTGTAGAATGTTTTGAAAAATTATGATTCTGGGATTAAAAATGGCCCTGCTCTAGGGGTCCAAAGTTGGCAAATAAGCTCAAAATGAGTAGGTAAAAAAATAAGGCCTCAAGCATTCATATTTTGATTTTGATTGCTGTTTGACCCAATAGTTATCTTTCATATTTGTTGAAATTATGCCCCTGGATTAAAAAAAAGCCCTGTCCCAAGAGCCCAAAGTTTGGAAAAATACTCAATTAGATCATGTTGAAATATCTGCTCTTCCAAATGTATAACGTGTAATGTATTCATATTTCATATATAGCGTAACCACTTGGTTCCCTACCTACCATCTGTCCATCCTGCCCATTCTTTTGAAAATATTTTCCACCTAAACAAGTAAACTGATCAATCTGAAACTTGGCAGAGTTTGTTAAAATATCTGCTTATTCCAATGTATAATGTTTAATACATTCATATTTCATATATCACATACTTGTAACCACTTGGTTCCCTACTTACCATCTGTCCATCCTGTCACAATTTCTTTTGAAAATATTCTCCTCCTTATCAAGTAAGCTGATCAGCCTGAAACTTGGAAGGATTGTTAACTTGGTGAAGTTCTACTGAAGTTGTTAAAAGATTTCTATATCATGAAAAACTCTTGTTCACGTGGCATTTGAAAATGGGAAATTTTAGTAAATCTTTAGAAAACCTTTTTTAAGAAACTACAAGGTTAAGGGCATTTTTATTTCATTTATTGCATAATTGCTTGGTACTCTACCAAGTTTTAAAGAGCTATAGCCCTGAGGTAAAAAATGGCCTTGCCCTGGAGGTCTAAAGTTTGTAAACACGCTCAATTACAGGAAGATCAAAAGTCTTCTCCTCCTATACTATATAGAATAGGGCGTTCATATCTAGTAAATACCACAAGTAGAAGGTTATGTATCATGTCATGAAAAATTATGCCTATTATGTCAAAAACGGACACAACCTTTAGGTTCATAGTTTGGAGAAACACTCAATTATAGCCAGTTGGAAAGTCCTCTCCTAAATTACAAGGCCGTAGGGATTCATATTTGGTACATGTACTTAAAAGATTAATCAGATGAGCGTCATTGTGCGCTTGTTGGTAGAAATATGACTAATAATCGCCATTGTTTTTTTATGACACAAATGAAGTTTTGTCTACTTGACATAGAAACTTATACCATACATGCAGGAAGAACAACATCGATTGGATAATATTAAATAATTTCAATAGTGATGGTGTTGTTGTTTATAAACAAGAGAGTAAATGATGTGACTGTTTTTGAATCTAAAAAAAACCCCTCCTTCATTAAGGTACCAAATGACCGATCACTGATAAATACTTTTATTAAAGTTATATAATTTAATTGTTAGTTTTGTCTATCAAAAATGAGCGTTCTGATTGGTCGAAAAATTTAAATCATACCTCCATGAACACAATTTTGAGCACGCATCCATTTTGTATGCTTCCGCATAAAATAGTTCCATACAATAAGGTATCAAAATTTGTACAGCTTTTGGTTTTTTCGCTCGATGCTGTTAAATTATAAGAAATGAACAGAATGTTTTATGTTTTCATGGAGGTATGAACCGAAAAAACTAATCACACAATGTATGAATCCGCTTCGGGTATTCATACAGTGTGAATAGTTTTTTCGGTTCATACCTCCATGAAAACAAAAAATATTCTCTTCATCTCTTAACTAATTTGGTAAAGCTGAGGTATTGCTATAACTAGGTTGTCATATGCATCTGTGTCATTGTTGTCATCTTGGACGTTTTGTAATATCTCTGGTATTACTGAACACATTCACTTAAAACTTGGAATATAGGTTAAAAAGCAATCTATACCAACTAGAGGGATAACTGTAAATGCATTTTTACAACAAAGTTATGCCTCTTTTTCGACTTAGAAGTTTTACCCACTACCATGCACTTAACACATTCCCACACAGTGATGCTATAGATGCCCCTCAAGAAGATCAATTTGGAAATTGTTTTCATTTTACACAATGTTTTCTACCCAAAAAATTAAAAAAAATCTAAAATTTCATTCACTTTACATCGTCGTCTGCAACACCATACTATTCGGACCAGTCTAAATTTTTGCCGTCAGGTAATGGGTTAAACAGCTGTGCTTTTGGCATCTGCATACAGTGCTCTTGTTATCACTTTTTGAATGACTTCTTAGGTAAAAGTAATAATTAATGAGCACTATTGTAATATATTTAAACAAACTTTGCAATTATTACTGAGAGGTGCCAGAGTTAGTGTTTGTGTTTGAATGGAAACCCATAACCTCTTCCAATAAAACTATGGTCTAAATGAATAGTCACTGCTTAGCTCTGCCTATCAAAGGTATTGTGATCACCTTGGCGTCGTGTGCATTTCGGCGTTGGTGCTGGCGTGACAAACTTTAACCTTGGTCATATCTCTGTTGTTATTGAAGATATCCTCATGAAACTTGGCATGTGTATTGACCATCACAAGAGCTATCTAGGCTATCAAGGGGGATAACTCTAAAAGCACTTTGTAAGAGTAATGCAACTTTATCGACTTAGAAATTTTGCATTATCCAGCACCTGCAGCGGAGCGTTAGCACCTGTTGGCGGTGCTCTTGTAATGTCTCTAAATTGCCTAATTAAGGATTTAGTTCTAATCATCCTCCACTGATATTTGGATGGATATTGTTTTGGTGATGTCAATCATTCTGTCTGTCTGCCTGGTATCCGTTGTAACTTATTCAGAGCATAACTCTTACATTCATAGATTTATTTCAAAATAGTATAGTACAGTTCTCCATCATGAATAGACATACGATTTAGTATGAGGTTTAGGAAAGGTTTAAAGTTCAATGTCATAGGTCAAATGTTCAAATGAGCTAATTGGATTTTGAAATAATTTGGCACAGTTTTTTTGTTATCCATCATAAATAGAGAATCCATTTGAAATGCATTTTTGGATACCTTCAAGTTCAAGGTCACAGTTTAAGGTCAAATGATAGAATTGAGCTTGTCATGAGGATAACTCCTATAACTGTAGATATATCTAAAAATTAATTTCAAGAATTGTTCACAATTATAGCAAAAAAACTTTAAGTTTGAAACAAGAAAGAGGAATGCTCTAGTTTAAAGTTACAGTTCAAGGACATATATTGAATTCAACCTTAACTAGAGCATAACCTTATATGTTTATGGATGGGTTTCAGAATAATTTGCCATAGTTGTTCATTATCATTAGTAGTTGAGCCATTCAAAAGTAATTAATGAAAAGCTTCAATTGCAATGTTACAGGTCAAAGTCAAATAAAAAATTGGTTTAAATTGAGCTTCTGATCTTAGGCTATTCACCTGTCAAAGCAGTATTCTTTGTCTATGCATGGATTTCAAAATTATCTGGCAACACTGAGTACTTGATTCATTTAACCAAGTGTACACAAATGGCACTATTGATTGATAAGGCCAATTTTGGTGTTAGTTTTTGGTTCAAGAAAGTAACTTGTCATACAAGAATATTACATGTATTTATAAATTTTCCAACAAGCATAGCATATTTAACCTCTTGTCCTGTTGAATATGTATATCTTGATTTATTATATTTTCACCCTATTTTAAAACTCTGACATAGTTTAATAGATTTTGTGTTCAAAGATTTTTCTCAACACAAAATGAACAAGCAGGTAGTGTAGGCTAAGATCAGACTGCATGTCTGTGCAGGTTGATCTTTGGCTATTTGCCTGTCAAAGCAGGAATATTCCAGGATCAGTATGACAAGGGTTTAATCTTTTTGACAACAGGGACATGTTAGCAAGTAATATGAAACAATTGTAATAATGATGTTGATGTCGCAAAACAAATAAAAATGCCTCATTTAATTATTAGCCATTTCAGAAGTTTAAAGTTCACTTCTGGCAGACATGCCATTTGTCCTGGATTATGTGAGACAGTACCTGAATTTTCGAAGTCTGTCCTGGTGTCCTGCGTTCTTTAAAGATGTCAGGGGAATTTGAGAAAAGAAATCTATAAACTTTCTGGGGCGAATTCCCATAAGGGTGTTGGTTAGGTAAAGTTATGCAGCATATTGCCAAAAACTACTTAATTATTGATTATTAGTTGTATCTAACACCCACCAATCATCAGTTTGAAAATGGCTTTCTCACCTTTACTGACAATGAACGTTGACCAAGCGGGCTCATTATAAGGCTTATGACTCACTCATGTGGTAAATGCCGCCTCTATTTATCAAAATGTGATGCTGATTTCTCTTATACTTAACAATGCGGCAATTATTTACCGTTAAACATATACCGGCCATTTTTGGAAACGTCAGATTTCCTTGCATCAGTGAATAGAATTATTCTCTTTTTGGTTGTCGATCATTTTTTCTGCTCATACACGGTCATTTAGATATCAAAAAATGGTAATTATAGCTTAGTTCAATTGTAGTTATGGTAATTCTTAGGTCCAGGTGTGATTTGTTGTTTTATTCTTTGGACACAGATGATTCCCAAGGATCAATGCTCAGTTCTTTTGGATTAAATTTAGTCCTCATGTACTTTTTTTTGAAGAATTTAAAAATTAATTTATCACATGCGATTGATACAAGTCTTGAAAAGTGTATAAAAAAAGCGTAGATATTAATACATGTTTTTCATTTTCAACAAAGACACAAGGAATCCGAAAAACTTACTTCAGGGGTGGAAAATTGATCCAGGTTAGAGTTCCAAACAATAAATCACAAATTGCCAAAAATTAACAAATGACCGAGTTTTGTGCAAAGATTCTTCTCTGACAAAATAGTATAACGCATGGGCGACCCTCTCGAGTCTGTTTTGTGGGTCTCTTTCAATCAACAGACGCTGGTGTTGAAAGAAAACCTCTATGACTGTGATCTTTTTAGTTAAAGCAACAGTTCTTAAAAAAGAACTTTGGATAAGAAGTTAATAAAAAAGTAAGGTACAACTATGATTAAATCCAAATAAGCTCTTTACTTTCAATTTTATTTCGATTGGTTCAGAAGAAGTGCTGAAATGGAAAAATTTGATTGTGTTTGAGCATGCATTAATGTGTGTGCGCATGTATGTGGGAGTTTGGTGGTTTTTTTGGCCGGGGTATTCGGGGGCTGTGTCCCAGAAAAATGCTTTAAATCCCAGGAATTTAAGTCAAATGTTCCGAAATTGGTTGAAAAAATTATGGCATGTCTGTTTCTGGTCTGTATGAACAATTTGATTGGTTGACTGACTCTTTGCATGACAGCTGTGAACCATCAAATTAGCTTAGCATCTTTTATCTTTTCAGCAAGAGGTACAAGTTAGCCAGTGAAATGAAACAGTTGTATACAGAAGATCTATGACAGAGGGTTGATTGAAAGACCCTTAGTAAAGCAAAGAAGAACCTACTTCTTAAATTGTTGAAACTTTTTTACCACAAAGAGAAGGGTAACCATTGCATTATCAATACAGTAAACTCTGGGTATAGCAAAACTTACAAGACTGAATATCATATACTCTGCAAAACCTCTATAACGCTACATGGCACAGCGCTGACTCCATTAAAACAGGGGGTTTGCTTGGGTCCCAAAATTTGGGGGGGGGGGGGACTATTTTGGGTTGCTGATGCTGAGAAATGTTATTAACCCTGATTTGACCACGATTTTTTCATCCCATCTCTGGTCTGCTAGAAAAAAGGTTTGCACATAAAAATCAATAATTACCAGAAGCCAGGTAAGTTTTTTAACACGTAACAGTGGACGGTCATGGCAATTAATGCATTAGATCAGATGAAACACATAGTGTTTCAATTAATAAAATCGGTTTGATTGGTTCAATTAATAAAATCGGTTTGATTGGTTGGTCAAACTGTTTGACATTGAGATGATTAAGGTCATTGATAAAAAGTGATTAAAGGCACCACTACCAGATATTCAGTTATTTATGGGAGAGTTTCCGGAGTTGACACGTGCCAGACATGTACCCTGTGAGAATGCTTGGTGACCAAAATTTTTAACTTGTCGTTATGAAACTAGACATTCGGCTGCCGCGGATTTTTTTTGATTTGTATGACCTTCATTTTTATGAAAAGTTACCCGCTACAATGTTTAATCCACTTTTGTACACATGCAACTGGTCAGTGTAAATTCCTAATTCGTAAATGACAATGATCAGATAGAGTTCTTTGTTGATTTATTGTTACCGTATTTTTAACAATTGTAAAGAAATTAGACCAAGTCCATTACTGTGAAAGAGGTTCAAAGGTTGATCCAAGTGACGTTTTCTCAACACTTCAGTAACCCTAGGTGTTCAACAACTGGTCGGTCTCCAAGGAGATGTTGCCATGTGAGATACTTGGATTTTATCCCTTTTGTCCAAGAATAGGAATATTTATGTCTGTGTAAAACTAAATTCAATTTGATAAATGTGGACAACTGTCATAATAATAAAACATGTCTCGGGTGAAAATTCTAGCTTCTCAATTATGGGGGACCGAAAGAGAACCACAATACAGGGCTCTGCAAACTCTCAGAATTTGGGGAGAAGTGACTTCTCCCTAGTCTTAGAATTGGGAGAAGTTTTTTCAAAATAGGGAGAAGTGGTGAGACTTTCAGGAGAAGTGGATCACATAAAAAAGCAAGTTTTGGCATGTTTTCCTTATTTCTATTGGAAAATTAAAAAAAGCTGCATATTTTGTTTTATATTGAGTGCAGTTATTATAAGTATTTTTCATCCTTTCTTTCAGCCCTTATTACAGGGATCTTCCTGTGAACAAATAATTTTGTCTTCTTATTTTGGGTTGTAGAATATAGGAATCCGATTCTGAAATTTAATTTCTGCATAAAATCCTAACAATGTTACTTCTGAAAAGATCGTAGAAGCTGTAGATTGTTTGTCTTAGATTTTTCTGTATTTGTTAAATCAAATTAGATAACTAAAGTCCAAAGATTTCATTGAAAAATGATTTTTTCTCTATTTAGTTTTATCTGAAAATCAATTTTTATCACCAGGATTTTATTTCTTTTATCAATGAATTTTAAAATACGCAAATGACATGACGTAATAGTAAAATATGCCATTTTCGCTGCTTGAAAGTACGCAACAAATCTCGTATATTGATAAGATAAACATAATGTGCTACTAAAATAATTGAATCTTCAGAAGGGAAAGGGCTTGAAATAAAAAAGTTCCTATAATACCGGCAGTTCACAAGGGCTTGCAACCATCCAATCAGCTGAGGTGCAAATAAAGTGAGCATGTCGTCTATAGATACATGCTTGATTTACGATCAAAGGGCTTCCAATCAGCAGTTTTGCAATTGATTTACTGTCCCCTGATTTGATAGCCTCTAGGCAAAATGTGATTATTGCCTGTCAAAATAAGTGACTTCCCATATTTTCCAGGCGACTTTGACATCTCTTTGATCAGCAACTCAGGCAAAGTTTTATGAAACCAGGCGACTTCTTCACCTGAGTCGCCGACTCTGCAGAGCCCTGCAATATGTAGACCTGTAGAAATTTACAGATTATTCAATTCCAATAGACTGGGAAGGTAAGGGTAGAATTTAATAATTCTCCACATGCTGAATTTGTCAGTTTCTGCTAAATTCCGTAAGTTTAGTTGTTGTTTTTCATTTACCGACTAGTATCATGTATAAAATTATACTTGTAACAGGAGTGTTATCACGAATTATCGGGTGTTTGGTTCCGATTCTGACGGTTGAAATTAAGGCAGGGAGTGGGGGGGGAACAGCATTATAGCCAAATAACTCCACTTCTTCCGCTGTTTTATTTCTTGGACCCAACCAACAGCGTTTCAGCGTTGATGCAGTGTATCTGAATACCATTATAACCGATGAATATTAGCTTTGTTATACCCAATATATGGTGTTAAGTAATATTGTTATAAGTGGAGTTCAAGTATAATTCACTTGAACCATTACTAGATGACACAAAAATTTAGACTGTGCCTATTTGAAAGAAGTTGCCGACGACATGTTAGTATCCTAACATTGGAAAACAAGTACTAAACAGGGTAGAAAACATCGTGAGAAATTGAGAAATTGCTTGTTACAAGCAATTTCTCATTTTACCACAAAGTTTTCCATAACAGTATTTCTTCAGGGTGTCAAAAGATATGATTGTGTAGTAATGGGTTAACTTTCTTTGTCTGTCTTGAAAAATTTGAATGTTAAATGGCAGATTCTTTTTTATCTTACAAGTCTTACTGTGTATATTTTATGAAATTATATATAGAATCTGGCTGTTTGTGTACACATTGGAAATGTCTTATGTTGAACCGGTGATATTTTTGACATATCAATATTATATATTTTCTTGTTTGTTTTTTTTTTTAACAAAAGAGATTTAGATTGTATTTTTAAAGAAAGAAATTTTAGGTCATTGAAAAGTTATAAATCATACTGAATTTGACCTGTACATATATTTTTATTACTGAAATATATTTTGTAATGATTATTTGTCTATATAAATAACTTCATATGATAAGGTTGTTTTTTGCAATTACTTGGCTTAATTGATCATTTGAAACTATTTTTGATATTAAAACACCAAATTCATAGTAATTGATTATTTAAGTATTTTCTTTTCAATCTTTGTAGAATTATTTTCAGAAATGTACCACCTTAAACCACCAAATTCATAGACTCATTGTTTGATTAACTATTTTCTTTTCAATCTTTGTAGAATTATTTTCAGAAATGTACCACCTTTTAGCTTTTATGTCAATCAATTACCAGGGGATGAAAATTGAGACTGGTCCAAGGATGTCGCATAGGGCTTCTCTAATTGGAAGTTAATTGAAAATGTGATAAAAAGCATTTTGCAAAAAGAAGAAATATCTTGCTACATGCAATTTTTCTTTTTACAACATTGTTTTCTCTTTTGTAATATTGACAGGGTTGTAAATGTCAGGATTGTTTGATGATAAGATAATTTCTCTATATATACATGTACATTTTGTTATTCTGATATATTTATATCATAGATGGAAAGATTGGGGCATACTGCTTAACCATCTTTACTGTCTGTCTTTCTGCTTTGAATTTATTTAAAAGATGAACATTTTTGCCTACTTCAATACTGTTTGTGTGAAAATTTCCATATTTGGTTTAGGTTTTTATCTTCAATGAGCATTTTACCCATACAATAACTTTTTGACACCCAAGAAAAATGCTTTTGAATATATTGTGGACAATTAAGAAATTGCTTGTTACAAGCAATTTCTTCATTATCCACGTTTTCAATCTCAAAGACAAAAAAAAATACGATTTCACCTACTTAAAATGTTCGTCTACAATTTGTTTGAAATCAGACCAGTCTGAAATTTTGTCATTTGGTAATAGGTTAATGAGGGCCAGATGTCCTCTGTGATGGTTATGCTTTAATTGTTATTCTCATAATTTAACCAAAATCTGAACATATCCCTGCTAGGTTGATACTATTTGAGTGACAATGTACATTTTTGATATATCAGGACCCACATGGCTCTGTTGTTTGAGTGACAGACTATTAATCTGATAGAAGTCAAGGGATTCAGGTTTTAATCCAGTATTATGGATAAACACCAAGAAAAATGTTCATCATTATTCCAATATGCCAAACAGATTTTTTACCCCCACATCGAAAGATCGGGGGCATATTGTTTTACTGTTGTCCGTCTGTCTGTCAGTCATTCGGTCTTTCCATCTGTCTGTCTATCTGAAAAACTTAACATTGCCAATTACTACCAGCCTATTTAAGATACAATGCTCATATTTGGCATTATAATACATCTATAATACGCATCTCCTCTTTTCAAGGTCATGTGATAAGGTCAAAGTCACATACCAAGGTCAAACATTTGGAGGGCATTGTGTTTCACAAACACATCTTGTTATAAATATTGAATTTGTTTTGCAGACTTTTGTAATCTGAATTTTGATTATTGTATTTAGTATTTGTTCCCATCCAGTATTTGTTCCCATCCTTAGTATGTATGTTCTTAACGAGAAAGTGCATTTACTAACCTCAAGGTCATGGTCATACTTTGACACGGCTATAACACAGGTGGTAGTGCAGAGGACTCCTAGTCATGGGGTCTCAGGCTCATTCTCCAGCTGTCGTGAATGTTCTTTCTAACATTTGTCTCCCATTAATGGGTGGATGATGGTAAACCAATGTTGGATGAGCAGCTGGAGGTTGGGAAAGGATTTTGTTCTGGAGGGGCTTAAAAATGTAGGATTGTGTGGGATTAGGTTAAAGGATCATTTAAAGTATTTTGTGGGATTAGGTTAAAGGATCATTTAAAGTATTTTGTGGGATTAGGTTAAAGGATCATTTAAAGTATTTTTAGCTCTCCTAGGATGTCTTAGAAGAGATATTGCCCTACTCTTGGCATAAGCTACTTGGTTGAAGTTTTTATGTGTCTTTTAACAAGTTCCAGGGGGCTCATATTTCACAAATACACATTGCAGGTAATGGCACTTCATCAATGACCAACCTAGGGCCATCCATCATGCTTCACATAAACACTCATCATATGAAGCCTTTTACCTGAGACGATTTTCATTTGCCCTAAAAATTTGCCCTTTATCCTTCTTCAAAAATTCTTTAATCATGGGATGTCATGGGTTCATTCCCCGGCAGCGGCACATATCTTTTCCGACATTTGTCTCCCACTGATGGATGGATAATTGTAAACCTAAGTGGGATAGCAGCTGGAGGCTAGGAAAGGATGTAGTGGTAGTACTGGTGTGAGAAATACCAGGAATACATTATTAGGTGCTCCAGCCACCACAACATGACTGAAATACTGTTAAAAGTGGCGTAAAAGCCCATTCAATCAATCAATCAAAAATTCTTTAACCAAAACATTTTAATACTTATATTTTCTTGATTTTCATATTTCATATTTACATTTACTGGGTGATAGGATATCACATTTGACAAAGATCCTTGACTATGCTGCCTGACATTGACCTCTGATTTACTCTTCAACACGTAAACGACTTACTGAATGCTTACATGTAGGATTATCATACTTCATATTTCATCTTATCTGGTGATAGCTGTTCACCTTTGAACTGTTAACCTTTTTTACCTTAATATAATTATAACTATTCTACATTATACAGTAAAACCCCTCCTTACGACCGGCCCGGAAATACGGGCACCCCGCTATTACGACCAATTTTTTACAGAACGGATTTTTTGTTCTTTGTTTCAATGGTCGCGAACCCCTCTAAAACAGGCACCCCGCTATTCCGAATTACAACCACTAAATTCAGTACCAACCATAGCTGATACACTATTTTGAACCCCACTAAAACGACCAGTTTTCACACATTGAGACCGATCACCCGAATTTCACACTTGATAAGAGCGACACTAATTGGGTACGAATACATTGTAAATACATTATTGGATTTTTTATTATGTGATATCGAACCCTTATTGTAATAGGTGTTATGATTAAAGTGGCCGATCACTTTTAGAAATTATAGTTTGTATTATTTTTACTTGTTATTTGAATGTTTCACAGGTTTTGACTCGAGTAATAAATTCGAAATTGAAAACTTATCCGAGAAGTTACGATTAGTTTGTTTACGGCGTTTCGAACAGTTAATTAGCAATTGAATTTGATTTGAACGGAATTGATGCTTGGTATTCGCGTTATAGAAGATATGATATCGACAGTTTTACACTTTGAACCTGTAGTTACAAATAAATAATCTGAGGTCGGAGTTCTGAGTCAGATCCAAATGGAGAATAGAGAAAGTAGAACTTATCGAAAATGACATAAGGTTCCGCTGTAATACATGTTTTTAAAGTTTCATTTTTGTATGTATAGTATTAATATATTCAAATAACGTAAATAAAATAAACATGCATTACTTGACAACAAACGACCAAACCTCAGTAATACGACCACCCCACTATTACGACCACTTTCTGAAAGTACCGCAACTGGTCGTATTAGAGGGGTTTTACTGTATTTGACAAGTACCTATCAATCCATTCCCACATAGCAAATTTTAGACTGGTCCAAATTGAAATGAATTGCAGACAACAATTTGAAGTTTATGAAATTTTAGATTTTTTCGACTTTCTGGGTAGAAAACATTGTGTAAAATGAAGAAATTGCTTGTTACAAGAAATTTCTTCATTTTACACAATGTTTTCCCTATTGTTTTTCTTGGGTGACATCATTGTGTGAGAATGGGTTAAGGTGAGTTATGTTGTCTGTGGAGAAGACATATATATCAAATCCTCCGTCTTTACTACACCAGTGCTTGATTATTTCGTATTATATTTTAAGTGTAAAAGAATGTCTTGTAAAAGATAAGGGCAGTGGAATTTAGTTAATTTCTCAATATTCTTGTTGCAGATTTAAGGAAGTAAACGAAAGAAGTGATTTATTACATAAATCATGTTTAAGTATGGCATTTTGTGATCTTTGAATGTCCCTGGTTGGTCATATGTTGTCAACAATCTAAATTTTTATGGTCTAGGGGCCATAGTTTAGCACAGTCTTAGTTTATAATAATTTAGTTTAGTTTGATTGGAACAAAAACTTTAACTTTTACAGTTGCTCTCAAACCAGAAAGGGAATAGGTTAATGGGAATGTTACAAGCCATTTTTTATTTTTTAACATTGTTTTCCTAGGCATTTTACATGGGTAACAAAATCCAACCTTGCTCATACCTCAGTTATTAACTTGAGACTGTGCACTATGTGTTCAGCATCACAAGAGCAATCGATATATGTACTAACAAGGGAGATTTTGTTGCCCCTTTTTGCCATATTTCGCACTATACAGTCAAACTTCATTTATTCGAACAGGGGAATTCTCGAAAAAGAAACTTGAAACAATTCTCGAAAACAATGGAAATTTCGAAAAAGAAACTTGATCCCCGCAAAAAGTATTCATGATTCATAGTATTTGACCTCTGAAAACTTGTACATCTGGACAGTTGAACTTTCGAACTCTTCTCAAAGTCCCAAACTAGAAATCACTATACATTTCATCTGGAACAGTCCAACAGAGGGTTGGCTGACAATCATGATTTGATATGTTTAATGATTTTGCACACATTTGACTTGTTAATCCATTTATGACACCTTACTGTCAAACGATGCTCTGTGTAATAATAAGCTTTTCATGAAAAATACATTTTTTCCTGTCATTTAGGAATAATTATACCTGGTAATTGATTGTTTGCACATTTATCAACAAAAAATATCTAAGAAGGTTGTTTCATTAGAGAATATTTTCTTATCAATTCCAAAACACCTTTGGAATCTGATGATAAAATCTCAAGTTATTCAACTGCAAGGACTGCAACTATCTATGGCTGCCGTTTATATTCGGACACGTCTTACGTCAGACAAATAATAGTGCCTTATCTGATCTTCAGATCACTCAAATTTTGAAATCTCGAACAAATTTGCCAGTCCCCAACTTGTTCAAGCCACTGAAATTATACAGCACTTGCAGTTGAGTGTGGCAGCTGCATAAGAGCTCTTTTTGAATAAGTTTGCTTTTGGCGTAATTGTTAAAATTAGGAAGGAGACCAAGCAGAGATTTTTCATAATTTCATTGCCATCATCTTTAATCTCTTCCACAGACTGCTTGAATGGCATATAACATAAATTGCGTGACTACTATTGGTCTTTTTATCTATATTTCATACCAAAAAGTCCAATTAACCACCTTAACTACTTTTGTAGTTTGTACATATAATGATTATGTAAATAAAATCTAAAATAGTGTAGTGACTTTATAAAGCATGATTAACCCTTTCCCGTTTTTGGAAATTTTAGACTAGTCCAAATTGAAAGAGGTTGCAGACGACAGTGACAACTTGATGCTATTTGAAATGAACCCATCCTTTATGGTAGAAAATATTGTGGAAAAAGGAGAAATTGCGTGTTACAAGCTATTTTTTCTGTTTCTACAATGTTTTGTCAAGTATAAAATCACAAGAACCTAAAATCTTGTATTTGAACGGGAAAAGGTTAAAGATAGGTAACTCTGTTGGTAAAAGCAGAAAATTCTAATACATGTAATCATTTCCTTCATTTATTGCTTGAGATGTTATTCAACTGGTAAATTGTGTGTCTTTTTACTGAATAAATCACCTTGTGTAACCCATGGCATGCAAATCTTGCTCTTTGAAGAAAAAGGTTTTGGAAAACATTTTTCTTGTTAAAAACAATTTCTTCATTTCTCAAAATATTTTCTATCCAATATGGCACTAACTGTTTAACTAAACCTATTCCCACACAATCACAATTTGTTAAATGCCTGAAGAAAGGTTTGAAAAACTTTTCATAGAATGAAGAAATTCGCTTGTTGCAAGCCTTTTCTTCATTGTTCACAATGTTTTTTAACATAAAAGACAAAGATTTTTAAAATTTCAACACATAAAAATTGTCTGCAACTTCTTTGAATTTGGAACAGTCTAGGATTATTCTGTCTAGTAATGGGTTAAACACACTCTGTTAGTGGATAAAGGTGGGAGTAATGAGACTGAGTTTTCATCTTATCAAACCATCTAAATTGTTTGTTATATGTTAACCCATTCCCACACAATGACACTTATAGACTTCCTGAAGAAAAGCAATTTAGAAAACATTGTGGAAAATAAAGAAATTGCTTGAACTCATTTTCCACAATGTTCCTACCAAGAAAAAAATCAAAAATTAACTTTAGATTGTCATCTGCAACTCCTTTCAATTTGGACCTGTCTAAAAATTTTGTGTGGGAATAGGTTAAATCTTAATCTTAATAGGTTAAATTGTAATGTTTTGTGATTGGTTGTTGCAATTTCATGTGGGTATGGTTAGCATGAAATGTGAATACTCATTATAGTATTATTACATCAAATATAAAATATTTATCAAATTTTCTGGTGTAGTTATTTGCATACAATTCTTTCCCCGATATGCTTTCTGAAAGTGTTAACCTATTGCACGACATACCAGGAGGAGCTTGTATTACTCCACCGGTCTGAATTCACTGATGAACCATTTTAAAAGTATTCGCACCTTTCCATTCCCCCCCAAGATATCCTTAAAAAAAAACATCATGGAAAATGAAGATATAACTTGAAACAAGCTATTTGTTCATTATCCTCATTCTTTCTGACCTTAAACGCAATTCTTTTTTAAATTTCACAAACTTAAAACTTGTTAAGTGTACATTTTCTATTTCTTTTTTCAGGAAGTCTAATAAGCGGTCATCTACAAACATTTATGAAAATTTGGTTGACATACACTCAATACTCTCAGAGGCAAACATCTTTATTAAATGCCATATATGGAAATAAGCCTTGTCCATATAAGCCATGTTTTTTATCTTATCAAGGCTTGACAAAGGGTCTTCCACGGATCATTTGTGTGAAATTTAGATTGAATACAGCCAGCAGTTTCTGATTGTAAGATTTTCAAAGTTTCCCTTATATACCATATATGGAAATTAGTATGTTTTTTGTCCCATCAAAATACCTTCAAGGAACATAATAGAGGGTCACCTAAGGATCATTTATGTGAAATTATGGTTGATATCAAATATAAAGTTTCTGAGGAGAAGATATTCAGATGGACAGTTGCAGGCGCGACGGACACTTACCATATAAGCCTGCTGGCCTTTTAGCCATCGGGGCTATATCTGTAGACTTGAAAGGATTCATTGCCAACTGTAAGTCACCATGTGGGTGAATCCTTTGGCAAAGTTTAATAAGGTGACTAGATTTTGTGCATATTAACTCTACTTGATGAAGGCGGCATGCTATTGGCATGGTGGAGTGTCTGTCTTGCATCTGTCTGTCCATCAACTTTTACTCCAAAAATCTTCTCCCCAGAAAGTATGCTACAGAATGCAAGCAAACGTCACAGGAATGATCCTTGGGAGACCATGTATAGTATTCCTTCAAAGAATTTTGATCAGATAAAAAAATACATGTATGGCAGAGCTAATTTCCATGCAAAGTAAAACCTTTGAAAATCTTCTTCTCAGAAATCAGTTGATGGTTTTCAACCAAAATTTACAGGAATTATCCTTGGGTGACCCTTTACTGATTCCTTACAAAATAATTGTCAGTTAAATGCATGGCTTTGATAGGGGGAGCTTATTTCCACATTTGGTGACAACTTTAAAAATCTCACATGAATGATCCTTTGGTGACCCTTTATGATTCTTAAAAAAAAAAAAGAAAAAAAAAAAAAGAAAAATAGATCAGATAAAAAACATGGATTTTATTGATGCAGTTATATTCCACATATTATTTAGAGTGAAAACTTTGAAAAAAATTCTTAGAAACTAGTTGATTGATTTTGACTAAATTTCACAAGAATGATTCTTTGTTCACCCTTAATCAGATTCTTTCAAAGAATTTGAATAGGATGAAAAACATGGCTTTAATGGGCGGGGCTAATTTCCGTGTATGAAATACACTCCCTCCCAAACGGTAATTGAATAATTTGACAGTGTGAATCGGAACCACACACCAAACAAATCGTGATAATTGACTAAAATGTATCAGGTTTTATTTTATAGATGCTTCTAGTCAAGAAATGAAAAACAACAACCATAGTTACAAGATTTTAGCAGAAACCAACAGAATTCAGCCCTGTCTATTGGAACAAAATAATCTATACATTTCTACCAATTATGTTTCTATTACGAAACCCAATATGAAAAAGGTAGAATTTTCCCCTGAGGCATGTTTGATTACTATCGATAGTCATCAGCATTAATCTAATTAAAATTTGTTTTATGTCGACATTAAAAGCCATCCTAAGAGAAACGGATAAAATCCAAGTAACCCGCATGCCAACATTTCCTTGGAAACCGACGAGTTGTTGAACACCTGGGGCTACTGACGCATGGATCGACCTTCGAACCTCTTTCGCAGTAATGGACATGGTCATCTTCTTTTCAATCTTCAACATCATTAAAACATGATAACAATAAAACAACATAGAACCCTTTCTAGACCTAGTCATTACGAATCGGGAATTACAACAACCAGCCACATGTGTACAAAACTGGATTAAACTTTGTGACAGGTACACAAACAAGTTCGCTTTTATTTATAACTTTTAATACAACGAAGGTCATAATGATTAAAAAATTCCAAGATGGCGGAATGTCTAGTTTCACTTTAGACTAGGTCGAAGACTGACAAGTTGGTTAGTGAAGCTAGGAGGAAGTATCTTGTGGATCAAACTTCTTTACGGACTTTACCTAAATTCTTTACAGTCGTTAAAAGTATAATGAAAACAAATTATCTAAACCTATGCATTTACAAATCTGGATTTACGCTGAACAACTGCACATACAGGAAAAAGAATTAAACTTTATTTGTAACCGATAAAAAAACTTGATGGATTTTATTCATAACTCTTCATGTGTCACAATAATAGACATAATTCCGACACTATGGTATAGCTAGATTCACCTTGGAGTATTTATCGTCATTCTGTTCATGGAATTGAAAAGTTATCGTCTGTACTTTTGATTTACATTTTTCTCTGGCAAAACCTTTTGAAATGGATTCATGTATGATGCGAGATTTCAAAAATCTATGCTAAACTATATTGAACTCAGACATTTTTAGAGACAAATATTCTGAAAAAATATCAACTCAATGGAGCTCTAGAGTGTATCTGAAGTTTTTTTTCTAGGTTGTTACCTAGATTTTAACTCAAATTGTCCAAAATTTGAACATGGTTGAGATATTTTGAAAAGAAACATTTTGACGAAATACCACATCAATTTAGCCGAAACAGGGGCCTCACCAAAATAAGGGGCCTCTGGAGTATGAACAAGGATCATTGTATTTCTAAGATTGGACCAAATGACCTACTTTTTGACCCAATTTGGTCCAATGTCGAACTTGGCTGAGATTTCATGGACACAAACATTCTAACAAAATATCAAATCAATTGAGCCAAAAATGGGGCCACCAGAGTGCACATGAGGCATTTCTAAGATTTGACCTAGTTACCTAGTTTTAAACCCTTGGTACCCAAATTTGAACTTGGCTAAGATATCATAGACACAAACATTCTGACAAAATATATCAATTTAGCCAAAAAATGGGGCATCTAGAGTGCACACAAGGTATTCCCCAGCTTTGATCTCATGTGACCCAAATTTTGAATTTAGTCCAGATATTCTTTGGACAAATATTCTGACCAAATATTAAGACATTTGAAGCAAAATTATTCCCTCTAGAGTGCAAAAAAGGTTATCCATGTGGCCCAGTAACAAACTCGACCAAGATATTATACAAACTTTCCGACCACAGATCAAGACATTTAAGGCAAAAATGTGACCTTTAGAGTGCACACAAGGTTTTCTAAGATTTGATCTAGTGACCTAGTTTTTAACCCAAAGTGACCCGATATTGAACTTGTACATGGTTTCATGGAGACAAACAATCTAACCAAGCTTTATGACGTTTTGGTTAAAGTTGTGGGCTCTACAGTGCAAACAAGAAGTTGACACACAAAAGACGGCAGGCAATGGATGCCAGACACAGCTTGCTCACAAAAGCTAACCTTGAGCACTTCAGGCTCAGGCGAGCTAAAAACTTAACATTGATAATTTCTTCAAACGTATTCAAAAAACAATAACTATATTTGGTATGATCATAGATTGAATTGATAAACATCAACAGATACCAAGGTCAATATCGTCATGAGGTCAAGGTCACTTATCTAGGTCACATATCTGAAAAAAGGCTGTTACAAGGGCATAGTGTTTCACAAATAGGTATTGTTCTCACATAGACTGTAATTATTGCCAGTCCATGATAACATGACTATATCATTTGGTTATACTATCAAAGGAAGATAATTCAAAAAAAAAAAAAACTTGAAGGATCAAAGTAATTCTTGTCTTATGCATATTTCAGTTCATTTAAAAGGAGTTGCCCTGACAAACAAGAGGCCTTATCAGTCACCTGAGTCTAAAGAACACAAAAACAAATAAAAGTCCACAAGATTATGCTACATACCAAATATCAAAGCTCTAAGCCTTTTAGTTTGGGAGAAGAAGATTTTTAAAAGTTTCACTATACAAGCCTATGTTAAACTTAAGACATCTTGGAACAGGCTAATTCTGACCCTGGAGCCAAAATTTATACAATCTTGATGGAGGTCCACCAGGCTATGCTACATACAAAATATTAAATCTCAAGGACTTCCTGTTTTGGAGAAGAAAAGTTTAAAAGTTTCACTATATAAGCCCTATGTAAATTTTGTGACGTCCAGGAATGGGCTAATTATGACCCTATGGCCATATTTCATACAAAATTAAAAGCGGTCCACCAGATGATACTATATACCAAATATCAAAACTCTAGGCCTATATGTTTGAGAGAAGATTTTTTCAAGTTTTCACTATATAAGTCTATGTTAAATTTGTGACATCTGGGAATGGGCTAATTTCAATCCCGAGGCAAAAATTTGTACAATCTTGATAGAGGTCCACCAGATGATTCTGTATACCAAATATCAAAGTTCTAGGCCCTCCTGTTTGGGAGAAGATTTTTGAAAAAATCACTATATAAGCCTATGTTAAACTTGTGATATCTGGGAATGGTCTAGTTTTAATCCTGAGGCAATAATTTGTACAATCTTAATAGAGGTCTACCAGATGATGCTGTATACCATATATCAACGTTCTAGGCCCTCCTGTTTGGGAGAAGAAGATTTTTAAAAAATTCACTATATAAACCCTTTGTAAAGCATATGATGTCCGGGAATGGGCTAATTCTGTCTCTGGGGCCATGATTGATACAATATTGATAGAAATTCACCAGATGATGCTACATACTAAATATAAAAGCCATAGGCCCTCCTGTTTGGGAGAAGAAGATTTTTGAAATTTTCACTATATAAATCCTATGTTAAACTTGTGATGTCCAGGAACGGGCTAATTTTGACCCTGGGGTTATAATTTATACAATATCGATAGAAATTCACTAGATGATGCCACATACCAAATATCAGAGCTGTAGGTCTTTTGGTTTGGTAGAAAAAGATTATCAAAGTTGTCACTTTGTGAGCTTATGTACTCCACCCAATTTCTCCTTTTCTCTCATCGATTTTTACTATTCTTTTTATTCATTTTTAATGAACTTTGAATCGTCCTATGTAACTTAGTTCAATTTCGCCCAGTGTAAAATTTTTGTTGGCGGGTAATTGGTTATAGGCTCCATGGCTCATGTAGACAAAATTTCTCATGAAAAGAAATCCTGAAATCTTCATTAAATTTTTGACAGATGACTCTACCAATAATTTCAGAATAGGTCACAAGTTGGCTTTTACTAAACAGAAAATTTCAAATTAACTTATATTGGCAACTTACAATTATGTTGAAATTTATTTTCGTTTTCTTTTCTGTAAAGCTTTTCAACAGAGGGGGGGGGGGAGGTTTTAACCTATTCTGAAATTATAGAGAGTGGTATGTAAATCATTTTAACCCATTCCTACACAATGACGCCTTTTGACGCCTCTCAAGAAAAGCAAGTGGGAAAACAATGTATAAAATGAAGAAATTGCTTTTCACAAGCAATTTCTTCATTTTATACAATGATTTCTCCTTAGAAAGATGAAAAAATCTAAATTTTCATAAATTTGAATTGTCGTCTGCAACTCCTTTCAATTTGGACCAGTCTAAATTTTTCATGTGGTAATGGGTTAACACAGATTTCAGGATTCCTTTTCGTGAGAAATTTTGCCATAGAGGTTTCAATAAAACCTTGAAAAAAATATTTGAAATGTTTGATTAAATCACTTCAAGTCTGAAACAGCTTGATTGTAGGGTTTTCAAAAATAAGTAAGACAGCTTAAATAATTTACAAAAAATTTTACTCTGTGAAATACTGATATAACTTTGCAGCAAAAATAGCACAAAAATCAAGAAAAAAGAAAATAGACATATCACATGATATTGCATGAAATGAAACAAGAGGGCCATTGGTCCTAAAGTGCTCACCCATGTCAAAAATAAGAAATGTTAAACAAGGGGCAAATTTTATAAAGAGTCACCAGCTGATACCCTAGGCATAGATCTTCTATAAAGTGCTACAAATAAATACCAATATTTCATGCTTTCTTATTTTATAAATTTGTTTTGCCCTTTAGTTTCTGTGTATACATGGAGGACTCAGGCAAAGCCCACAATAAGAAATTTACTAGGAGATTCAAAGCTTTCCAGTTTTTGGGAAGAAGATTTTTGAAGACTTCCTTCTTCGATTCTATTTTATAATAGGGTCCACTTTGGCAGAGCTCAAATATATATATTTGGCATCACACAACCAAACTTGGAAGATTTTAAATAAATACCAAATATCAATGCTCAAGGCTTTCTGGTAACAAGATTTTCAATGATTTCCTTCTTTGCTTCTATGTTAAAATAGGGTGCACTAAGGTGGAGCCAAAATACCAACCAATAGCACCAGATGAACAAATAATGCAGAGGTTCATTAGGAGATTCTACATACTAAATATCAATTCCTTTGGCTTTCTAGTTCGAGAAAAGTTTTATTTAAGAGATGATTATAATATTTTTTGTTTTCATGGAGGTATGAACTGAAAAAACCTAATAACACTGTATGAATACGCAAAGCGGATTCATACATTGTCTGATTAGGTTTATCTGTTCATACCTCCATAAAAACAAAAAATATTATCTTCATTTCTTATTATTTAATATCATCGAGCGAAAAACAACAAAAACTTTACAAATTCTGATACTTTTTTGTATGGGACTATTTTGTTCGGAAGCATAAAAAATCGCTGCATGCTCAAAATTTTGTTCATGGATTTATGAATAATTTTTCTCGACCAATCAGAACGCTCGTTTTTGATAGACGAAACTAAAAATTCAATTATTCTTTCTTTGAACATAAAACTGTGTGTTTCATGGTATGGCTCAACTATTACCTGGTGGGTATCAGATGAACAAACAGTAAAGAGGTCTATCAAGTCCCCCAGGAGATACTGCATATTAACCCTTGTCATGCCGTATAAATTACCTCAGTGAATTGCTTTAAATTCAAAGGGCTGGAAGCACTGATAGAACTTGTTCAAAAACCAATACTTCTTTTAGAAATCCATTTCATAAACTACTCTGGCAAGAAAAGTATAAGCAGGAGGTGTAGACCAAGATCAGACTGCACTTATATGCAGGCTGATCTTGATATACACCTCCTGTCAAAATCCGGAATATTCCGGGTTCAGCATGACAAGGGTTAAATAGCGCTCTGCCTTTAGAGTTTGAAGATAATATTTCACCTTTTTTTATTCCGTAGTAACCAAATTTAACAATTGATTGAAATCATTTAAACAATTTTGGAAGAACTCTACCCAAGAAACATTCCAACCAAGATAGGCTCACTGATTAAGGAGAAGATGAACGACGCATGAAGACGGACATTGGGTGATCATAAAATGCCTAGCTGAGCTTAGAAAAAAACGACAAAAAAATCTACAAACTAGAAATAAGTCAGAATTGAAAGAATCAATAAATTTACCATGTTTACACCAGGCAATCTGATCACAGTTCAATATTTACTCTATCTTCCATTAAACAAATATTCAGGGTTCCTCTTCACTAAACTAGTCTTACACAACCATGTTTTGGTCTGAATTTCAAAGCATGTATTCGGATTGGCTTAGACATATGAACTAGAGGCGCTTGAGCACCTGTATCACTCCACAGGCATGAATGTACTGATTAAGCAAATTTTTTCATGAATTTGAAATAAACTGAATATAATGAAAATAAATTAAAATCATTCAAATCTTTGAAATGGTTCTAGAGAACCATTTCAAACTTTTCATTGTTTTTACAAAAGACAAGTCAAGTTATGTAAATTTCATTGTGTAAAATTTTCACTATATACCATATATGGACATAACCCACCACCATAATAGCCATGTTTTTCAACCAATCAAAATTACATGAAGGAATCCAACAAACAATCATCTGGTAATCATTCCGTGAAATTTGGTTAAAATCAATCAACAGGTTTCTGCCAAATTTACAAAGTTTTCATTATATACTATATATGGAAATTAGCCCTGCTCATTAAAGCCATATTTTTCATCAAATCAAAAATTTTTTTCATAATTTGATAAAAGGTCATCCAAGGATCATTTCTGTGAAATTTGGCTGAAATCCATCCACCGCTTTTAGTGCTTTCTGAGGAGAAGATTTTCAAAGTAAAAGTTTACTGACAGACGACCAGACGCATACACACACAACAGACACAATGCCATGACAATAGCTCTATGGCTTTCAGCCAGCGGAGCTAAAAATTCTTATTATTGAATTAAGACTGGTTGATCTGATCTAGCACAAATCAATTAGCTTATGTATTATAAATTTTAACTTACAGTAGAAAATGTACCAACTTAAGTTCTTCACATTCTCTTAATGGCATTAGTTAACTCTCCTATTGGATTAATAAACCCATTAACAGACAACAAAATCGAAGACTGGTCCGAATTCAAAGAAGTTGCACACGACAATATTTTGTTGGTTATATTTAAAAAATCTCTGTCTTTTGGGATGGAAAACATTGTAGATAATGAAGAAATTGCTTCTTCATCTTCCACTAAGTTTTCCACAGGTACTTTCCTTGGGGGCGTCAAAAGGCATCATTGATATTTACATCATTAACCAGTTAACAGATGACAAAAGTCTAGACTGCTCCAATTTGAAAGAAGCTGCAGATGACGTATTCAGATTGAAGAAATATCAACATCTGGGACTTTTTTAGTGGAGACCATTGTGGAAAATGAAGGAACAGCTTGAAACAAGCAATTGTTCCTTTTCCACAATGTTTTTCTAAACCTTTTTCTTCAGACCAATAAAAAATGATTGTGAGGTAATGGGACAAACAATTCTTTACAACATTATTTATCACAAATGTGCCGTTAATCAGGTAAGCATCAGTCTAACAACTCATAACAATTCTAAGATTGTTACTTTCAAAATATCTACCATTAGAATGATAAAAGTACAGTGAAATCCTGTTAATTGCAACACCAACTTGTGAACACTTTTAATGCAATTAATGAGAAACTTCTTCATCCTTTCCCGTTTTTTGAAATTTTAGACTGGTCCAAATTGAAAGAGGTTGCAGACGACAATGAAAATTGGGTACAATTTGACATGAAACCATCCCATGTTGTAGAAAATATTGTGGCAAAAGGAGAAATTGCTTGTGACAAGCAATTTCTTCTTTTTCCACAATATTTTCTCAAACATAAAATTACAATGACGTAAAATCCCGTGTTTAAACAGGAAAGGGTTAAAGGAGCTATATGTTATTTAAATCTCATGTTTGTGCATTAAGTTGCAATTAAGAAATTACTTTCTATTATCAGGGTTGCAAGAAAAAGAGGATTCCACTGTATAACTTTGTTGAAGAAATCATTATCAATTTAAGAACAAGTTTTGTTTCCCTGTAGAAGATCACAACTAAAATAACTTTTTTCTTTTATCACAGTTTAAAGCTTTATTCGACAACACAATTCTACATTTGTTTTGATCCATATTGAGTTGACCTTATCATTTAACCTATTCCCACAAAATCCTGCCTTTTTACACCCCTCAAGATAAAACCTTTGGAAAATATTGGAAAGTTTCTTCTTTGTTCACAATATTACAATCCTAAAAGATAACACATTTTATAATTTCACTGCTGTCTTAAAATGGTTGCCTGCAACTTCTTTCGATTTGGAATAAGCTAAAATTTTGTCAGTCGATTTTGTTGACACATTATCAAAAAGTTCATTTTGAAAGCAGTTGCATACTAAACGAGGAAAATAAGTGCCCAATAGGGAAGAAAACGTGAGAAAAGGAGAAACTTCTGCTTTTCCTACAAAGTTTTCCATGATCCTATTTCTTCAGAGTGTCAAAAGGCATTATATTGTGTGGTTATTGGTTAAATGAAAAGCTCACATTCTTTCTTCATTTCTAGTTATGCTTTAAAAGCAAGCAATTATACATATCCATTTTGAAGTGAAGTGATAATGAGGAAAATGAACAAGGTCTAACTTTCACCTTAGATGAGTTTCTACTCGACAGTAATAGTATATAGATAATTCAACCTATTACCACACAATACTGCTTTTTTATGCACCAAAGACAATTGTGGAAACATTGTGGGCAAAGGAGAAATTACTTTAAACAAGCTATTTCTGCTCTTCTCACAATTTTTTCTACTCTATATGGTCCTTATTCTCTCATTTTAACACGCTTTGAATTATTGTCTTAAGCATCTTTGAATTTGGACCAGTCTAAAGTTTTGTTGTCTGGTAACTAGATACAAGATGCACTCTAAGTGAAGTGGTAAGTATGGCAACATCACACCAATGAAGAATCTTCATCATCATCATTTCTGAAAGAGGTAAGAATTCAGTCAGTATAACCTAAATTATTGTCCAGGTACAACATGTTGAGCCCGCCAAAGATTTGACATTGAGCCAAGACCTTGACCTTGGAGCTATCTTAAAAATTTTTTTCAAAAGGTGTATGTATTTATGTATTTGTGATGGAGAACAATTGTGCAGAATGATTTTTATATCAATGTAGGAAATTTGCCCTGGACACGCTTAATTTGAATGTTTGTTGATGAGTTGTGACCTAGAAGCTATCGAAAAATTTATTTTAAATGACACATCTACTTGGGATTGTGAATAATTGTGCCAAGTAATTATGAAATATATTCAGAAATATAGAGTTATGCTCTGGACAAGACTGACCTTGAGCTGTGACCTTGAAGCTACTTGAGAATTTGTCTAAATGGCACTTTACTCATGGCGGAGAATGTTTGTGCCTAGTAATTTTGAAATTCATCCAAAAATTCAGTTATGATGAAGTAAGGAAGGACTAGTGCCTAGAGAACATACACCTAGTGTAAGAGAATAAAATTTGTTGTCTGGCAAAGGGTTTACCAATTCCCACACAATCCTGAATTTTTGTACCCCCCAAAAAGCTTTAAAAATGATTGTTGAAAACGAAAAAAATACTGTTTACAAGCAATTTCATAATTTTCCACATTGTTTTCTACACCAAAAGACAAAGAATAATAATATTCATTCAGCTGAAAATTACTGTCAGCAACTTCTTTCAATTTAGACTAGTCCAAAATTTTGTTGTGTGGTAATGGGTTAAAGCAAAATGACCAATCAAAGAATTCATTTAGATAAAAAACAAACTTTGAACTCTGACATTTACCTACATTTATGTAAAGCATTTTTATTGGTTTAGCAACTTAAACGTCCTAACTACGGCGATTTTAGGCACTAGTCAAAATATTTAGGTACCAAACCAACCATTTGGCTTTTTGCCATAAATTTTGCAAAATAACACTGCTTTTAAAAGTATTTCAGTCATATCCCGGTGGCTGGAGCACCTAACAATGGATTCCTGGTATTTCTCACACTAATACTACCACTACATCCTTTTCTAGCCTCCAGCTGCTATCCCACTTAGATTTATGATTATCCTCCCATTGGAAACTTGCTGTCAGAGTCAGTGGGTATGGTCAGTGGGGTCAGTGAGCAGGGTCGGTGATCGGTCAACTCAAGCCATCCTCTAACAGTTCTATTTTGAAAATTAGACAGATTTTGTTATGTAGATGCAAATGCACAAAATTCTTGGACTCAACCCTTGTATTTTTTAGCCCAAGTTTTGAGACTTAACACTTGTCTTTGTGTCTTATTGCAAACATAGGAATAGTACAATTATTAGGGCTAAAATTCTACTAGTTGTTTATCATAATCCTTGTCGTTCAGATTTCCTACCAAATTAATGCTAATAAATATTAAATATCCAAACCTTGAATTATTTCCACTATTCTGGGCTGTAAATTCTACTTGTGGCTCATTATTATCCTTGTTGTTAGTTTTAAGGGCATCAGTAGCCTCCCCTCCATCGACAACAGCGCCATCTGCATTGCCACTAGATGACTCTGCTTTATGTTTGTCCTTCACTCGATTGTTATCTTTATCTTTGTCAGATTTTTGTTTGTCTGTTAACTTAGAACCTGGTTTTCCTCCTGTTTCAAATACAAAATCAAATGAGCTAAGATCTTTAAGCCATTAACACACAATGACCCTTTATGACACCCTCAGAAAAAGGCTTTGAAAAACTTTGTGGAAAATGAAGAAATTGCTTGTAACAATCGATTTCTTCATTATAATGATTTTTTTCCCCTAACCGACAAAGATCTTTAAAATTCCATCAACCCAGGGCTCTGCAGAGTGGGTGACTTAGGCGAAAAAGTCGCCTGGTTTCATAAAACTTCGCCTGATTTGCTGATCAAAGCGAAGTCGAAGTCGCCTGGAATTTTCAGGAAGTCGCCTGGATACGATAGGTGATAACCAAATCTGGCCCAGTGGCTATAAAAGTAGCGGACAGTGTGCAATTATACAACTGCCGGTCGGAAGCCCTTTGATCGTAATTCAAGCGTGTATCGATAGTCGCGAGGCCAGCAGATTATCAGAAAGAGGGTTATGTTCTGGCAGCTAATAGTCAACATGCTTGCTTTATTCACACCTACGCTGAGTGGTTTCGGCAATGCTTTGTATACTATCGGCACTAGAAATCTTTATTTAAAATCCTTTCCCTTCTAAAGTTCTAATTATTTCTGTAAATTAATTTATCAATAGTCTACGAGATTTGTTGCTTACTTTCACATAATGAGAATAATGGCCGACATTTACGGTCGCTGTGTCATTTACCAGAAGTCAAAATTTTGTTAAAAAATTTGAAATCTTGATGAAAAATAATTCTGCCGAAAATCTACGTAGATTAAATTAATTTTTTATTAGAGTCCTTCAATTTGAATTATCTACTTTAATTGTAACAAGTGAAGAAAATTATGGCAAACAATTTAAAGGCTGATACGATCTTTTCCTGAGTTTCTTGTTATGATACATTCTTCCAAAAACTAAATTCCACTTACTTGTGTTGTAAATAATTCCTTTAAATAACATGTAATCCTATAACATGGAGCAAATTATCCTGTGTTAACTTTAAACCTCTGCATGTTCACAGTCTGGTTTTTTGTACTCAGCAGTAACCCTTACCCTTTACACATTATAACTGACTTAATCACAGAGGACCCTTTTTGACCAATTAATGACAATTTAAGGCCCTATATGTTCTTAGGTGAAATGGACAGACTTTAACTCATTACCACACAATCCCCAATTTTGACATCTTGAAATGTTTTTATGGGAAACTGTGGAAAAAGGAGGAAATGATTGCAGCAAGCAATTTATCCTTTCCCCACATGTTTCTACCCTCTTTGGCACATTCTTTCTTATTTAAGCTCACTTTGAAATGTCTTATTTAGCTTCTTTCAATTTGTATCAGTCTGAATTTTTTCTTCTGGTAATGGTTTGATTAAATACATGTTGTTACAATAAAATCTTTTCTCATTTTCTGCTTCAAATAGGAACACTACTAATTTCATTCAGACTGCCTAAACACTATTTCCATTTTTTTTACTAGCATATATAAATCTATTATGAAATATTAAAAAAAAAAAAAAAAAATCAGAAACAAACTCTTGAATTCTCAAACTTAAAAAAAGTAAAATAAAGGATTTGTTCACAGGAATAAGATCTTTATTGAGGACTGAAAGAATAAGCAGTATTTTCTATGTTTATTATTCTCAGACTAGTGAGAAGTGACTTCTCCCCAAGTTTTGGGAGTCTGCAGAGCCCTGATCAACCTTAAATTTTTCGTCTGCAACTTCTTTCAATTTGGGCAATTCTGAATTTTTGTTGTCTGGTAATGGATTTATCAATGGCAACTATGATAATTGAAGCCATTCTCTGACTTTTCTGTTAAGTTTTCCTTATTATGAAATCACATCTGATGACTTCTATCTTTTCCTCCAAAATGTTTTAACCCTTTCCCGTTTTTGGAAATTTTAGACTGGTCCAAATTGAATGAGGTTGCAGACGACAATGAAAACTGGATGCTAATTGAAATGAAACCATCCTATCTGGTAGAAAATATTGTGGAAAATGGAGAAATTGCTTGTTACAAGCAATTTTTTCTTTTACCACAATGTTTTCTTGAGTATAAAATCACAGGAACATAAAATCCCGTATTTGAACAGGAAAGGGTTAATTACCACTGAATATTTTGACCCTTTGCTTAAAACATTGCAGCCGTGAAATCTTTACATGTGTTAATATGTAGAAATAGAAACCAAGAGCCTGTTTGTCAGTGCCAGGATCGAATCTACAACCTTGAAGGTAAAAGTCAAGTGCTCTAACCATTTAAGCTATTGCTCGAATGGGGATCCACTTGTATGATTGAGAAAAAACCAATAATTGTAAACATATTCTGTAATCAAGATTAAGTTGATCCCGAATAATAATTAATAGAGGTGGTGACAAGAGTAAAAAAAATAGATTATATCTAGCAATTGCATACTAATACCAAAAGAAATACTATCCATTTATTTTAAATTTTGATTTACCTCTTTATCCAGTTAATAAAGCTCATGATGGCAGTATAGACTATTATCCAATGAAACAGGAAAATATTCATTACAAGTAACATTCCTCTCTAAAATGAAGTACCTACACCGCGCGTTTTCAGTCATTTATTTTTCAAAGGTGTACTTTTGATTAAGTTCTTAGCACTATCAAAGAAATTGACATTTAACCCATTCCAACACAGCAAAATTTTAGACCGGTCCAAATTGAAAGAAGCTGCAAACACCAATTTCAAGTTGATGGAATTTTGAATTTTTTCATCCTTTTGGATAGAAAACATTGTGAATAATGAAGAAATTGCTTGATACAAGCAATTTCTTCATTATCCACAATGTTTTCCAAAGCTTTTTTCTCGAGGGGCGTAAAAAGGAGGGATTGAGTTGGAATGGGTTAAAGCTGCTGGATTGTAGCCAGTTTGCTACTTATGCCAACACCTGATTGGTTCAAATGATTTTTATGAAAGTCACAGAGCTACAGACAATTGTTTGGCAGCTCATACTTGGCTAGCTGATGTTCCTTTGACTCACTGTGATGTTTGATACCATCAATTTGTAATTTTGACAACCCCTCGTCGTAATAAATACCTCTTACTTTCTTCTATCCACAATTGCAACATTTCAATAACTTGTATTTTCTTTGCCAATGATACGAAGCCACAGATATTGCATTTTCCATCTGTCAACTGTCTTTACAAAATACAGAGACAGAATCTCCACCATCTCCACCTGGCTTGATCAATAACCTATTTGTCAATTGCGGAGAATGTACATGAAGGATAGTTATTAGAGCATCGCATTTTGATCTTTCGAAATATTTAAAACAAATAGAGGTTTCTGAGCAGAGTTTTCACTTCGGAATTTGAGCAAGTTTAGAAGCAAAAATTTTCCCAATGTTTTGTTCTGGAATCTTTCGATCTAAAATTGTCATCTGTAACTTCTTCCAACTTTTGATAAAGAAAAGAAACAAGGGAAGAATGTATGCGTGTTCAAAGAAATTCAATTCACACATTATCTTTATTAACTCATTACCAGATGACAAAATTTTAGACCGGTCCCATGATTTTATTAAAAATTTTCCTCCTTTCTTGAAGAAAAAAGTTTGTTGCTTCATTTATCATTGCTTCTTATTGTTTACCTTGAGGGGCATCAAAAAGCATAATTGTGTGGGACATGACTTTTTCAAACTATAAGGTATCTTTAATCTGCTAATAAGATAGACCAGTTTAGAATTTTAGAGGTTTGGGGTTTGGAGTGGGGCATTTCTTACCTTTATCAGCTCTCTCACTGCTGTCACATTTATCACTGGTTGCTTGAGCAAAGACAGGCAGTTGAAGGTAATCTAGATTAACATCAACATTAGGAGCTGAATCCTCGTCCAAGGTTAAATCAAGGTCAGATAAGGGACCTGATTCAAGTGACATGTCTGGTCTCACAGCTGTAAGATGATCTAAATGGAAAAATGAACATGTAAGACATAACTCATTAAAAGATGACAAAAATTTCAGACTGATCCAAATTGAAAAAAGTTACCTTGTTGAACTGAGATCCCTAACCAAAATGCATACGAAATTTCTTCTTTCATTTATTTTTTTTCTAAAATTCGTTTGAAGTCGCAAATATACTCGAAATAGCCCTTCCCTGTTTAATGCCTGGTTTTTATGTCTGTGATCAAATTGAGAAAACATTGTAGAAAAAGAGTTTTCCACAATATTTTCTACCCTATTGAATGGATATTTTTCAAATTAAATCCACTTCAAATTTTTGCCTGCAAAATTTTTGAACTTTGACAGGTCTAAAACTGTACTAAGCAGGAAAGGGATAGTCAAGAAATGTGTCGTAAAGAAAGAAATCCATGCAAAAATAAGCTAATAATAGTGTTTACATGCTCAAATTATACCAATTCAACATCTAGCCTTGATCTATGACCTTGAAACTATCCTAAAATTGATTGATTGATTGATTGAATGGGGTTTAACGCCGCTTTTAACAGTATTTCAGTCATATCGCGGCGGCTGGAGTACCTAACAATGGAATCCTGGTATTTCTCACACCAGTACTACCATTACATCCCTTCCTAGCCTCCAGCTGCTATCTCACATAGGTCTACGATTATCGACCCATTGGTGAGAGACAAATAGTCGGAAAGGATGAGTGCCGCCGTCGGGGATCGAACCCGGGCCTAAAATTGATTCCAAATGGCATATCTGCTAAAGATGGAGAACAACAGTGTTGAATTATTTTGAAATCCATCCATAAATGTATTAGTTAAGCTCCGGACAAGCTCAGTTTTACCATCTGACCTTTTCCTATTATCTCGAAACTTGAAGCTATCTCAAAATTTGAGGAGCATATGATGGAGAACAACAATTTGAAATCAGTCCACAAATGTAGAAGTTTCGCTCCCAACAAGCTTCTAAGGACGGATGTCAGACAGAAAGATGGACAACATCAAAACAATATCCCCCCATCTACCCGAGGACAGTTTATATTTGCATTATTATAACAAGAGGACCATGATGGTCCTATATCTCTCATCTGAGAAGGATGGTTGAAGGCTTTGTGATACATACAAAATATCAAAGCCCTGCCCCTAATTATTTTGGAAAAGAAAGGTTTTTTTTATTGATTTTCTCCTTTAATCCTAAGTATATCAAAGATCCCACAATATAGGGCTAATCTTTAGAGTATGGTAATTCTTTGAAGAATTTTAGTAGAGGGTCAAAACACATTGATACATACCAAATATCAAAGCTCTAGGCCTTATGGTTTAGGAGAAGAAGATTTTCAAAGAACTCCTTCGTTATTCCCTTGTAAAATCAGGGATCACACAGAAAATGGCTAATTTTCAGAGTATGTTTATTCTTTGAAGAAATTTGGTAGAGGGTCAACAGATGATGATGAACTTTGAAAGAGCATGATCTAAGGATAATTTTCTGAGAAATTTTGTTGAAATTCGACGGTTAGTTTGGGAGGAAGAGATTTTTTTGTGATTGTGGACGACTGAAAGTTGTTGAAGTTATTTTAATGTAACACCATTTTACATTCTAGGTCTGGCGGATACTACCAAGAACACTTATAGGACCTCTAAAACATCAAATTTGCAACTATGTGATTGCATTCATTTGAAGCTTGAATTTTTCCTTTTTGATTCTATAAGGAGTTAAATCTTATTTTGAAGAGTATTCTAGTTATAGTGTAGCAGATGATACATCTAATGATTGCTTTCTGTTTTTTGTTACATCAATATTGAAGCTGAGCAACAAGCTGTCAAATGTCAAAATGAAGTTTGGCTGAACCAGTATATCTAGATTCAAACCCTTGACTCAAGGATTAGCAATGCAAAGCATTACCAACTATACTAACTGGCTATGAAATTCTTGCACCTAGATATCGTTGTTAGGCATGCAAAATGTAGTAACTACAGCTTAAATAAGCTTATTTACGACATTTTGCACAATATATATCTACCTAAAGCAGACAGAGTTCCTGCTGATTGAGAGCGTCTTGGTGACCTGTCAGAGTCATGATGGTGACGATGTTTCTTGGTCTCGTCTTTTGACTTGGACAAACCAGATCCTGGACTAGATGGACTCGACTTCTTACCTGTTAAATACATGAACATAATTTTGAAACAAGAGAATAATGTGGCACAACATGTGAATGCCATACTCTGTATTGAAATACTCATACTTAAAAATGGGGCTTAATAGATGTAAGAGATATGGCAAAGATTAGATTAAATATTATTGCCTACAAAGACACAATAGTGTTTTCCTCAACATCACAACTAGAGGTGCTTGAGCATCTGTATCGCTCCATAGGCCTGATTGTACTGATTAAGCAAATGTTGTTTCAGGAATTCAATATAGACTGAATCATATTCACCATGTGTGGCAAATAAATCTTGTCAATGAAATCTCCTAATTTTTAAACTTTTAATTGTTTTACAAAAGTCAATTATTTACTTTATATGGAAAAAAGCCCCATCCATTTAAGCCATGTTTATCATCCTTCAAAATTCTTTGAAGGAATCTGATAAAGGGTCACCCAATGATCAATCCTATGAAATTTGGTTGAAATCCATCCACTGGTTTCTGAGAAGAATATTTGTAAAGGTTTCACCATATATGGAAATTAGCCCCACCTATTAAAGCCATGTTTTTTTCTGATCAAACTTCTTTGAAGGAATCTCTCTGTTCAGTACTTTCTGAGGAGAAGATTTTTGAAGTAAAAGTTTACAGACGGACAGATGCACACACATACAAATGGACAGACACAAGGATGGACACAACGCCATGACAAAACATAGCTGATGCTTCAATAAGCTTTAGTTCCATTGTTTAGTCAGCAAACCAATGATTAAATACTTCAAGTCAGAAACCTATATCCACAAGGGGCCAAATAACCAATTTATTTATAAATGTTAAGTGTTAATTTAGGAAGAGCCAGACACATTGCAAAAGAATGAATAATCAAAAAAAACCTTACAGAGACAATGAAAATAAGATTTATTGCACTTACTGCTTTTCTTCTCACTCGATTTTTCTGCATTTACACGTGCTCTTGCCTCAAACTCACTGGATACAGCTGCATTAGCTGCAGCAAGTGTAGTAAAGGTTGTAGCGGCCAACTCATTAAATCTGGCCTGGATATGTTCTAATGTATCTGCCTCTGATAGTCTGTTGAATCTAGCTTGTATAGTATCCTCTAGAGAGTCCCCAGATCCTGAAGCTATAATCAATGACACACTGACTGCCTCTATGGTCGAGTGGTATAGATGCTTGACTCTTGATCTAAAGGTCACAAGGTCGAGCCCAACTGTCAACAGGGTGTTTTCATGGGTAAGACACTTAATAGCCATCGCCAAGCTTCCCAGCTGTTAAATTGGGTAGCAATTGCTTTAAGCCACAGCCCCTCTTTAGGGGAAGTGAAAATACTTCGATTGTGAGTGAGAGCGACTCTGTAAGCTTAATAGCTTTCAATTGAACCAAAAGGAATTTGTATGAACTAATGTGGCATGTAAAGCACTCCTGAGTGGTGTGATAAACATCAACCCTGGTCATACTGGCTGACTGCTCTAGCTGACCAGAACAAAAACTTTTTTGATGATTTCCTGAATCAAGAAAGAACATTCTACCTTACTGTATAATTATTTTTGGAAAGCAACCTCTAATTTACCTCTGCTAGATCTGATCACTGGGACGCCCTGAAGGTCCTTTTTTGCCTGACAAGTCTATAATGATTTCATATACATACTGTAAACTTTTAAATTTTGTATCTATGCATTGCATGTGGGATTTTGGAGGACTAAGAAATTTCAAATTTACAAATATTTTATCATTCTGTTGCTAAGGTGGATGTACTAGATGGTTGTCCTAGGACAACTGCTGTCGAGCCCAGAAAGTTTTGTAGGCATCATGCTCCGGACAAGCACAATTTTAGTGTTTGACCTTGAGCTTTGACCTTGAACTTAAAGCTGTCCAAATAATTCTGAAATCCATCCATAATTGTAGGAGAAATTCTCTTGACAATCACAATTTTAGTGTTTGACCTTGAGATGTGATCTTTACATTAGAACTTTCCCAAAAATTCTTTCAAATGGCAAATCTACTCATGATGGAGAGTAATTGTGCCAAGTTCTTATGAAATCCATCCATAAATGTAGGAGTAATTTTCTGGACAAATTCTGATGGACGGATGGACTAACAGACAAATGCACTAACGCACATACACTGTCATGTCATAGTGACAACTATGTCTCACTCACAGCAAACGGACACGACAAAAATGGACAGTCATTATGTAGAAAACATCCTTTGGCTGTTTTCCAAATTTAAGAATTCTCCAAATTCAAAATGGTAAGTAGATGTGAGACAACATTACAAATTTAGTACAATTAAAAAACTAGTCATTTTATATAATAGAAAATATAGTGGAAAAAGATTGATTGCTTGTAACAAGCCATTTCTCCTTTTCCACAATGTTTTCTCAAGTATAATATCATAGGGGTGTAAAAATCAGGGTTTGTATGGGAATGGATTCAATTGGTAAATTGTTTTTTGCAAAAACAATATTGTTTATTGCCAGATCTCCTATATAGAAATATATCAACCATTTCATACTGTTTACTGCAACAGCTGTTCAGTGTCCAGACAACAGTATGAACTGTTTCATCCCAGGGCACTTAGCATCGAACTGTTGCCTACTTGAGAAAACAAGGTTTATTATGTTTCCTATAATACTTTTCTATTGGTAATAAGATTTTCTAAATAAAATCATTTAAAAATTTCACGGAAATACCAGTAAGTCATTGAAATGATAAACTTTCTGTTTCAATAAACTTAGCTATGCACAACTGAATGTCATCCCAGCTGTTATTTATACATCCTATCTAAGCATTAACCCATTCCCACACAGTGACGCTTTTAAACGCCCCTCAATATGAAAGCTTTCAAAAACATTGTGGAGAATGAAGAAATTGCTTGTTACAAGCAATTTCTTCATTCTCCAACATGTTTTCTACCCTGAAATATGAAAAAATCTAGAATTTCATAAACTTTAAATTGTCGTCTGCAGCTCCTTCCAATTTAGACAAGTCTAAAATTTTATCGTGTGGGAATGGGTTTAGATGCTTATCCAGTTTAGGTGATAATTTTTCAATTGGCGGGACACAAATGACCATTTCAAAGGTCAGAGAGCTTCTTTGCTGTAGTAGTTTTGATAAATGTCCATCAAAATTCTTGATAATTTTTTGAATAATAATGTAAGAGGTAGAAATGTGTCACAGATGACCCTACACAATTTCTTGTTACAGTTTTGACCTTAACCTATTCCAACTCAATCCCTCCTTTTTACGCCCCTCGAGAAAAAGGTTTGGAAAACATTGTGGAAAATGAAGAAATTGCTTGTATCAAGCAATTTCTTCATTATCCACAATGTTTTCTATCCCAAAAGATGAAAAAATTCAAAATTCCATCAACTTGAAATTGTCGTCTGCAGCTTCTTTCAATTTGGACCAGTCTAAAATTTTGCTGAGTTGGAATGGGTTAAACTTGGGAGTATCCAACAGAACTTTATGTATGACATTAGAACTCTTCATGGGTAGCAACTGTGTCAATTTATTTTGAATTTCAACTGTTAAAGTAGAAGATATACTCCTGACAATAATAGGACAAGACACACTCAAAACACCCCACCCCTCTGCATACACTCACACACAGACAAAGGTAACTCTTTATGCTTGTCACCATTAACCCATTCCAACACAGTGATATTTTAGACAGGTCCAAATTGAAAGGAGCTGCAGACGACAATTTCAAGTTGATGGAATCTTAATTTTTTTCTTTTTTTTGGATATAAAACATTATGGATAATGAAGAAATTGCTTGATCCAAGCAATTTCTTCATTTTCCACAATGTTTTCCAAAGCTTTTTTTGTTGGGGGCGTAAAAAGGAGGGATTGAATGGGAATGGGTTGAATGGTGGGGGCATTATAAATCTTACCTGTATGTTTACTGTGAGAATCTTTGTTGGTCTTTTTGGCAGGTTTTGTTGATGATGATACGGCACTATTTGATAATGTTGGAATGACTGAGGCAGTTGATGTTGCTAGACTAACACTTGTAGATGAGGATGATGGGATAGCTGAGGTGGTGGATGGGGTCAGGGATGCTGACGGAGGACGTGGAATGTGTAACATGTCTAGTAACAAATCTAACAAATAGAGTAAAACTTGTATCAAATGTAGGGCCACTAAAGAGACCGCTAAAAAGCAAATTGTCTAGGAAATGGTTACAAAAACCATTCCAACAAAATCTCTCTTTATCATGACCCTCAAGTTAAATGCATGGGAAAATAGGGTGAAAAATACAGAATGAGTTTTTAACAAGCAATTTCTTCATTTTTCAAATTATCTTTTATCCTGAAATCCATAGATCATGAAATTTAATCAATCTGAAATTGTCATTTGCATATTCTTTCAATTTGGAATGTCTATAACTTTGTAGTTTGGAAATTAAGTAATACACTTTTTAGTGACATACCAGGATAATCAATTTATTTCATTATTTGAATTAATATCATATATTACTGTTCAAAGAAATGACTTATTGAGACCATTCTTATGTGACCAATACGAAAACATTGGATTTAGTTAAGATAATTATCAGAGCATGTAAAAGTTTTTAAAATATTTTGCTTTTAGAAGGGAATTACAACTACAACTGTCGCCTGTAAGGGCTGACAAATACCCCCACTGCTGCCTCTTTTTAAACGAGGCCAAATTGTTACCATTAAAATGTTGGCCATTCATGATTTATCAAGTGGACAATTTTTTTCATACAAATTTTAAGTCAATGAGGGGCAATGACTGTGTAAAAAAATAGGGATTTTGTTAAACATTGAAGATGGAAATTATGGATTTCGTGCAACGTCGAACATGGTGTTTATGTTCTGGAATAAACATGTGAACCACTTTTATTTTTCTAATCTGTCAACCTGTTCAGGAGTTATTATTTATTCTATATATATTTTATATAAGAAAATAAATCAAAGGGGCATAACTCCTGTACCAGTTGATAAATCATTATGAAAATTGCAGGTGCACAGAAGATTTCAGTAAAGTTTCAACAAATTTGGTCTGGAAATGTGGGAGGAGATGGACACAAAATTATGTCCACGGATGGACAGACATACGGACAACCTGATTCCAGTATACCCCCCCCCCCCCTAACTTTGTACATGTGAACCACATTTATTTTTTGGGGCATAACTCTTGAACCAGTTGATTAATCATAATGAAAATTGCAAGTTCCCATTGCAAGGAAGATTTCGGTACAGTTTCAGCAAAATTGGTATGGAAATGTGGGAGGAGATGAGGACACTAAATTATGTCCAAGGACGGACAGACGGATGGACAGATGGACAACCTGATTCCAGTATACCCCCCATAACTTAGTTGTGGGGGGGTATAATTATTGTTCTGTCATGAAAAAGGTTGTTTAATCTATGTAATCATTTGGGCAATAAAAACTACATAAAAATGGTCTCTATAAATTCAAATTTAAGTTTTAACCAATTCAATGACAACAAAACTTGAGAAAGTCTTATTTAAAGCACTTGTAATAAGGAATACTAAATTGATGAGGAATTTCATAAAAACAAAAAAAACTTTGGAATTAGACTCTATAATTGAATACAGTCAATAATGATTGAGGGGCCACTTCTACCAACCCATTACCTTACGAGAATTCAAACTGGTCAAAATTGAAAGAATTTGCCTTTAGCAATTTAAAGTTTATTTAAATTTCAAAGAATAAGAGCAAAACAGGCTGAAAACATGCAATGTCTAATTTTTCCATGATTCTTTCCTTAATATAACTAAAACTTGTCACAGAAGGTGACTTCATATATCTGCAAGAGCCTTTCTAGAATACATGTAAAATTTGAAAAAAACCGGAGATAATTCTTCTGGGGAGATGTTGCAAAACTTCAATATGAGATTAATTTATGTTGAAAGTTTTAATACTTTTGAGGCAAAATTGTAGGAGGAGTTTGCAACCAAAAATTCCTTGAATATTTCCTGAAATATCAAAAAGTGTTGATGCAAAATTGTAGGAGGAAATAAATTTGCAGCACAAAATTGAATTTTTGTACAAAGACCACACACAGACAAATAGACGGATAGGCAATTTCAAGTATACACCCTAAACATTTTTTTTTTGGGGGGGGGGGGGGGGGAGTGTAATATTCAGGAGCATAAAAAAGGTGACATTTTAACATTACACATTCTTTAGTAATAGATTGCATTGACTTTTCACCCACTAGCAAACAAAATTTTTTTAGACTGGTTCAAATTGAAAAGAGTTAGAGACAAGAATTTTTAGATGATGGAACTGGCAAAATAATGCTTTTTTTTGGTAAAAGAAATTGTGGATAATATAGAAATTGCCTGTAGCAAGTAATTTCTTCATTCTTTTGGATACATCAAAAAGTTGGCTTGTGAGGAAATAGGCTAAATTAAGCTAAAACAGCATTTTTTCTGAACTTAACAATGATTTTAGTGGTCCATATTAAAACTATTACCTGAATTTAATGTAGACGGCTGTCTATTTTGTCTCCTGTTCCTTAACCAATGACTTTCTGAGTCTTGAAGGAATTGAAGCAGCATTGTCTCATCTTCATTTCTGAAATACAGTAGAACCTCGTTTATTCGAACGTCACTGGTTCGTAGGTATGTGTTCGTTCGTATAATTTACGCGGTCCCTATCTTTTTCCTTCTTTATCTTTGTTAGAAAACTCTGTCTAATTCGAATGTCAGTGGTTCGTAGTTCGTAGGCTATTTCAGGTCCCGAAATTATGATTATAGCACAAACTCCTATGTTTAATTCGTAGGTGTGATAAACTAATTGTCTCCAATCACCACTTACCTTGATTTTCACACCTGCTGATCTATATGACAAATATGTGTTATCATGTACCTTTAGTTAAAAGGGGCCGTTTGGTTTGTAAGAAGGGTAATTAATCGAATAAAGATTCCCGTAATTATCGCCGAAAATTTACTTTTAACTGATGCACACCCATTAGTATGGGTGTTATTGCTCACATAGAGATTCTAGCACTTTATTTCATTCTGCGGTTACTTTCTTCACAATCGTCGGTCATTCATTTTATGATTTGATGATAGAATACTCAGAGAGATTTGATCCAATGTATTGTAAAGGGAAATCACTCAGATGGAGTCTACCACTTGATACAGACACTGTGCACAAGAAATGCCAAAAATTAACTCAGAAATTAAAGCAAAAAAAAAAGAAGATGGGTATTTTTAATATATTTTTATGTATTCCTCAATTAATATCTGCAGGTCTTGTGTAGAAGAAAAAACCAATTTAGAATCAATTCCTAAATGGGAGACAGAACAAGACCGTGTCAGAGACCGTGTATCTGAAACAGCCGACCTCTTGCCCTCCGTTTTGTTCGTACTACGCTTAATTCGTATAAATTTCCCCGGTCCCTTGCGCTACGAACTACCGAGGTTTTACTGTAGATATTTTTGACTTGTGATACAAAATGAGACCACCTGGATATTATGTCAAAAAATATTTGAAACTGGCATCAGATCTAGCAATGGGTGATCAAAGGTGGTATTTCAACAATAGATTTAGTGGAAAGAAACACTGAACTATTTTAAGTGCTAGACAGCAAATAAAAATAAACAAAGATCAAAAATCCATTTAATGAATGTTGGAGTAATGAATACTTGGGTTAAGAGTTTAATTATTATATTAAACTCATGCACAAATCTTCTAACCTTTACCACACAACAGAATTTTAGACTGGCCCAAATTCAAAGAATTTGGAGGCAACAATTTTCAGCTGATAAAATTCTAAAAATCTTTCTTATTTGGGGATGACAACATCGTGGATAATGAAGAAATTGTTTGTAACTAGCACAGGGTGCCCATTCACATACTGCAGTAAGAAATTCATATACAGGTACCCCTGTTCAGGTACAATTTTTGTGCCAAGACTTGCATGAACTTACAGAAAAATATATGAACTTAGAAATAAAAATCCCATTACATATACGATCATTTTAAATTTTTAGCATATAAAACGAAAAACTTTATGTGCATGTTAAGATTGTAAACAAAGTAGAACATAATATCAGGAGCAAGTGTATGATGGGAACCATTGCTTCCCTATGTACTGCTTTTATCTATATATAGAATGGGGGAACCAGCTTTTTGAAAATTCAATATAATGCGGATCCCAAGGGCCTCATAATTTTGTTTTGAAAAGGTCCAAAGCTCTGCGAAATATCAAACAAAATGTAAGATCTTTACCCCCCCTTTTTTGTGGGAAACTGAATAGAATTCATGAGCGAGAAGAAATACTATAGAATTCGTTTTTGAAATTTGTTTATCTTGTTACTTCCATTGTCAGTTGTGCGTGACAAAACAGAGCTATTTATCAAACATTGTACTTTTGTTTTAGCTATGTAGGCTTCTGTTAAGAATTCGTGCAAATCTGTCTAGAAATGGAAGAGGAGATGTGTTTAAAGAAATTTTAGATTATGCCCCCTTTTTCTGTGGTGCAGCCAAAAGGCAAAACCCCAAAAATATCCATAAGCTCAGGTGACTAGTAACATTTGGTGAAAATTTCATTCAATTTGTCCATAAATGTAGGACAAGACGTGTAACCAAGATGTGGACATAAAGACGGACCACCAGATGGACAGACAGAGAGAGAAGATAATATCAATACATGTCCACCATATAGCAACAAATTTATGGGAAAGTGACCTTGATCCCTTTTTCAAGGTGACCTTGACTTTGTCAGAAACAGATGTATTTTCTTCTTTTCAGATATTGATATTGCAACTTTAAAATACATACGGATACTTTTAAAGAGACTAGATTTGTGATAATAATTGTTAAAGTTTTGAGGTGAAATTTTTAAATCAAAACAAAAGGATAAGGGTTAAAAGTTTGAACGTAACCTGGAGCATATGAAATTAAAACCATTCAAACGCAATCCTACTTTTTACTCCCATCAAGAATAGCTTTTGAAATGTAGTGGAAAATGAAGAAATTGTTTATTTTCTACCCAGAAAGTTGAAAAAAATCTGATTTTTCATAGACCTTAAATTGTCCTCTGCAACTCCTTTCAATTTGAACCTGTTTGAAATTTTGCAGTCTTGTAATGGGTTAAAGCTACAGATACAAAGTTTCTGTTGCTCCCCAAAATAGTTTCAACCTTACCTATTTTGTTCTAAAATATTCATGGCACTTAATACAGATGAGTTTGTCCCTGTGGCCGTATCTCTGTCTAGATTGTTGGCCTCTAGATTAACCATATTCTCTACATCATTATCTAAACACCTGTAAGAAGAAAAATAACTACACTAGCACTGTATGTGATTGATACTCTCAAATGGCTCCATGTCACTCTAAAACATTTTGACAGTGGAAAAGCGCCTTTTTCAACAAAGGGCAATAGCCCCAAAAAAGTAAATGGACCATAACCAAAATAGTCTGTCTGTAAAGTTTTAATCAAATCCATGCAGTAGTTCCTGAGAAATCGAGTGGAAGATGAAAAAGCTATGGATGGACCTACCAAATAACCATCCAACCAGTCAAAGGGCGGACCAACAAGTTGACTCCTAACACCCCATGGTGGGATATAAGTACAGTTTAAATAATATGACTATTGGCTTAGGATATAAATTTGATGCTTGAAAATAACATGGAGCTTTTAACAGCAATGCAAGTTTGAAAAACAACCAAAGGCTTTGTATAATTGGTATTAAGCAAGAGGGCCATAGTGGCCCTTAATTGCTCACCCGAGTTGAATGTCTCAAATTTTTTATTTAATTTCATTGATGACATTTGATTGGGCAAAAAATTTGGCCTCTGACCTAGTTTTTGACCCTAGTTGACCCAGTTTCGAAGTCATACAATATTTTATCACAACAATAATTCTGACAAAATTTCAGGTTGATGGGGCATAAAATATGGCCTCCAGAGTGCATGCAAGGTTTTTCTAAGTTTTGACCCTGTGACCTATTCTTTGACCCCAGTTGACCCAGGTTCAAACTCGCACAACAATCATTCTGACCCAATTTCAGGTCAATTGGACAAAAATCGGGCCTCTAGAGTGCATACAAGGTTTTTCTAAGATTTGACCCAGTGACCTAGTTTTTGACCGCAGTTGACCCACTTATGATTTCGTCTGAGACTTCATTAAGACAATTATATTGATCAAATTTCAGGTTGATCAGACAAAAAATGTGGCCTCTAAAGAGCATACATGGTTTTTCGAAGATTTGACCCAGTGACCTAGTTTTTGACCCCAGTTGACCCAATTTCGAACTTGTCTGAAGTTTTATCAAGACAATCATTCTGACCATATTTCAGGTTGATCAAGCAAAAAATGTGGCCTCTAGAGTGCATACAAGATTTTTCCAAGATTTGACCCCGCAACCTTTTTTTTACCCCAGTAGACCTAGTCTCGAAACTGTCCGAGATTTCATCAAGACAATCATTCTGACCAATTTTCAGGTTAATTTGGAAGAAAATGTAGTCTCTAGAGTACATACAAGGTTTTTCTAAGATTTGACCCAGTGATCTAGTTTTTGACCCCAGTTGACCAAATTTTGAACTTGTCCGAAGTTTTATCAAGACAATCATTCTGACCAATTTTCAGGTTTGATTGGGCAAAAAATGTAGCCTCTAGAGTGCTTACAAGGTAAATGTTGAGGACAGAAGACAGACATCCACCTAACCCCAAATGCTCACCTTGAGCACTTCTTGCTCAGGTGAGCTAAAAAGTATTGTATGTAATTGACATATTTCTCAGATTATCATAAATTAATGAACTTTAAGGCATTTAAAAACCCCTACATGGAGAAGTTCAGTCATATCAATAATGAAATCTTTAAATTCCTGATCAGTTAACCCATTCCCTGCCGATGACAACAGCTTAAGAGAAAACACTGTGAAAGATAAGGAAATAGCTTTTATAATGTAATTTCTTCATTTAGCACATGGTTTTCTAACCATTAAGATTTTTTAAAATTTCATCAACTTGAAATTGTTGCCCACAACTCCTTTCAATTTGGACTAGTCTAACATTCTGTTGTCTGGTAATGGGTTAAACTCATCATTTAAAATGAATGAGGTCAAAATCTATTTTATCTGTAAAAAGTTTACTTTTGTTTGCGTCCATACAAATGTGTGAATTATGATTGGCTGAAAAAAGTGTTTAATAGCAGGGCCATTTGACCTAAGGTGCTCACCTGGGTCAATTACTATAGAAGTAAAATGGCACAAATGACTTTATCTTGTCCTAACCAGACTTGTTACCAAAGTCTTCTTTCAGAAATTAAACTAGAAAGATATTCTAACAAGAGGGCCTTTGGCCCTGGGGCGCTCACCTGAGATAAAGGCTCTTTTTCTTTCAACAGTCTAGTTTCATGTTAAGGTTAGGATTATGAAACAAGTGGGCCACAATTACATATAAAGACTATGAACCTGGGAATCCAAAAGTCCAAATTACAAATTCCAAGGCTTTAGTGCCGATTTGAAAGAAGGAAAAACCTTTTTCCATGGGTTATAATTTCAGAAATAAGAAAGAAGTCTGTGAACTGATGCTTCATGCCTATACCCCCCCCCCCCCCCCCGGGTCTGCCCCAGGAGACCAGAGGATCATGATTTTAGCTATTTTGTAAGAAGTCAATATACTTATGCTTCATGCAAAATATCAAGACTGTACGCCTTCTGGGTCAGGAGGAGAAGTTTCTTAAAGATTATTTTGAAATTTCACTTTTGTTGCCATGGCAACCAGAATTTTTAACGGATTTCAATTCTTTTAGCTAATTTTAAGGGGGACCACCTAAGGGACATTTCTGCAAAATTTGGTTCAAATTGGCCCAGTGAATTGGGAGGAGATGTCATTTAAAAAATTGTTCTTTATTTCTATGTAAACCCCACCCCCCTGGGGCTCCGCCCCTGGGCACCCGAGAATCATGATTTTACCTATTTTGAAAGAGGTTAATATACTGATGCTTCATGCAAAATATCAAGGCTCTACCCCTTCTGGGTCAGGAGGAGAAGATTTTTAAAGATTATTTTAAAATTTCACTTTTGTTGCCATGGCAACCAGAGTTTTTAACGGATTTCAATTCTTTTAGCTATTTTTGAAGGGGACCACCTAAGCAACATCTCTGCCAAATTGGGTTCAAATCGGCCCAGTGGTTTGAGAGGAGATGTCATTTAAAAAATAGTTCTTTATTTCTATAAAAACCCCACCCCCCTGGGGCTCCGCCCCTGGGGACCCGAGGATCATGATTTTAGCTATTTTGTAAGAGGTCAATATACTGATGCTTCATGCAAAATATCAAGGCTCTACGCCTTCTGGGTCAGGAGGAGAAGATTTTTAAAGATTATTTTGAAATTTCACTTTTGTTGCCATGGCAACCAGAGTTTTTAACGGATTTCAATTCTTTTAGCTATTTTTGAAGGGGACCACCTAAGCAACATCTCTGCCAAATTTGGTTCAAATTGGCCCAGTGGTTTAGGAGGAGATGTCGTTTAAAGAAATTGTTGACGGACGACACACGACGGACGCCGGACGGACGCCGGACAAAAGGCGATCACAATAGCTCACTTGAGCACTACGTGCTCAGGTGAGCTAAAAATGATGTTAATGCCAATAGTAAAGTCACTTCACAGCAAGGTGGTTTATTATAAGATATGACCTACTGACCTTCTTTATTTACCATGTAAACCAATATAGAATATGAAAGAGATCATGTAAACAAACATTCTGAACAAATATAAAGACCTTTGATACTAGTGTATGGCCCTAGAGTGCACACAAGATTTTCCTAAGGTTTGAACTTGTGACCTAGTTTTTAGCCCCATGTGAACCAAAATATTTAACTTGACCGAGATCTAATGGAAAAAAAACTTTGAGCCAAAAATGTAGCTTCTATATTGCATAAAGGGTTTTCTATGATTTTATCTTGCATATGAACTACGTCCATCTTGATTGGCATATCTTGCAGACAATCATTCCAACTAAGTACCAAGATATTTGAGCCAAAAATCTCGCTTCTAGATTGCACATAAGGTATTTCTCAAGTTTGACCAAGTGACCTTATTTTTGACCCCATGTGACATGAAGTGAACTTGTCCAAGATATCATGCAGACAAACATTTTGACAAAAAATCAAGACATACGAGCCAAAAAAGGGCCTCTACAATGCACACAAGGTTTTTCTAAGATTTGACCTAGTGAGCTAATTCTTTACCAAATGTGACCCATTTTTGAACTGTTTCTGAGTTCTTATATAGACGAACATTTTGACCACATATCAAGACATTTGAGCAAAAAATGTGACCTCTAAAGAGCACGATAGGTTTTTCCAAGATTTGACCTAGTGACTTTATTTTTCATCACACTTGACCCATTTCTTTGGACCCTGGATTTCATTGAGATTAAAAATAAAACTTACATATTTTCTTCATCGACATCATTTTCCTCACTGAGGGGACCCGAACTAATGGTATCATCATGAGTTAGCTGAAAGACATAAATACGATTCTGGTCATACTGACTGGATTAATCTAGGAAAACTGCTTCTGTTGAAGTTATTTCTGACACTCTTTCATACAAAACCTCACCGTCCATCATTTCTATCTTCCTGAAGAATAATTATGAGAGAAAACATTGTAAGGAAAGGACAAATTGCTTATAACAAACAATTTTACCTTTTCTTACAAATTTTCTACCATATTCCGTAAAAACTTTTCAATTTAAAATACTTTGAAATATCGTCTACAACTATCATGTTTTGACCAGTCTGAAATTTTGTCATTAGTAAATGGGTTAAAGAACTGACTTTTACAATAGGTAATGAATTCATGTTAAGAAAAAGCAACTACAAAAAAATATTTTAGAATGGGGTTAACACAACTTTTAACAGTTATTTAGTCATCGAGAGGCAGTTGCAGCCTAACTTTAAGATTCCTGGTATTTCTCAAACCAGTACTAACAAAAAAACATCCTTTTCAAGCCTCATGCTCCTCCTAGTTTACGATTATCCAACCATTGGTAGCAACTATAATGAATAACCTAAAAATACTTTATCTGTGAAGAAATTATTTACTATTTTACTAGAATTTTCCACTTTTATATTTTCAAATGCAACTCAATTCAATAGCAAATAACTGACACACAGAGACTATGGGCCCTGCAGGAAAGCTATTAGCCTAAGATCTGGCCTATTTGAAAACATGTTATCTTTGAAATAAGTATTCATATTGAACTATAGTTTAGATTATTGTACATCAGAGAAATTTTCCAACAACAACAAATTCAACACCACTTTCAATAACACTCCAGTTATATGGCTTCAGAAGGGGAATCTCATATTTTTCTGATATATATCATCATTACTAATGCAAAATTGGATCAAAGGCTTCAGTTGCTCATTTAACTTAGGCAATAACAAAATGGCTATTTCAAATGTTGGAAGAATATTGGCTGTGCCCCATTGGTATATTGAAGATTTGTAGTCTATTTTGCTACCAAATGGGCCATTGCTGTGAATTTTGGCTAAGTAAATAAAATTCTCAACATTTAAAATGGAATTACTTACATCAGACATATCAGAGTCATTATCGGACTCATCTTCTGATCGTTCTATTTCAATCTCCGATCCTCCGTTCACTGGTTGGTCAGGTTGTGACGAGTATCGGGACAAAAAACCATCAATATTCTGTGGATCTACTAAGGGTATTGGAGATTCTGTGCAGTAAAAGTCAAAATCATAGTAAATTCCTTACTGGATACTGATCAATCTATTCAAATAGTAAACTAAAACCTTTTAAATGTTTCCAACTTTATTTACAACAACAAATACATTAAATAATTTCTCAACTTCACCCATTTTTGAAAATGCCTTTATCATATTACAGCTTAACAGCTATTAGAAAATTTCTAAAAACTATCTAGTATATTCCGAAAGCAGTTATCTTTGATGGCTGTAATAAACACCTCAAATGAAACAGTCTAAAATACATTGTAGAGAATATAGAAATTGCTTGTTCATTTTGTACATTCTGAACCTAGTTTTCTACTGAGAAAGACAGAGATATCTAAAATTCCATCGACATAGAATTTCCATCTGCAACCTCTTTATTTGAATTTAGACTAGTCTATATCCATATCACCTGTAAATTGGTTAACTGAGTAATGTTTAGTGTCACATCTATTCCAGAGCAAACGTAATGTTCCCTATTGTGCTGATATTCATCCCACAATTATGGTTAATTCTACTCAAATTAACTACAAGGGAGTTTCAGTAGAAACAATCAAAAACCTAGTATTCATCTCCAAGCAATAAAGCAGACAAGATATAAACAAAGGTCTTACCCCTTGAAGTTCCTTTTTTTCCAGAATGCTTACTTCTGAGTAATTCTAATCTAACTCTCTGAAATGAAGCAAAATAAAGAAACAAGTATTAACCCTTTCCCGTTCAAATACGGGATTTTACGTTCCTGTGATTTTAAACTCGAGAAAATATTGTGGAAAAAGGAGAAATTGCTTGTAATAAGCAATTTCTCCTTTTTTTCACAATATTTTCTACCACATAGGATGGTTTCATTTCAAATAGCATCCAGTTTTCATTGGCGTCCGCAACCTCTTTCAATTTGGACCAGTCTAAAATTTCCAAAAACGGGAAAGGGTTAAATTACTGAACATTTTATTTGTAAAATAGAAGTAAAACCGTATTTATTTGTCTGAAAAAACTAGAAATTGATGCAAAGCAGAGTAATACCCTCAAAAAGCGCTTGTCCATATACAAGTGCGATCCACCAATGGGCCACAACAAAAATGGACTTTTTAATAAAAGGGCCATCAATCATTCAAAAATAAATGGACCATAACCAAAAAAGGATATGCACATGTCCCAATTATACCGAGTCTTTCGGTGAAATTTGAATAAAATTTGTCCAATGGTTGCTGAGAAATTGAGTGGACATGATTTTTCACCAGAGGGCCATAACTTCGTCAAAAATCAATGGACCGTAACCAAAATAAGATATGCACATATCTGCTTGATACTGATTATATCAGTGAAGTTTGAATAAAATCCGTCCAATAGTTGCCGAGAAATTGAGTGGACACAAAAACTACAGACAGACGGCCAGATTGGCCGGGGGAGGGTATAAAAAGCTTTTATTTCAGAACTTAGCATGTGCTGATATTACACAAACTATCTTTTTTTTTTTGAGAATAAGAGACAAATATTATTTTATAAAACCTCATGTCTGTTCTTAGGCACCTTATATCAAACTTATACTGGAATAATTGACCGAAGACAACTTATTTTGAACCAACAAAAATTAACCTTCTAATTTGACCTTGATCTTTCACCTGTATGACAAGGCCTTCACCTTCTAAACTTTTTCAACTGGACATATGTTAGACCTACCTCCTTCAGTTCATTGTTCTGAGCCAATACCTGTCTATGATGTCCTTCTAACTGGTTTATATACCTGTGCAATGAGAAACATAAAGTAGTGAAAAGAATGTTATTGAAATCTAAAATTCATTTAAAAATAACAATAGCACCGCCTACAGGTGCCTACACTGGGCTATTGGGTGCTGGATAGTGGATAAAAACATCTAGAGTTAACCCCCTTGATAGTATAGGTTTCTCTTTTGATAGTGAGCAAGTGTGCCAAGTTTCAAGTCAATGCCTTTAGTAGAACCAATGATATCACAAAATGTCAAAGTTTTCGCACCACAATGACGATGAATACGACACCAAGGCTTATAGCGAAAAAAACAGCCGTGCTAATGAAACAAAATGTTACTTTGATTTATGGATTGAATGGGGTTTAAAGCCACTAATAACAGTATTTCAGTCATATCACTGTGGCTGGAGCACCTAGCCATGAATTACTGGTATTTCTCATACCAGTAATACCACTACATCCTTTCCAAAGTCTCCAGCTGATCATCCCACTTAAGTTTTACGATTATACACCCTTTCAAAATGTTGCAAGCAGGATGTACCATATAACAAGAGCTTTGTCCACAGGACACAGATGCCCCCACTGGTAGCTTTGATAATAACAAAGGGCAATAACTTCAAAACTATGCAAGCAAGAGTTGGGGTTCTTGTGCACTGCACTTCTCCACCTATGAAGTTTCAAGTTGATAGCTATTATACTTTCAGAGATATGCCCCGGATAAAATGTATGTCTTTAAAATAACAAAGGGCAATTACTCCAAACTTATGCAAGCAAGAGTTTAGGTTCTTGTGCATTGCCTTTCTCCTCAATGAGGTCTATCCACCTGTGAAGTTTCAAGCTGATAGCTATTATACTTTCAGAGATATGCCCCGGACAAAATGTAAGTCTTTAAAATAACAAAGGGCAATAACTCCAAAATTATGCAAGCAAGAGTTGTGGTTCTTGTGCACTGCACTTCTCCTCAATGAGGTCTATCCACCTGTGAAGTTCCAAGTTGATAGCTATTATACTTTCAGAGATATGCCCCGGACAATTTCGGGACGGACGGAAGGAAGGAAGGACGAAAGTACTGACGGACGGACAAAGGCAAATCTATATGCCCCCACCACATTAAATGGTGGGGGCATAAAAAAAAATTCATGAGTAAAGAAGAAACTGCTTTTCACAGTCAATTTCTCTTTCAACAGTTTTTGCTGTTATTAATCTTTAGGGAAGTCAATAGAGGGTATTGTGTGGGTAGAGGCAATGCAATACTTTGACACCATGTTTGTACTTTGACTTGAATTCATACAATTAAGCGATAAAAATGCTTGAATTGAATTACACAAAACTCACGCCATTTTCTTAACATGATGTCAAAGAATAAATACGCATATGACATGATTATTAGAATAAAAATCGGCAATTGACAAATCCCAGCTGTCAATCAAACAATCGGTCAACCAATGAAAACATTCATTAAGAAGTGGGTTTTGCAATCTAATATTGGCCACCATTCTAGAAAGTTTTTTTTGTTGGTTTGGCAACTTAAATATTGTAACTACAGGTTTTTCTAACAGTAGTTACGACGATTAGGTCACCATAATTTCTACCTTTTGTTACATGCTACTGGATATAAATTTTGCAAATATCAAGGCGGAATTTCCCATCAAAGTCAACTGGCGGGGTCAGCAGAGTAAGTGGGAGGGGCCAGCGAAGGGTGAATCAACCTCTGAATGAACCCAAAGTTGACTCTTTTTTACAGCTTTTTAACCCATTCCCACTAAATGACGCTTATTGACACCCAAATGAAAAAACTTGGAGACAACATTGTGGAAAATGAAGAAATTGCTTGTTCTTTATTATCAACACTGTTTTCTACCCTAAAAGTAAAAAAAAATAAAAATTTTCACAAGCTTTAAATTGCCATCTGCAACTCCTTTCAATTTGGACCAGTCTAAAATTTTGCCATGTGGTAATGGGTTAAAACCCTTGATCATTATCTTTAAGAAAAATGGGCAAAATAAACCAACTCCTCATTTCCCACAGTTTTCTATAATTTAGGATGCAACATATGAACTAAAGACTTTAATTTTTGCCCTGCTATTCCAGCAACATTCTTATTGTGGCAAACAGCCCAGACAAAGATCAATCTATATAAACATGCACTCTGATCTTAATCAACACTGCCTGATTGTAATTTTATTTAGCAGGATAATGGTTAACCACTTTCCACACAATTACCTGCATTTTGTCGTACTGAAAAAACATCATACAACAAAAAACTACAATATCTTTCATCATGGACAAGTCTAAATTGTTGTCATAAGTTTGAATGAATTCATTTAGCATTGTGTTTTTCAGTTTCTTTAAAATCTTTTTTGACTCTAAAATCATTTTGCTCAAAGAGTTAACATGCCAAATAAGAGTCAATGTAATACCATTGTTGGTCCCTGCACTTTTGGTAAAATGTTGGGGGTCGAACTTGAAACCTTAGGGTCAGACAGTCAGTGTCAGCATTCAGATATCCCTCTGTGGCAAGAAGGTCAATTCGGAAAAATCTGTTATAGCCCCAGCACTCTCCGACCTCAAAGTCTGACGCAAACTCACGGACAATGTTCTTGCTAGAATCTCTAGACGCTTGATGTACCATCTCAACACGATATTCATATCTGAAAATAGGTTAGTACAGTAGAATCCTCTTAAATTAAACAATGATAATAGCAATTAAATGCTTAATTGGCTTTATTTACAAACAGTAGATTTATAGAAAAAATACCTCCACTTAATAACAACTATTGGTTAATTGCAACAAAAGTGTTTACGAATGAGTGTTGAGATTAACAGGATTCGACTGTATTTCATTTGCCATGATAATTCTATCCTCATTTAACTCTTTCCTGTTCAATCCCTGGTTTTTACGCCCCTATAATCTTTATACTTTTGAAAACATTGTGGGAAAAGAAGAAATTGCTTGTAACAAGCAATTTCTTCTTTACCCATAATATTTTCTACCCTTTGGTTGGATACTTTTCAAATTGCATTCACTTCAAGTTGTCGTCTACAACTTCTTTCAAATTTGGCTAGTCTAGAATTTTGAAAACCAGGAAAGAGTTAAAAGTTTGATTAACCCATTCCCACACAACAAAATTTTAGGCTGGTTCAAATTCAAAGAAGTTGCAGATAACAATTTTCAGTTGGTGAAATTGAAAAAGGTTTGTCTATTTTAGTAGAAAACATAATGCGTAATGAAGAAATTGCTTATGACAAGCAATTTCTTCATTTTCCATGATGTGTTCCAAAGGTTATTTTTTCTTCTTCCTAACCCAATTACTAGACAACAAAAATTTGGAATGGTCCAAAATAAAAGAACAGTTCAAGTTGACAATTGCAAAGTGATAGAATATCTCTCGGTTGAAAGTAAGGTGAAAAATGCAGAAATTGCTCGTCACATATTAGCAGTAGTTACATCATTTAGGACAACAACCATCTTACATTTTTGTTAAATGTTGTAAGCCATGAACTTTGCATAATAACTCTATTTAATATCAAAATGGAACTTGCTGTTGGAGTAAGTAGTCGTGGCAAGCTGAGTCAGTGGATTTTTGATCCAGGTCAGCCTTGTCAGTATGTGCATATGACTGACTAGAGATCACAGTTCTTTTAAAATTAACTACAATTCTTTTCACTTGACTGTAAATGATTACTCGGAGACAATATCAGTCTGTCAAAATTTGGAAGATAACGAAAACCACATAACTATCATATGATGCCAATTCAGTGAAATTGGTATAGAAAAGGTAGAAAATGTAATGGAAAACGAGAAAATAGTGATTATAAGCATTTTCTTTGTTTCCAAAAAGTCTTCAATAGATATATATCTTTGGCACATCATTATGTGTGGAAAATGGATAAATGTTGTCAATCAACTTGCTCTTACTTGGATGTCTCAGGTATTCCAGCGGAGAGTTCTAAGAATACTGACAGGTAATTCCCCCTTACTACACCGTTTCCATCCTGTATTAAAATGTAAATATGTATACCAAAATTACTTCAGATGTCATATACATTAACAACAAACTATGTATCTGTGTCTACTCTAAATTTGAATACTATCATACCAATGAGCAAATGAATCATTTGAAATAGTTCTACACTTTATACCTAAAGTGAGTACCTACAATATAGAGTTTATGGCAGTATTGGTGAAATATTTAAATCGAAAAAACAAATAACGCCCTCTATCTGTAGCTCTGCATAACTCATAATTGATATAGATGGTGACCACAGTGACAAAAGCAATCTTGGTGAAGTACATCAAAAATCACAAAAATTGATTAACCCATTCCAACACAAGAAAATTTTAGACTGGTCCAAATTGAAAGAAGCTGCAGACGACAATTTCAAGTTGATGGAATTTCAATTTTTTTTCGTCTTTTGGGATAGAAAACAATCAAAAACCTAGTAAAATTAGTCACAAGCAATTTCTTCATTGTCCACAATGTTTTCCACAGCTTTTTTCTTGTGGGGCGAAAAAAGTAGGGCTTGAGTTGGAATGGGTTAAATCAAGCTACTGCATTCTAATGTATTGTTAAAATGCATGAAAATTTGAAAGACCTCGCAACTTTAGTTATCATTATTTGGTTACTAGTGCTAACTCGGGCATAAGTGAATCTGTGCGATCTGTGAGATCACCTATCTTATGCATCTTCCTGAATTAAATTCTTATCGAAATAGTGATTTTGATAAAAAGAAATAAAGTATAAAGTTCCAAGTAAAAATCCATTACAAAATGGAGTACATGCTTGTTGAACACTGTACATTTTCAGTAATTTATTTTTCAAATGGACAACTACGACTGACTCTAACGTTCTTCTTGTTATCAAACAATTCACAAGTGACTCTGCTCAATTGCAGCCGGTTCACTACTCGATTGTCCAATTTCAAATATTTTCTTTGAACATCAATCTTTTGTGCATGTGGTTCTAAAACCCACTCAGAATCTAGTAGGCCCAAATGTATCAATCTAGGGTATCAGATAAAATTATAAGAATATTAGTGCAAGTCAAAGTCACTATTTGTCACAACATATTTCAGTGATTCTGATTATTGCTGTTGCTTTCCCAGGGTTATTTTCATGAACGATTTACTTATTTAAATAATATTGTGAGAAATTATGAATCAATTTGCGTGCAACGATACATATTTGTACATGGTTGTTAAGTTCCTTGAAGAAAAGACAGAATTCTGTCAAGTCCCATATCACAGTCAGGTAAACCTGACTGCAATAGAAATGAAAGAACTATTTTGGCATCACTTGTCTACTAATGTATTTTGTCAAATTATCAAGAGATAATTTACCCAGAAATCTTGATAATTCACTGAAAAATCTTAACCCATTACCAGACAACAAAATTTTAGACTGGCCCAAATTGAAAGGAGTTACAGACAACAATTCAAAGTTTGTGAATTTTTCAATTTTTTCAACTTTCTGGGTAGAAAATGTTATGGAAAATGAAAAAATTGCTTGTTACAAGCAATTTCTTCATTTTACACAATGTTTTCCCAATTTTTTTTTTGAGGGGCATCAAAAAGCATCATTGTGTGGGAATGGCTTAGTAAGTACCTGCCTTCTCTTAATCAAGTAATATTCTACAACTTACAGGATAGACCTTCAATCTCCAGCTAAGACCATTAACTTGAAGAGGCTGACTGTACACTGGGTCTGCTCTCTGTTGTAGTATCGTGAAATTGTTCATAACAAATGTACTGCTGTCATATGGGGGAACTATCTCACTCGTAAAGTCTGTAGGAACTGGAGCAGTAGCAAAGGATGCCATAGGTCTTCTGTGCATCTGAAAGTGTAAAATCAGCAGAGCTCTTCATTACAGAGAAAATCTATTTTTATTAATTTCCTTAGTCCTTTTCTAATCATTTCTGCTTTTATATGACACTAAGAAAAAGATGAGGAAAACAATATGGAAAATGAAGAAATTACTTACAATAAGCAATTTCTTCATTTTGCAGTGTTTTCTACCAGAGATTGAATTTGCCGTCTGTAACTTCATTGGTTTTTTTCAAAATTGTCAAAATGTTGTTGTCTTGTTGCGGGTCAAAGAGGAGGTGTAGACTAAGATTAGACTGAACCTATGTGCAGGCTGATCCCTATCTATACCTTTTGCCAAAACTAAAATATTCTGGGTTAAGCATGGCTAGAGTCATATAAGCATAGAAAAATAAAGGTAGTTTCGGAGACAGAGCAAACAAGAAATTTCTTCAAAGTGTCATATGGGTTGGAATCAAATGGGACAAATATCTGATGAACTAAAGGCTGGAAAATAGACAGAACTTCATATAAGTTGCAGAACTCAACATACAGTAACCAACACAGAAAATGCACATCCTTTCTTGATACTGGGGTTTGGATCAAATCAATGTAGTGATAAGCTAAAAATGAACAAGCCAGAAATTTCACTGGATATTAACAGCAATTCAATGTTGACATTGAGAATAATTCCACACACAAACAAGAGGACCATGATGGTCCTAAATCACTCACCTGAGGCATCTGCAAATTACAGTACTTTTTAGAATAAAAAAGACACAACTTGAGGAAAATAAATAAAACAAATATAAGATTTTGGGCTTTGTACAAATCAATCCAGTAATGCTTTACAATAAGAATGAATTCCTTTGGCTTTATAGTTTAATCCATTACCAAACTATCCAAGAATTTGTCACCCTCAGGTTTGAAAAAAAAACATAGTGAGAAAGGGAGTGACAAGCAATTCATCCATTTCTCACAGTGTTTTCTACCTGAAATTCTTTGTATTTAGATTTCAATCAAACTCTAATTACTGTCTGCAACTTCAATGGGTTGGTAGAGAACAATCTGGATGTACTATAAATCAAAATATGAATGCATTACAACTTATACATGAGGAGTGGAAGATATTTCAACATGCTCTTATTGAGTGTTTTTCATATCTTTGGATACCTTGGGAAGGGCCATGTTTGTCCAAAGGATGTAAATATGGTAGATAACAATAATGTTATCCTATGTTTTTAATGTAAATGCTCTAGAGCCTATATTTAGGAAGAAGAGTTCTTTCAATGCAATTTACGCAATTTTCAACCCCAGGAGCAGAGACATTTTTATCCTAAGAGCATATTTTCCTGTTACATTGTACAAAATCATTTAGTCATGCTGCATACCAAATATGTATGCCCATCACCTTAAATTTCAGAAAGAGAAGACTTTTGATGTTGCTCTAATTGGGTGTTTTCCAAAATTTTTGACCTCTGGGGCAGTGCCACGTTTTATCCAAGGGCTAAGATTTTAGCTAACATGGTCGAGAACCATCTGGATATGCTATATACAAATTATGAATGCCTTAGACTTTGTAGATTGGGAGGAAAAGACTATTGAACATGGTCTAAATGAGCATTTTTACAAACTTTGTACACCCAGGGAAGGGGTTTTATTAACCTACAGGCATAGTTTAATCAAAACTGATAGATAATAGCCAGGCTATGCTACACTCAAAATATAAATGCCCTCCTCCTTAAAATGAAGAATTTTTTTTTTAGCATACTCAAATTTTGCGTTTTTCCCAATTTTGGACCCCTAGTGCAGGGCTGTTTTTGACCTGAGGAAGCCATCTTTTGATGATATAGTACAAAACTATCTAGTTATGCTACATACCAAATAGGAATATCCTAGACCTTATTGTTTAAGAGGAGAAGTCTTTTGAAATTGCTCTAATTAAGCATTTTTCCAAACTTCAGACCTCAGGGGCAGGGCCATTTTTGACCCCAGAGCTTAAATATTTAAAAACTTGGTAGAGAACCATATGATTAAGTTCTATGTAAAATATAAATGCCTTTGGACTTGTAGTCTGTGAAAAAAAAAAAAAAAAGATTTTCTAAAATTTCCCATTTTCATATGCCGCGGTTACAAGAGTTTTTTCACGGAATGAAATTCTTTTAACAACTTTTGAAGAGCTTCACCAAAGGAACATCCCTGCAAAGTTTCAGCTTGATTGGCCTACTGGTTTAGGAGGAGAAGACTTTTAAAGATTTTTAAAGATTTACTAAAGATTCCCATTTTTATATGCCGCGGCAATCAGAGTTTTTGACAGAATTAAATTCTTTTAACAACTTTTATAGAACTTATCCTAAGGAACATCCCTGCAAAGTTTCAGCTTGATTGGCCTACTGGTTTAGGAGAAGAAGATTTTTAAAGATTTTTAAAGATTTACTAAAGATTCCCATTTTCAAATGCCACAGCAACCAGAGTTTATGACAGAATTAAATTCTTTTAACAACTTTTGTAGAACTTCACTCAAAAAACATCCCTGCAAAGTTTCAGCTTGATTGGCCTACTGGTTTAGGAGGAGAAGATTTTTAAAGATTTTTAAAGATTTTTAAAGATTTTTAAAGATTTACTAAAGATTCCCATTTTCAAATGCCAAGCAACCAGAGTTTTTGACAGAATTAAATTCTTTTCACAACTTTTGTAGAACTTCACCCAAGGAACATCCCTGCAAAGTTTTAGCTTGATTGGCCTACTGGTTTAGGAGGAGAAGATTTTTAAAGATTTTTAAAGATTTACTTAAGAGTCCCATTTTCAAATGCCACGGCAACCAGAGTTTATGACAGAATTAAATTCTTTTAACAACTTTTGTAGAATTTCACCCAAAAACATCCCTGCAAAGTTTCAGCTTGATTTGCCTGGTGGTTTAGGAGTAGAAGATTTTTAAAGAAATTGTGGACGGACGGACAGACGGACGGACGGACGACGGACAATGACCGACCACAATAGCTCACCTCGCACTTTGTGCCCAGGTGAGCTAAAAAGAGTAAGAATAATGAGTAATCTTTAAATCATGGCTCTGAAAACATGTCATGAGAAGTTTTTAAATCATGACTTTGAACACATGTCTAAAAGTTTCAAACCATAACCAAAAATAGGGATTAAAATTCTAGCACTTAGTCTCAGAAGGTTAAACTATACTAAAATGTACATCAGAGTAATGAATATTTTTAAGGGATTATATTAGACAGTTGCACATAATACTTAAAAAAAGAATTTTAAAGTTGTAAAATGGAAAGAATTCCACTTACTTGAATGTCAGAGTAATGAATCTTTTCCTTGGGGATGATATGATGATCAAAAGAACACACAAAGTTTCAGAGCAATATCATATATAGAAGCAGAGATATCAGACTTAATAAGGTCTTGTTCTGTTTTATATTTGACACCATGTGCAAAATGAATCTTCCTAATATTCATACAAGTATCCCTTAATTCTTGATATTGGACAGAAAGAGGGTGTCATCATCAAGACAGTGCAAAATCTAGATATGTTTGAGAGAGATAGAATAAAATTTATAATCATGGCTGTCAATTGAAGAATCGATTGACCAATCAAATTACTCATTTAGAGTGGAAGTGAAATTTTAACTCCAACATTGGCTGACACTTTTGAGAAGAATTTTAGTTGGCTTGTAACTATAGTTTGAATAAGCTGTAGTTAAGCCGTTTAGGTTGCTAACCCACCATTTACCTTTTCTGTTGCATGTTACTGATCATAAATTTTGCCAAATAACTCCGTTTAACCCATTACCAGATGGCAAAATTTTAGACTGGTCCAAATTGAAATGAGTTGCACATGACAATTTAAAGCTTATGAAATTTTTTATCTTTTTTAACCTATGGTTCAGAAAAAATTGTGGATAATGAAGAAATTGCTTGTAACAAGCAATTTTTCATTTTCCATAATGTTTTCCAAAACTTTTTTCTTGGAGGGGTCTAAAAACGTCACTGAGTGGAAATGAGTTAGTATTTAATTTCCTGTCAAAGTTCATGGTTGTCGCCAAAAGAGTCAGTGGGCTGGGCCACCAAACCGTCAATTCTAGCCCCACCATCACCGGGGTGTGTTTACGGGCAAAACACTTAATAGCCAACCCCATTCTACCCAGCAGTAAAATTGGGTAGCAGTGCTGTTTGACCACTGCCTCTCTTTCAGGGACGTGAACACATCTGGATTGTGAGTTTTCGAGAGCGACTCTATAAGCTTGAAGCTTTCGTCGCAATCGAACTAAAATAAATTTGTATAAACTAAACCGTCAATTGTGACCAATGGAGTGGTTACACTTAATTTAGATGACAAACAAGACGTAAGACAGAAGACCATAAAGGTTTCAGATGTGGTGCTCAAGTGCATTAAATTTTGACAAATGTGCAAGGTCAATCGAAAGTCTTCTTGAAGAATGTTTTCTGACAAACCAAGAGAAACTTGAGAAATTCATTGAAGAAAAAGCACACCAGAATGTGTCATAAAGACGCATAGACACAACAAACTTATGAGAACCTAAACCCATCTTTACAAATGTCCAAAAGTTTACCTGTCTAAATATAGCCAATAACTCTTCACTTCTACTGATAAGATCAGATTTACTGCTGTTTGCTATCTGATTTTCTACTTTCTGTATTAATGAATCAAGTAACTCTGTTTCTTGGGTCAGCTGACCTCTCTGACCTGTGAAGGTAAAAAAATAACCTTTATAGGTGGTTTTATTTAATCTTATCACTTGAACTTGATCTTTTTAAGAAGGTGTTGACCTTTGAGATAGGTACCTGGGTCTTTTTTGCGACACATCGTCTTATAGCGGTGAACATTTGTATGAAAGAAATTTGTACCTGCGTGCATGATTATAGAAGTTATAGAGAGGACACGGCAAAAAGTCCCCATTTTTGACCTTTGACCCAAGATTGTGACCTTGATCTTTGAGATAGGAACCTGGGTCTTTTTGCGACATGTCGTCTTAAAGCGGTGAACATTTGTGCAAAGTTATATTGAAATCCACTTTTGCATGTAGAAGTTACACAGCGGACTCGAAAGTGGGACGGACAGACGGACCCGATGGACGGACTGTTTGATTACTATATGCCTCGTTTTGGGGGCATAAAAACACAAGTCAAGCAATTTGACCCTAGTTCCTTGATGTACAACTTGATAATCCTGAAACAGCAATTTTTTAGAAGTTTGACCTTGATAGATAACCATGCTCTTATCCTTGGCATCAGCAAATACGTATCAATGTGAGCTATCATCATACAAATTATAAGCAGTGAGTCTTGAATGGAGATGAAATAATTTCAAATATTATGTTTTTTTGATAAAGTTTTGATAGGACTATTAGTGGAAGAATTAGAATTTTCCCTCTACTATGGGATATGTCACTCCTATTACTTTGACCTTGGACCTATGACCCTCATTATATGCAATATAATGTCAGACAGTTATCAAATATGGACTATGAAATGACAGATGGGGGGTTGTCAATCAAAGAATCAATCAACAAATCAAATCATTCAAATAGACTAGATGTGAATTTGATATTTTCTGAAATTTATGTGAAGCATTTATGTTTGTTTGGCGACTTATTCATGCTTAGTCAAGGTGTTATTTGTTTAGGTCACATACATACCATTTTACTTTTTTTTGTATGTTACTGGTCATAAATTTTGCAAAATAACAGAAGAAATTGAAATTTTCAGTTGTTTGGATAAGTATTGCAGACAGATGATTATGAACAACAGTAAAAGAATATGCTATTGGTCCGATTAAATTTGTTTGCTAAAATTTTAAGTTTACAAAAGGCTTCAAGTTCGAAGAAGTAACACATACCCATGAGTGTAAGAAGTTTATTTTTCAGCTGAGATTCAAGTCTGGCTATCATTAATTCTACAGCATTTCTGATCTCTCTCACCCTCTCATCTTTGGCAGTCTTTACACTCTCTATATTCCTCTCCTGTAAAACATTAAATGATATTTAATTTTGAAAATGGGACCACCAATCTTTTGTTCTTATCTAACTAGTGATCCAGGAAAAGAACAGGGACCGTCCAGAAGGATTGAAAGAGCTGTCAGAGGACTGCAAGGCTTAACTATTCTGGGTGCTGTATAGTAATACCTAAGTAGCAATAGAGATAAAAAATATTGCAAATAAAAATCCATTAAAATGAATGTCTGAATAATGAATCTTTCCCTAGAAGATGATATGCTGGTTACAAAGTATAGTGCAAAGTTTCAAAGCAAAAGCATAGGTAGAAAGAGAGTTACTAAAGATATGTGACAGTTGCATGTAAGGTTTAACCAAAAAGTCGAAAGTGGGTTGAAATGCTACTAAAATGAATGTCAGAGTAATGAACCCGTGTTTAGAGGCTGATATTATTGCCACAAAAGCATGTGCAAAGTTTAAGAGTAATAGTACTAGTAGAAACTTAGATATGACACTTTCAAGTAAGATTTAAATGAATCATAACGCCGATGTCAACACACATGTGACTGGAATAGCCCCCAATGTTCTTCTAATAGTCGAGCTAAAAAATACAAGCCTGATGGTATCAAATATGAACCAACTGTATACTTTATTTAAGTTTAAAACTTTAAACAAGGCCCTATTTCTGACAATAAAACAAAATCCCTATTCTACATCGTTTTATTTGATATGAATGTACATGTGAATACAAGGTTGCTGGCTGTTGCTACAATTTACAAATAAGAGCTGACTAAAGTCTTAACTAAATGATCATAGATTTCAGAGTGACATTTGAGGGAAAATATTCATAAAAACATCATTGTAATCCATTCTCTAATAACAAACTACGATTTCATATTAAATTAATACTAGTCTAAAATATTCAGACTATAGATATGATTCCACTTACCACATCTTGTACAAGACTGATCAGTTCGATATTTCGACGTCTAAGTGAGCTCAATTCCTCCATGACCACATGTAAATGTTCCTCGTATTCACTATCAATTGGCTTAAAGGTGTGAGATGAATGCTGCAATATTCACAAGAGTCCCATAGTCACAATATATGCCATCAACTAGCCAAAACTAAAATTTTTGCATTAAGCCCCCTTTTCTGTGACCCAGCCCTAAATGGCTAAACCCTGACAATATACAAAAGATTTCATGGCTAGGAACATTCTGTGAAAATTTCATTCAAATCCATCTATAAATGTAAGAGGAGATGTGTTTTAAAGAAATTAAATGGACAAACTGATGGACGGACTTTGGGACGGACAGATGGAGGAGATGATACTACTATATGACCACATTTGGCACAATATCAAAACATTTAAAATAATTCCATAACCCCGTTCCCATACAACAAAATTCTAGACAGTCAAAGTTCAAAAAGGTTACAGACAACAATTTATAGTTGATGAAATTTTAATTTTTTTGTCTTTTGGGGAAGAAAACATTTTAGACAATGAAGAAATTTCTTGTAACAAGCAATTTCTTCATTTTACAAAATGATTTCAAAAGCCTTTTCCTTGAGGGGCCTAAAAAGGGGGAGTGAGTTGGGTTGGATAAATGCCTCTTTCAACAGTGCACTGAAACTCCTCTATAACGCTACCGGGCACAGTGCTGACTCCATTATAACGCGGGGTCCGCTTGGCTCCCAAAATTTTGGAGGGGGGGGGGGAATTTAGGGTTGAAGATGCTGAGATACGATGTTAATGCTGATTTGGCCGCCATTTTTTCATCCCGTCTTCGGCCCGCTCGAAAAAAAGGGTTGCACATAAAAATCGATAATTACCCAAAGCCAGGTAAGTTTTTAACACCTTACATGGACGGTCTTGGTCATTAATGCATTACTTCAGAGGTAATTGCTTTGTTTGATTGATGACACGCTTAGTTTTTCAATTTACAAAATCAGTTTGATTGTTTGGTCTTACTGTTTGACATTGAGATGATCAATGCCTTAGGTCTTTTATATTTTTTAAATCAATAGAGAATAGGCACCCACCTCGGTATCCTTTAGTTACAAACCATGAAGGTGGTGCGATCAAAATATCAGACTGTTTCACTCTTGGCGTTCTTAATTTTCTTCAGTCCCCGGTAGGACGTGTTCTTAAAGTAATGCACGAGCGTGAAATTAGACAAATTGACTTGAGCCTATTATTTATATCACTTCATAGTTTGCTGGTATCCGGAGCTCGTAGAGGATAGTGGCTTCAAGATAAAGACGCAACAATGTGATTTGAAAACAAACAGTCGTAGTTGCGACGTTTTCGCTAAATACAGAAAATACGTGAATTTGAATGGTAAATGACACAATATCGGAAGATTCTCATCCGAAACGGGATAGATAATATAAGTAGATTAAAATAAAATACCGTTATTTTTCTGCATTTCTTTCAATAATCCGAAAATTTAATGCCATTCTGTATGATCAAACTCACGGCAAAAAGCTTGTTGACAAATTTGAAGTCAAGGTTTTTCGGGTACAGTTTATTTTATTCTGAGGGAGGAAATGTGATCAAAGGTGCCGCCACCAGATGTTCAGCTATTTATAGGAGTGTTTCTGGAGTTGACATGTGCTGGACGCGCACCCCGTGAGAATTCTTGCTGACCAATTTTTTTACTCTTGTTATTATGAAACCAGACATTTCGCCGTCTCGGATATTTTTCGATTATTATGACCTTCAATTTTACTATTAAAAGTTAGCCGCTACAAAGTTTAATCCAGTTTTGTATAAGTGCAACTGGTCGGTTTAAATTCCCGATTCGTAAATGACTAGGTTCAGATAGAGTTCTTAGTCGGTTTATTGTTACCGTATTTTTAACAATGGTAAAGAAATTAGACCAAGTCCATTACCGTGAAAGAGGTTCGAAGGTCGATCCACGCGACATTTTCTCAACGCTTCAGTAACCCCAGGTGTTCAACAACTCGTCGGTCCCCAAGGAGATGTCGCTATGCGGAATACTTACATTTTATCCCTTTTGTCTAAGGATGGAAATATTTACGTCCGTGTAAAACTAAATTTAATTAGATTAATTCTGACGACCATCATAATAAAAAAACATGTCTCGGATAAAAGTTCTAGCTCCTTAATATTGGGAGAAAGAGAACCACAATTTATAGACCTGTAGAAATTTACGGATTATTCAATCCTGATAGACCGGGAAGGTAAGGTTAGAAATTAATTCTCCGCACGCTGAATTTCGTCGGTTTCTGCTAAAATTTCGTAACTACAGTTGTTTTTCATTTCCCGACTAGTAACTTGTATAGAATTAAACTTGTTACAGGAATTTTATCATGAATTATCAGGTGTTTTTTCGGATTCCGACGAATGAAAATTTCAGTTACGGATGGGGGGGGCAGCGTTATAGCATAATAACTCCACTTCTTCCGCTGTTTCATTTCTTGGACCCCACCAACAGCGTTATAGTGGAGCTGCAGTGTATTTCAGTTGTATTGAAGCTGGTGGTTCCTCTTACCATGCTTTTCCATCATTTCTAACACTAGTTCGGCAACAACATTCAAATGGGGCCACCAGCTTCTCATCTAACTTAGGCACACAACTTATGATAAGCTCATTGTGGGAAACAAATGATGCATTTGGCCGAACCAGAGTTTAACCCTTTCCCACACAACAAAGTCAAAAGGTCAAAATTAAAAGAAGCTACAAACAACAATCTCAAGTTGATGGAATTTTTTATTTTTTTGTCTTTGTGAATAGAAAACATTGATACAAGCAATTTCTTTATTTTCCACAATGTTTTCCAAAGCTTTTTTTTTTCTTTGATGGGCGTATAAAGAAGTGCTTGTGACGGAATGGATTAAACCATGGATTGAAAAGTCAGTACATGTATGTTACTGACTGAGCTAGCCTGGTAAGGCTAAGAAATTTTTAAGAATTTGTTCTGAAAACACATTTGACCATAAACTAAAGGTATCCTGCTTCTTAAATTGTACAAACTCAGCAAGTAAAACAAAAGGATCATAATGGTCCAATATCACTCATGTGATCATGAAAGCTTTACAATACTTATTTGCAAATTTTTGGTAGTATACCAAAAGTGCATGCTACATATAAAATTTGGAAGCATTAGGCCAACTAATGGCTTGAGAAAAGTTCAAGCTTTTAAGAAGATATCTTTGTGAAACACCATTTCAGTAACAGCCCTGATTCAGAAATGTGACCTTGATAAGTTACCTTGACCTTGATGGATGACCTTAACCTTACAACCAACTGATGCCTATCAATGCAAGGATCAATGTCCAAAATATGAGACATGCATCTTCAACATTGTTTGATAGCAAAATGTTAAGCTTTTGCACTAAGTTTACAAAATGTGTGACCTTGATAAGAGACTTTGACCTTGATGGATACCCCTGATCTTACACCCAAAAGATGCCTATCAATTCAAAGAATATGTCCCATATATCAGCCATGCATCTTATATGGTATTTGAAAAACCACAAAACATTAAGCTTTTGTGTTAAGTTTACTGCTTGCAGACAGGCAGATACAGACAGACATAAGTAACTGCTGTTGAGCTCGCAAAGTTTTGTAGGCATGGTTCGGACATGCACAATTTTTGTGTTTGACCTTGAACTTTGACCTTGAACTTGAAGCTGTCCAAAAAATTCTTTCAATGGCACATCTACTCACGATGGAGAATAATTGTGCCCATTTTTTTAAATCCATCTATAATTGTAGGAGAAATGCTCTTGACAATCACAATTTTAGTGTTTGACCTTGAGCTGTGACCTTGACATTTGAACTATCCCAAAAATTCTTTCAAATGGCACATCTACTCATAATGGATAATAATTGTGCCAAGTTATTTTGAAATCCATTCATAAGTCCACCATTTGACATTAGATGTCATTCACCTTGAAAACACCTTGCCTATGAAATATCTGACTTTTAACCCTGCATCCAAGGCAAATAAGCCACCAAGTTCAATAAATAGTTTCATAAAGATGCCCCTACCTTTCCACCCCATAATGCACACTGATGACAAATACACTGTTTACACACCACACAGAACACACTGATCTTCTCTTTATGCTCTGAACACCTGCAACATGAGAAAACATATTAACCTTTTCCAAAACAATGATACTTTTGGATGCGATTCAAGGCAAATGAAGGAATTTCTTGTCACCAGCTATTTCTTTATTAACCACAATGCCTTCTGCCAAAAAAGTTGAAAAAATCAAAATTTACTTAAGCTTTGAAATATCCTCTACAACTCCTTTCAATTTGTACCGTTTTAAAATTTTGCCTTCTAGTAATAGGTTAAGAATAAATTTAAGGTAAAATATTTTTTCAATCTCCTTTTAAATCAACGCATTTGTCTCCGAAAAATCATTTCCTCACATATATGTTATGAAACAAAATCAGATATAATGTAACATAAATTGGTGCATATTATGCTGCTTTTAACCATTGATCCTGAGACATTTCTGTCTTAAACCTTTACTGTACTGCAAAATTATAGAATTGTCTGAATTCAAAAGTTTTGTAGACAAGAATCTATAATTAATTTAATGGTGAAAATTATTATTCAGCTGGATAGAAAGTAAAGTGGAAAAAAAAGCAATTGCTTGTTACAAGCAATTTTTCTTTTCCAAGTATAAAAACACAGGAATTCTCAAGTATACGAAGAGCCATGTTGGACACGGCCATCCCCTGCCGTTAAAGCTAGATAGTAAACTAAAGCCAGATAGATTTAGGCTTCTTGTGTACAGGATTTCTTCTCAATGAGTTCCATAATAGCTATTATACTTTCAGAGATATGCTCTGGACAAAATCTAAGTCTTAACAAGAGGCCCATAGGGCCTTATCTGTCACCTGAGTCCAAAGAGCACAAAAACAAATAAAAGGCCACTAGATTATGCTACATACTACATATCAAAGCTCTAAGCCTTTTAGTTTGGGAGAAGAAAAGTTTTAAATTTTCATTATATAAGCCATATGTAAAATTCTTGACGGTCGGGAATGGGCTAATTATGACCCTAGGGCCATAATTCATACCATATTGATAGAGATCCACCAGATGATGCTACATACCAAATATCAAAGCTCTAGGCCTATCTGTTTGAGAGAAGAAGATTTTCAAAGTTCTCATTATATAAGACTATGTTAAATTTGAGACTTCCGGGAATGGCCTAATTTTAATCCTGAGGCAATAATTTGTACAATCTTGATAGAGGTCCACAAGACGATGACCAAATATCAAAATTCTAGGCCCTCCTGTTTGGGAGAATAAGATTTTTACAAATTTTACTATATAAGCCTATGTTAAATTTGTCACATCCTGGAATGTGCTAATTTTAATCCTGAGGCAATCATTTTTTCAATCTTGATAGAGGTCAACCAGATGATGCTGTATACCAAATATCAAAGTTCTATGCCCTCCTGTTTGGGAGAAGAATTTTTTTACAAATTTCACTATATAAGCCCTATGTAAAACTTGTGACGACTGGGGAAAGGGCTAATTCTGTCTCTTGAGCCATCATTTATGAATCATGATAGAAATTGAACCAGATGATGCTACATACCAAATGTACAAGCTCTAGGCCCTCTAGTTTTGGAGAAGAAGATTTTTGAAATTTTCACAATATTAGCCTATGTTAAACTTGTGACGTCCGGCACGGGTTAATTTTGACCCAGGGGTTATAATTTATACAATATTGATAAAAGCCCACTCGATGATGCCACATACCAAATATCAGAGCTGTAGGTCTTTTGGTTTGGTTGAAAAAGATTGTCACCATGTAAGCTTACGTAAGATGTACCCTTTATTATCCCTTTTTGACCCTTATAAAGCCCCAAGGGGAGATAACTCAATGATGTGTACAAATCTGAAGCGCCTTCCCATAAGAATGCTTCCTGCCAAGTTTGGTTAAAATCCATCCAAGGGTTCTTAAGAAGTTGAAAATGTAAAAAGTTAACGCACGACACAGGACAATGGACAAAACATGATCGCAATAGGTCATCATAACCTTCAGTCAGGTGACCTAAAAACAACAAAGGGCAATAACTCCAAAATTATGCAAGCAAGAGTTTAAGGTCTTGTGCACTGCGCTTCTCCTAAACGAGATCAATCCACCTATGAAGTTTCAAGTTAAGCGACAACTAATTTGATAATAGATGTTTACTAACTGATCATTGTCTAAGTCAGACTTTCTAGGGACAGTGTGTTGTAAGATATCTAGTTGTTGTGTTACTTCCTCAGCCCATCTACAGTTCACCAACTCATTGATGTGAAGTGGCGACCTAAGCAAAAAAGAAGACATAAAATATAAGACATATGAATAAAAAACGACAGCAAGTTTTGAATGCTTGATTTATTTTACACTCAAGCCTGAAAAGTAGCTTGACTTACTGCAATACTTACCAGACAACATTTTTAGGCACTGAAGAGCAAAGGGCCAAGAGCACCCTAGATAACTCACCTTAACCCATTCCCACTCAGTGACGCTTTTAGATGCCCCCCAAGAAAAAAAAGCTTTTCAAAAACATTGTGGTGAATAAAGAAATTGCTTGTTACAAGCAATTTCTTCATTTTTTCCATGATGTTATCTACCCAGAAATTCCACCTAGTGGCCTACTTTTTTTGCTTCCTAATAGAACTGTCCAATTATTCAATGGAGGCATCCTTTGAACATCATAAACATTCTGACCAAGTTTAACCCAAATTGAGACAAAATATTGCCTCTAGTGCTTCAAGAAAAATTGTCATTTAGACCCCTTTCCCCCGTTTTCCACTTAACTTTCCTATTTTTAAAAGAGATAATCCTTGTGATAACTAACATGCTGGCAAAGATTCTAGAAAATTGAGCTATGGGGCCAGCAATTGTTCAAATGTTGTTATCTGGTAATAAATTATCAAATCTACCGTTATATGTATAAAGGTAAGAGCTACCTGCAATGAGGACACTGCATTCTGGTCTCTGTCAGCCATCTCTACAATATGATAAACAACATGATTAGATATAAAATGTTTGTGAAAGACATACATTGCACATGTTATACCCTTTTAAGTACAGATGATTCAAGCTGTAGATCTTTTATCTACACAGAGGTCTAGATAACTAGAGCTGCAACCATAGCACAGTTTGCAGCACTTCATACTATGGACCATGAGGTCAAGGGTTTGATCCTCTGTTGCGGCAAATATACATTCCCACATTTGTCTCACACCAATTAGTAGATAATCATAAACAAAGGTTAGATAAGCTGCTGGAGGCCCGGTAATGATGTAGTGGTAGTACTGGTGTGAGAAATACCACAAATCCATGGTAATATGCTCAAGCAGCAGCAATATGACTGAAATACTGTTAAAAGTAGCATTAAGCACCATTCAATCAATCCTATTCTCAATTTGTTTTTTCATAAACAACAAACAAGAACAAAGTTGAGTTTAAATAATCAAAATTTAGTCCCAGTTTTGTATTTCAAACAAATATTGAAGTTTATGAAATTTTGGACCTTCTCCATTTTCTTGATAGAAAACAGTCAGGAAAAAGAAGAGATTGCTTCATTTTTTCACAATGTTTTTCCAATATTGTTTATCTTGAAGGGTGTCAAAAAGTGTTATTTTGTAGAAAAATGTTAACTCATTACAAAACAACAAAATCTTACTGGCTGAAATTCAAAGAAGTTGCAGGTGACAATTTTTAGTTCAGAACATTTAAAACATCTCTGTCCTAGGTAGAAAAAATTGTGCACAATGACAAAATTGCTTAACCCATTCCCAACCTACAATATTTAGGATTGGTCCAAATTGAAGAGTTGCAGATGACAATTTAAAGTTTATGAAATTTTAGATTTATTTCACCTTTCTGGGTAGAGAACATTGTGTTAAATGAAGAAATTGCTTGTTACAATGTTTTCAAAATGATATTCTTTGAGGGGTGTCAAAAAGCGTCACTGTGTGGGAATGGGTTAAAACAAACATTTTCTTCAATTTCATAAATGTGCATAGCTATTTTGAAATCCATCCAGGGTATGCTCTGGACAGAAATTGGAACACCCACATTTCCACATAGGGACAGAGCTAACTCTATCTGCCTGACGCTATTACATTGTGGGGGCATAAAAATGTCATAAGAGGCATACAAAACTTACCCTGATACAAGTATAACAACATAATTTTGAGCAGTGAGGGCAGAGTCTTGCATCACGCAACTTTTCCATGCAAATAAAACATCGAAATACTTCAGACAGGCTCTGAAAGAATAGGAGAGGCAAGTATTTAAACTTTACCAGACAAGGATAGGCTGTATTTTGAAGTCTTTTCCAGACAAGGTGGCAGATGAAATATTTATTGAAATAGGTTTAATCCATTACCAGACGACAACATTTTAGACTTTTCTAAAGGTTATGAAATTTTAGATTTTTTCAATTTTCTGTATGAAAAGATTGTTTCAAGCAATTTCTTCATTTTACACAATCTTTTCCCAATTGTTTTTCTTGAGGGGCGTCAAAAAGCGTCACTGTGTAGGAGAAGGTTAAGGAATTTCTAACAATCATTATATATCCTTGTAAATGGATAAAGTCAGACACACTGAAACAGCTTGTCAAATCAAGTTTTTTAGCCCTTGTCCTGCTGAATATTCATCCTCTTTTCACTATATTCTAAAACTTCTACTTGAATTTATCAATATTGCATTCAAAGATTTTCTCAAGACAACATGAACAAGCAGATAGTGTAGTCTAAGATCAGACTGCACATCTGTTCAGGCTGATCTTAGTCTATACACCTGCCAAAGCTAATGTCAAGGCAGGAATATTCCAGGATCAGCATAACAAGGGTTCAGAGAAAGGGTTTTATAATCAGTATTTTTTTTGTAATTTGGGGAACAAGTCCAAAACAGACATATTGCGGAAAAATGTGTTATATTTTCTAAAAAGAGAATTGGAGAAAGTTTTTTCATCATGGTTTTGGACACAGAACTAAATCTATGGCTGACTATTAAGAAAATAACTATCATGTTAATATCATGATACTATCACTATCATCAGAAATCTATTGTGATGTATCACAATACTATCAGTAGATGAATTTATTTATCATTCTGTTTATTTAAATTATGATTATGGCTACATAAACAGTTAAAAGTACACTTATTACCTGATAATGAAACCACAATTTCAAATTATGAATTGATTAATGTGCTAATTACCTGGCCATTCCAAAATTCTTTTGGTTTTCAGATCAATTGGCAGCCATACCAGATGACATAAATATGTATAATGAAAATGATTTATTAGTGAGAACAAAAGAAGTATTAATCATTTTTATTTATCGATAGTTATTTGTAAATCCCCCACTTTCATTTTTTCACATGACCATTCTAGCATATAAATTCAACATCATCGATAAAAAGGTCTTATTACAATAAAGTGTGAATTGATTTGGACAGATGACAATCTATTGGCGATCGCTTTTGATGTCAGGAATTGCAATCAATACACTGGTATTGTAGTTGTCCCCATCTCATTACATAAACCTGTTGTTACACCCCTAATTAAGTCCTGCGTATAATTTACTGCAATATTGTAGCTTGATGGTCAGATGACTTGCAGATTCAGCTCAGACCAGTGTAGGGCTGCAAGGAAACATGGTCAAGGTTATAACAATGAGGAAGCAGAGTAAACACTATGCCCCCGAAACAGGAATTTTTTTTAGATTTTTATTATTATTTTTTTGCATTGTTTTAGGAAAAAGGGTTAAAATTTTGACCTTGACCATGATGAAATGACCTACCGTAGTTGCACCTTGTTGAGACCTATTTACATACCAAATATCAGCATTGTAACTTAATTAGGGTTGAAGTTATAGGAAAATGTTTAGTTGGCAGGTTACGTTTTTGAGTAACATTTAAGACAAAAGGGTTAAAATTTTGACCTTGACCTTGATGAAATGACCCTCCCCAGTTGCTCCTTGTTGTGACCTATCTACATACTAAATATTAGCATTGTAACTTAATCAGGGATGAAGTAATTTGAAAATGTATTATTGACAGGTTAAGTTTTTGAATAACGTTTTAGGGAAAAGGGTTAAAATTTTGACCTTGACCTTGATGAAATGACCTTCCCCAGTTGCGCCTTGTTGAGACCTATCTACATACCAAATATTAGCATTGTAACTTAATCAGGGATGAAGTTATAGGAAAATGTTTAGTTGGCAGGTTAAGTTTTTGAGTAATGTTTTAGGGAAAAGGGTTAAAATTTTGACCTTGACCTTGATGAAATGACCTTCCCCAGTTGCTCCTTGTTGAGACCTATCTACATACCAAATATAAGCATTGTAACTTAATCAGGGATGATTTTATAGGAAAATGTTTAGTTGGCAGGTTAAGTTTTTGCGTAACATTTTAGGGAAAAGGGTTAAAATTTTGACCTTGACCTTGATGAAATGACCTTCCCCAGTTGCTCCTTGAGTAACGTTTTAGGGAAAAGGGTTAAAATTTTGACCTTGACCTTGAAATTATAGGAAAATGCTTAGTTGGCAGGTTAAGTTTTGCAGACAGACAGACAGACGGACGGACAGACGGACACCGGTAAAACAATATGCCCCCTATCTATAGATGCGGAACTTTGGAGGAATGGGTTAAATCAAAACTTAAGAAAGTAGTGTTTTATCTAGGATTTCAAAACTGTAGAGGATTTTGGCGCAAAATATACACAATAGAGAAATGTTTGATATTTCATGCTTTTTGTTTATAGAAAAAAAATCCCAAAACGATCTTGAGAATATGGAGGGATATTTAAAAATGTTGGGGAATCCCCAAATCCACCTGCCTAGAATTGATACCGAGTAAGAGATTAGCCATTAATTATGTTCTTATTTTCAGTTTCAGGATCTTCAATCTCCTCTATGCTGGTAGGGCTTGGGATATTTATTTTTAAGTCTGTTATTTTTTTTTACCTATTTGGTTTAAGCTTTTTACAGTTGTGTTTACTGCTTTGGCTCATTTTGACATGTTTTACCTAAGATTATCTCATGCAAAAACTAATTTCAGTCCAAAATATTCTGGCTACAGAAAAATACAAAATGCTTCAATGAAGTTTTATAGTTACTTAATAATAATAATAATAATAATAAAGTCTTTATTTAACGAGGCAACACAGTTGGTTTGACCCAGTCTTCCCTGTGGGCCTCTACAAATATTTACAAAGACAATACATGATAATATGTACAACAAAATAAAACATTTTACCAAACAACAAAAGAAGGAAAACATAATTATAAAAGATTGACCACATAATTTTGCAAGCTTCAGAATCTTTTCCATAGGTATTGTCATAGGTTCCTATTAAAACCATTCTGAAGGATTTTAAATGATTAATGAATAGTTTTGATTATCTTAATAGAATATAATACAGAGAAAAAAACAACAACAAAGCATTGTGGAGAAAGATAAACATCTTTGGCCAAGCAGAAACATTTCAATTTTAACAGCATCTGCTCTAATGTCCTTAATCCAAATCCTCTTTGACATATCCATCTCTAACCGTATGCATTTGACCAGTCTGAATGTTTGAGAGTGATGTTAGTACACAAACTAGACAGCAAATAGATAAACATGAATTGCGATTTTTGATGTATTATTATCATAACTGTTAATATGGACTAAAAGGAAACTACTTCATGTATTTGATAAAGATTTAGTTCAAAACCAACCAAGAGCCTGTACATGCAATGTAGAATATGCATTTAAAACATACCTGCACATAGATGGATACCTTTTCTTGAATAAGCATTTACGTATAGTTCAAGGTTGAGTAATTACATGTGAAAATGTATTCTCCCACCAGAGTTCCACCAAATTAAGAAAGCAGACTTGAACTTATTTACACTGTCAGTATTTCTTATGTGCAAAGGTATTACTTCTGGGTAATCTAAACTGAATTCACTGAATCACAGATTCAGGCCTATGTAAAATCATTTACCAGGAACCATGTGACTAAGTCATACCAATCTTTGGGAATTCCAGGTTTTTTTTTATAGCTCTCTTTTTTTTTGGGGGGGGGAGGGGCTTTTAATGTGGTATTTCCTTCAACATGAAGAAATTATGTTGTACAGGGAAGTATCTGTCATGATTTTAGGAACAAGAGGCCCATGAGGGCCTGAGATGCTCTACTGGCTATCAAGTTTTCCCCTGAAGAAATCTAATATTTAAGAAATTTAACTGCTTAAAAAAGAATGCATATAAAATGAAAATAACAAATTGGACTTTATCCCCTTTATTATTTTGAGCAACAATCCTTTAAGCCCCTTTTCCTGTGCATCATGAGGGATCCACTCCAATCCACAATGAACTTTCCTTATGACACTCTCATCCTATGAAATTTTTTAACAGAATCCAATGATAACTGTTGACTTAATCATGTAAACAAGAATGTTTGGGGTGAAAATCGACAAAGCCCATTTTCTTGTGTTTTCTGATGGGTCCACTTCATTTCCTAAAGAAACTTTCCTTGAGACCCTTCAATCGCATAGTGAAATTTAAAGACAATCTGATAATAATTGTGGGCTTCATCACATAAATGAGGATGTTTTGAGTGATAATCTGTAAGGCACATTTTCATATGTTGCTGAAGCCACAATTATTCCATGCATCTTTGAAGAGAATCTGATAAAACTGTGGACTTCATTGTTTAACAAGGACATTCAATCGAGTTCTCATAAGGCCCCTTTTCCTGTGATACGTTATTGACGATGCCCATTTTCTAAGGAATCATTCCTTAGAATTAAACTATCATTATGTGAATGTTTGTAGAGAATTCTATGAAAACTGTGGACTTTTGCAATAAAATTTCCATAAGACCCATTTTCCCATGGTACAATCATGACTGATCAGGCCCAATTTAAAAAAATCCTTATGATGTTACAATAATTCTGTGAAAGTTAAAAGTAAATCTGGTGACATATAGGGACTTCATTGTGTCAAGTTGAATTTTCAGATAAAATTTTCATCAGGCCCCTTTTTACATGATACTTAACTGAACCCAATTTCAAAAAGAACCATCCTCATGATGATAAAATCATTAGGTATAAGTTTAAAATGAATCCAAAGAAATCTTCGGACATCATTTTATCAACTTTTGGCAAGAGTATACATACTTTTGTTTGTCAAACCCTTTATCTTATGACTTTCCAAATGCCTGAGTGATGAATTCAGCACCTTTTTCTCAAATCTCAGACATCAGGGGTCTGATTTTCTGGACATGTTTTTCTGATTTTCTGGATGTAATATACATCAACATCCACTTATTTGAAGTATTGTCCCTTTTCATGTGATACTAGACAAATCGAATCAAATGTCTAAATCAATGAACATACAATTAGTCGGTGAAATCTGTGATAAGACAGCAGACTTTCTTATGTTAACCCTTTCCTGTACAATCCTGGGATTTTACGATGCTTGGATTTTATTCTTGAGAAAACATTGTGGGAAAAGAAGAAATTGCTTGTAACCAAATTTCAAAGGAACAATCCTTATGATGGTACATTCGTCCTATGTAGTTTTGGAGAGAATGCAATGAAATCTTTTGACTTAATCATGTTAACTAGGATTTTTTAATGAAATTATTGTAATGACCCTTTTCCCATGATATTTGAAAAATTAGACCAAATTTGTAAAGGTACAATCCTTCTAATGGTACAGTTATTCTGTGAACATTTGAAGAGAATCTGATGAAAATTTTGACTTAATTTTGAAACAAGGATTTTAAAATGAAATTTTCATAAGGCTTCTTTTCCTGTGATACTTGATGGATCACTTTTAATGTCAACATCAACGATTTTAATGAGAGTACAATCACCCTGTGAAAGTTTGAGGAGAAGCTGTCAACTTGCTAACTGTTAACAAGGATTCATAAATGGAATATTCACAAGGCAACTTTTCCCTTGTTTCTTGACAGTTTGGGCCTACCTTGGAAGTGAATTACGCCGTATAAGTGATATGTGCCGTACCGCCCAGTATATATTAAATGGGTCTGTAGGAAATTGTTGGACGATAGGAACAAACTTTGGTATTTGTAAGTATAAAATGCTATAATCTGTCATTATACAAACATCAATGTATTTAATATTGATTTTATGGAGTTATTTGTGATTTCAAATATAATGGGTCAGACCAAACAGCCACATATAACCTACTGAATGAACATTATTATCAACACCTTTTTGGCGTACGATACAAGCGCACTTGTTGATATCCTGCCTTGATACTAAACAGGAATGATGATTCCTGATTTAAAGCTGTTGTCTGAGTTGTTTGATTTCATGACAATCCATAAAGATTATTTAGTGACGAGTAAAGGCTTTAACCCTTGAGACAATGGTTATATCCCAGATTAATGACATATCTTTGATAGGCTGATTTGACTTACAGACCAGATGGATGGAGACATGAAGTAGGTCATGGTTTTCTCAAGAGCTCTACTGCAATTTCTGTGCTTCTTGTATAAGGTTAAAAAATATGAATTCTCTTGTACAAATTTGTGGTTGTATCGCCCTGGACCTCGATTTCCCAAATTTAGTAAAATCTCTTTTCGAACCAATTTCCTGTCATTCTCATGCCGACCCTTCTCGCGTTGGATGCAATGTAAATACAAGTTTAAAATATTTTGAACTTAGAAGTCCAGGCAAATTAAGGCATATTTTTCTGAAGATACCCATGATTTTTTTTTAGTTACATACCAATATGAAGCAGAGAAAAGATTATTTTTATCACGTCATCCGTACTCAAAAATGTTTAACAAAAACCCAATTAGTTTTTTCCTAGATGATATGTAAAAACTTTTTTATCTGGATTTAGGTTTATTTATTTCAGTATTCATTTCAAATTTAAGCTGGGATTTGAAGTTCAATAATTTGTTTAATCAGAGCACTGAAAGTACCCCTGATGAGAAACCAGATTTATACAAGAAGTTAGTTTCTACCAAATTAACTCTGTCCTGCATTTGCTAGGACTATTTAAAAACTGATTCCCAGAGCTTGTTGTGCAACCATGAGAAGAAATGTTCTCTAATGTCTATAAATAGTGGAAAAATTTTCATATTTCAAAACACAATTAACCTCAGATAATCCATGATTCTTTTGAATAACCTGTGTGATATGAAGTCAAATGGAAGAAAATAGTACCTAAATGCAAGATCCAATCACACTAGGCTTTAAAAATAGAACTCACTAACACAGAATCTAATAAACAGAGATACACACACTAAATTTTACATGTAATCAACAAGCACTTCTAAACACCCTCAACGGCCGTCAAAATTGTAATCCATTCTTTGAAATTACTAGAGTTTGCGGTCCAGGTCAATTTTCATTTTATATGGTAATATTCAGGAGAAGGCAAAAGGCAAATGGTTTTATTACAATCTTCTTACAGGAGCCAATTTGTGTGTGATAATTGGGGTCTACTGATATATAAACTGGGAGCCGTCATCTAAGAAGTTATATATGGTCATTCCTAATACTAAGTAACGCCCCAGCATGCCCACTGGGTTTTCATTTTGGGGGTACCCCTTAGGTTTTGAAATGGGGGTACAAAGAAAATTCTGGGGGTACAGTGTACCCTTTACTTTCAGAGTTGAGGGTGCACCATGCAAATCTGAACCCTTTACCAAATGACAATGTTTTGGTTAAATACTTTGTAAAAAATCAGAAAATAAGTGCCACACGTCATGTGCAAGTTTCAGATAAATATACAGAGAAGGATAGCAAACCTTTTTTGAAAAACTTATTTATGACAATTCACTTTTTCTTAACTATTGGATTTTGGAAGGGTTGAATGGGATATGAAAGCAATGGCTAAACAACTCCAAAAAGTTTATTACGAGGGTGGGGATGACATTTTGGAGCAGGCCATAGCAGGCATGTCAGCTCATTGTTAGCTCAAACTCTGGTATTGAAACGATTCAGGTACAGAAAGTATCAAATGGCCTTATTACTGTCTAAAGGTCACCATTTTTGGCGAAATAGACCAGGTTTTGTTATGACATTTTGCAGACAGCAAATTACGTAGCTAAAACAAAACTACAATGATAAATAGACGGCGCCATTTTGTCATGTGCGACTTACATGTACAACTGAACTTAAGAGAGAAACCAATTTCAAGTCAAATTCTATAGTATGAATTCTTGTTAATTTCTCGCCAAAAACACTTAAATATCTTGCATTTTGTTGAAAAATAGCGCAACTTTAGACTTATTTCAAAACAAAATTGTAAGGCCATCACAATCCTCATTATACAAACTTTTCAAACTGCTGGTTCCCCCATTCTCTTGACGAAAAAGACCAGAAAAATGCAATGGTTCCCATCGCATGAAAGGGAAATCACTTGCTCCCTATACGATTTTCTTCTACTTTGCTTACAATTTTGGTTTTTAGGAAAAAAATAAGCACATAGAGTTTTGCGTTTTATACGCTAATAATTCTAAATGCACACAAACGTCAGGGGTGTGGAATTCCCATGCCCGACTTGTCTGACACGGGCTTTTCTACCTGTGGGCAAGTACAATTTTGGAGTATACTTGCCCGCGGACAAGTAAATATCAGGGCAAATCTTGGAATGGTACTAAATAGATAGAAGAGATTTATGAGCGTAATGTTTGTATCTAAGGCTAGAAAATATTGTTATTAATGAAGAAAATGCAGTTTCTCAAAATGTATCTGTTCTTCATCTTTTCTTGGGCAAGTCCATTTTGATCCTGGACAAGTAGAAAATCACATTTTACTTGTCCATGGACAAGTAGAAAAAATCCGTATTTCCACATCCCTGCACATAATGGCATTTTTGTTTCTACGTTCATTTAATTTTCTCTACGTTCATGCATATCTTGTGTAAGATTTGTACATGAACCGACGTAATTGTACGAGAATTACGTACTGTAGTACGTGAATGGGCACCCTGACGCCCACGACACAAAATCAATACCACCTACCAACCAATGAGCGCATTTCATCCATCTGAATTGCTGTAAATCAGAACCGTAATTAAATTTGACAATGTGTTGGTCTAGTGTCAGACTAGATGACTACATGACATAATTGACCCGATATACAAGCCTTTGAGCAATTATACACACTTGGCTCATGGCCTTGATTTCTGGAGAATAGTCAAGGTAATGTATGTATTATTAACAGTACCTTTCATCATTTTTGGCACCATGAACTTTTGTCTAATGAAAAAAACTTGCGCCAGAATTTTATTTTTGTCACATTTGGCAACAATTGTGATCGACAGCACAAACCCTGCTCAATTCATTTTGTCCTCTGGAATTTCTTTCAGGTATGCAAGACTGAAATTGTGTAAACAGGAAAGGGTTAAGTGTCTCAGAGTACCAACAAGAACAGGTACACAATGTGAATTGAACCTGCAACCTTTAGGTTTGAAGCTGATTTCAAAATCAAGTCACACAAATAAGCCTAATGTAGTATTCCTATCCTAATTTTGTGCAGAAATTCACGACAATATTATAAATAACCCTGGTATGATATTTTATCCGGTATCAGGTACTGTCCGATTTATGAACAAGAAGCATAACAATTCTTTTTTACCTCAACGGTATTTTGTTCATTGCCAGACGATGCCATCTGCTGACTTGCATTACTCTGCCCAGTAGCCATCCTTTTATAATGATTTCAAATTTCTGTTTATGCGATGAAATTCACAAACATCAACCCATCCTTTTGACTGTCAGTTGCGCCGTTCACAACTGGCGCATGCGTACATCTTTGAAACCGAACAAAATTAAAATACCAGTGCCCGTTTGATAAAGAATAATGTTTTGAAAATTACACACACACACAAATGATATTAAAAAGTCGGATTAATAACGTTATAGGTTCTGTTTGTCTTTCGATTGCATTGTTTGAAGTATTAGATCACAATATTCCAATACATAGAAGACTGAAACTATCAATCGAATCAAACGTTTCTTGTCAAAACACAAGAAAATTATTATGTTGTCAAGAAGTAAAAATCCATCTCGTTTGTTGTTTTTCAAGCTCTAAAATGTATGTACATGGTTACATCTGACCAATTATTATTCGTTTAAATGCACGTCCCTTAGATTAAGCGTAATCATTGATATGGCCATCAACAAAAAGAATCAATAGGATAGACTGGGAGCCTTTCATTATCATAAAAGTAACAATGCATTCTTATCAAAGTTGGGTATCTAGAACTATATTGCTTTTGTCCTTCATGTTGATTTTGACGTAATATAACTTCATACAACGGGCTAATTTTCTTCTGTTAATGATATCTATGTGTCGCATGTATCCCACTCAAATGGCAAAATAGAGACATTGTTTCCTAAATAAATCGGAATGAATCAGTAGGTATCGCATATTTTTACGAAATGATCAGGGCTCTGCAGAGTGGGCGACTCAGACGAGAATGCGCCTGGTTTCATTAAACTTCCCATGACGCCAGAGTTGCTGATCAAAGCAAAGTCGAAGTCGCCTTGAAAATACGGGAAGTGCCTGGATATGATAGGCGATAATCACATTTTGCCTAGAGGCAATCAAATCAGGGGACAGTAAATCATTATACAACTGCTGATATGAAGCCCCTTTGATCTTAAATCAAGCGTGTATCGATAGCCGACATGATCGCTTTATATGCACCTCGGCTGTTTGGATGGTTGCATGCCCTTGTGAACTGCCAGATTTATAGGAACTCTTTGGTATCAAAACCTTTCCCTTTGCAGTTTCAATTATTTTAGTGGCACATTATGTTTATTCTTATCAATATACAAGATTTGTTACGTACTTTCAAGCAGCGAGAATAATGGTGGATTTTATTACGAACGTCATGTCATTTGCCGTATTTTGAAATTCATTGATAAATGAAATAAAATCTTGGTGATAAAAACTGATTTTCCCGAAAAATTTAAAAAAAACAACAACATTTTTCAATGAAATCCATGGACTCTAGTTAACTACTTTGATTTAACAAAAATAGAAAAACTAAGACAAACAATCTACAGCTTCTACGATCTTTTCATAAGTAACATTGTAGTAATATTATTTTTTTCTTATTTTCTGCTTCAAAATAAACTCTGATCATTTTGGTAAGTTCAGACCACCTATACTCTATTTTCAAATTGTTGATTATTATAACTTTTGATAATTGAGATTATATTAAAGAGGGCTTTACTTAAAATGACTGCAACTCAGTCAAATTCTAACCCTTTTAAATCTATTATTTACAAACTTTTTTATCCATTTATTGGTACATAGTACATACAGTTGAAGTTGACAGACTTTAACCCATTACCACACAATCCCGCTTTTTGATACCTTGAAGATTTTAAATGTTTACCTGGAAAACTTGTGGGAAAGAGGAAGTGCTTGTAGCAAACAATTTCTCCTTTTCTCACATTTGTTTACCTTATCTGGAACTTATTTTTTGTTTTGAGCATACTCTGATTTGAAATGTGGTATGCAACTTTTTTTTTCAAGAAGGACCAGTCTTAAAATTTTATCTTCTGGTAGTTAAATAAAATAGTAGTAATAATATTTTTTTCTTATTTTCTGCTTCAAAATAAACTCTAATAATTTTGGTAAGTTCAGACCACCGATACTCTCTTTTCAAATTGTTGATTATTATAACTTTTGATAATTGAGATTATAATACCATCTACATATAAAAGTATTCAAGGAAATAATTTCAGAATCAGATTCCTATAATATTCTTGTGTCCGAAGAAAGATGACAAAAATATTTGTTCACAGGAATAAGATCTCTGTAATAAGGAGTGAAAGAAATGATGAGAAACACTTTAATATTAACTGCACACTATAAAAAACGAAATATGCAGCTACTTGGTTGTAAGCTGTTTTTATTTTCCTATAGAAATACGGAATGTGCGCAAAAAATTGCTGTTTAACATGATCCACTTCTCCTGAAGGTCGCACCACTTCTCACTATTTTGAAAAACTTCTCCCCAAATTCTCAGAGTCTGCAGAGCCCTGAATGATTGTTGATTAACGAAACTGTTTTTAACAATAATACAATACAATACCATATTTTATTTGCTAAATAAATTAACAATAAATGGTCATTGCAAACATGGCAAACAGAAAAATCATTAAATCATTTAAAAAAGTGATAATGAAAAACAAAATACTTTTCTGACATGAAGTGACAGTGGAAATAATTCATAATTAGCTTGATATTTAATGAAAATCTCTTAATACTTTCAGTATCAATAGAATAATATGTTTATTTTGGGATCTGTTTTAGAATGTTTTGTCTAATTTCGAAGCATTCGGCTATGAAAGCTACAAAAAGTTTCAAAATTTTCTGAGATTTGTTATTAAATAGATCAAATACAATAAATATTGATAGGTATTTAATTTTTTGGTTGTTCGAATATACTTTGTTGAGTTTATCAATAAATCTTTACCTTGTGTTCAGGAGGGTGTTGCATCTAGTTAAAAAGAGAATTTTATCTACGATTTCCCTGCTGTTGCAGCAGATGCATAGTCTATTTTGTTTTGGTATGTTGAAGTGTCGATCTTTTTCAATAGAGAGTTCATGTGCACTTGTTCTCAATTTGGCAAGTGTTGATCAATGAGTTTTAAATTTAAAGAGGTCGACATAAAAGGGCCTTGTATTTAATCCATGTAAATTTCTAAAAAAAGGTAGTTTATCATTTGTGTTAAATTCATTTTCTAAAGTTAAGAGAGATATCTTTGATTCTCCTTTCGATATTTTGCAGATTTGTTTTTAACATTAATGGATTGTTGAAATGGTTGGAAAAGCCAAGACCATCAAGTGTGTTTTTGATAAGCTTGACCCATGAATTTGTATCTTTTTTGTTTCAGAGTATAAACTGTTTGCAAGTGTTCCATTAGAATCAATTTGTTTGTTTGTTTGAATGGGGTTTTACGCCGCTCTCAACAATCTTTCAGTTATATCGCAGTGGCTGGAGCACCTAACAATGGATTCCTGGTATTTCTCACACCAGTAAAGCCATTACATCCTTTCCTAGCCTCCAGCTGCTATCCCACATAGCCATTAGAATCAAGAATGTGAAAATAATATTTGATTGCTTGGATCATTAATTTTGTATTTAATGGTAATTGATTGACTTCTGCTAGGCATGCTGAATTTGAGGTTTTACAGTTTACGCCAAGTATTTCTTTTTATAAAATTCAAATGCAGTTTTTCATAAGGGTCTGAGTAATTATACTTGGTAGAAAATCCCAAAATTTCACTACCTTGAAGACAAATTGGGACGAGTAGGGTGTCATAAAGTTTTTCTATTAGGTTGCATGGGTTGTTTAGGCCAATAATAAAGAGGGCTTTTCTTGCCTTTTCCATAAGTAATGTACCAGATATTTTTATGTTCCCTGTATGTTTTATAGTTATACCTAAATAGCAGTAGGAAGTTGCAGTTTCTAAATGGATATTATTATATTTGAAAAAGTTTTTGTGAGTCTTTCCATTAGAGTTAAATACGATAACTTTAGATTTATCAAGATTCACTTGTAATTTCCATGACTCACAAAATTCAGGTAAAATGTTAAACAACTTTTGAAGTCCCTTCTCAGATTTTGATAGGAGGACTATATTGTCTGCAAACAAAAGTTAATTTATTGTAATTTCTCCCACAATAATGGGATCAAGGTCATATTTTTCCAGGGTACTAAACAAATCATTTATATAAATATTAAAGAGGAGAGGGCTAAGTACATCACCTTGCTTTACCCAACAGTTTGACGAGAACATGTCAATTTGAAAATTTTAGTCTACATGATGTGTTATGGTACATTGATTTGATTATTTCAAATATCTTAGAAGGGGTTTTTATCTCAAGAAGTTTATAAATAGACCTGATCTCCAGACAGTATCGAAGGCTTTCCTTAGATCAATAAATGCTGCAAAGGCTTTTTTGTCATAGTTTTTGTTGTGCTCAATAATTGATTTAATGCTGAAAATGTGATTGGATGTGCAGGACTTTTGTTTAAAATCTATTTGGTTTGGGTGTAATATTTTATTAGTTTCCACTTAGCTTGATAATTAAATATAATTTTGTTAAAGAGTTTACCTAGATTAAATGTTAAAGAAATACCTCTATAGTTGGCTGGGTCATGTTTATTCCCCTTTTTATGTATTAGTGTTATGATGCTTTCATTCCATATTTTAGGGAATGAACCTTCATTAAAAATCATATTAAAATTTTTTAATAGAGGAGAAATGAGCATTGGCATACCCCATTTAAGCATTTTGTTTGGTATTAAGTAAATTGAGGTAGATTTTCCATTTTTAGCTCACCTGAGCACAAAGTGCAAGGTGAGCTTTTCTGATCGGTCGTTGTCCGTCGTCCGTCCGTCCACAATTTCTTTAAAAATCTTCTCCTCCTTAACCAGTTGGACAATCAAGCTGAAACTTTGCAGGGATGTTCCTTGGGTAAAGTTCTTCAAAAGTTGTTAAAAGAATTTGATTCCGTCAAAAACTCTGGTTGCCAAAATTTTTCAAATATTTAATATCTGGGCTCAAAAATGGCCCCGCCCCTGAGGTCCGAAGTTTGAAAAAATGCTTAATAAGAGCAATTTCAAAAGACTTCTCTTAAACTATAAGGTCTGAGATATTCATAGAATCATATTTGGTATGTAGCATAACTAGATGGTTTTGTACTTTGTCACTAAGAGTTGTCCTCCATGGGTCAAAAACTGCCGTGCACTAGGGGTCCAAAAATTGGGAAAAACGCAAAATTTGAGTATGCTGAAAAAAATCTTCATTTTAAGGTGGAGAGCATTTATATTTTGAGTGTAGCATAGCCTGGCTGTTATCTATCAGTTTTGATTAAATTATGCTTGTAGGTTAAAAACACCCCTTCCCTGGGTGTCCAAAGTTTGTAAAAAAATGCTCAATTAGACCATGTTCAACAGTCTTCTCCTCCCAATCTACAAAGTCTAAGGCATTCATATTTGATATATAGCATAACCAGTTAGTTCTCTACTATGTTAGCTAAAATCTTAGCCCTAGGATAAAACATGGCACTGCCCCAGAGGTCCAAAATTTTAGAAAAAACACCCAATTAGAGCGACTTCAAAAGTCTTCTCCTTCTGAAATATAAGATGAAGGGCATTCATATTTGGTATTTAGCATGAATATATAATTTTGTACTATGTTACAGGAAAATAAGCTCTTAGGATAAAAAACGTCTCTGCTCCTTGGGTCGAAAATAGAGTAAATCGCATTGAAAGAATTCTTCTTAAATAGAAATGGAGAAATTGCTTGTCACTCCCTTTCTCACAATGCTTTTTTAAACCTTTTTCCCTGAGGGTGACAAATTCTGGGATAGTTTGGTAATCGATTAAACTATAAAGCCAAAGGTATTCATTTTTAGCTCTACTGGCCGAAGGCCACTAGAGCTATAGCGATGGCTTTTTCCCGTCCGGTGTCTGTGCATCCGTCCGTCGTCCGTCTGTTAAACTTTTCCTCTATTACGCGATAGAGTCCACAGTTTTCATCGGATTCCCTTCAAACTTTCACAGAATGTTTATACCATCATAAGGATTGTTTCTTTCCAAAGTGTGCCTGATCTGTCTAGTATCATAGGAAAAGGAGCTGTATTTAAAATTATTACCAAATCCTCATAAACACAACAATGTCCTCAGTCTTTATCAGAATCTCTTCAAACTTTAATAGAATGATTGTACCATCATTTGGATTGTTCCTTTCGAAAATGGGTATGATCCACTAAGAAACACGGGAAAAGGGGCATTATGAAAATTCAATTAAAATATCAATTAAAAATCCTCGTTTACGCGATATAGTCCACATTTTTCATCGGATTCTCTTCAAACTTTCTCAGAATGATTGTACCATCATGAGGATCGTTCCTTTCGAAAATTGGTATGATCTGTCAAGAAACACGGGAAAAGGGGCCTTATGAAAATTTAATTAGAAAAAACCTCGTTAACACACTAGAGTCCACACTTTTCATCAGATTGTATTCAAACTTTCACAGCATGATTGTACCAACATAAGGATCGTTCCTTTCGAAAATTAGTATGATCCATCTGGAAACACGGGAAAAAGGACCTTATGAAAATTTAATTGAAAAATCTTTTAAGAAATCCTCTTTAACACCACTGGAGTCAACAGTTTTCATCGGATTCCCTTCAAACTTTCTCAGAATGATTGTACAATCATAAGGATCGTTCCTTTAGAAAATGGGTATGATCCGTCTAGAAACACTGAAAAAGGGGCCTTATGAAAATTGTATTAAAAAAATCCTCATTAACACTCTAGAGTCCACAGTTTTCATCAGATTGTATTTTAACTTTCACAGAATGATTGTACCATCATAAGGATTGTTCCTTTGGGGATTTGGTCAGATCCATCAGGAAACACGGGAAAAGGGGCCTTATGAAAATTTAATTGAAAAATCTTTTAAGAAATCCTCTTTAACACTCTGGAGTCAACAGTTTTCATCTGATTCCCTTCAAACTTTCACAGAATGATTGTACTATCATAAGGATTGTTCCTTTCGAAACTGGGTATGATCCGTCAAGAAACACAGGAAAAAGGGGCCTTATGAAAATTTTGATAAAAATTCTCATTAATAATCTAGAGCCAACAATTTTTAACGGATTTTCTCCAAACTTTCACAGAATGATTGTACCATCATAAGGATTTTTTTTTTCGGAATTGGATATAATTCCTCAAGATACATAGGAAAAGGGGCCTTATTAAAATTTAATTCAAAGATCTTTGTTAACACTCTAGAGTCCACAGTTTTCATCTGATTGACTTCAAACTTTCACAGAATGATTGTACCATCATAAGAATTGTTCCTTTCGAAATTTGGTATGATCAGTCAAGGACCACAGGAAAAAGGGGCCGGATAAAAATTGGATTGAAAAAGTCCTCGTTAACACAATATAGAGTCCATAGTTTTCTACAAATTCTCTTCAAACATTCCCAGAATGATTATTACATTAAATGGATTGTTCCTTTCGGAAGTAGGTTTGATCCATCAAGTTTCATGGGAAAAGGGGCCCTATGAAAATTTAATTAAAAATCTTAGTTAACGCATCATGGCCCTAGATTTCAGCTGATTGACTTCAACTGTACCATCATAAGGATTGTTCCTTTCAAATTGGGTCTGATCCATTGAGAAACATAGGAAAAGGGGCCTTAGGAAAATTCAATTAAAAAAATCTTAATTAATGCTTGTAAGTCCACAGATGAGATGGGGTTGTCTTTATACTCAAACAGAATAACTATACTTTTGTAAGAAGAGTTCCCTTTGGAATTGGTTCAGATCCATCAAGTAACACGGGAAAAGGGGCTAAATGAAAATTCAATTAATAAAACCCTGTTAACACAATGAAGCCAACAGCTTTGATCAGATTTTGTTGAAACTTTCACAGAATGATTGGAAGGTCATAACTATCATTCTTTTCATAACAGGGTTTGAACTGTCAAGAAACACAGGAAAAGGGGCCTTATGAAAACTTCATTTATAAATCCTTGTTACCAAGTCCAGAGCTTTCATCGGATTTCCTTCAAACGTTCACAGAATAATTGTACAATAATAATGATTGTTGATGTTTGCATTAGACCTGATCCATTAAGTATCACAGGAAAAGGAGCATTATGAAATTTAATTTTAAAATCATTGTACCACAATAAAGTCAACAGTTTTCATCAGATTCTGTAAAACTTTCACAGAATGATTATTCCATCAGGAGGATTCTTTCTTTTCAAATTAGGCGTGATCTGTCTAGTATCATGGGAAAAGGGGCCTTTTGAGAATTTTATCTATAATCGTTGTAACCAAGTCAAGAGCTTTCAATGGATTTTATTCAAACCTTCACAGAATCATTGTACAATAATCACGATTGTTGATGCTGACATGAGACCTGATCCTTCAAGTATCACAGGAAAAGGAGCCTTATGAAAATTTTATTTTAAAAATTTTACACCAAGATAAAGTCTGCAGTTTTCATCAGATTCTGTTCAAACTTTCACAGAATGTTTGTACCATCATAAGGATTGTTTCTTTCCAAAGTGGGCCTGATCTGTCTAGTATCATAGGAAAAGGGGCTGTATTTAAAATCATTACGAAATCCTCATAAACACAACAATGTCCTCAGTCTTTATCAGAATCTCTTCAAACTTTAATAGAATGATTGTACCATCATTTGGATTGTTCCTTTGTAAATTAGGTTTGATTGGTTAAGTGACACAAGAAAAGGGACCTTATAAAATTTTTATTACAAAAATCATTATTACAATAAGGTCCTCAGTCTTTATCATTTTCTTCAAACCATCATTAGGATTGTTCCTTTGTACATTGGGTCTGATTTGTTAAGTTTCACGGAAAAAGGGGCCTTATATAATTTTGTTACAAAAATTCTTGACACAATTCAGTCCACTGTTTTCATTGATTCTCTTTAACTTTTAAAGAATGATTGTACCTTCATTAGAATTGTTCCATTTGAATTTTTGGCTTTTCTGTAAAGCATCATGAGAAAAGGGGCCCTATGAAGATTTCACTAAAAACTCATTAACACAATAAATTCCACAGACTACACAGATTTATTGTACCATCATTCCAATTGTTGATTTTGACAGTGAATCTGATTATGGCAAGTGTCACATAAAAAGGGGCCTTATGAAAAACTTTCTTAAATATTCTGGTTAACACAATGATGTCCCTTGATTTCACCGGATTCACTTCAAAATTTCACAGAATGATTGTACAAATACTTAGATGGTTCTTTTCAGAACTGGGTACCATCCATCAAGTATCATGTAAAAAGGGGACATATGATTTTTTTTTAAATATTCTTGTAAACATAATGAATTCCCAATATTTCATCGGATTTACTTTTAACTTTCATAGAATGATAAAACCAACAGTAAAATATCACGGGAAAAGGGGCCTTATGAGAACTTGAATTTAATATCTTTGTTAACACAATAAAGTCAACAGTTTTATTGGATTCTCTTCAAAGATGCATGGAATAATTGTGGCATTCGAAACACAGGAAAAGGGGCCTTACAGATTATCATTCAAAACATTCTTGTGTATGTGATGAAGATCACAATCATTTTCAAGTTGTCTTTTAAATTTCACAGGACAATTGTCGGGTTGTAAGGAAAGTTCCTTTTGGAATGAAATTGATCCATTAGAAAACACAGGAAAAGGGGTCTTATTGATTTTCATTCAAAACAATCCTGTTTATGTGATTAAGTCCACAATTATTGTCAGATTCTGATGAAATATTCACAGAATGATTGTAGGGTCATAAGGTAACTTTCTTTTGGAAATGGAGTGGATCCGTCATGAAACATTGGAAAAGGGGCCTTGAGGATTGTTGCTTAAAATGATAAAGGGGATAAAGCCCCTTTTTTTTGAGCAATTAACTCCCTTAAATATCAGATTTCTTTAACGGAAAACTTGATAACCAGTAGAGCGTCTCAGGCCCTCATGGGCCTCTTGTGTTTGTCGATTTTCAATGATGTATCTTGGGTACTGTAGAAAATTGAACAAGTTGACACTTAAACCGTCAAATTCATGCTCATGATTTTCTCTTTTGTTGTTTTGACCCCTTCAAATATTATTTTCCCGTAGAATATCATGGTCGAGGAGTCAGTGACCCGCAATTTCAAATTTCAAAAGACCTGAAGGGGTGAAAAAAGGAGTCAAAGTAGGACATTTTTAGATTTTGAGAGTCAAAACCCTGGATTGGGAATAAATCATGATCCTTGCTCTTATAAGATCATCCCACACTAGTACTGGGGGATTAGTTGAGTTGTCTAGTATGTTGAAAAACTTTCAAAGCTCTGTTCAAACTCTGGTTTCACATGATTCTACTTTAAAAAGAGAAGATGTATATTTGATTATATGTAATTTGTAGCAAACTGTTTAGTAAAAGAAGTAAATATAAAACATAGAGTAAATCACCTGTTTTAAATTTGAAAAGCACATAAGATGCCTCACTGAAAGTTTGAGGGATGGCAATACCCTGTATTGACCCTTAGATATTTTTCTCAAGGGGATCAACAGACTCACTTGAGAGAAATTTCTGAGGGTCATACATGATACATGTATCTTGAGATTTTGGAGGGTCAAAAGCCTGTTCTAGGAGTCCAATATGAACCCTGAAATAAAAGCTTTAGATTGCTGACTCTCCCTCTAATCTAGCCCTTTCTCTATATTTTTAGCTCACCTGAGCATGAAGTGTTTTGAGTGAGCTATTGTGATTGGTCGTCGTCCGTCCGTCCGTCCGTTCACAATTACAAAAAAATCTTCTCCTCCTAAACTAACCATGGAATTTCAACAAAACTTCACAGAAATGATCCTCAGGTCATGCTCTTTCAAAATACTTCAAAGAATTGAAATCCATGAAGAACGCTGGTTGCCATGGAAACGGAGTGGAAAAACTTAAAAAATCTTCTCCTCCCAAGCCATAAGGTCTAGAGCTTTGGTGTACCAGTACAAACCATCATCTATTGACCCTCTACCAAAATACTTCAAAGAATTACCATATTCTGAAAATTAGCCCTTTTCTAAATGATCCCTGATTTTACATAGAAATAAAGATGGAAATCTTAAAAATTCTTCTCTTCCTAAACAATAAACCCTAGAGCCTTGATATTTGGTACATTACATCATCTATTGACCCTCTACAAAAATACTTCAAAGAATTACCATATTCTGAAAATTAGCCCTTTCTGTGCGATCCCTGTTTTTAAAATAGAAATAAAGAAGGAAATCTTAAAAAATCTTCTTTTCCTAAACCCTAGAGCCTTGATATTTTGTACATTACATCATCTATTGACCCTCTACTAAAATACTCCAAATAATTACCATATTCTGAAAATTAGCCCTTTTTCTTGGCAATCCCTGCTTTAACTTAGAATAAAAGAAGGAAAACTTGTTTTGTATTAATCATCATCTATTGACCATCTGCCAAATACTTCATAGAATTACAATACTCTGAAAATTAGCCCTTTCCTTTGTGATCCCTAATTTTACATAGAAATAAAGAAGGAAATTTTTAAAAATCTTCTCCTCCCAAGCCATTAGGTCATAGGCTTTAATATTTAGTGTGTAATAATACTTATTGACCCTCTACCAAAGTACTTCATAGAATTACTGTATCCTGAAAATAAGCCCTTTTCTGTAGAATCTCAGAAAGGAGTTATGAAGGATATCATAGAAAATGTTCTCCTTCTGAACCATTAGGCCTAGAGCTTTGATATTTGGTATGTATTAATGCCTATTGGCCCTCTACTTAAGTACTTCAAAGAATTACCACATTCTTGAAATTGGCTCAATATGGTTGGATCTTCACTATACCTAGGATTAAAGGAGAAAATCTTTAAAAAATCTTCTTCTCCAAAATGATTAGGTGTAGGGCTTTGATATTTTGTACATTATATCATTACGTCTTGAGCCATCATACTCAGGGGAGCGATATAAGACCATCATGGTCCTCTTGTTTCATTTTAGGCATTTTAAGAAGATCATTCCACACTAGTACTGTCAAGATGGATGAATTGAGTTGTCCAGTATGTGGAGAGACCTTCAAAGCTCTGTTCAAGCTCAGGTCTCACATGATTCTACATGAACAGGAGAAGGTGTATAAATGTGAATTCTGTGGCAAACTCTTTAGTAAAAGTTCAAACTTGAACTCTCACATTCGGACACATACAGGTAAGTGTAGTAGAAACAATTACTGACAACCCTCCTTGAAAATTTTGTTTATTTGTGTATATATGTTCGTCAGACTGGACCAAATATTTGAAACCATGACTTTCACAACTATAGAAGAATCTCAAAAAAGCTTGGTTAAATATTTTACATGCAACTGACATGTGATCATGTCAGGGTCAAGATCAAGGCCAAATTCACGTAGGATCAAGGTCAAGGTCAAAGCTGAAAAATCAAGTTTTGTCTAAATAATTACTCATACATTTGAGGATTGATTTCTCTAAATATTTGCACAAATATACTCCATCATGATGAGATGTGCCATTTGAAACATATCTTCAAGGTATATGCATGGATGATAATAAATTATCTGAAATGAAGAGATTATTTTCTTTGTTTTTATGGAAGTATGAAAATGAAATCCTAAATAACTTATGGGCTCATACAGTGTGATTAGACTATTATTTTCCTACCTATACCAGGTGTTAACACTAAGGGAAGTCTTGGAGTCCGAGACTCCTAAATTCAAAGGTGGAACTCCCTCATTTTTCAATTTAGGAGTCCAATGGACTCCTTCATCATGTGAGAATATCAAGTGTCCAATCTAGAGCAACTCCTGATCAGGACCTTTTCTCTTCAACTCTTTTCCTTACAAAGGTTGAAGCAGACAGCATTCAATTGTTTATGTAAAAGCAATATTAAAAGAAAAGCTTCTTATTTCAAAGGATATATTGTGGTAAAGAAGACATTGCTTGTGAAAAGCAATTTCTTCCTATCCACAATATTTCTCCTAGTTTGAAAATTTGGACTCCTTCCTTTCAGCTTGGACTTCTTTATTTCATAAATTGGCAGTACTTTACAAAATATATAAAATTCTGAAATTGGTGCCCTTTGTTCCATCTAGATGAACCTCATAATAAACTTTGTGGGAGACATATCATTTTAGCAGCACTTTCCATCCATCATGATCTGTTTGTCTGCCCCCACATCTATAGATCTACGGTATGTTGACTTAACAGTGTTTCGTATTATAACTGTAACTTTCACAGTACATGTACCTTACTATTCATGGTCAAATTATCAAGGTCATGATGAATTTTTAAACCCCCATCCTCAAAGCTTGCCTCAAGGATTTACCCTGTAAACTTACCGGTTACCTATACCTTCAATGCTATTTAACCTATTCCCACACAAACCCTTCCTTTTTATGTCCCCCCCCCCCCAAAGAAAAAAGCTTTGAAAAACATAGTGGAAAATGAAGAAATTGCTTGTCAACAATGTTTTCCACCCTACAAGATGAATTTTGAAATTCCATCAACTTGAAATTGTCGTCTACAACTTCTTTGAATTTGGACCAGTCTAAAATTTTGTGGTGTGGGATGGGTTAAGTTACTATGTTCACATTAGACATGATGATAGCTGTCATTCATATGCATCTTCTGATATCAAGGTCTTGGTCAAAAGTTTATTGTTACAGGAACATCAATGTTTCACAAATACATCTTGTTTATTTTTATATTAGTGATTTTTGCTAGTAATGAGTATGTATTGATAGGAAACTGCTCACATGGCTAATGTTTTTGACACTATAATTTTATCATATTTAACCCATTAGTAGATAGCAAAATTTTGGACTGGTCCAATTTGAAAGGAGTAGTAGAAGATGATTCAAATTTTAGAGATTTTATATTATTTCAACTTTCTGGGAGGAATACATTGTGGAAATGAAAAATATGGTTGTTACAAGCATTTCTTCATTTTACACAATGTTTCCCAAATGTTTTTCTTGAGGGGTGTCAAATAGCATCATTGAGTTGGAATGGGTTAACTATTACACTGAAATTTCAAGAAAAAGTCGTACAGCCATAAGATTGGAAGACTTTGTTAGAAAACAAGTAAAGGGCTCAGCAGTATTATAGATAAACAGAAACACTATATGCTTTCATGGGTCTCTTTTTAGAGTGTTATCAAACCCTTTTCCTCTCCCTTTCAGGTGAAAAACCATACCAGTGCATGATATGTTTGAAATATTTCCCAAGGATGAATAATTTACGAGCCCACATCATGAAATTACATCAGGTTGAAAGGGCTGATGCAGACTTTTACATTCGAAATGAAGGGCGAGAGGGATCAAGCTCTCGAAAAGACAAGCGTGAACAAAGGAGCATTCCAGAAGAAAAAAGTGAGCATGAATTAGGAGAAAAATGTGAGAATAAGGCCAACAAGGATTGTACGGACAAAATGGTGTTGGTTGGGGAGACAGACACGTACACAGTCCATATGGAAAAGTCTTACATATATTTCAAAGATGCAAAGCAACTGGACAATGGGGTCATGGAAACAGTTGGAAAACGACACATATACACATGTAAAACTTGTAATAAAATGATGTACCATCGATCAAACATGGTAGATCACGTCCGCACTCACTCAGGCGTGAAAATGTACAGATGTGCACTGTGCCATAAAGGACTTTCACGTAAACAGAATGTTTTGCATCACCTCCGCTATGTTCATTTTATAGAGAGCAGTAATATGAATGACATGGTCATTAAGGAGTGTAGCAATTCTAGTGCTTCTGAAATGTTTCTAGATGATAAAGAACTAGGTGAATCCTCTTTAGAATCGTTGTATAAAAGAGAAAGCGTTAACAATGTTAATGATGAAAAAAATCATCTCTTGGATAAAGATATAAAACTAGATATAGATGATAAGAAAAATAAAAAGCCCAACGCAGTTATAAGAGCTTTTACTGTTAATTCTAAACCAAAGTGTGTTGAAAATCTGTACAATACATACATGGATATTTTAAGCAGACATAATATGAATGGCTTTAATTCTCCAGTTAATGGAAAACAAGATACTGAGGAAATGGCAATAGGAAATGACAATACTGAAGAAATGACCAATGACCATACAGAGCTTGATTCACAGGAAGTAAGCAACATTCAGAATCCAAACCCTACCACATCAGAGGGAGATTTACCATATATGGTGTTATTTCCAGGCGATCCTGATTTACGAACCTATCAGTGCAAATTTTGTGACTTCCAGTGTGGGGAACCTAGACAACAGATTGAGGAACATGTAGAAATACATGCGAGTCAAAAATCATATCAATGTGCTATTTGTTGTGACTACTTCAGCAGTCCGTCTGAATTGAGAGAACATTTAATGATGTCTCATAGTTTAAATGGGACAGAGCTTGAAGAGGTTATAAGTTTGACTGGTATTGAAACGGCTCATGAAAATGATACATTCTTTCAAGAGGACCAGTCAACATTCCTTCAAGAGGACCAGTCAACATTCCTACAAGAGGACCAGACAACTTCAGATGGAAAACAAGTCAATAACAAACATGAGAACCAGTTTTATGAAAGGGAGACAACTGTAATGGACTCAAAGAAAGAAACTGACTGTAAGGCAGAGGAAGATGGTTCTCTTGAAAAATTTCCATTGAATAGTAATTTGGAAAGAACTTCTTCAGAAAACATAGTTCCACCTAATCCTACAAATTTTGACAAGGAATCTATTGTTAAACACGAAGCTCTTGAAAGTGAAAGCAATTCAAGTATTTCAAGAGTCTCAAATAACATTACGGATGAATACAGTGCAGATATGAATGAAACAGTAAATGGAAGTATTTTACAATCAGCAATTAATCCAGCCATATTGAATATGGATACAGTGATGGACTGGGTGAGTACAAATGAGCTAGCAATACAAATGCTGTCCAAGGCAGAAATAGATGAAATTATTGACATGTTCATGGACAATGGGACTCTAAAATGTAAAAAATGTGACAAGAGATGTTCAAACAAGAGTAACCTAAAACAGCATGTGAGATTCGTTCACTTAGCATTGAAGGAGTTTATTTGTGTTGTGTGTAAGAAAAAGTTCAATACCAAATATAACCTGAAGGTACACTGGCGGCAACATCCTGTCCTTGGTGAGAGGGTCAATGAGTTTGGGTGTGAGATTTGTGGAAAATATTTTATGTCTGAGCAATTCCTTCAATCGCATATTTCACTTAAACATTCTACATAATCATTTTAGAATTTCATGTATCAAGCTTTGAGCTTGTTAGATATACCTCATTTGGAAGAGTCACTTCTCATACAATTAACCCATTCCCACACAATGACACTTTTAAACACCCCTCAATATAAAAGCTTTTGAAAACATTGTGGAAAATGAAGAAATTGCTTGTAACAAGCAATATCTTCATTATCCACAATATTTTCTACCCAAAAAGACAAAGACTTTGAAGATTTCAACAACTTGAAATTGTTGCCTGCAACTTCTTTGAATTTGGACTGGTCTAAACTTTTATCATGCTGGAATGGGTTAACAGGATGCTGAGCTCTGACAGGAAGTTCCACATCGATATTAAAAGATGTTATTTTGCAAAATTTATGGCCAGTAATATATAACAAGAAAGTCAAATGGTTGGTTGACGACCTAAACTTACTAACTGCAGCTTGAATAAGCCAAACCAACTAAAATGCTCTAACCCTTTCCCGTTCAAATACGGGATTTTACGTTCCTGTGATTTTATACTTGAGAAAACATTGTGGAAAAAGAAGAAATTGCTTGTAACATGCAATTTCTCCTTTTTCCACAATATTTTCTACCACATAGGATGGTTTCATTTCAAATGGCATCAAGTTTTCATTGTCATCTGCAACCTCTTTCTATTCGGACCAGTCTAAAATTTACAAAAACAGGAAAGGGTTAAATAAATGTTGAGTTTTAAGGTTCACTTTCAATCTTTGAATGATTTGACTGGTTAATTGATTCTTTGATTGACAACTTCAATCCTCAATTTACAGATTGTTGCTATCAATCAAACAATCAATTGACAAGTCAAATTATTCTTTTAGACAGGAAGTGAAATTAACCCTTTCCTGGTTTTTGAAATTTTAGACTGGTCCAAATTGAAAGAGGATGCAGACGACAATGAAAATTGGATGCATTTCCAAATAAAATCATCCTATGTAGTAGAAAACATTGTGGGAAAAGGAGAAATTGCTTATTAAGCAATTTCTCCTTTTTCCACAATGTTTTCTCAAGTATAAAATCACAGTGACGTTAAATCCCGGGTTTATCCAGGAAAGTGTTAAAACTCCATCATTGTTGTTAACCACTTTTAATAATTTCGCAACTTAACATTACATTTACAACTTATTCAAGCTGTAGTTACAACTTTTAGGTTGCCAACCATTTATTTTATATCTCTGACCACATATATTACAAAATAATGATATTTGTTACCTCAATTGAACTGCCATGTTGATTTGTTGTGGCCAATTATCTATCAATGAACCCATTACCAGATGGCAAAATTTTAGACTGGTCCAAATTAAGGGAGTAGCACACGACAATTTAAAGTTTATAAAATTTGAGATTTTTTCAACTTTCTAAATAGAAAACATTGTGGAAAATGAAGAAATTATTTGTTGCAGGCAATTTCTTCATTTTACTTAATGTTTTCCCAATTATTTTTCTTAAGGACTGTCAAATACTTCATTGTGTGGGAATGGGTTAATTCATTAACGAAAATACTGCTTCAGATTAAAAGTAGTTGCAGACTCTAATTCAAAGTGAGTAAAGAATGGGAACAGACACTAGCAGAGGACAAACGTTTTGACTGGTCAAAATTTAAATAAATCTAAGATGACAGTTCATAGTGTGTTTTAATTTTTAAATACAGTAAATCTTGTGTTAATTTTTAACCCTTTCCTGTATGAACCCAGGATTGTTGGTGTTATTATATACATGAGAAAACTGTGGAAAAAGCAATTTCTTCTTTTTCCCACAATATTTTCTACTATATGGAATGGTTTCATTTCAAATTGCATCAAATCTACATTGTTTTCTGGAACCTCTTTCAAATTGGACCAGTCTAAAATTTTACAAAGCAGGAAAACGTTAAGCGACCACTCATGGGAGGACCAAAATGTGGTTACGCAAGAGAATGGTCGCACTTTTTGTAATATTTATGAAGGATTGATTTTATCGCATACATAAATTATTACAGAAGTCTCGCTAAATTCTATGTTGTTGATGTGGTTGTGTTGCTCCAACAACAATGATTTAGGTATGAAAGGGTTTTAGCAAATACGACCACTTCTTAATGAGAGCCTTTGATTTTGAAAAGGGGAGTTTGATTGTGGTCGCTTAATGGAAGTGTTTGCTTAATAGAGGTGGTAGCTCGAGCAAGATCAACTGTACAAGAATCATATAGAGTAGAAAACATTTTGAATTTGCTTTATGTATATGCCATCAGTGCATCAAATATAGGGTTGCGTGGTAATGGGTTAAATATCTTGTAGAACAGGAAATTATTGGAAAGGAAGAAATTCTAGAATAATTCCTACTCTTCCTTTTTCCACAATATGTCTATTTATATCTCAAGGCCAGAAAAGGTTTGATTATTTGGAAAAAACTTAACCCATCTCCACATGTAAGGCAGGGCTCCGCTGCCGATCGCCAATAGCGCCAAATACTACAAAATAAAAATTCTGACTCTAAAATTGTCAAATTGTCAATTTTCCAGGAGCAAATTTTCAAAATAAACTAAAGGGATGTTGAGTCAATTAAATGGATTACCAACACACAACTTTATCATTCACACATACACTGATTTGTTTGGGAAACACATGACTGTCAATATCCATTGCATATCCATGTCGGTGAAGACAATTTAGTTACGCATCACTGACCCTATTGATTCTAACATCACTCAGGTTAGTGGGGTTTTCCCAGCACCCGTGGGGTACCATCTTGTAAATCAAGATGGTGGATAGTCACAATGCTTGGGCTAATAAAATGACAATCTTTATTTCTCGATCATTTTTTGCATTTCATTAAGATGCTGAATTAAATGCAAACATGATTTACTTTTCTATTGATGGTTTTAGTAATACAGTCAGGTGAATTTTTAGAAATATTGGACATCAGTTATCAAAGCACTGTGGGTTACTAAAAGTTTGCCTCGTCATCTGGCTTGGGTATTCTTGGCACTTTATTTTCCTTTGACAGTTCTCTCGTTTTGCACCTTTGAGGGAAAACATTACTCTCTAGTTTAATTCACCCCTACATAATTTAAGATACTGGAGTGGTAGGTCAAAATTGGAAGAAGTTGCAGACAACATTTCAAAGTGTTTGTTATTTAACCCTTTCCTGGATAAACCGGGGATTTTACGTCACTGTGATTTTATACTTGAGAAAACATTGTGGAAAAAGGAGAAATTGCTTATAATAAGCAATTTCTCCTTTTCCCACAATATTTTCTACCACATAGGATGGTTTTATTTGGAATTGCATCCAACTTTCATTGTCGTCTGCATCCTCTTTCAATTTGGACCAGTCTAAAATTTCAAAAACCAGGAAAGGGTTAAACATAATTTATGGGAGAAATGATTGTAAAAAAGAAAAATGTTTCTTTTCATAAAATGTTTAGGAAAGCTTCATTAATTAAAAATCACAGGATTAACATTTGAATGGGTTCACCAGATTATCTTTTGTTATAAATTAGCACAAACAAAACAGAAATCATATATTCTTTCTGTTTCATACAGTATTCACACTTTCTAAACACTTTTTTTATTTTCAAAATAGTCAGTAAATGAATAATTTATTCATCATAAATATGTACAATACAGGTTATTTGTTTTCAATATAGTAGATTTCTTTCATTCACTTTTTCATATTGGCTCTACTTTTGTTTCCAAGTTGCTCCAAATTTTTGCCATTGGCGAATTTGTTGGTGCAAGAATAAAATTTTCCAGGGGGAGCCCTTGGTAAGATAATAGGCTCCATCAGAGTTTGCAGATGACCATTTTAAGTCCATATTATTTCTAATATCTGTGGCTCTCTGAATAGAAAACAATGTGGAAACTGAAGAAATCACTTGTGACAAGCATTTTTTTCTTTTTTCATATTGTTTTCCTAAACATTTTTCGTGAGGGGCATGTGTGTGATAGGTAAAGTTGCTGCAGTGTATTCCACAATCTTGAAAAATATTTATTCTTTCTATTTTACAATAATGTTTCATCTGAAGCAGTATATCCTGAATGACAGTCACCATATGGCCTTGTTTCAACCCATTCCCACTCAGTGATGCTTTTAGACGCCCCCAAGGAAAACAGCTTCAGAAAACATTGTGGAAAATGAAGAAATTGCTTGTTACAAGCAATTTCTTCATTTTCCACAATGTTTTCTACTCTGAAAGATTAAAAAATCTGACATTTCATAAACTTTAAATGTTGTATGCAACCTCTTTCAATTTGGGCCGGTCTAAAATTAAGCCTTCTGGTAATGGGCTAAGATCATTGCCAATGGATGTCTGCGAAATGTAAAAGAAATATTGTACATATCTTAGATGTCATAGAATCTCATTTACTAGTACTTACATAGAATGGTATTGTTAACAAATATCATCAAATTGAATGGTTTATATGTGTACTGTTAACTCATTACCAGGTACCAAAATTTTAGACTGCTCATTAAACCACAATTTTCAGCAGGGCTTGAACATTCTACTTGTCTACTTGTCTTACACAAGCTTTTCCTTCTTTGTCTTTATATGCAGGATGAGTGAAATTTGAAAGATTTTAATACAGAAATTAATGCAAGACTACATTTTCTCATTATGTAGGACAAGTACAAATTTTAGGTAATTTCAAGCCCAGTTTAGTTGCTGAAATTTAAAGAATCTTTGTCTTTTGGGGTTCAAAACATTGTTGGTAATGTTGGTAATGAGAAATCACATATTACAAGTGATTTTTTCGTTTTCCACATATTTGTATGTATTGTGAAAAATATTGCAAACAAAAAAATTAATCTGGAAATGTGTCTGTCAAAATATATTTCAGAACTGTTTTTATTATTACGGTATTTTTTTGGTATGACTGTTTAGTTAGTCAGTATGCATTTATGAAGTGTCATGTGTTCCAGATTAAATTCAAACTTTTAACCCTTCTCCTAATAATCTTAAAACTAAATCTCACACCTTACATTGATTCAATTATCACAGATTATCTCTTCAAGAATACGCATTAGATGCTTTTTATTTATAAATCCCACACAACACCTCTTTTCTACCCTCCTGAAGAAAAAGACTATGGAAAACATTGTGGAAAATGAACAAATTGCTTGTTTTCTACACGAAAAAGACAATGATTTACATAGACAATTCATCTATGTGCAATGACTTTCAATTAAGACCAGTCTAAGATTTTGATGTTTAGTAATGGGTTAAGTTGCAATGTCCATACTTTATATGAAGGAAATAAATCTTCATCTGACAAAGTCAAGGTCATCCTCCAGAAAATTAGCTGTTGCTAGGGGCAATCGTGTTTCACAAACTTGTCTTGTTAAAATAATGAAATCTGTAGCTCTTAACATTTTAGAGGTTGTATTGTCATTTCGGTTTATGTTTTTAGCTTGGCAGCTTTCTGAGAAAACCCAAGGTATTGCTACAACCAGGTCATTGTCTGTGTCGTCTGCATCCAAAAACATTGACATTTTGTAATAGCCCTTTCCTGTTTTTTTTTAAATTTTAGACTAGTCCAAATTGAAAGAGGTTGCAGACGACATTGAAAACTGGATGCCATTTGAAATGAAACTATCCTATGTGGTAGAAAATATTGTGGAAAAAGGAGAAATTGCTTGTTACAAGTAATTTCTTCTTTTTCCACAATGTTTTCTCCAGTATAAAATCACAGGGAAGTAAAATCCCGTATTTGAACAGGAAAGGGATAGCCCTAGTACATGTATAACTTAAAATATTCGCTTGAAACTTGGTATTTATGTTTATTTTCAAATGAGCAATCTATACTACCTAGGGAAATAACTGTAAATATATTTTTGAACAAATTATGACCCTTTTACAATTCAGAAATGTTACCCAATATCAAGCACTTGAACGGTAGAGTGTTGGCATCCGTATACTGTGCTCTTGTTATATTATACATTTTTCTTTTGTCTCCACATTTCTTTAGGATAGAACTTTTCTTGCATCAATTTGTTAGGAGTAGTATTAAAGATGTTTTCAAAATTTGTTGTCTATGTATTATATTCTTTCACCACCATTATAATTATATGTTTGTAGAACAGACCCACACCCTTATTTCAACATTGATAGAGGAAATGGCAAAGTTGATGAATTGATAACTAAAGAAACATAAACCCTTTCCTGTTGAATCACTGTTTTTTTTTACGTCCTTATGATTTTGTACATGAGAAAATATTGTGGAAAAAGAAGAAATTGCTTGTAACAAGCAATTTCTTTTCCCACAATATTTTCTACCCTACAGGTTGGTTGCTTTTAAAATGCACTTACTTTTAGTTGTCTTCTGCTTCTTTTACATTGGACAAGTCTAAAATTTTGGAAAACAGGAAAGGGTTAAGAACTTATTCTAGACGTGCAAAGTTTTGTATGTGACATAGTCTTGTGACCAATATACATTTTGTAATTGATGTGCTCTCAATGCACTTTACATTTGAAATGAGAGTCAACTCTTATCATGCTGAATAAAATCTTCTAAAGATTTGCTTTAAAATCAAAACAGCTGACAGCACTGGATGCACTAATAGGGAATTATTAACAGATTTGAAAAAAAAAATCTTATAAATATCTCTGGCTTAAAAGAGACAAACAGGTGGTAGACTAATTTCAGATTGAACATGTGTGCTTATTGTTTTCTATAACTCCTGCAAAGCAGGAATATTTTGGAGTTTAGCATAACAAGGGTTAAGGAAAAAACATTAAATGACAGTCAGTTTAAATTAGCAAGAAAAGCACAGATTATTCCTAATGCAGTGTTACCAGTTTGGTATCTGATGGCCAAACGGTCACCTCCTTTTGTGATGATGAATTGTCACAATGTAACTATTCCAAATCCCCGATCTAAAACAATGTTCACATTTCTTTTGATATCCATGGGAAGCATATGAAAATACCCTCAACTTGAATCAAAAACTTGCTTTCATCGCTAGACATTATTTATAGGCTAAAACGATGAGCCACACACCTTGATGTTTAGAAAATGCTTTAAATTTCAATGAATGCCTTGTCCTGTAAATAATATCGAAGGACTAAAAGAGCAGTTTTGCTTGCGTATAAGTAACGGCGCTCAATTATAATGTCTACATGCAAACATGCATCATTATGATAGAAGTCAGTAAACACACACTACACACAAAGTACATTTTTTACTATATTTTTAGCTTACCTGAGCACAACGTGCTGAAGGTGAGCTTGGGTGATCAGTAAATGTCTTGCATCTGTCTGTCCATCTGTCCATCCTCCTAAACAAAAAGACCTAGAGCTTTGATATTTACTACATATCATCACCTATTGACCTTCTACCAAAATACTTCAAAGAATAACTATACCCTTAAAATTTGCCATTTTCAGTGCAATCCCTGATTTTATAAAGGATATCTTTGAAAATCTCCTCCTCCTAAACCATAAGGCATAGAGCTTTGATATTTGGTACATATCATCACCTATGGACCCTCTACTAAATTACTTCAAAGAATTTCAGTATTCTGTAAATAAGCCCCTTTTTGTGCCATCGCTGATTTTTCAAAAGAATAAATAATGAAATCTTTGAAAATCTTCTCCCAAACCATAAGGCTTAGAGCTGTGATTTTTGGTACATATCATCACTTATTGACCCTCTACCATAATACTTCAAAGAATTATCATACTTTGAAAACGAGCCCTTTTTTGTGCGATCCCTGATTTTATGAAGGAAGATGAAAATCTTTGAAAATCTTGTTCTCCGAAATGAGAGGGCCCAGAGCTGTGATATTTGGTACATATCATCAGCTATTGACCCTCTACCGAAATCCTTCAAAGAATTATCATACTTTGGAAACTAGCCCTTTTTTGTGCAATCCCTGATTTTACAAAGGAATAAAGAAGGAAATCCTTGGAAATCTTCTCTGAAACCATAAGGCCTAGACCTTTGATATTTGGTACATATCATCAGCTATTGACCCTCTACCAAAATACTTCAAAGAATTATCATACTTTGAAAACTAGCCCTTTTTGTGCTATCCCTGATTTAACAAAGGAATGAAGGAGGAAATCTTTGAAAATCTTCTCCCAAACGATAAGGCTTACAGCTGTGATATTTGGTACATATCATCAGCTATTGACCCTCTACCGAAATCCTTCAAAGAATTATCATACTTTGGAAACTAGCCCTTTTTTGTGCAATCCCTGATTTTACAAAGGAATAAAGGAGGAAATCTTTGAAAATCTTCTCCCAAACAATAAGGCTTAGAGCTGTGATATTTGGTACATATCATCAGCTATTGACCCTCTACCAAAATGCTTCAAGAATTACGGTATTTTGAAATTAGGAACTTACATAGGAACAAAAGCACAGCCCTCAGTGCAGCGCTCGGCTGGCTGCAGGTGCTTGATAATGTAAAAATTCGAAGTAAAAAAAGGGGAATAACTCTTACAAAAACGCTTTTAGAGTTATCTCCATAGATAGTTTAAGCTTGTCACGCTAAAGCTTGTCATTTTTAAACCAGAAATATTTATAAGATTTTTTTTTTTAAACTGTTATAATTCCCTATTAGTGCATCCAGGTGCTGTCAGCTGTTTGATTTTAAAGCAAATCTTTAGAAGATTTTATTCAGCATGATAAGAGTTGACTCTCATTTCAAATGTAAAGTGCATTGAGTGCACATCAATTACAAAATGTATATTGGTCATGAGACTGTCTTATACAAAATTTTGCACATCGTTGCTAACTTTTACACAATGTCACAAAAGTCTTCACACTGTCTGGCATTCTATCCGTAGATCATTTTTTACATGGCTGGAAAAAAGGAAAACAGAAACTCTAATTTTACTAATTCAGACACTGTATTGTATATGTACATTAATTAGGTAAGCAAATAATGATCATAAGTACTAGAGCTATCAACTAATAAATATTAGAACACATTTTGGCAAAAAATAAAACTGTCTTTAAACACATTTTGGTGGAAGTTTCTTATTGCAACTTTGAACACATTGGTAAAAATTCTTTCTTACTTTCTCACTCCATGTGAACTATATTACAACGAGAATGTGTCTCCGTTTGAAATATCTCGTCTTCTGTAACCCATTACCAAATGAGATTTTTTTAGACAAGTCCAAATTGACAGACATTACAAAATTCACCAAATATACAGCAGACAATTTTGAATTAATGGAATTGTTAAAATCAACAACTTTTTGGATAGAAAACATAGTGGATAAAGAAGAAACTGATTGTAACCAGCAATTTCTTCATTTCAACAATGTTTTCTCAAGCTTTCTTTTAGAGGGTGTAAAAATGTGGAAATGGGATAATTTATGAAATGACCTACAAGAGAAGAATTACATTCACAGCTTTTGATATGTGATTCAATCATACACTAGTATGATGACCATGTGAATGAGCTATGGTCCATAGCAACACTTTAAAATTACTGCAAAAATGTTGTTTGTTGTTTGCAAACTCTTTGAATTTGGACTGGTCTAAACTTTAAACATGTGGTAAAGGATTAATGAGGACATTTTAGGAATAAAATTTATTTTCTTAACCCATTACCACATGACAAAATTATGGACTGGTCCAAATTGAAAGAAGTTGCAGATGACATGCAAGTTTGTTGTGAAATTGAAAATTAAGGGCCAAATTGAGTAGAATACAGTGATACAAAGAGAAATTGCTTGTTTCAAGCAATTTCTCTTTTTCTCACAATGTTTACTTTTAATACAATTCTTTGGGGGTGTAAAAGAGTGTGATTGTGTGAGAATGGGTTAAACAATCTCCATTTGATATTCACAAACCTCATTCTAACGTGACTGATCATAGAAAAGGGGACAATTTAGGCAGTCTGTCATTGATCACAATTTACAACTTACATGAAGCAAACACAAATTTAACTTCTTCAATTCCAAAAAATATGAATAGACTGTAACAAAGTTTGAGTGACTCTGATTAAAATTGGTGTCAATGATACTGTTAGTGTGCCATGCTACACACTGAAAATGACAACACGGGAAGGCTTATGACTATTGAAAGAGAGCTGGTGCATCTACAAGCTAATTTTGAAAGAGATCAGAAGTCAATTTTGGATATGATAAGGTAGGTTGAGCTAATTTTCAAATGACCCTTGTATTAGTTGTATTTTTTCCCAAATGGTCCCCTTTTTTTGCCAAACTATCTAAATGTGACCCATCTTGCAACTAGGGACCATCTGATTACTGCTAAAAACGTTAACCTATTTCCAGTTGACAAATATTAGAATGGTCCAAATCCAAGAAGGTTGCAGACAACATTTCAAAGTTTGTGAAAAATTGTTTCAAGTAAATTCTCCTTTTACAACCATGTTTAAATGTAATTGACAAGTCATGGCCGTTAATCAAACAATCTACACAATAAAACTTAAAGACAGGTCAAAATTGAAAGAGGTTGTTGACAAAATATCAAAGTGCATTTGAATTAAAAGATATATAGTAAAAACTTTGTTCTGGAAAGGGGAAATCATTTGTCATAAGGAATTTCCCCATTCCTAATTCTTTTCAACAGCTACTTGCATTGGGTGTGTCAAGCAGGATTGTTTTGTGGTAATGCAGATAGTAAATGCTCTTTGTTGGCTTGCCAGCAAAAAACATTACCTTGGTTAGTAATCATTTAGGGTTGTTTTTGTTCCCCTGAAAACATTTGTTTTGTTTGAATGGGGTTTAACGACACTCTAAATCAACAGTATTTCAGTCCTATTGCGCCTGCAAGTCCACCGCCAAATTGTTCAGTTTTTAAGGTTAATATAATGCCCTTTGAAAAACTGTGGAAAACATAATATAGTGCTCTTTTAAGTTCCAGTCATATTACACTTGTGAAAATATAGTGAAAAAAGAAGTAATTGATTGTGACAAGCAATTTCTTCTTTCCCACTATATTTTATACTCTGAAGGACGATTTCTTTTAAAATTGCCCTTGCATTTTGTTATCACCTGCAAACCTCTTTTAAATTGGCTGAGTGTGAAATTTTGGAAATAGGAAAGGGTTAAAGTCAAATTTTATAAGTTTTTACTAGGCAAGAATCAAATTCAAAGTATATTCAAGAAAAGTGTATTCCAATAAATTGTCACATAAACAAATAAAAACTCATTCCCACACAATCCCTCCTTATTACATCCCTCAAGAAGAAAGCTTTGTAAAACATTGTTGAAAATGAAGAAATTGCTAGTATCAAGTGATTTCTTCATTATCCACAATGATTTCTATCCAAAAGGCAAAAACAAATCCATCAATTTGAAAAAGGTGTCTGCAGCTCCTTTCAAAATCAGAAGAGTCTAAAATTTTGTAGTGTGGGAATTGGATTAACGCTGGAAAAATGCTGAGACATTTTTAGTGACAACTACTTATATAGTAACAACTAAATGAATTTGTTTGTTTGAATGGGGTGTTATGCCGCTTTCAACAATCTGTCAGTTATATTGCGGCGGCTGGAGCACCTAACAGTGGAATCCTGGTATTTCTCACACCAGTACTACCATTACATCCTTTCCTAGCCTCCAGCTGCTATCCCACATAGGTCTACGATTATCAACCCATTGGTGAGAGACATATAGTCGGAAGGATGATAGCCGCCGTCGGGGATCGAACCCGGGACCTCTAGATTGACAGTCCGACGCGCTAAGCACAAAATGAAGCTCCATTCAACTTTCACTCCATATATGATGTCATGTTTATTCAGCTATATGTGATGATAGATGGACAGAACTTGTTTATGTTTATATCCTGAACCTCTCGGTGAATTCCATTCTGAAGCTATTTACACCAAGAAACACACACACACAATATTGAAAGTGAACACATTTTGAAAGCCCTCCGTTATCTTAACCCATTACCATGCAATACCATATTCTTACACTGATATAGATAGATGCTAAGTGAAAACATTGTGGAATGGAAGAAAATGCAGCTAACAAACATTTTCTCCTCTTCCCAAATATTTTCTGCCATTTAACCCATTCCCACACAAGCCCTCCTTTTTACGCCCCTCAAGAAAAAAGCTTTTGAAAACATTTTTGAAAATGAAGAAATTGCTTGTATCAAGCAATTTCTTCATTATCCACAATGTTTTCTATCCAAAAAGACAAAGAAAATTTAAATTCCACCAACTTGAAATATCGTCTGCAGCTTCTTTCAATTTGGACCAGTCTAAAATTTTGCTGTGTTGGAATGGGTTAAACAAAATTAATATTGCCTCATATGACATGCCATCTGCCTTTACCTATTACATAGCAATCCAATCAAATTTGCTGCTAATTTTCTACAGTTTTTGTCTTTAACCCATTCCCATGCAATACCACTTTTTGATGCTCCCCAGAAAAAAACAACTTTGGAAAACATTGTGAAAAATGAAGAAATCGCTTGTTACAAGCAATTTCTTCATTATTCACAATGTTTTCTACCTTAAACATTTTTAAATTAGGCCCAGTCTAAAATTTTGTCATGAAGTAATGGATTAGTTGTTGCTGTAAATCATTTAAACTCATATCCTTTCCTCTCTTTCTCTACAATCAAATTGAACAGTTCACATCTTTTATTGTATTTAGACAACAGATTGGTTACAAAGTAGTCCTCAAACTCTCGTCTAATTATGGACAGGTCAGGTAATTCATCACAGCTTGGCACATTGAGCAGAATGTAAAATAACCTCTTCCATAGATCTGCATTCCAGTGTCTGAAAAGTATAATGGTTAGTTTAAATTGAACAAGATATGTTTGTGAAATACCTTGCCCCTGTAACAGCCTTTTTTTTATAACAGTGATATTGATAAGTGACCTTGATGGATGACCTTAACCCAACCACCTTTAAATACAAAGGAACATATGTCCCAATATGAGCCATGTATCTTCAACAGTGTTTAAATAAAAGCAAAACAGTTTTTGTCTTAAGGTTACTGCTCTCAGACAGACAGTTTTTTATACCCCCAATCTTATCAACGCAGAGGCATAACAAGGTAGCGAATTGTAACAAAATACGCCTGTCACACTGCTGGATGTTGACTGGGGAAGGGGATTAAAATTTAAGTCTAAATTCAAGGGTAACAATTCACAATGATAACTTATGGTTCTGGTGTTTTTCATGTTATCATGAGGTTTTGAAAAGCATAGGCTGATACACTATAAGAGATTTGAAAAAAAGATGTTCCATGATGATAACTATCCACCCATAAACTTTCATGATGATAGCTGTTATACTTTCAGAGATATGCTAGACAAAATCCAAGTATGAAAAACAACAAAGGGGAATAACTAAAAAAAAGGGCAAAGAAGAGTTACAATTCCCCTTGATGATATCTATCCACTCATAATGTTTCATGATCATAGCTATTATACAATGTACTTTCAGAGATATAAGCTAGGAAGAAATAAGCTAGGAAGTGTTATGGTTCTTGTGCACTGTACTTTCCCTTGATAACATCTACCCACACATAAAGTTTCATCATTATAGGCTATTATACTTTCAGAGATATGCTCCGGACAAAATCCAACTATGAAAAACAACAAAGGAAAATAACTCAAAAAATAAGCTTGGTAGAGTTATGGTTCTTTTGCACTGTACTTCTCCTTAATAACATCTACCCACCCATAAAGTTCCATGATCATAGCTATTTTACTTTCAGAGATATGTTCCAGACAAAATCCAAGTATGAAAAACAACAAAGGGGAATAACTAAAAAATAGGCAAGGTAGAGTTACAGTTCTTGTGCACTGAATTTCCCCTTGATGATATCTATCCAACTATTAAGTTTCATGATCATAGTTATTATATTTTCAGAGATATGCATCATACAAAATCCAAGTAAGAACAAGAGGCCCATGAGGGCCTGAGACACTCTACTGCTTATCAAGTTTTCCATTAAGGAAATCTGATATTTAAGGAAGTTAATTACTCAAAGAAGAATGTATAAAGCAAACAAGAGGCCCATGAGGGCCTGAGACACTCTACTGGTTATCAAGTTTTCAGTTAAAGAAATCAGATATTTAAGGAAGTTAATTGCTCAAAGAAGAATGCATAAAGAAAAAAAAAGGGCTTTATCCTCTTTATCATTTTAAGCAACAATCCTCAAGGCCCCTTTTCCCATGTTTCATGATGGATCCACTCCATTTCCAAAAGAAAGTTACGTTATGACTCTACAATCATTCTGTGAATATTTCATCAGAATCTGACAATAATTGTGGACTTTATCACATAAACAGTATTGTTTTGAATGAAAATCAATAAGGCCCCTTTCCCTGTGTTTTCTAATGGATCAATTTCATTCCTAAAGGAACTTTCCTTACAACCCGACAATTGTCCTGTGAAATTTAAAAGACAACTTGATAATGATTGTGATCTTCATCACATAAACAAGAATGTTTTGAATGATAATCTGTAAGGCCCCCTTTCCTGTGTTTTGAATGCCACAATTATTCCATGCATCTTTGAAGAGAATCCAATAAAACTGTTGACTTTATTGACTTCAATATGTTTAATCTGTGGAATTCATTGTGTTAATGAGTTTATAGTGAAATCTTCATAGGGCCCCTTTTCTCATGATACTTTACAGAACAAACCAAATTTCAAAAGGAACAATTCTAATGAAGGTAGAATCATTCTTTAAAAGTTAAAGAGAATCAATGAAAACAGTGGACTGAATTGTATCAACAATTTTTGTAACTAAATTTTCATAAGGCCCCTTTTTCCGTGAAACTTAACAAATCAGACCCAATGTACAAAGGAACAAGAGGACCATGATGGTCCTAAATCGCTCACCTGAGGCATCTCCAAATTACAGTACTTATTAGTATAAAAAAGACACAACTTGAGCAAAATAAATAAAAGATATATAAGATTTTGGGCTTTGTACAAAACAATCCATTAATGCTTTACAATAATAATGAATGCCTTTGGCTTTATAGTTAAATCCATTACCAAACTATCCAAGACTTTGTCATGCTACATACCAAATATGTATGCCCGTCACCTTATTTTTCAGAAGGAGAAGACTTTTGATGTTGCTCTAATTGGGGCAGTGCCATGTTTATCCCAGGGCTAAAATTTTAGCTAACATGGTAGGGAACCATCTGGATATGCTATATACAAAATATGAATGCCTTAGACTTTTTAGATTGGGAGGAAAAGACTATTGAACATGGTCTAATTGAGCATTTTTACAAACTTTGGACACCCAGGGAAGGGGTGTTTATTAACCTACAAGCATAATTTGATCAAAACAGATAGATAACAGCCAGGCTATGCTACACTCAAAATAAAAATGCCCTCCTCCTTAAAATGAAGAATTTTTTTTTTAACATATTCAAATTTTGCGTTTTTCCAAATTTTGGACCCCTAGTGCAGAGCCGTTTTGACCTGAGGAAGACAACTTTAAGTGATATGGTACAAAACCATCTAGTTATGCTCCATACCAAATATGAATATCCTAGACCTTATAGTTAAAGAGGAGAAGTCTTTTGAAATTGCTCTAATTAAGCATTTTTCCAAACTTCGGACCTCAGGGGCGGGGCAATTTTTGACCCCAGAGATTAAATATTTAAAAAAAACCTGGTTGAGAACCATATGATTTAGCTCTATATAAAATATAAATACCTTTGGCCTTGTAGTTTGTTAAAAAAAAAGACAACAAAGATTTTCTAAAATTTCCCATTTTCATATGCCGCAGCAACCAGAGTTTTTGACGGAATTAAATTCTTTTAATAACTTTTGTAGAACTTCACCTAAGGAACATCTCTGCAAAGTTTCAGCTTGATTGACCTACTGGTTTAGGAGGAGAAAATTTTTAAAGATTTTTAAAGATTTACTAAAGATTCCCGTTTTCACATGCCGCGGCAACCAGACTTTTTGATGGAATTGAATTCTTTTAACAACTTTTGTAGAACTTCACCCAAGGAACATCCCTGCAAAGTTTCAGCTTGATTGGCCTACTGGTTTAGGAGGAGAAAATTTTTAAAGATTTTTGCAGATTTACTAAAGATTCCCATTTTCACATGCCGCGGCAACCAAAGTTTTTGACGGAATTTAATTCTTTTAACAACTTTTGTAGAATTTCACCCAAGGAACATCCCTGCAAAGTTTCAGCTTGATTGGCCTACTGGTTTAGGAGGAGAAGATTTTTAAAGATTTTTACAGATTTACTAAAGATTCCCGTTTTCACACGCCGCGGCAACCAGACTTTTTGATGGAATTGAATTCTTTTAACAACTTTTGTAGAACTTCACCCAAGGAACATCCCTGCAAAGTTTCAGCTTGATTGGCCTACTGGTTTAGGAGGAGAAAATTTTTAAAGATTTTTACAGATTTACTAAAGATTCCCATTTTCACATGCCGCGGCAACCAAAGTTTTTGACGGAATTTAATTCTTTTAACAACTTTTGTAGAACTTCACCCAAGGAACATCCCTGCAAAGTTTCAGCTTGATTGGCCTACTGGTTTAGGAGGAGAAGATTTTTAAAGATTTTTACAGATTTACTTAAGATTCCAATTTTCACATGCCGCGGCAACCAGAGTTTTTGATGGAATTAAATTCTTTTAACAACTTTTGTAGAACTTCACCCAAGGAACATCCCTGCAAAGTTTCAGCTTGATTGGCCTACTGGTTTAGGAGGAGAAGATTTTTAAAGAAATTGTGGACGGACGGACAGACGGACAGACGGACGGACGGACGACGGACAATGACCGATCACAATAGCTCACCTCGCACTTTGTGCTCAGGTGAGCTAACAATCCTAATGATAGTTTGAAGAAAAAGATAAAAACTGAGGACTTTATTGTAATAATGATGTTTTGTAATAAATTTTTATAAGGTTCCTTTTCTTGTGTCACTTAACCAATCAGACCTAATTTACAAAGGAACAATCCAAATGATGGTTCAATCATTCTATTAAAGTTTGAAGAGATTCTGATAGAGACTGGGGGCATTGTTGTGTTTATGAGGATTTGGTAATAATTTTTCATACAGCCCCTTTTCCTATGATACTAGACAGATCAGGCCCAATTTGGAAAGAAACAATCCTTATGATGGTACAAACATTCTGTGAAAGTTTAATAGAATCTGATGAAAACTGCAGACTTTATCTTGGTGTAAAATTTTTAAAATAAAATTTTCATAAGGCTCCTTTTCCTGTGATACTTGAAGGATCAGTTCTCATGTCAGCATCAACAATCGTGATTATTGTACAATGATTCTGTGAAGGTTTGAATAAAATCCAATGAAAGCTCTGGACTTGGTTACAAGGATTATAGATAAGATTCTCAAAAGGCCCCTTTTCCCATGATACTAGACAAATCACGCCTAATTTGAAAAGAAAGAATCCTCATGATGGAATAATCATTCTGTGAAAGTTTTAACAGAATCTGATGAAAACTGTTGACTTTATTGTGGTACAATGATTTTAAAATTAAATTTCATAATGCTCCTTTTCCTGTGATACTTGACAGATCAGGTCTAATGAAAACATCAACAATCATTATTATTGTACAATTATTCTGTGAATGTTTGAAGAAAATCCAATGAAAGCTCTGGACTTGGTAACAAGGATTTATAAATGAAATTTTTATAAGGCCCCTTTTCCTGTGCTTCTTGACAGTTCAAACCCTGTTATGAAAAGAATGATAGTTATGACCTTCCAATCATTCTGTGAAAGTTTCAACAAAATCTGATCAAAGCTGTGGGCTTTATTGTGTTAACAGGGTTTTATTAATTGAATTTTCATATAGCCCCTTTTCCCATATTACTTGATGGATCTGAACCAATTCCAAAGGGAACTCTTCTTACAAAAGTATAATTATTCTATTTGAGTATAAAGACAACCCCATCTCATCTGTGGACTTACAAGCATTAATTAAGATTTTTTTAATTGAATTTTCCTAAGGCCCCTTTTCCTATGTTTCTCAATGGATCAGACCCAATTTGAAAGGAACAATCCTTATGATGGTACAATCATTATGTGAAAGTTTGAAGTCAATCAGGTGAAATCTAGGGCCATTACGTGTTTACTAAGATTTTTTTTATTAAATTTTCATAGGGCCCCTTTTCCCATGAAACTTGATGGATCAAACCTACTTCCGAAAGGAACAATCCATTTAATGTAATAATCATTCTGTGAATGTTTGAAGAGAAATTGTTGAAAACTGTGGACTCTATTGTGTTTACAAGGATTTTTTAAATCAAATTTTCATAAGGCCCCCTTTTTCCGTGGTCCTTGACTGATCATACCCAATTTTGATAGGAAAAATCCTTATGATGATACAATCATTCTGTGAAAGTTTGAAGAGAATCTGATGAAAACTGTGGACTCTAGAGTGTTAACGAGGATTTTTAATGGACTTTTTCATTATATTTTGATAAGGCCCCTTTTTCCATGTTTCTTGATGGATCATACCAAATTTCGAAAGGAACAACCTTATGATGGTACAATCATTCTGTGAAAGTTTGAATAGAATCTGATGAAAACTGTGGACTCTAGAGTGTTAATGATGATTTTTTAATCAAGTTTTCATAAGGCCCCTTTTCCTCAGTTTCTTGACAGATCAAAATTAATTTTGAAAGGAACGATCCTTATGATGGTACAATCATCCTGTGAAAGTTTGAAAAGAATCCGATCAAAACTGTGGACTCCAGAGTGTTAACGAGGATTTTTAATGGACTTTTTCATTATATTTTCATAAGGCCCCCTTTTTCCATGTTTCTTGGTGGATCATACCCAATTTCGAAAGGAACAACCTTATGATGGTACATTCATTCTGTGAAAGTTTGAAGAGAATCTGATGAAAACTGTGGACTCTAGAATGTTAACAAGGATTTTTTGATTAAATTTTATTTAGGCCCCTTTTCCCAATTTTCTTGACGGATCTGACCAAATTTTGAAAGGAACAATCCTTATGATGGTACAATCATTCTGTAAAAGTTTGAAGGGAATTTGATGAAAACTGTGGACTCTTAGAGTGTTAACAAGGAAAAGTTTAACGGATGGCCAAGGGACGGACGCCAGACGGGAAAAAGCCATTGCAATAGCTCTAGTGGACTTCAGTCGGTAGAGCTAAAAACAACAAAGGAGAATTACTCAAACAAGAGCACTGCCCACGTGTGCCAACGCTTGGCTGCAGGTGCTGGATAATGCAAAAATTCTAAGACTAAAAAGGGGCATAACTCTTACAAAAATGATTTAAGAGTTATCCCCCTTGATAGTCTAGATAGCTCTTGTGATTGTCAGTACACATGCCAAGTTTCATGAGGATATCTTTAACAACAACAGAGATTTGATCATGGTTAAAGTTTGTCACGCCAACACCAACGACGCTCAGGTGATGACAATACCTCGGGTTTTCTCGGAGAACAGCCAAGCTAAAAATAAGCTAGAACGAGTTATGGTTCTTGTGCATTGCACTCTGCAATCATGAGAGGAATATAACTGCCATGTTTCAAGTCAATCGGACAGAGTTATGCTCTGGGCAAAGAAATTAAAAGGGGTTCTCCATACTATGGGTTGCTGATTTGATAGGGAACTTATATTCCAAGTTCCAAATGAATGCCTTCATTAATGCCAGAGATATTTCAAAATGTAAGTTTTTGCACAATAACAATGACAACAAGGCTATGGTAATACCTTAGGTTTTTCTCTGTAAAACAACTGAGCTAAAAGTCAAACAAGAGCCATGTCAGACATGGCCATCCCCTGCCTTAAAAGCTTGATAGTAAACTGAAGCCAGTTAGATTTAGGCTTCTTGTGCACTGCATTTCTTCTCAATGAGTTCGATAATAGCTATTAAACTTTCAGAGATATGCTCAGGACAAAATCTAAGTCTTTAAAATAACAAAGGGCAATAACTCCAAAATTATGCAAGCAAGAGTTGTGGTTCTTGAACACTGCACTTCTCCAGAATGAGATCTATCCACCTATGAAGTTTCAAGTTGATAGCAATTATACTTTCAGAGATATGCTTGGGACAAGTTTAGTGACAGAAAGACAGAATGACTGAAGGACAGAATGACGGACGGAGACCATTACTATATCCCCTTTGCTGAAATGGCGGGGGATAATAACCTGACAGTGTGATCTATAGGAATCAAATTATGGCCAGTTTTAATTGTTGATTTGAAGTATGAGGTAAACTATAAACAATTTTTGCAAATTTAAGGATTGCAGATTGATAACCTGACAATGTGATTGATAGGAAACTATTTCCATACATATATTGATAATATATTGCAGAAAATGTTGGAACGGAGATTGATTGTTACAAGCAAAATACTTTTACCAACATGTTTTCAATCTTGTGCCAATATTTTTAACAGTTTGTCTTGACAATGCATTCTGTAGAAAACTAATGACTTGGTTTTTATCTTTTTCATTTTTTAATTTCTGTAAACTGTCAGTGAATATTCTACAAGCACCATGTGAGTGTTCAGGATGCTCAGTCTATGCATACTGTACACAAGCAAACCCATATTTCATATTCTACAGGTTATTGGTTCTTACTCTTGACCCATTACCACACAACAAAATTTTAGATTCAAAGAAGCTGCAGATGATAATTTCAAGTTCATGTAAATTTAGGCTTTCTGTCTTTTGAGGTAGAAAACATGGATAATGCAGGAATTGCTTGTAACAAGCAATTTTTTTCATATTCCATGATGTTTTCTAAAGGCTCTTTTTATGGGTGGTATTAAAAAGTGTCATTGTGTTGGAATGGGGTTATCCAAACAATCCTGACCTTTTGCACCCCTAGTGAATTATTTCATAGAAAAGATCATGACAAAAAAAGATAGCTTGTTTGTAGCAATTGTACTTTGTCTCACATTTTACACAATAAGACACTTAATATTTCTATTTAATTGCACTGGCCAGTCAAAAATTTTGTTGTTTGGTAAATGTGTGGTTTAAATGAGATCAAACTTAAGAATTACCTTCTTTATCATGTTCCACTTAACCCATTACCACAATTTTCTTGTATACAAGTAAATTCTTCGTTTTAGACAATGTTTTCCGAAATTTTTTACTAGAGAGGCGTTAAAAGGAGGGATTGAGTGGGAATGGGTTAAGCTTCATCAATTTAACCCATTACCAGATGACATTATTATAGATTGGCCAAAATTCAAAGAAGTTGCCCTTGATAAATATTTGTTGATGAAATTTTAAAAAACTAGGCTTTTTTGTGTAGAAATTGTTGTGGATAATTATGTTATTTCTAGTAATTCCTTCATTTTCTACAATATTTTCCACTGCTTTACTGGGGTAGGTAGGGGGGGGGGGGTAGCACCCAAAAGCAGGATTGTATAGGAATGAGTTAAATTGACCAATCAAAGTTGTCGATCAAAGAATCAATTGACCGGTAAGATAATTCATTTAGACCTGAAGTGAACTTTGAACTCTAACATTTGCTGACAATTACGTGAAACCTTTTTGTTGGTTTGGCATCTTAAACATCCTTAATTCAAACTGTAATTACGAAATTTAGTTCACCAACCAACAACTTTACTTTTTTGTTGCAGGGTACTGGCAATAATTTTTTTAAAATCACTATTTATCCCATTCCCACTCAGTGACGCCTTTAGGCGCCCCCAAGGAAAAAGCCTTGGAAAACAATGTGGAAAATGAAGAAATTGCTTGTTACAAGCAATGAAGAATGTGGAAAATGAAGAAATTGCTTGTAACAAGCAATTTCTTCATTTTCCACATTGTTTTCTACCCAGAAAGTTGAAAAAATCCAAAGTTTCATTAACTATAAATTGTTGTCTGCAACTTCTTCCAATTTGAGCCAGTCTAAAATTTTGTTGTCTGGTAATGGGTTAATATCATGATGGAACTTTCTGTTAAAGTCAGAGGGCCTGGCCAGCAGAAAGGATGGGCGAGACCAGCAATCCATCATTTTAGGTATTTGATACAGAAGTAGATACTACCTGTTAAAGCTTGAGGTCATCTTCCATTCCTTCCCAGACTGGTACACGTTCATATACTGTTTAAACACTAACACGTGAATGGTGCCTGCCAGCCCAAAATAGTCGGTCTACAATAGATATGTATCTCTGGGTGAGACAGACTGTTCTGATGCTAAACCTATCTTTGACTCAATGGTGAAAAAGTTGATGTTTGATTTATCTACATACTAAGTCGAAATTCAAATATTTGGATCTGAACAGAACAAACAATTGAAATTTTGGGTGGTTTTTTACCTTTGGTTTAGAAAAAATTGTGGATAATGCAGAAATTACGTTTAACAAGTAATTTCTTCATTTTCCACAATGATTTCCAAGGCTTTTTTCCTGGAGGGTATTTTAAAGCGTCATTGAGTGGGAATGCTTAAATCCTATCATTGTTACATAATCCCATCAGATATCATAAATATCCTTGATATGAATCTCCAATCCATTCTGTAAATTTTCCTGGTTCTTCAAAAAATCTGGGTGAGCATAAAGCATTCACTTCATATGCATAGATATAGACTGGCCTCTTGAGTGAAATTAATACAGAAACTAACACAATTTAAAGAAGCTTGATTGGACTAATGATCACATTACTGAACAAACAAACTTTTCTAATTACTCATTTTTCCAAGTAGTGGGTTCTTCGTTTTACAGGAGTTGTACCGATACTGGACAATTGCTTGCCCAATACAATAGCAGATTCACATAATAGCACTTTTTTGTTAATCCTAAGATCTGGATGTACTTTTGTTCATATCATTTCACATAAGATGATAATATATCAAGTCACTTTAATGGCTACTTAACCAATAATTCTATATTCCAGTATGTATAAAATGAAGAAACTGATTATCTTACTTGGTAGGTCCATGGTCTGTTGGTTTTCATTTCCGTACACTGGAAACGTCTGGTTGTCACTTTTGTCATGAAAGTAGTCCCTGATTTATACTTGGACATATCAATACTCTGTCCAAAATCTATGAGCTTGGCAAATCTCCTCTGACCAGAAAACACTTCAGCAGGGTTGGAAGTATCAGGTAATACTGGACTGAAATTGGAAATAATTCATGCTTCGACAATATCAAATGATAAATAGCTGGCCCTGCCTAAGGACAGGAAGTTCAACTAAGGTAGTAAAATTACTTTGAGAACAAAGTCAGCATTAACATCATAGGTGCAAATTGTTGTTATCATTTGTTGGGAAGAATAATGACATGAAATTCTTCGTACTTGCATATCTGAAGAGTTGTGAATCTGACCTCAGAAAAGGAATCAGATTATAGGAAATACCAGACAATTGCAACTTTTTTTTTCTATATATAGGTGTTTCCAATGAGTGGATTCCTCTTTATTGACCCACTATCACGCCTTCCAGTGCTTTCAGCCCTTTAATTTCAATGCAGTTTTGAGAAAGTAATTTATTTACCCTGTTAACCCATTCCAACACAGCAAAATTTTAGACTGGTCCAAATTGAAAGAAGCTGCAGACGACAATTTCAAGTTGATGGAATTTTGAATTTTTTCGTCTTTTTGGATAGAAAACATTGTGGATAATGAAGAAATTGCTTGATACAAGCAATTTCTTCATTTTCCACAATGTTTTCCAAAGCTTTTTTCTCGAGGGGCGTAAAAAGGAGGGATTGAGTTGGAATGGGTTAAGTGTCTATAAATGAAACATACCTAACCAATTTCCACTTTTTTTTCTCCCCTAAAGAAAATATCTTTGGAAAACATTGCGTAAAATAAATAAATTATTTGTTACAAGCAACAAGCCATTTCCTTGTTAACCACAATATCTTCTAGACCAGAAGAAAATTGAATTAAAAATTCCATCAACAAAACATCTTCTTTGAATGTTGGACCAGTCTAATAATTTGCCTTCTGGCAATGGGTTAATTGCAAAAGGTGAATTGTATGCTGTTATTTTTTATATATATGTGTCCTTGGAAAGGTTAGCACGAATATTTACTTGTCTGCTTGCAGAAAAAAACAAAAAGTGTTTGTGCCAGAAAACAGCCTTTTGAAAGAAGTTGCAGACAACAATTTTAAATTGGTGAAATTAAAATATCTATTTGGTTACATAACATTGTGAAAAAAGAACAAATTGCTTATTAGAAGCAATTCTTACATTTTCTGTAACATTTTTCACACTTTTCCTCGAGAGTCGTAAAAAGGGAGTATCATGTGGGTATGGGTTTATACTGAACTTACAATTGTAGAAATAAGAAGTTATCAGGCTTGATGTCTCCGTGTATAATTTGACATTTGTGCAGTTTCTCCACCATATGTAACAGTTCTATCGTCATATATGCTGTCATGGGTTCTGTGTATTCTGATGTTTCATCATCCTGAGCCTTCTTATACAGATTAGCTAGATCCTGATGAATATATAATAAAGGATATTGAACAAGTGGTCATGAGATACCAAATTTATAAAACAAGTCATCTCTATACAAGGATTTGCCCAGTTTTAATCTATTTAAGATGACACATTTGATAAATTCTGTATTTCATAAGATAATTCATGATTTTCTCCTAATATCTTTGTACAATCTGGGATCCCACCACATATCCAAGTTCACAATTCACTTCTGTCTCAAATTATAACTAAACTGGTCTACGGATATTTTGATTTACAGTGGAGATCTGTCAATTACTAATCTTACAACTACATCACCATGGTGATGACAATATCTTCATGTTTTGCCTAAGAACAGAGAAATAACTCATTTTAAAACAATATTTTTATTAACTGGTCTACGGATAATTTGATTCACAGCAGCAATCTGTTAATTACTAATGCTTACAGCTACGACATTATGGTGATGACAATACCTTAATGTTTTTCCCAAAAACGGAGAAATCACTCTTTTCCAACAATATTTATATTCAATGCCTAAATACACAGGCTGAGAGGTAAAAATTTAGACAATCACTCCTTACTCACCAGTAGACTACCAAGATGATGATAATCAGTTATTAGTACGCTGCCATTCCTGAAGAACCATCCATGGTTGATTTTCATCATAGCTGGCCTCTGTAAGGAGAAAAAGTTGTAACTACTAAAAGGTATAAGACAGACCACGGATGGTAACACTTTAGCCATTACAAGATGACATATTTTTGACTGGTTCAAATTTAAAGATGATGACGATAACAATGTTAAGATAATTGAATTTTAAAAATCTTTGTCTTTTAAGGAAGAAAAATTGTGGATAATGAAGAAATTGCTTGTCACCAGCAATTTCTTCATTCTACACAATGATTACCAAGGCTTCTTGAGGGGTGTCAAAAAGGAGGATTGGGTTAAACATTCCTAGAAACTGAGAACTATGAGTTTCAGGGAATACTGAAAATAGCTTCCATGTTGCAGGTTATTCAGGATCGTATTTCTAGCTTAACACTATGGTAATCAGTTCTTTCGTGAGAGATTTACCCTTAAAAAGCAATTTCATTTTTTCTGAAACTGTTTTTCACCAAATATCTGGATTTACCTCATGTGCATTGAAAATTAAAGCCAAGATTTAATTGTTATATATCGCCTCATATTATAACTTATGATTTAGAGGATCTTAAATAATTAAGGCAGACCTGAAATGATTAGAAATATTTCTCTACAAAGGTCCAAGGAAAAACTAAGCCTGGTGACCAATAGGTCAAATTAATTTGAAATGGTCTAACCTCAAGTTTGGCATGCATATCAGACCCTTACATTTTTGCCTGCTAGACTAACCTAATTTTAAAAAGTAGGTTAGTTTCACCCTTTAGCCCTGTTAGGCTTAACCCATTACAAGACATCAACATTTTAAACTGGTCGAAATTGAAAGGTGTTGCAGTCTTAAATTCAGAGTTTATAACATTTTAAATTTTTCAACTTTCTGGGTAGAAAACATTGTGGAAAATGAAGAAATTGCATGTTGAAAGTAGTTTCATCATTTTACACAATGTATTGTTTTTAGCCTGCGTAGCAATCTGAGGCTAAAGTTACTACGGTAAAATTTCAACCCATGCAGAGTTTAATGTAAAAACATCTAATGCAATAGATATAATATTCTGCCACAAGGTAAGTAGATTGGGGCGTATTACACGAATGCAAGTATAAGTTAATACGCCAGATTGAGGCGAGAAGGTGGAAGGCGAGATATGACTCATTAAAAGCTGTTGGCTTGATGTACAGTACATTCACGTAGTGTTCTGAATTTGGCAAAATTATCAAAAATTGATGGGTAAATGGACAGAAAGGAGATATATAATATATTGGAAATTATTAATCATATATAATCATATCATATTGTTTAGAAAAATAAGGTGTTGTTTTACTCCAAAATAGTATTACAGTGTTAAAACGGTCCAGTTAGACGAAGTTGCTGTATAAATCTGATAAGCGTCGCTGTCGGTTTTACACACAATTAGAATATTGGTCATTCATTGGATCATATTTGCACTGTCTAAATACAGTTTTGTTGTGCTCAGACTTTGTGTCTAAATGGTGTACCTCTGAATTCTACCAAAAAAAAAAAGGTTACACCTTGGATAATCTGACAATCAAACTTTTTCTGCCAAGGTTATACATCTCATGTATACATATCTCAGGCTTTCAGCACTTTGATTCTTAAGGGGTGTTAAATGCGCTTTTGTGGGGGAATGGGTTAAGAATGAGAATTCTTATGGAAAAAGAAAATAAAAAGGTTGGCAGAGCGGCGCCTTTGCCATTGAAAAACCAGAAGAGTGAATGGAATGTAGCCAATAGCATGTGCATATTGTTGATTGATATTGAGTGCTGGATTTGAATCATATCCACCCCGTAGTTTAGGAGAAAATGAGCCAACAAGAAAAAGCTGCAGGCAGATCAACGAACCAACAAGCTACCTCCTTTATTCCCCCTAAACATAGCTTTGGGGGACATAAAGAGGATGAAGACGACAAGTTTCAAAGTGACAGAATTTCATAAATCTCTCTCTTTCAGAGTCAGAAGCTTTGTAGGAAATTTGTTTTTTTTTAAGCTGTATCTTCATTTTTCACAATGCTTTCTAGTGCTGAAATGGTTACCAATATACCAGTAAACCGCAGTCTGTCAATAGAGAAAAACGAAACCTGTAGAATTTCTTTCCTCTTGGGGTGGAAACAGATTCTACTTTAATGTTAGGAAATCTTTTGAAAGTTTTAAAAATGATCGATTTCAGAATGGATTCTTGGGAAAATACTACTTATATATATTTTATTTGAAATGAGAAGAAAACATATTGCAGTAAACGGTTACAGAAAATTTCGAACGATTTTGGTTTTTTCTCTATTGACAGACCGGTAAACCGTCCCACCACTAGAGAGCATTGAGAACAAGGGGCCAATGAAGCCCACAGCTTTGATCAGATTTTGTTGAAACTTTCACAGAATGATTGGAAGGTCATAACTATCATTCTTTTCATAACAGGGTTTGAACTGTCAAGAAACACAGGAAAAGGGTCCTTATGAAAATTTCATTTATAAATCCTTGTTACCAAGTCCAGAGCTTTCATCGGATTTTCTTCAGACATTCACAGAATAATTGTACAATAATAATGATTGTTGATGTTTGCATTAGACCTGATCCGTCAAGTATCACAGGAAAAGGAGCATTATGAAATTTAATTTTAAAATCCTTGTACCACAATAAAGTCAACAGTGTTCATCAGATTCTCTTATGATGGAAAAATCATTCTGTGAAAGTTTGAAGGCAATCAGATGAAAACTGTGGACTCTAGAGTGTTAAAAAAGATCTTTGAATTAAATTTTAATAAGGCCCCTTTTCCTATGTTTCTTGAGGAATCATATCCAATTCTGAAAGGAACAATCCTTATGATGGTACAATCATTCTGTGAAAGTTTGAAGAGAATCTGTTGAAAATTGTTGGCTCTAGATTATTAATGAGTTTTTTTTATTAAAATTTTCATAAGGCCCCTTTTTCCTGTGTTTCTTGACGGATCATACCCTATTACGAAAGGAACAATCCTTATGATAGTACAATCATTCTGTGAAAGTTTGAAGGGAATCCGATGAAAGCTGTTGAATCCAGAGTGTTAATGAGGTTTTCTTAAAAGATTTTTCGATTAAATTTTCATAAGGCCCCTTTTCTTGTGTTTCCTGATGGCTCTGACCCAATTCCCAAAGGACCAATCCTTATGATGGTACAATAATTCTGTAATAGTTTAAATACAATCTAATGAAAACTGTGGACTCTAGAGTGTTAACGAGGATTTTTTAATTAAATTTTCATAAGGCCCCTTTTCCTGTATTTCTTGACAGATCATACCCATTTTTGAAAGGAACTATCCTTATGATGATACAATCATTCTGAGAAAGTTTGAAGAGAATCAGATGAAAACTGTGGACTCTAGAGTGTTAACGAGGATTTTTAATTAAATTTTCATCAGGCCCCTTTTCACATGTTTCTTTACAGATCATACCAAATTTTGAAAGGAACGATCCTTACGGTGGTACAATCATTCTGTGAAAGTTTAAATACAATCTAATGAAAACTGGACTCTAGAGTGTTAACGAGGATTTTTTAATCAAATTTTCATAAGGCCCCTTTACCTGTTATTCTTGACAAATCATAACCGTTTTCCAAAGGAACGATCCTAATGATGGTACAATCATTCTGAGAAAGTTTGAAGAGAATCAGATGAAAACTGTGGACTCTAGAGCGTAAACAAGGATTTTTAATGGAATTTTTAATTAAATTTTTATAAGGCCCCTTTTCACATGTTTTTTGACCGATCATACCTAATTTCGAAAGGAACGATCCTTACGGTGGTACAATCATTTTGTGAAAGTTTGAAGAGAATCCGATGAAAACTGTGAACTCTATCGCGTAAACAAGGATTTTTTAATTAAATTTTAATAAGGCCCCTTTTCCCATGTTTCTTGATGGATCTGACCCATTTTCGAAAGGAACAATCCTTATGTTGGTACAATCATTCTGTGACAATTTGCAGGGAATCCGATGAAAACTGTGGACTCTATCGCGTTAACAAGGAAAAGTTTAACGGATGGATGACGGACGCAAGAAGGGAAAAAGCCATCGCTATAGCTCTAGTGGCCTTCGGCCAGTAGAGCTAAAAATGAAGAAATAGATTGAAAAAACACACTTTTCTAAAAAGCTTCTACAATATTTTCTACCTTATAGGATGACTTGTGACAAGCAATTTCTCCTTTTCCCACAATATTTTCTACCACACAGTATGGCTTGCTACAAGTAATTTCTTCTTTCTCCACAATATTTTCTCAAGCATAAAATAATAGCAACATAAAATCTCGGGTTTGCACAGGAAAGGGGAAATGGAAGGGAGAGGAAATGTATAAATAATTTGATCTTCATACTTACTACATCTACAGTGTCTCTTAAAGCAGCTAGCCTCTTATGGACTTGATGACAAATGTAGAACTCCCAAAACTGACAGGGCTCCTCTACCTACATAGAAAATACAGTAAAAAAAAAAAAAGACCATGACAATCCTACATTGCTCATTGTGAAACTAGAGCTTTCAAGAGGGGCTTGTCACTGAACAAATATCGCATTTTTAAGTTATTTTGCTAAATCAAGGGCAGATAATTCCTAAAAGATTTGAGGGAAAAATAATTTTCATTTCAAGTGCAACTATACACCATAGAGATTCAGTGGTGCAACTGAGTATGAAGGGGAGGAGATGCATATAAAAATACCTGCAATTTTAAAATATTTTGCTAAGTCAATGGCAAGTCATCCTGAAGCAACTTGAAGAATCAAAATAATTGTTTTCTGATGCACAACTCAGGCCTCCTAGTGAGCCCAAACAAAATTAAAGTTTTTTTAAAGGTTCCAATTTTTGAAAATAAAGGCCTTTTAGTGTAAAATATGAAAAAATAAAGTAATTTAAGGCTATTTTCATCAAAATTCTGATTATTTTTTAAACCAACAGTTACACCAAAGTCATTTTTTTTTATTTCCCCTTAAAAATTACTGTGTAATATCTGTCAAATGTGGCCAGCAGTCACAATTGTCCAATTTCGATGTTATCTGTTTCCCTTTAAACAGTCACACAACCCAACTAACTGCTGGCAGGTGTCGTGTTAAAAAATCAGTAACGCATCTGGCTAATCTTGAGCATAAACTTTTCAACATGTGAGATAATCATGAACAAGCCACATAAAAGTGTATTCTTTGAACATGTTTTTGGTTGTAACAAGTGCCCAGTTATGTTGATTAAAATTAATCAAATTTGTTGGATTTAATATAAAGTCTAATTATGTTACCAGTTTGTAAGTTGTACAGATGGGTAGATTTACCACAAAGAAAAAGTTTGGTCTTTCTTCATTTTCCACAATGTTTTGAAAATCTTTTTTTTCCCTTCCTTTTCTTCTATTTTTCTGAGGGATGTAAAAGGCGGGATTGTGTGGGATTGGTTACGGGGCTGGATCTGAATATTCTTTTTACTCTGTGTCCATTATGTAATTCATAGACTTTATATAAGGGTATTTGGGAAACATACCGTTGTAATAGAAAATCTTCCAAGAAAATAAATTCAATGGAACGTCAGTCTTGATCATAAGTCATTTGACCCTTTATTTTGTAACATATTATCTTACACCAACCATAATGTCCCACAAGTGTTTCAACACTAGGCAAACGCGTCAATGATCTCCAGTTTCTCAATCCCGTCGATCCTTTTTTTCTGAGTTCGGATTTGGGCAAATTAAAAAATAAAATGACAAATAATTTGTTACGAATTCATAAACATTGGTGCATTTACTATTTTTTGTTAATTAAAACACTTTTAGGTGGCCATTCCAATAAAATGACATGTACTTGTATCATGACTACTCTACGTCGACAGGGTTGTAGAAAAAGACTGATCTGTGTTAAGCAGCCAACTGTCGTATGTGGCCAGTTTTGATCTGTCCCTTGGCTGGCTACAAAGGCAGGTTCGACTGTATAATGTTTGAATTATGCAATATAATACATATCTTATTTATGTGTACACCTATTTTCTGTTAAACTACATGTAAAAGAAGGGAAAATGCAGAACAAAATCCATAACTTGCTTTAAGCTTGCAAGGCAACCAGTCAGAGCAAATATAAAGGTTTGCTTTGTTTCTATGTGAAAAGGGTAGTGCCCAGGCCGAGCCCAAATGGGATCCCAGGGACACTCTTTTATCAAATTTGTAGGGGGGCACATGCAAAATATCAAACCCCAGGTCTTATTGGTAGCTGAGCGAAGACTTTTAAAAGATTTCCTACTTCATTTCTATGAAATTTAAGGTGTGCTTGAGCAGAAATCAAATTTGACTCCAGGGACATTCTTTTAACAACTTTTGTCAGGAGAACTCCTTGTTTGTTTCTGTATCAAACAGTTTAAGCCTTTCTGTTGCCAAGAGTTTTGACAGAATTTGGTTCTTTTAACAAATTTAGGAGAGCTTCACCTAGGGATCATCCCTGCAAAGTTGCTTAGTGGTATTTGAGGAGATTTTTTTTTTAAGGACTTGTGGTTAGACAGCCATAAATAATCATAATTGAATCCTCTTAGCTGCAACTCTGATAAAAGTAACCCACTGCTTAATTGTAATTCTTTATGCGCTGACATTAGATTTAAAGAACAAATGGCTTCTTTTACTAGCAACTTTTGTTAATTGCAACAAAAGTGTTGACATATAGGTGTTGCTATTAACAGGATTCTAGTGAATAATCTAGATTCCTTGAATAGTAAAGAAGAAAGTGTTTGGTTTTGGGGCTTTATTTCATTTTGCGGGAGGGTAAATCTCGCAAACACACAGCAAGCTTTATCACCTGATTAGTGAATAAGATGTTTGACTTTCCAAGATTTTTGAGTTGTTAAAATTGCCATTTTACTTCTCTTAAAAAGTCAATTTCACAAGGCCTTTAGATCACAGGGCTTGTTGCACCTTAGCTTAAAATTGGTATTACAAAATCTTAACTAAGTAACAAAAATGGCCCACAGCCATCCAAAATTCATAATTGTTGTCCATTGAAGAAAGTTTAAACTGTACCTTCACTGCCTCTTTAGAAGATTCATTTGTGATATCAAAGGTCATTTCATTTTCATTCTCAGCCACAAACACTTTCGCAAATCCTCCCTGTCCTATCTTAGAAATTATTCTGTACATCTGCATTCCTGAAAACATAAATATTAACCCTCATCATGCCGAATCCAGAATACTATATATTTAGCATAGGGTATATATGCAGTCTGATCTTAGTCGAAAGCTTGTGCTTCCAGTCCAGTCCTAAATGCACAAAAAAAAAAAATTAAGAGAAATCAGTCTTCTTGACCTTTGACCTACATGACCTTCAACATACAGGGCATCTGTAATCATGGCCAACAAAAGTGTTAAGTTTAATGATCCTACATCAAATAATGACTGAGTTACTGATCTGGGATATAGCAAAAGTTGTAAAGATCAAGGGCAGGTAATTCTTGAGCTCATCACAGAGTCATGAGGTTTCAACTTGCAATATTTCTAAATATTGTATAGAAACTTTTTGTCATTATACGGGTAGCCATAAATGGCCAACCCCTCCAAATTATGAAAAACATTCAGTAAAAATTTTTATCCAAAGCAGTCAATAATTGTAGGGGATATATAATCACAATAACTTAAAGATGAAAGCCCCACTCAGAGTAAAAATGGTTAAAAAATTGGAAGATATACACAAGGAAACATGATGACAGCTATTCAGTGTAAACTTCATTCCGACAAATTGAGATGTCAGCCTCTTGTGTATATTTGTTTTTTCTGTACTATATTTCTTAGGGATATTTTTGTCAGTGTATCAAATGCCGTTTTTTTATTTACAAATTCCCACTAAATGACGCTTTTTGACACCTTTCAAGAAAAATAATTGGGAAAAAATTGTCAAAAATGAAGAAATTTATTACTTTTCACTTTCAACAATGTTTTCTACCAAAAGAGAAAAAATTTCCAAAATTGTGATCTCTAGAGTGGCAACAAGGAAATTGTCGATAAGGTTCTTTTCCCTTGATATAAGTCAGAATGTCTCTGTATTCAACAGGCTTATTGCCCATGACTATACTATCACTTTCAGCAAGTTTGAGAAAGATTGAGCCAAAATTGTGATCTGTAGAGTGGTTAAACTGATTTGCTGATACATGATGGAAATTCAGGTATCCGATAAGCTTACCATGAGCACGTTTTGCTCAGACAAGCTAAAGGCAAATACTTCTTCTAAGTGTATGAAGACATAAAATATGCAATTCCAGTTTACTGTAAATGTGTAAATGGTGTATTCTGTATTTGGAAATTGAATGTTAATCAGTCCATACATGTATACATACACAAAAACTTTGAAGTCTCAGAAACTAACTATCAACTTATTTCCCTTTAACATACTTCACTCTACTCAGAGGATTGTAATAAATCTGCCATTCAAGAATGGCAATTTAAAACCTAGAGAGGCTTGAGCGCCTGTATCAGTCCACAGGCATGAATGTACTGATTAAGGAAATTTTTCATGAATTCAATATAAACTGAAGGAAAATAAATCTAAGTCACTGAAATCTTTGAAATGGTTCTGGAGAAGCATTTCAACTTTATCATTGTTTTTTGAAAAGTAAAGTTAAGTTCTGTATTATCCATTCACTGGGGAAGATGAAAAGGTATTCATAAAATTTAAAAATGTTCCTTGTACACCATATATGGACATAAGCCACTACAATAATAGCCTAGCTTTTCAACCAAGCAAAATCATATGACGGAATCCAACAAACAGTCATCTGAGGATTATTCCTGTGAAATTTGGTTGAAATCCATCAACAGTCCATTTTCAGTATATACCAAATATGGGAATAAGCCCTGCCCATTTAAGCCATATTTTTCTTACAATCAAAATTCTTTTTGATAATCTGATAAAGAGTCATTAAACGATCAATTTGGTAAAAATTTGGTTAAATCCATCCAATTGGTTTCCGAGACAAAGAATTTCAAAGCTTTTACAAAATATAGAAATCAGCCCCACCCATTAAAGCCATATTTCTCATCTAATTAAACTTTTCTGAAGGAATCTGATAAAGGGTCACCAAAGGGTCATTTCTGTAAAATTTGGTTGAAATTCATCGACTAATTTCTGAGAAGATATATTTCAAAGCTTTCACCATAATAAGGAAATTAGCCCCACCCATTAAAGCCATATTTTTCACCCTATCATCATTCTTTGAAGGAATCTAATAAATGTCAACACAAGAATCATTTCTGTAAAAATTTGGTTGAAATCCATTAAATAGTTTCTGAGGAGCAGATTTTTAAAGATTTTACCATGTATGGAAATTTACCCCGCCCATTAAAGCCATGTTTTTCATCCTATAAAAATTCTTTGAAGGAATCTGATAAAGGGTCGGCCAAGTTACATTTCTGAGAAATTTGGTTGAAATCCATCCATTGGTTTATGAGAAGAAGATTTTTAAAGGTTTAATCATATATGGCAATGAGCCCCGCCCTTTAAAGCCATGTTTATCATCCTATCAAAATTCTTTGAAGGAAACAGAGGGTCACAAAAGGATAATTTCTCTGAAGTTTGGTTGAAATCTGTTCAGTACTTTCTGTGGAGAAGATTTTTAAAGGAAATGTTTAAGGATGGACGGACGACTGGAAGGGCAGATGGAAGGACAGATGCACACACGCACAAAGGACACAATGCCATGACAATAGCTCTCATGCTTTCAGCCAGTCGAGCTAATGTACAGTCTAAATTATTGTCATTTGGAAATGGGTCATCATCAATCTCACCAAGAGAAATTACAGATCCTTTTCTCATATCTGGCAGGCTATCATCACTCTGCTCATAGTTATCATACATTGACAATGGCTCCTTCAGATTACTCAAGATTTGATCTTTCAGTTCTGAGTCAAATGGGTCTTTGGGATCATAAAGACAGATTGACATGGACAGAAAATTCTCGGTTTTCTCATCCATATCAGGTGGTATGTATGTTGAAATATCGATCACATGTGTGTTAGAATTGTCTGCTTCATTTAGAGGTCTCAGTTGTAGCAAGGCCATTGTGTCCTCAGGGGTGACATAACTGCCAGGAGTACCAACATTACCAGGCGTCCCATCTATTGTGGTCAAGGTGGGGACATGACGAGTCATAAATGATTGCTGACCACTTTTACTGCTGGCTCCAGAATCTTCAGAAGATCCTTCCATTATGGGGCTGGAAATAGAAGTCCAAACTAACTTGATCTATCACTACACATTACCAGAATTTTCACAAGACAGGCTTATACCCACCACCAGCATTTTGTCACTCGAGCAGTACTGTTGACCTTTGACCTACTGTAAATCAGGTTTTATTATAGAGGGTTTATTTTCACTAATTTTTGCGAGACAATGAGCTCGCAAATTCACGAATCTTGCTTAAATTGAACCATTTTGTACAGAAAAATATGGAGATGTCCAAAGTAAGCTGCAGACTGACGCAGATCAAATGATTTACCTATTTCGGCATTATCCCTCTTTATTTCATTCAGATGGGGACTATAACCTTCTCGGCATAAATACCAAATAAATCAGATTTGAAAACAGGCCGAATATTTACCAGACGAAAAAAAAAAAAAAAAATAAATAACCTGCCAAGTTACTCCAATTAGTCTATTGAACATGTATATAAACATAACAATGGAAAGCAGACGAGGTGATAAAATTCTAGCCATCTACAATTAGACCTCAAAGAGCTAAAAAGTTGTAACTGACACTTTACTGCATAGACTCTTAGAGCCTTTCATCAAATTGAAAGTGGGCGATGCTAAATAAATCAATGAAAATCAAACGATTGTTTTGACATGGGATATAATTATTTCATCTTTTGACAGTTTGTTAAACCTAGTATCATATGCGTAAGTGCTTTAAAGACATAAGCCCATATACGGCCAGAAACTTCTTTTTGATAATGGCTTTTTAGTTCTTTCAAAAAAATAAATCAATAAATAAATACAAATCCTTAATCTGTTATGTATAATTTGCTATCTAACAGCGAGTTCAGGAGAGAAAACGTCATACTATTAGAATAGAGGATATATTAAAATTGTTTTTAAATGGATAACAAGTTATTAATCTTTTCCAAAGGCGGTTTCAAATGGGGCTGTAATTGGATATAGATTTTTTTCTTTGCCGGTATTTCCGTGGGTTTTTACGGAAATTACCAAAGTACCATACGGCCACTCGCGAATTCATGAACTTGCTAATAAGTCTTAGGGTTCTGCTCGCGCAAAAATAAGACGACGCAAAAATTACCCAATTTACAGTATGTGGCCCAAAATAATAGGACACTTCCTTGAATCATTGGCAGCAATGAGTTTTCCTGGTTGTAGATCAGTTGGTTCTAGATTTAAAGCATGGAAACGAAGTCTTAGGACAGACAAGCAAACTGGACAGGAAGACAGACATGGTGAACCCCCTCTACTTCGTAGGCTGGGGATTTAAGGAGTCAAGATCAGAAACAGGAAAGAAATGACAAGTTCAAATACAGTATAAACTTCTAAGTATGTAAATTCATGTAATGTTAAGATCAAACTATGTCAAAACAAATAAACATCACAGGTAATAATATGTTACTATTTTCTGAACACAATCAAATAAAATCTCAACTATGGTCAGCTATGTTGTTCTAATCCTATCACTTGTTCTGTGTTTTCATTTAAACTCTTAACTAATTTTCCCCCCTTGATTATGTAAATATTGACAGCATGCCTTCTTTTTCAAGCTACAAAATATTGCTGGCAATCTATAGTTACCTTAGACCCTTTTGATTGGCAGGATTGGAAGAATTCAGTGACCTGTTTGATTCGATATCGGTCTTCTGATCAGTAGATTGGTTCTCACTCTCTGGCATTTCTACATCAGAGGTGTTCATCATGCTCTCTGACGTGTTATCCATTGCCCTGGATTTGTTGAATGGTGTGGATGCAAACTTTGCAGCTGCAGCAAAACTAAGATGAGATCCAAGTGGTGCTAGTGTGATATCGTCTCTGGCGTGTGATTCTATACTATCCATGTTTTCTTCATCAAAGAGAGTGTTTCCCTGTTAATTAAAAGATTTGTGACAAGGCCCACACAAAAAAACCATCTCAGAAATGTAAACTAAAGAACCATGATGGTCCTAAATCACTCACCTGAATCATCTGCTGTTAAAAAAAAGCAACTGGAGCCAAATAATTACAACCAGTTTCATGAAGATTAATTCAAAACTGTAGCCTCTATAGTGTAAACACATAAATTGTCATTAAGGCCTCTTTTCCCATGTTTTCCTATAGAACATTTTCTGTGTTTTCTAAAAGAACCTTCCTAATATCAATAGAGTTCATCCTTAACAATTATTCTGGCAAAGTTTCATGAAGATTGAGCCAAAATTGTGCTCTCTAGAGCGTAAACACAGAAATTGTCATTTAGGCCCCTTTTCTTGTGGTTTCCAATAAAACCCTTATGACCTAACAAGTGGCCAAGTTTCATGAAGATTGGATTTAAACTTTGGCCTCTAGAGTGTAAACATTATAATTGTTGACGACAGATATTCAACAATCACAAAAGTTCACAATGAGCTCAAAAGACTGACCAGGGTTAAGCCTTTGAGTCAGCAGATTTTCTGAAACCTTTACTTTATAAAATTTTTTAAACTGTTTCCACAATCCCACAGACTTTCAAGAAAAACGATTGGGAAAATGTAAGGGAAATTTTTAAAACACATCAACCTAAAATTATCATCAGCAACTTCTTTCAATTTTGACTTATGTAGAATTTTGTCTTTTGCTACTGCCATAAAATATCATGCCTAATTCAGGGTGCCCATTCACGTACTGCAGTACGTAATTCACGTACTAATACGTCGGTTCACGTACACATCTTTCACCAAGACGTGCATGAACGTACAGAAAAATAAATGGATGTAGAAACAAAAATGCCATTACGTGCGTGAGCATTTAAAATTATTAGCGTACAAAACGAGAAACTCTACGTGCGTATTTTTCCCTAAAAATCCAAAAGATTGCAAGCAAAGTAGACAAAAATCGCATCAGGAGCAAGTGATTTCCCTTTTCGAGGGGAACCATCGCTTCTTTCTTGCCTGTTTTCTACATAGAGAATAGGGGAACCAGCAGATGGAAAAGTTCGTATAATGCGGATCTTGATGGCCTGACCAGGTTGTTTTGAAATAAGTCCAAAGTTGCGCTATTTTTCAAACAAAACGCAAGATATTTAACGGGTTTTGGGCGAGAAACTGACAATAATTCGCACCATAGGATTTGTTTTCAAAGAGTTTCTCTCGCGAGTTTCGTTGTACATATAAATCAGGCGTGACAAAATGGAACCGTTGATTTAACGTTGTATTTTCGTTAAATCTACGTATTTGCGGTCTGCAAAACGTCACAACAAAACCTATTCTCTTTCTCCACAAATGGTGACTTTTGGACAGTGATAAGGCTAGTTGATATTTTTTGTACCAGACTTGTTTCAATACCAGAGTTTGAGCTAACAATGAGCTGACATGCCTGGTATGGTCTGCTCCAAAATGCCTTCCCGCCCTCGTAATTCACCTGTTATAGTTGTTTAGCCATCACTCTCATATCCCATTCAGCCCTTCCAAACTCCAATTACTAAGAAAAAGTGAATTGTCAAAAATAAGCTTTGCTTTCCTTCGCTCTAGTTTATTTGAAACTGGCAGATGACGTGTGATACTTATTTACTGATTATTAAAAAGTAGATTATATAACTATAACATTGTCATTTGGTAAAGGGTTTAGATTAGTATGCCGTATGGTGTACCCTTAACTCTGAAAGTAAAGGGTACACTGTACCCTCAGATTTTTCTTTGTACCCCCATTTCAAAACCTAAGGGGTACATGTACCCCCAAAATGAAATCCCAGTGGGCATGCTGCTAATTGTCTTGTGCTTGATCCACCTCATATTCATATGCCTTTCTAATATATTTCCAGGAAGATCCTTTCTTGTATTTCCCTTACATTTCTTATAATTTAATGCCATCAAGCATTCTCAATTTTTGTTCATGGATGTATGGAAAAAAATTCAGCCAATCAAAACACTTGAATCTTGAAAGACGAAACTAAAATCAAATGATTTATGTTATGTTTATTTGTGGGTTTTGTACTCCAAAATCATTCAGAAAAACATAGTAGCCAAAGTGCCTACTTTTAGGAAATTTTCTAATCTTATCTTTGCTCACACAATATTGACTTTTCATCCTGCATATTATCAACGAGCATGGAACTCGGCATCAACGTATGTCAATTCTGCTAGTCTTCAAATTACCACAATTAAAAAATCTGACTAGTTGAAATGGAAATCGCTTTATATGAACACTCAAATAAAGGTCAATTGATTTGAAATATAGGGAAAAATCAGTAGAAAAATGAAGAAGCTTGTATGCTACCTTACCATTAATCTTTTTCAATAATAACAGATGGATTGATTGCGGTCTATACCCCTTTCAATATTTTTTCATTTTGGATGCTGGAGAACTTTACCTTTGATTCCTGGTATTTTTCATACAACAACATCCCATTTTTGAGAGACAAGAGACCATGCCAGATGTCAGAAAGAATGTTGGCCGTCAAACCTGAGCCTATAATTTCAGTCTAACCCAATTCAATCTGAAGTAACCACTTAGCAGTAATCATTATAGATTTAGTCTACCATTATAACTAGACATTGTCGCAAAGAGGACTAATACCCCCAACAGTGCTTGTCCATATACAAGTGCTATCTGCAAAAGGGCCATAACAAAAATGAACTTTTTCAATTAAAGGGTCATAAATCCGTCAAAAATAAATGGACAATAATCAAAATAGAATATGCACATGTCTGACTTATACCGAGTCTTTCTGAAAAATTTGAATCAAATCCGTCCAATGGTTGCTGAGAAATTGAGCGGACACGATTTTTCACCAAAGGGCCACGACTCCATCAAAAATCAATGGATTGCAACCAAAATAGAATATGCACATCTCTGCTTGATACTTATTACATCAGTGAAGTTTAAATCAAATCTGTCCAATGGTTGTCCAGAAATTGAGCGGACACGGAAAAGCTACAGACAGATGGACGGATGGACCGACCGACAAGCTGACTCCTATATACCCCCCTAACAAAGTTAAGGGGGGTATAAAAATTATGGTCTGAGTAAACACACTCAATACAAGAGTGTCTCCTATGGGTACCTATCGGCTCATTTTGGGACCAATGAGTAGTTAGGCAGGGGGAACACTTATTGAGGTCCATTCAATAGCAATATGCTATGGGGATGTCAAAGTGGAACTGGTAGGCAGACAGAACTCCTATTAACACATTACCAGACAGCAAAATTTCAAACTGGTTCAAATTGAAAGTAGTTGTAGACATATTTTCAAGTTATGGACTTTGAAAACCTTTGTCCTTGTGGGTAGAAAAAATTGAGAGAAATAAAGAAATTGTTTGTTATTAGCAATTTCTGCTTTTCTACAATGTTTTCAAAAGCTTTCAGAGGCGTCAAAAGGCAGGCTTGTGTGGGAATGGGTTAAGTTGAGTGATCAAGATGATTTGACAGTGTCAAAAACTCACCCTTTTCCCAGACCTCTGTGTAACAGACGTTGCTTGAGAGTGAACTGGACTTGTTACCATTGCAGTGTTCGTCTGTTTGGATGGAGAGCTATGAAGATAATACAAGCACATCATTATAATGACTCAGAATAATATGTTGAAAGTGGTTAAAGGCAGAGAATATAGCCCATGGATTTTGCAAAGACTGCATCGGAACAACTCATCATTTCTAACTCATTTCAATACCATAAAGTTTGTCACAATTTCTTAATTCCATTTTTTTTGACATTGTGAGAAAATATGCTCATGTTTACATCAAATGAAGCAGTATCTTGAGAAGTATGTGTTATTTCCATCCACATTAATATCATTTATTATCTCTTTCTGTACAATCCCTAGCTTTTACGTCCCTGTGATTCTATAATCAAGAAAAATTGTGAGAAAAAATAAAAGAAATTGCTTGTAAGAAGAAATGAATTCTTTTTCTACAATAATTCAGTTGGTTACTTTTCAAATTGCACTCCCATTTTAATTGTCTTCAGCAACTTCTTTTAATTTGAACACGCCTAAAATTTTGAAAAACAGGAAAGGGTTAAATGTAGTCTACAACTTTTTACTTCAAATAACCATACCATCTTTTATATTAACCCTTTCCTGTTTTTGGAAATTTTAGACTAGTCCAAATTGAAAGAGGTTGCAGACGACAATGAAAACTGGATGCTATTCGAAATGAAACCATACTATGTGGTAGAAAATATTGTGGAAAAAGGAGAAATTGCTTGTTACAAGCAATTTCTCCTTTTCCACAATGTTTTCTCGAGTATTAAATCACAGGAACGTAAAGTCCTGTATTTGAACGGGAAAGGGTTAATTTTCATTAATGCATTTGGGGGAAATTACACTATCAAAACATTATGGATAGCTGACAAAATTGTCACACTTTTGCCATTTCTACCTAATTTCTAACTTAATATAAATGGATGATTTCTCTTTCTTTTTTTTTTTTTTTTTTGACATAGAATAGGATGTTTTGGGGATTTTTTCTTAAGTTGGATACATCAAAAAAAATGGAATTGTCAAGTTTTGTAACATCATAAAGAAATCTGTGCATCAAAATTGCAAGAAATGAGTAGTAGCAGAAACACAGACAGGCATATTGAAAACATACTTTCATTTCTTGCATTTGACTTAATATCACACAAGTTCTAGTAAAGACATAGATTCATTTCATTTATGTTTAGAAAGATGAATAATTTTGCTACCATTTTTAGAGATTAGAAAGTAAAATGGCTTTGTTATGTTTCAAAAAAACAGCAAGTATCTCTCAGGCGGCAGTATTTAATCCTATTCCCACACAATCCTGCCCTTTTATGCTCTAAAGAACACACTCAAGGAAAACATAGTGAGAAAAGCGGGATCTTGCTTGCAAACAAGAAATTTCATATCCTAAACGACGGAGTTTTAAAACTTTATCTGCAAAACATTTCCTCTGCAATGTCTTTGAGTTTTGACCCATCAAAATTTTGTATTCAGATAAAAGGTGAATGAAAAATGTTGCTTAACCATTTCAGACAACAGTATTTTGGACTTGTCTAAATTCAAAGAAGTTGCAGACAACGATTTGAAGATGACATTCTAAAGACTTTTGTCTTTAAGCATTTAACATACTATTACGCCCGATGAAGTATGATCATAGAAAATCTTTGTGGGAAAAGGAAATGTTGCTTTAACAAGTAACTTCTCCTTTTCTCACAATGTTCTCTACTTTATTTGGCACTTATTTTTTAATTTCAGCACAAGTACAAATGTTGTCTGCATCTTTTGTCAATTTGGACCAGCTAAAATTTTATCATCTGGTAATTGTTTAAAAGTAGGAAACGTTGTGTATAATGAAGTTATCGCTTGTAAGTAGTATTTTTCTTGAGGGTAATGAAAAAAAAGCAGGCTTATGTAGGAATGGGTTAAAAGAACTGGTTGCTCAAGGAAGGAGGGACTGTTTTATACCTATTATCAGCTACATCATCCTGAAGAATCCCAAATGGTAATCTCTTAGACTTGTTACTCTGTTCATTCTCATCAAATATCACAAACGCTTCTGAATTTTGCTTGAATGTCTGGGGCTCTGGCTTCCCTTGATTCTCATCAAAAATAGTGAATGGTGCAGGGGCAGACTGTTTGTGTTGCCGACTTGATGTATTTTGATTTTCTTCAAAAATTTGGAATGACATTCCACCTTCTCCTTGCCCTGCACAACCTAGAGCTGAAAAACATTTTAGTTTCATGTTTGAATTTAGTTTTTCAATAAGTAAAATGTAATTTTTCAATTTGTTGAATTTCATTGAATGGCAACATTTTAACCAAGATATTTAATTTCTCTGTTAAACATTATTCTTCAAAAGAATGTGTCAGTGAGAACAATATGACTGATTACTGGCCACGCCAAGCTCCAACAGGAAGTTTGACTTTAATATTAAAAGGCATTTTTTGCAAAATTTATTGTCCGTCACATATAACAAAAAGGAAAATGGTTGGTTGGAGAGCTAAATGTTATAGCTACAACTCGAATAAGTTGAAGTTATGATGTTTAAGTCACAAAACCAACAAAAATGTCTAACAGAAAAGTCCGACTATGCTGGAGTTCAGATAACCCATTCCCATATGATAAATTTTAGACTAGTTGCAGATGACAATTTAAAGTTGATGAAATCTTTAAAATCTTTGCCTATTGGGGTAGAAAACATTGTGGATGATGATGAAATTGCTTGTGACAAGCAATTTCTTCATTTTCCACAATGTTTTCCAAGGCTTTTATATTGAGAGGCGTTTAACCCATTCCAACACAGTGGAATTTTAGATCGGTCCAAATTGAAAGAAGCTGCTTACGACAATTTCAAGTTGATGGAATTTTGAACTTTTTCGTCTTTTTGGATAGAAAACATTGTGGATAATGAAGAAATTGCTTGATACAAGCAATTTCTTCATTTTCTACAATGTTTTCCAAAGCTTTTTTCTTGAGGGGCGTAAAAAGGAGGGATTGAGTTGGAATGGGTTAAAAGCGTGTGGGATGGGTTAAATTTAGGTCTGGATGAATCATTAGATTGGTCTATCAATTTCTTGATTGACAGCCGAGTTCCGCCAATTTTAGAAATTAGTTCCTTTGTTGAACATGACAGTTCAACATTCAAAACCACTGACAGAAGATACATGACAGCAATACAAATTTAACCCTAAAGGGGCGTTGTGTGGTAATGGGTAAAAGTAATTAACAATGGAAAAAGGAGAAATTGCTTGAAATAAACGTCTCCATTGGTCAGTATTTTCCTGATTAACCCATTCCCATACAAGCCCTCCTTTTTACGCCCCTCAAGAAAAAAGCTTTAGAAAACATTGTGGAAAATGAAGAAATTGCTTGTATCAAGCAATTTCTTCATTATCCGCATTGTTTTCTATCACAAAAGACAAAAAATTTCAAAATTCAATCAACTTGAAATTGTCGTCTGCAGCTTCTTTCAATTTGGACCAGTCTAAAATTTTGCCGTGTTGGAATGGGTTAAATGGCATTTGTTGTTCAATCTATGAACACTATGAAATTGTCTTCTCTATTTTTTTCAATCAGGACCAGCTTAAAATCTTGAAGTCTAGGAAAAGGTTAAAGGACTTACTAGACGTATTTGAGAGTGCCAGTTGAGAGTGGCCAACATCCATAGCCCCTTGTCTGATTCCTGTAGTGTTGGACTCTGGCGAGGAGTTAAACATACCTCTCACCAGCTTCAGGGCCTCTTTGGTATTGACAGTGGGAGAGGCTGCACCAAATGTAACCTGAAGGAATCAAATCAAAAGAAGTTGTAGCTATATAGGGTTTTAGCCTGATATCAACAAAGTTGGGTCCCAAGGACAGTATGTGTCATAAGGGTCCATGCTTAACCCATTACCACACAACAAAATAATAGACTGGTCCAAATTTGAAGAAGTTGCACACAACAATCTCAAGTTGATGAAATGTTTAAAATCTTAATATTTTGAGTTAGAAAACATTGTGAATAATGAAGAAATTACTTGTAACAAGCAATATCTTCATTTTCCACAATGTTTTCCAAAGAATTTTTCTTGTGAGCTTACAAAAGCGTCACTGTGTGAAAATGGATTAAGGTTTAGAAATCCCTGATTTCGACATTGACTTTTTTTTAAAGCTTTGGAAATGTTTTTATATAAATAATGAAGTTCTAGTAGTTATATGTGAACAAAGTATTGGAACAGGTATGACCTTCTATGGCTCAACTTCAGGAAAGAATTGAAGACTGTTCAAACAGTTTTTTATTCAGCATGACATGAATCCAAACTACCTCTTTTCCTGTCACAGCCTTTATCTAAACAAGAGCACTGCCTTCAGGTGCCTACGCTCGGCTATTGCACTGTATGGAAACTCTGTACGTCAAAAATGTTGGGTGCTTTCAAGATGGCCGAAAGGGATTTGTATAAAGGAACGCCTCATTTATTTCTGGTCAGAAACCATTAAATATTCATTTTCATACAAAGAGTTGGATATCATCATGAAGGCATTTGGTTGGAGAACCAATGAGTATAACCCTTTTGAAATGATATAGAACCATTTGTCTGTAATGTTTGACTGAACATGGTGTCTTGTGCCGTCGAAAATCGAAGCGAGAGATTTTGAAAAATTGGCCTGTATTTCCGAATGCAGAAGGTTCCTAGCAAAGGCACATACCTTGACGGGAAGAAAAATTACTGATCTTCACTACAACACATAAATAATTTGTGTCTCTAGTCCACTTTTGTTGTAAATTCACTTTGAAAAATTGCATAGTGTACTGTTCAGTGCAAACCGAAACTGACCTGCTGTACTGTTCGGTGAAACAAATTTCTGTGCGTTTGGGGGCAGATATGACCCCCAAAGTCTGTACGCTTGGTTTTGGAGAACAAGATCATGTAACTTGTTAGTCTCACATATGAAATTGTGTTGAACTATTGAAAATCCCTTTTAATTTCGTTGTAGTGTTTCAACAATGGGTGAAGATAATGATCAAATTTCAGTCTATCTATTCATTATCTTTTTCTGATTGGGATCTGGTGGCTTACTGTCACCTTCTTTTCTGATGATACATTTTACATGATATATTTCAAGTGATCATGTGTTTTAGTCGTATTGAGAAGATTCATAACCATTTCTCCAATTAGTATTAAAGTTTTTAGTTGTTTCATTAGTACTTGACATGTTAAATGGCTGAAAAAATAACCTAAATGAATTTCGGAGACAATCCAAAAACCTTCTAAATTTCAATAAATATTTATTCCTGTTGATAAGATCAAATCTATTCCACGATACTGTTCCGTACACTGGTATACCTCATTGCACATAGCTATAACGCTTTTCCCAATGTTAAACACAGTTTTTTAAGTACATGTATCTACAAGCTTCTTGAGTTGTTAAACTGTCACAAAATTCATAAATAGCCTCGGGCGAGAGACTGATTATCGCCACTCTCCCTGATGCTATTTGTAGATCTGTCATTCAATAAAAGCCTATGTTGGTCAACCGTCACAATGACAATAAGAGTTATGAATTATAATCGTCACAATGAGTGGTGACGATTAGGCATTAGATAGCAGACTGTTAAAGTGTGTCTCAAATTCAAAAATTAAGAAACTACCAAGGAATGACACCAAAAGACTTGATTCTTGTATTCTTGTAATAAAAGTGGGCCAGCCCACCGAAATAATGAGAACCGAACCTTGGCAAACAAACTTTGGACTAGCAATAATATTATTAGTGCGACACCAGAATGATAAACATGGCTACATCAGGGGTGGATCTCCTATGCATGTTGAACTAAACATTATGTTTGAATGTTAGCCATAGAATTTTTAGAAAACAAAGACCAGTTGTATAACAACTGTTGATCAGGGTTTCTTTAAATGAAGGCCATTCTTGGATTTACTCTATTGAATACTATCTAGAAATATATTAGTCCTTATCATTGTTTTACTTGGACTTTTTCTTTGCACTAGCTTGTTTTAAGTTCAGCAATATAATTCAAAGTTTAGAGCTGAAAATGTTTTTTCTATCTTTTTCTATCTTAAAATACATGTACATTTATCAGTTATTTCTCAACCATACACTAATACCATAATGAGGTTATATTTATCTATAACTATCTAAACTGGAAATTTGTTTTTAAAAAATCGCAGCTGTCCAATACTGGACTGAATAAAACCAATGGTAATGAAGTGAAAGGACCAATGTACGATTTGGCAAACACAGGGACTTGTCATGGTTGATTTTGTACGTAAATATAGACCTATATTATAGTCTTTATTACATATAGCAATCAATTGTGACATGTCAAAGTTTTTGCACGACGATGACAACAATGACACCAAGGCTATAGCAATACCTCGGGTTTTCTCCGAAAAGCCGAGCTAATAGAAGAAACTATAAATAGTACAAACATTAAATTTGTAAAGATCCTAATGAAATTGTGCATAACTAAATTATGTTAATACAAATTCCACTATGGCAAATTTTTGAATGTTGGCAAATGGAAATGACAATTCTGAAATCATAGTTTGCCCTTCCAGGTGTTTGTATCAGAAAGGGCTTCAAGCAATTATCAAAGGTCAAATTCATTTACAAAAATTCTAACAAAGTACTGCATCTTATGATGATACAATAATCCAAAAGGAAACTGCTGACTTTATAGAGTTAACAAAAAAATTGATCCACCTGGAACAGAAAATATGTATGGTTGCTTAGTCAGACCCTTGATTACTGTATCAAAATTGTCAAAATTTTAGATTAGATTTTTTTTACCTACAGTGAGTTCTTGTTTTGTGGAAGTGAAAATGATATTTGATTGTTCCAACAAATTTTGTGACGGCTAAAAGTATTGTGAAATTCCAACTTTTGGCCAGCCTAGATACAATACTACTTTAACTGATCTACAACTGTAGTTAATTCTAATATCTAATGTTTTAAGATATTGACACTTTTGCCTTGAATGTCTAATAAATTATCAATCAAGGCAGGAGTTTTGAATTGAACTAATACTGTTCATCATGTTACCTCCTCAAGTAGACTTCCTGGGAATTGTGAAAAGTATTGACCTTAGTAAGACTGCGCTGATTGCTAAGGTGTGCTGACAAGGCTATAAACTTTTCACATTTTGCAGATTTTCTGAATCAAAATGGTCATTCTTCCTTACCCAGATGATGAATACTTTGACTAAATCGAGGGTTTATCCCAATACTGTTCTAAGGGTCCATACACTTTAAACACTTAAAACAGTATCGGAATTAATCATCGAAATGACCTCTGCTTGATCTGATTACTGTTTTGAAATTATAACCTATTCCCACACTATCCCTCCTCAGTACGCCCCTCAAAAAAAAAGTTTTGGTAATCATTCTGGAAAATGATTTGTTTGTTTGTTTGAATGGGATTTTACGCCGCTTTCAACAATCTTTCAGTTATATCGTGGCAGCTGGAGCACCTAATAATGGAATCCTTGTATTTCTCACACCAGTACTACCATTACATCCTTTCCTAGCCTCCAGCTGCTATCCCACATAGGTCTACGACTATCTACCCATTGGTGAGAGACAAATAATCGGAAAGGATGAGTGCCGCCGTCGGGGATCGAACCTCGGACCCCCTAATGGAGAGGCAGTGATTACTGGACAGAAGCTTGCCTTTGTATCAAGCAATTTCTTCAGGATCCACAATTTTTTCCATCCAAAAAGATGAAAAAAATTTAAATTCTACCTACTTGAAATGTCGTCTGCAGCTTCTTTCAATTTGAACCAGTCTAAAATTTTGTTGTGTGGTAATGGGATAACTATACCTCAAAAGTCTCTATTTGTTTGATAGGTCAGATATCATACCTGTTCAGTTTGCAATCTCTCCCCCGAGTTTTGACTTCTTCCACTGAAAGAATCAGTTTGTCTACTGTTGTTGAACTGGTCAGATCTCTCTACAGCACTTTGTTTATTACCCAGGATAGAGTCAGGTGTTTGCTTGCTGCTGTTTAACTTATCTTGTCGGTTTCTTGATATATTCATTCTTGCCATCATTTCTGAGGAAGTGTTAACATCTGAACCTTGCTGTAACTCTCCTGAATTGGATGTCCTGGAACTTCAAGAATTAACAAAATATATTTGATTATCTGTCCACCAAAAACATATCTTACTGCGGCCTTTTACAAACAAGAGGACCATGATGGTCCTTTATTGCTCACCTGAGGGACATCACAAGGACAAATTTGGTAGATGCCACATAATATATATCACTGCTCTACACCTTCTGGCTTTAGAGATTTATTGTTATATCCTTTTTTGTTACTATGCAAAATGGGAAACCTTCAAGAAGCAAAAAATGCCCAAAGGGGCATCAAATGAGCAAATCTTGTTGAGGTGCATAAGAATGTTCTTTCACACCCCATAACTAATTTCGTTGGGCCTTCTAGATTTAGAAAGGAAAATTATTCAACATTTCCTTATTTGTATGTTTAACAGAGTGCATGGGGCAGAGGTCAAACATGAACCCTGGGTAATTATACACTTATTTGGATGAGATCCACTAGGAGATATATCAAACAAACAAGGTGCCAAACTGTCACAAGATACGCCCGTCGAACTGCTTAATATTAACTGGGGGTTTGAATAGAACTGAGGTTATTTTGAATGATTTTTTTTGGTCAAACAAAGTATGAAAAACAACAAAGGGCAATAACTCAAAAAATAGGCATGGTAGAGTTATGGTTCTTGTGCAAGGTACTCCCCCTTGGTGAGATCTATACACCCATGAAATTTCATGATTCTAGCTATTAAACTTTTAGAGAAATACCCAAGACAAGATTCAAGTATGAAAAACAACAAAGGGCAAAACCTCAAAAAATAGGCTAGGTAGAGTTATGGTTCTTGTACACTGCACTCCGACTTGGTGAGCTCTATACACCCATGAAGTTTCATGATCCTAGCTGTAATAATATATTCCGGACAAGATTCAAGTATGAAAAACAACAAAGGGCAATAACTCAAAAAAATAGGCTTGGTAGAGTTATGGTTCTTGTGCACTGCACTCCCACTTGGTGAGCTCTATCCATCCATGAAATTTCATGATTCTAGCTATTAAACTTTTAGAGAAATACCCCAGACAAGATTCAAGTATGAAAAACAACAAAGGGCAAAACCTCAAAAAATAGGCTAGGTAGAGTTATGGTTCTTGTACACTGCACTCCGACTTGGTGAGCTCTATCCATCCATGAAATTTCATGATTCTAGCTATTATACTTTTAGAGATATACTCCGGACAAGATTCAAGTATGAAAAACAACAAAGGGCAATATTTCAAAAAATAGGCTAGGTAGAGTTATGGTTCTTGTACACTGCACTCTTGCTTGGTTAGCTCTATCCATCCATGAAATTTCATGATTCTAGCTATTATACTTTTAGAGATATACTCCAGACAAGATCCAAGTATGAAAAACAACAAAGGGCAATGACTCAAAAAAATAGGCCAGGTAGAGTTATGGTTCTTGTGCACTGCACTCCCCCTTGGTGAGATCTATACACCCTTGAAGTTTCATGATCCTAGCTAAAATACTTTTAAAGATATATTTCGGACAAGATTCAAGTATGAAAAACAACAAAGGGCAATAACTCAAAAAATAGGCTTGGTAGAGTTATCGTTCTTGTACACTGCACTCCTACTTGGTGAGCTCTATCTATCCATGAAATTTCATGATCCTAGCTATTATACTTTTAGAGATATACTCCTGACAAGATTCAAGAAAAGAAAAACAACAAAGGGCAATAACTCAAAAAATAGACCAGATAGGGTTATGGTTCTTGTGCACTGCACTCCCACTTGCCGAGATCTATATACCCATGAAGTTTCATGATTCTAGCTATTATACTTTTAGAGATATACTCCGGACAAGATTCAAGTATGAAAAACAACAAAGGGCAAAACCTCAAAAAATAGGCTAGGTAGAGTTATGGTTCTTGTGCACTGCACTCCCTCTTGGTGAGATCTATACACCCATGAAGTTTCATGATCCTAGCTATAATACTTTTAGAGATATACTCCGGACAAGATTCAAGTATGAAAAACAACAAAGGGCAATAACTCAAAAAATAGGCCAGGTAGAGTTATGGTTCTTGTACACTGCACTCCGTATTGATGAGAAGAATATAACTGCCAAGTTTAAAGTCAATTGGACTTAAGGTGACAGAGTTATGCTCCGGACAAAGAAGTGGACACCGCCGGACAACCGGACGCCCGGACACCACGGGTGATCCCATAATACGTCCCGTCTTTGACAGGCGTATAAAAATCAAAGCTTTAGGCCTTTTTGCCTTTGATCATTATATGCACAAATTTGTAGTCGTCAACTAGGTCATGGTACTCACTAAATACTGAAGTTTTAGACCTTAAGTTTCAGCGAAAAAGATTTGTAAAGATTTGTTTATTTTTTTGTAAAACATGGCGAGACCTGGAAGAGCTTTTATATTACCAGTTATCAGAAAAACCAACTTGGTAGAGGCCCATTGAGAGACTTAAAATTTGAAAGAGCAAAGCTATAGGCCTTTTGGTTTTAGAAAAGAAGTTTTTATAGAGTTCCTTCTTTGTTTCTATGTTAAACAGGATGAGTGGGGATGGGAAGGGGTCAAAATATGTTCCACTGGTCATCATATGAACAAACTTGGAATAAAACTACTAGGTGATAATTCAAATGATATAACATACTGCTAGACCTTTGGAAGAGGATCTGTAGTGATTTCCAACTCTGTTTTTACGTGGCTGAGACCATATACAACCCAGACCCATCATATGAAAAAATTTGATAGAGGTCCACTAGGATAAGCTACATTTGGAATACCCAGAGAAGAAAATTTTAAAAGATATCCTTCTTTGTTTCTTTCAAAAATAGGATGAGCCTAGAAGGAGTCAAATTGTGATCAAATGGTCGTCATATAAACAAACTTGGAATAGGTCCACAAGGTGATAATACACACAAAATATTATAGCTCTAGACCTTTCAATTTAAAGGAAGAAGATTGTAATGATTTCCTTTTTTGTGTCTTTCAAAAAAGTTAAACATCCTTGAGCTGAAACCTTATACTTGGAGCTATCTAAAAATTTGTTTCAAATGGCACATCTACAACAGAACGATTGTGCAAAGTTTTGTCCATAATTTTAGGAGCAATGATCCTGGTAAGCTTAATTTTAATGTTTGACCTTGAAATGTGACCTTGTGATAGGAGCTATCTGAATATATATTTTTTCAAATGATATATTTACTCATGATAGAGTCGACTTGTGCCATGTTATATTGAAATCCATCCATAATTGAAGGAGCTATACTCTGGACATGCTTTATCTTAACATTTAACCTTGAGCTTTGACCATGCTCTTTGAGCTATTGGAAAATTTGTTTCAAATGGCATATCTACTCATGATAGAGAATAATTTTGCATGGTCATTTTGACATCAATCCAAAATTGTGGGAGCTATGCTCCGTAAATACTACATTTTGTTTGACCTTGAGCTGTGACCCTAACCTAGGCGCTATCCAAAAACCGTGAAAAAAGTGTTGCGCAATATCATAAGGAATTCATATGTGAAGTAACATCCAATTTGTCCAAAGAGTTTTTGAGAAATGGGGACAGATTGACAGATGAATCGGCAGCTATATGCCCGTCAGGGAGCATAAAAAGCTTGAAAATTTGTTCATTCATCATGGATAAGTGATAGTTTAAGTTTTGTAAAATTTTGTAAAAATTGTAAAAATTATTAAATTTATAAAAGCTTCAGAGTCAGAAAAAAAAAAGATGAGTTTGTGAACATGAAATGTCGTGAAACACCAAGCTTCCAAAAATCTGACCATGACAGATGACCTTGTCACATAACCTTGACATCTGCATCACTAGAAAGAAACTGAATGGACTATTTTCATTTCAAATATGAGCATTGTATCTCAATGGGCAACAAGGTGCCAAACTGTCACAAGATACGCCTGTCACACTGTTTAATATTAACTGGGGATTTGAATAGAACAGGTTATTTTGAATAAATATTTTTTGTCAAACAAAGTATGAAAAACAACAAAAGGCAATAACTCAAAAAATAGGCTAGGTAGAGTTAAGGTTCTTCACACTGCACTTCCACTTGGTGAGCTCTATCCATCCATGAAATTTCATGATTCTAGCTATTATACTTTTAGAGATATATTCCGGACAAGATTCAAGTATGAAAAACAACAAAGGGCAATAACTCAAAAAATAGGCCAGGTAGAGTTATGGTTCTTGTGCCCTGCATTCCTACTTGGTGAGCTCTATCCATCCATGAAATTTCATGATTCTAGCTATTAAACTTTTAGAGATATACTCTGGACAAGATTCAAGTCTGAAAAACAACAAAGGGCAATAACTCAAAAAATAGGCTAGGTAGAGTTATGGTTCTTGTGCACTGCAACCCCCCTTGGTGAGATCTATAAACCCATGAAGTTTCATGATCCTAGCTATAATACTTTTAGAGATAAACTCCAGACAAGATTAAAGTATGAAAAACAACAAAGGGCAATAACTCAAAAAATATGCTAGGTAGAGTTATGGTTTTTGTACACTGCACTTCCACTTGGTGAGCTCTATCCATCCATAAAATTTCATGATTCTAGCTATTATACTTTTAGAGATATACTCCGGACAAGATTCAAGTATGAAAAACAACAAAGGGCAATAACTCAAAAAATATGCTAGGTAGAGTTATGGTTCTTGAAAACTGCACTCCCACTTGGTTAGCTCTATCCATCCATGAAATTTCATGATTCTAGCTATTATACTTTTAGAGATATACTCCGGACAAGATTCAAGAATGAAAAACAACAAAGGGCAATAACTCAAAAAATAGGCCAGGTAGAGTTATGGTTATGTGCACTGCACCCCCCCCCCCCTTGGTGAGCTCTATCCACCCATGGTGTTTCATGATCCTAGCTATAATACTTTTAGAGATATACTTTGGACAAGATTCAAGTATGAAAAACAACAAAGGGCAATAACTCAAAAAATATGCCAGGTAGAGTTATGGTTCTTGTACACTGCACTCCCCCTTGGTGAGCTCTATCCATCCATAAAATTTCATGATTCTAGCTATTATACTTTTAGAGATATACTCCGGACAAGATTCAAGTATGAAAAACAACAAAGGGCAATAACTCAAAAAATAGACCAGGTAGAGTTATGGTTCTTGTGCACTGCACTCCCCCTTGGTGAGATCTATACACCCATGAAGTTTCATGATCCTAGCTATAATACTTTCAGAGATATACTCCGGACAAGATTCAAGAATGAAAAACATGAAACTTCATGGATGGATAGATCTCAACAGGGGGTGTGTGTGCAGTGTACAAGAACCATAACTCAACCTAGCGTATAATTTGAGTTTTTGTCCTTTGTTGTTTTCCATACTTTGTTTGAGAAAAAATATTCATTCAAAATAACCTCAGTTCTATTCAAACCTCCAGTTAATATTAAGCAGTGTGACGGGCGTATCTTGTGACAATTTGGCACCTTGTCCACAATGTTTTGCTAATTTTTTTTCTAGAGGGGTGTCAAAAGGCATCACTGTGTGGGAATGGATTTTAACTTTTTTAAAGAATTAAACCTTTCAAGAATTTGCCAGTAGAGCTGCCAAGAGGACCATGGTCCTTTATCACTCACCTGATCATAAAAGTTTATAGAATTTTGGTATGATTCCCTTTTAGGTATTGCTTTAATGCTGACAATCTTAAAGCCCTGAGCCAATTAAGGGCCTGAGAGAAGTATCAGATTGTGAAGATTGTTTTTTTCATCTCTTTGTTGTATAAAAATTCCCAAAACATCGGGCTTAAATCAATCAAGTTATAATACCAATTATTTGGGTTTAGTACCTTGAGGCAACCATGCATGCAAAATTTGAAAGCTTTAGGTCCACTCCGTATTGATGAGAAGAATATAACTGCCAAGTTTAAAGTCAATTGGACTTAAGGTGACAGAGTTATGCTCCGGACAAAGAAGTGGACACCGCCGGACAACCGGACGCCCGGACAGCCGGACGACCGGACACCACGGGTGATCCCATAATACGTCCCGTCTTCGACGGGCGTATAAAAATCAAAGCTTTAGGCCTTTTTGCCTTTGATCATTATATGCACAAATTTGTAGTCGTCAACAAGGTAATGGTACTCACTAAATACTGAAGTTTTAGACCTTAAGTTTCAGCGAAAAAGATTTGTAAAGATTTGTTTATTTTTTTGTAAAACATGGCGAGACCTGGAAGAGCTTTTATATTACCAGTTATCAGAAAAACCAACTTGGTAGAGGCCCATTGAGAGACTTAAAATTTGAAAGAGCAAAGCTATAGGCCTTTTGGTTTTAGAAAAGAAGTTTTTATAGAGTTCCTTCTTTGTTTCTATGTTAAACAGGATGAGTGGGGATGGGAAGGGGTCAAAATATGTTCCACTGGTCATCATATGAACAAACTTGGAATAAAACTACTAGGTGATAATTCAAATGATATAACATACTGCTAGACCTTTGGAAGAGGATCTGTAGTGATTTCCAACTCTGTTTTTACGTGGCTGAGACCATATACAACCCAGAACCATCATATGAAAAAATTTGATAGAGGTCCACTAGGATAAGCTACATTTGGAATACCCAGAGAAGAAAATTTTAAAAGATATCCTTCTTTGTTTCAGAAATAGGATGAGCATAGGAGGAGTCAAATTGTCATCAAATGGTCGTCATATAAACAAACTTGGACTAGGTTCACAAGGTGATAATACACACAAAATATTATAGCTCTAGACCTTTCAATTTAAATGAAGAAGATTGTAATGATTTCCTTTTTTGTGTCTTTCAAAAATGGGACAAGTCCAGGAGGAGTTAAACATCCTTGAGCTGAAACCTTATACTTGGAGCTACCTAAAAATTTGTTTCAAATGGCACATCTACAACAGAACAATTGTGCAAAGTTTTGTCCATAATTTTACGAGCTATGATCCTGGTAAGCTTGATTTTAATGTTTGACCTTGAAATGTGACCTTGTGATAGGAGCTATCTGAATATATATTTTTTTCAAATGATATATTTACTCATGATAGAGTCGACTTGTGCCATGTTATATTGAAATCCATCCATAATTGAAGGAGCTATACTCTGGACATGCTTTATCTTAACATTTAACCTTGAGCTTTGACCATGCTCTTTGAGCTATTGGAAAATTTGTTTCAAATGGCATATCTACTCATGATAGAGAATAATTTTGCATGGTCATTTTGACATCAATCCAAAATTGTGGGAGCTATGCTCCGTAAATACTACATTTTGTTTGACCTTGAGCTGTGACCCTAACCTAGGCGCTATCCAAAAACCGTGAAAAAAGTGTTGCGCAATATCATAAGGAATTCATATGTGAAGTAACATCCAATTTGTCCAAAGAGTTTTTGAGAAATGGGGACAGATTGACAGATGAATCGGCAGCTATATGCTTGCCCGTCAGGGAGCATAAAAAGCTTGAAAATTTGTTCATTCATCATGGATAAGTGATAGTTTAAGTTTTGTAAAATTTTGTAAAAATTGTAAAAATTATTAAATTTATAAAAGCTTCAGAGTCAGAAAAAAAAAAGATAAGTTTGTGAACATGAAATGTCTTGAAACACCAAGCTTCCAAAAATCTGACCATGACAGATGACCTTGTCACATAACCTTGACATCTGCATCACTAGAAAGAAACTGAATGGACTATTTTCATTTCAAATATGAGCATTGTATCTCAATGGGCAACAAGGTGCCAAACTGTCACAAGATACGCCCGTCACACTGTTTAATATTAACTGGGGATTTGAATAGAACAGGTTATTTTGAATAAATATTTTTTGTCAAACAAAGTATGAAAAACAACAAAAGGCAATAACTCAAAAAATAGGCTAGGTAGAGTTAAGGTTCTTCACACTGCACTTCCACTTGGTGAGCTCTATCCATCCATGAAATTTCATGATTCTAGCTATTATACTTTTAGAGATATATTCCGGACAAGATTCAAGTATGAAAAACAACAAAGGGCAAGAACTAAAAAAATAGGCCAGGTAGAGTTATGGTTCTTGTGCCCTGCATTCCTACTTGGTGAGCTCTATCCATCCATGAAATTTCATGATTCTAGCTATTATACTTTTAGAGATATACTCTGGACAAGATTCAAGTCTGAAAAACAACAAAGGGCAATAACTCAAAAAATAGGCTAGGTAGAGTTATGGTTCTTGTGCACTGCAACCCCCCTTGGTGAGATCTATAAACCCATGAAGTTTCATGATCCTAGCTATAATACTTTTAGAGATAAACTCCAGACAAGATTAAAGTATGAAAAACAACAAAGGGCAATAACTCAAAAAATATGCTAGGTAGAGTTATGGTTTTTGTACACTGCACTTCCACTTGGTGAGCTCTATCCATCCATAAAATTTCATGATTCTAGCTATTATACTTTTAGAGATATACTCCGGACAAGATTCAAGTATGAAAAACAACAAAGGGCAATAACTCAAAAAAATATGCTAGGTAGAGTTATGGTTCTTGAAAACTGCACTCCCACTTGGTTAGCTCTATCCATCCATGAAATTTGATTATTCTAGCTATTATACTTTTAGAGATATACTCCGGACAAGATTCAAGAATGAAAAACAACAAAGGGCAATAACTCAAAAAATAGGCCAGGTAGAGTTATGGTTCTTGTGCACTGCACCCCCCCCCCCTTGGTGAGCTCTATCCACCCATGGTGTTTCATGATCCTAGCTATAATACTTTTAGAGATATACTTTGGACAAGATTCAAGTATGAAAAACAACAAAGGGCAATAACTCAAAAAATATGCCAGGTAGAGTTGTGGTTCTTGTACACTGCACTCCCCCTTGGTGAGCTCTATCCATCCATAAAATTTCATGATTCTAGCTATTATACTTTTAGAGATATACTCCGGACAAGATTCAAGTATGAAAAACAACAAAGGGCAATAACTCAAAAAATAGACCAGGTAGAGTTATGGTTCTTGTGCACTGCACTCCCCCTTGGTGAGATCTATACACCCATGAAGTTTCATGATCCTAGCTATAATACTTTCAGAGATATACTCCGGACAAGATTCAAGAATGAAAAACAACAAAGGGCAATAACTCAAAAAATAAGCCAGGTAGAGTTATGGTTATTGCGCACTGCACTCCGTATTGATGAGAAGAATATAACTGCCAAGTTTAAAGTCAATCGGACTTACGGTGACAGAGTTATGCCCCGGACAAAGAAGTGGACACCGCCCGGACAACCGGACGCCCGGACGACCAGAAGCCCGGACATCACGGGTGATCCCATAATACGTCAAGACGGGCGTATAAAAAGTAATCTGATTAGTTAGGATTTTGATAAGTTAATATAGAAATTTAAGGGGTAAAGGCAGATTTCTCTCCAGAAATTTCTGAAGGTATATTAGTAATTTGTTGTCTTACTATAATAAAAGGTCATTCACAGTGATTATTCTTATATGTAGTTTAAACTTGACATCTAGGTGATTTTTCCATTTCTTACAATCACCACCACACAATTTACTGTGACATCATTCACCTCATTATACCCTAAGTTTTCATTAGTACTCAGAAGTCAAGTCATTGTCACTTGGGCCAAAATTTTCAAGTGTCAAAATTGAAATCCCAAGAGTCAAAATGCAATATGCCCCCCCCCCCCCAGTATTAATTTAGAAAAAAAGTTAATACCCATTAAAGATAAAACAAATAATAATAAAAAATGTTTATAATATTTTTAGCAATGGTGCCTCAGAATTAACTCTATCTCAGATTGGAACATTTTTCTAATCTGACAGTATTCTATTTTCAATACAAGAGTAGTTTTAGAGAAAGTTGTGTATTCATGAACATATTATGTTTTTGAAAATCTCAAGAGTACTAAGATGATTAAATTATTTTTATTTTTCATGAAAAGAAGTGCCGCATCTATCCACGAAAAAACTCATGACATTTCTTGAGCAACATTTTCTTTGATTTCAAATGAGTAAATTTCAGTAGGATTAGAACTCTGAAAAAGGGTTTCATCATTAATTTCATAAGAGTTAAGTACCTGTCAATTACGATCGCCTATACATGTCCATCACTCAGGAGTGTTAATTACCAATCAAGCTTGGTGTTATCCGTGATTTGGGTGCAAGTTTTCATAAACAATTGACCATTTTCCTAAAACTTGGTACACTTATGACCCTTGACCCATGGCTGCTAATTTTCAAGAGTCAATATGACGCACAGTGACAAATTTTCAAGCGTCAAAATTGCTTCTTTATGAATTACTGTGCGTCAAAACCCGAGGTCTCAGGTCAAACGTAAACCCTGATACCTGTCCATTCCCTCACCCTATCTCATTTATGGACACAATACCTCAACTACTATGCCAGTGACATAATTCCAGGAATCAGGATGGAAAATGGAATTAAAATGAGACTAGAAACACAATTCAAAATAATCAATGTTGTCTTGTTATTGGTACTGTAGGCAGCATTTACTTAGTATCTGTCCATCAATCTCATCTATTAACCAATTACCAGATGGCAAAATTTTAGACTGGTCCAGATTGAAGGATTTACAAACAACCATTAAAAGTTGGCGAAAATTTAGATTTTTTCAACTTTCTGGGTAGAAAACTTTGTGGAAAATGAAGAATTTGCTTTTTGAAAGCAATTTCCTCATTTTTATACGCCCGTTGAAGACGAGACGTATTATGGGATCACCCGTGGCATCCGGGCGTCCGGTCATCCGGTTGTCCGGGCAGTGTCCACTTCTTTGTCCGGAGCATAACTCTGTCACCGTCAGTCCGATTGACTTTAAACTTGGCAGTTATATTCTTCTCAACAATACGGAGTGCAGTGCTCAATAACCATAACTCTACCTGGCCTATTTTTTTGAGTTATTGCCCTTTGTTGTTTTTCATACTTGAATCTTGTCCGGAGTATATCTCTAACAGTGCTCCAGCTAGGCCATTTCATAAGGGCGCCCCGCCCTGCCCTCAAAGTGCGGCGCCCTGCCCTTTTTTCAAATGCCCTGCCCAAATGATAGACCCTAAACTAAACCAATTCTCTAGAAATTACCGACTAACCCTTAAATGCCGCATTAATTCGACTGATAGCACAAGTTCGACGTGATTACCGATGCGTTAATCCAGCATACACATTATGACCTGTAGAAGTGGGGGCGCGGCTTATATCAGCAAATTAACCAATCACAAAGGGCGATTCGTTATCGAGGGAGCAGTTTCCGATAATCTTTACATGACAATTAGCACATGCCCATAAATCGATTTGACAGTTGTTAACAAACACCAATTACTGTTTAAATGCTTGCGTATGGTTGTACGCAATATAGCGTGGATGATGATCGAGTTTGACACCCTTCATTAAGAAATTTCATTTTTTTGTAAGGTTCAAATAGATATAGTTTTCGTCCTTCTACCACGATTTATTCTTCCCCTGCATCTTCGGAAATTGGGTCAATTCGAGACCTACAGATAATTCTTTTTACACTCGTTCGAAAACATTTTTTTTATTCAATATTGAAAATTAATGCAAGAAAACTAACAGATAATAAGATCAATTATTAAAATCGCGCCGCTTTGTTGTCAAATGTCGGTTTCTTTAAACAGGGAATGAGAAGTGGAAACAATACGAGGCGAGTTTTTATATCACGGTTTGTCATTCTTTAAAATAATTACCTCCGTAATGCACATTCCAGACAGTTTTTTTGCTGAAGGAACTTCACTTTTTCATTTTATTTCAACAATCAAACACGTACATTTTCATACATTTAGATTTTCATAATGCCTACCAGAGAGCGTACTCTACGTAATCTTAGCAAGATTGGAAATGCTAACAAGAGAAAACTTACTGATTTCTTCACGTAGGTTTCTATAGATACAAATGATTTGACCATATCTAAAGAATGTGATGATTATTTTGAAATTGATATGAAAAAATGAAAAAAAAAAAAAGAAAATCTGTTAGTGAAAAAAAGTTGGTGAAAATAATGAATAAATAAATGATATAAATGATGTAAATAAAAAGTCACTCTTTTTTAAAACCAAAATACTATTTTAACTAAAACAATCCACCAGAGCCCATCTTTAAGCTCTATAAATTCAAAATTTTCTTGGGGGGGGGGGGGACACCCCTTACCCCCCACAGTTGGAGGGGGACACCCCCTCCCACACCCTCCCCATCTTGTCGCTTCGCAACTTGAAGTGCCCGTTCAGGGAACTAGCACCCTGCCCTTTTTCAATCCCAGCTGGAGCACTGTCTAAAAGTATAATAGCTAGAATCATGAAAATTTATGGATGGATAGATCACACCAAGTGGGAGTGCAGTGTACAAGAACCATAACTGTACCTAGCCAATTTTTTGAGTTATTGCCCTTTGTTGTTTTTTATACTTTAATCTTGTCCGAAGTATATCTCTAAAAGTATAATAGCTAGAATCATGAAATTACATGGATGGATAGAGCTCACCAAGTGGGAGTGCAGTGTACAAGAACCATAACTCTACCTAGCCAATTTTTTGAGTTATTGCCCTTTGTTGTTTTTTATACTTGAATCTTGTCCGGAGTATATCTCTAAAAGTATAATAGCTAGAATCATGAAATTACATGGATGGATAGAGCTTACCAAGGGGGAGTGCAGTGTACAAGAACCATAACTGTACCTAGCCAATTTTTTGAGTTATTGCCCTTTGTTGTTTTTCATACTTGAATCTTGTCCGGAGTATATCTCTTAAAGTATAATAGCTAGAATAATGAAATTTCATGGATGGATAGATCTCACCAAGTGGGAGTGCAGTGTACAAGAACCATAACTCTACCTGGCCTATTTTTTGAGTTATTGCCCTTTGTTGTTTTTCATACTTGAATCTTGTCCGAAGTATATCTCTAAAAGTATTATAGCTAGGATCATGAAACTTTATGGGTGTATAGATCTCACCAAGGGGGAGTGCAGTGTACAAAAACCATAACTCTACCTGGCCTATTTTTTGAGTTATTGCCCTTTGTTGTTTTTCATACTTAAATCTTGTCCGGCGTATATCTCTAAAAGTATAATAGCTAGAATCATGAAATTTCATGGATGGATAGAGCTCACCAAGTTGGAGTGCAGTGTACAAGAACCATAACTCTACCTAGCCTATTTTTTGAGTTATTGCCCTTTGTTGTTTTTCATACTTGAATCTTGTCCGGAGTATATCTCTAAAAGTAAAATAGCTAGAAACATGAAACTTCATGGATGGATAGATCTCACCAGGGGGTGTGTGTGCAGTGTACAAGAACCATAACTCAACCTAGCGTATAATTTGAGTTTTTGTCCTTTGTTGTTTTCCATACTTTGTTTGAGAAAAAATATTCATTCAAAATAACCTCAGTTCTATTCAAACCTCCAGTTAATATTAAGCAGTGTGACGGGCGTATCTTGTGACAATTTGGCACCTTGTCCACAATGTTTTGCTAATTTTTTTTCTAGAGGGGTGTCAAAAGGCATCACTGTGTGGGAATGGATTTTAACTTTTTTAAAGAATTAAACCTTTCAAGAATTTGCCAGTAGAGCTGCCAAGAGGACCATGGTCCTTTATCACTCACCTGATCATAAAAGTTTATAGAATTTTGGTATGATTCCCTTTTAGGTATTGCTTTAATGCTGACAATCTTAAAGCCCTGAGCCAATTAAGGGCCTGAGAGAAGTATCAGATTGTGAAGATTGTTTTTTTCATCTCTTTGTTGTATAAAAATTCCCAAAACATCGGGCTTAAATCAATCAAGTTATAATACCAATTATTTGGGTTTAGTACCTTGAGGCAACCATGCATGCAAAATTTGAAAGCTTTAGGTCCAGTAATCTAGGAGGAAGATTTTTTCTAAAAATTCCTTCCTTATCTATGTAAAATCCAGTAGCTCCCAACATAGGTCTTAAGCCTTTCCTTATAACCCCTGGTTTTTACATCCCTGTAATTTTATACTTGAGGAAACTTTGTGGAAAAGAAGAAATTCCTTGTAACAAGCAATTTCTTCTTTTCCGACAATATTTTCTATCCTGTAGGTAAGTTACTTTTCAAATTTCACTAACTTACGATTTTCATCTTTGTATTCTTTCCAATTGGACTGGTCTAGAATTTCGAAAAAAAAAGGGAAAAGATTAATATGTTGTCAATATATCAGAGTAAGTCACATAAGGTGATTCTGTATACAAATAATTGAAAGCACCAGACCTTATGTTTTGGGAAGAAAAGATTTTTGTTAGATCTCCTTATCATCTCTATGTAAAATCCAGAAAAATTAAAGCCCAGAAAGCGCTGAAAGCCTGAGATATGTATACAGGAGATATATAATCTGGGCAGAAAAAGTTTGATGGTCAGATTATCGGAGGTGCCACTTTCTACCCAATCTACTGTCGATTATGCGCAGATCTGCCAATTTGTGCGCAAGGGGACATAAGCTGCCCAAATATTTTTCTTCCCGTTGAGGTATTGTAACTATATATTTACATGTATATATCGTTACATATTTTTAACCCGATCAAAATGCTTTGAAGGGATCTGATAAAGGCAACCTTCCTGTGAATTTTGGTTGAATTTTGTTCAGTACTTTCTGAGAAGATTTTTAAAGTAAAAGCTGATGGACAGATGGACGACGGACACCACATCATGACAAAGGCTCGTTGGCTTTCAGCCAGTGGAGCTAGCAAGAGAGAGCTAGAGAGTGAGAGATCAGGGAATGGAGCGTTTAACCAGGTTCGAACTAGGAGGCTCTTGTGTGCGATGAGAGTATTCTACCACACAGACCAATTTTGTAATGTAAATATGCGCTTTATAATCTCCGGATAAAGAGAGCGAGAGAGAGCGGGCAGGCGTTTAACAGGTTAACATGATTATGTACACCTCTCAAAAGCGGTATGTAGACGTTGCATCCTTTGGGTAGAATTCGGAGATAAAAATAAATAGACACAAAGTCCGAGAACGACCAAACTGTTTTCAGACAGTGCGAATATGATCCTATGAATGACCAATTAATTTGTTAAACAAAACATTCCAATCTTGCGTAAAACCGACAGCTTCGCTTATCAGCTTTATACAGCAACTTCGTCTAACCTGACTGTTTTAACATTGTTACTCTAGAATAAGTAATATTATTTTGGTATGAAACAAACACCTTATTTTTTCTTAACAATATGATATTATATATGTTTAATATAATATATTATATATCTCCTTTCTTTCTTTCCATTCACTTGTCAAGTTTTGATAACTTTGCCAAATTCAGAACACTCACACGAAAGTAATGTACATCTTTCAATGAGTCATATCTCGCCTTCGTCCTTCTTGTCTCAATCGGGCGTATTAATTTATGGTCAGATCCGATCTACTTTTCAAGCGACAGAAGATCACATTGATTGCGGTAGATGTTTTTACACAATGTTTTCACATTAAACTCTGCATGGGTTTGAATTTTTAGCATGGTAACTTTAGCCTCAGATTGCTAACCCAATCTCAGGCTAAAGACCACAAAAACAACAACATAGGAATTTGGGCAATCCCAGAGTAATAATCTATATTTTTGACAGAGCAACATAAAGCCATTCTACTTTCAATTTTTGACACCTCTTGTGAATATGGTCAATATGGATGGAGAAATTTTTCAATAGATTTTCTTTTTTTTTTTTTTATTAGTGAAGATCACTTTAGGTATTTAGGTAGAGTGCCTTTAGGTAAGACTAGATGCAAAATTTGAAAGCTTTAGGACTTTTGATTTCAGAGAAAATTCTAAAAATTCCTTCTATTTTATTCTATCCAAAATTGTGAAACCCACAACATAGGGCTTAGGTGGACTCCATAGTAATATTTTAAAATATTTATATAGAGTAGCTTAAGACAATTCTTGCAAAATTTGAAAGCTCTAGGCTGTTTAGTTAATGAGAAAATTTCCTTCTTTTTATCTTTTTAATATCCAGGATCCCACAAAATAGGGCTATTTTTTATTGTAGTAAATAATTGGAAGTATTTAAGTTGAAGGCCATTAAGGGATGCTACACACAAAAATAATAAAGCCCAAGGCCTTGTGGTTTGGGAGATTTTTAACTTGTTAGTTTCCGTTCCAACTTCTTCATTGATTCCAATCCTGTAAAGTATTTTGTAAAGTCACAATTTAAGGATTATTTCTGTTAAGTTTGGTTGAAATCCCATGGTTAGTATGTGAGGAGAGATTTTTTTGTTGTTGCTGTTGACAGAGGGACAGATAGGCAGACAGCCATTGATCAACCACCAAACATCACCTGTGCACTTTGTCCTCAGGTGAGTAATATATCATCCATTTTAAAACTAATCAAATCTGTCCCTCGATTATGAAAGAGAAAACACCTACAAACTATTTGAGGATGACATCTGTTCCTGGATTCTTCTTTGTATGGTCTGCTCTATCATTTCTTGATGCCGCTCAAACACTCTTTGTCTAGAATGATTCATAAAATGACAGCTTCTTCAGATTTTAATGGAAAAGGTTTTACTTGAAAATGAAAACATTTTTGAAATACAATGTATGCCAAAGATTTCCCCTTTTTGTGTTACCTCTACTTCCAGATAAACTACTTGATATAAATTTCTGATATCAAGATTCAAGGAAAAAACCTTTGAAAAAACATTGTGGACAAAGAAGGAAGCCATTTTCATTCCTTCATTAACCACATTATTTTCTACAAAAAAAATACTTTTTCAATTTTCATTGACTCCAAATAAGCATCTTCCTTCAAATAGGACCAGTCTAACATTTTGTGATCTGGTAATTAGTTAACTTGAATGGGTAACTGCCCTTCATCCATTGATACTAGGGAAAGAGTACTGATCCAAACCATAAAAAGAGTGATCAAAGGTCAATTCATGTATGCAGGTATGTACAAAAATATTTGCCCTCAAATGACTGTTCTTTCGGATCAATGTATTTTTTTTTTTTTTATTGTTATGCTTAACTGATGAATATCAAAGGAAACAAATGCCAAGTGTTGGAGTTAATAAGACCATTTAAATTTTGTTGTCTGGTAATTTGTTAACTGACTTACAATTCTCAGCATTAATTAGATTGAAGATATTTTCAGTGTTCTGTTATTTAGACGACACCATGACAAATTTTCTGGTTAATTTGAAATTGTCTCTTTAGCTAAATATAGGTAGTAAAGTAAGTTTTTTGATGCACTGCCAATTGACAGATGACTAGCCCTGCCCACTGACTGCTGGCCCTGCCCAATAAATCTGCTGTCCAGGCCCACTGACCCCATCAGGAAGTTCCTCTTCAATATAAAACAGGGTCATTTTGCAAAATTTATGGCCAGACATATGTAACAAAACAGGAAACTTGTTGCATGACAACCTTATCATCAAAACAACAGCTTGAAGTTACGTTAAAGTCGCTAAACCAACAAAAATGTTAACATTAATGTTGGCCAATGTCGCAGTTCAAAGTTCACTTCCTGTCAAACAGAACCATTTGATTGGTTGATATCTTATTTGATTGATAGCTACGATTGGTCAATTGTTTCAAGGTGTTTTTTTTATCTTTTGCACAAGAATTTCTTGCAGTATATTAACACAATAATTCATTGTTTCTTTTACATTTGTACCCAATTATGTTCAATTCCAAATCAGCAAAGATTCTTTCTGACATTCGACAAGTCATCATGACATGCATCTTTTTCTCTTATAAACCTTTCCTGTACAATCCCTTGTTTTTAAGTCCCTGTTAATTTATGATTGAGAAAATATTGTAGAAAAAGAAGGAATTGCTTGTAACAATTATTATTCTTATTATTTTAACTTTTTTATCCCTTTCCTGTTCAAACACAGGATTTTACGCCACTGTGACTTTATACTTGAGAAAACTTTGTTTGAAAAGGAGGATTTGGTTGTTACAAGCAATTTCTCCTTTTCCTACAATATTTTCTACAACATTGAATGTTTTCATTTCAAATTGCACCCAATTTTCATTGTTGTTTGCAACCTCTTTCAATTTGGACCAGTCTAAAATTTCCAAAAACTGGAAAGGGTTAAATATACCATAGGGTGCATACCTATAACTTCAACATTATAACCATAGGGGCCCTACTTTTTTTTCAAATCCTAGAGTAAATACTGAGCTTTGTAAATGTGTCGGTGAACCTTCATGAAAAGGGAACATTTGAATAGTGGCAAAACTATTGACAAAAGTCAGACTGTAGATTTCCTGACTGTAGAATGTTATATATATTTTAACCCATTCCCTCACAATGATTTCCTGACTGTAGAATGTTATATATATTTTAACCCATTCCCTCACAATGATGCTTTTTGACGCCCCTTGAGAAAAACAATTGGGAAAACATTGTGGAAAATGAAGATATTGCTTGCAACAAGCAATTTGTTCATTTTTCACAATAATTTCTACCAGGAAAGTTGAACAAATCTCGAATTGAGTATGCATTAAATTGTCCTCTGCGACTCCCTTTCAATTTCAACAAGTCTGAAATTTGCTGTCTGGTAATGGGTTAACTTCTGAAAAAAACAACTCTGTCCTGGATCAAGTCATTTTTTTTCTTTTTCTTTGATATTCCTTTTTCAATATTCAAATGGTCCCTTTATGACCAATTGGTCAGAAATTTACTGTTCCAACTCCATTCGTTGTTGCTGTTCCTGCAGCTTTTTACAAGCCTCTTGGATCATCTCTGCTTCCTTTTGCTCTATTTTTAATCTCTCTATCTTTACTCGCTCAGCTTCCTCTTTTAGCCTCTGTCTCTCCTCCTCAAAATACTTCTTCATACCTGCGAGTCAAAAATTGGAACAACCTTTAATAAACAATTATTCCATTGTAAGTAAAATATGGGTTATTATGGGCATGCATTAATTGACACAGTAGACTTACCTTTTACATGGTGTTTTTGTTTACTTGTATATTGTTTATGCTGGCTGATGTATCGTAAATTTGAGACCATTCCAAGAGTATCAACAACAAAGGGTTTAATAAATATATATACATATATATACATATATAAAATGAAAAAAATGAAAATTTGAAAATTGAAATCACTCCCTTTTTTGGGATCTGCTGGGACAAGGTTTTTTACAATTAAACTTGAACCAGTTTGAAGAGTACTTTTTTTTTCTAAATTACACAGTTTCCATTGACACAGTAAACTTACCTTTAACATGGTGTTTTTGTTTACTTGTATATTGTTTATGCTGGCTGATGTATCGTAAATTTGACAAGACCATTCCAAGAGTATCAACAACAAAGGGTTTGATAAATATATATTTACATATAAATAGAATGAAAAAATTGAAATTTTGAAAAATGAAAACACTCCCTTTTTGGGATCTGCTGGGACAAGGTTTTTTACAATTAAACTTGAACCAGTTTGAAGAGTACTTTTTTTTTCTAAATTACACAGTTTCCATTGACACAGTAAACTTACCTTTAACATGGTGTTTTTGTTTACTTGTATATTGTTTATGCTGGCTGATGTATCGTAAATTTGACAAGACCATTCCAAGAGTATCAACAACAAAGGGTTTGATAAATATATATTTACATATAAATAGAATGAAAAAATTGAAATTTTGAAAAATGAAAACACTCCCTTTTTTGGATCTGCTGGGACAAGGTTCTTTACAATTAAACTTGAAACAGTTTGAAGAGTACTTTTTTTTTTCTAAATTACACGGTTTCAATGGGATATACCATTTGTTATATTTTTTAATTGTGGCCCATCCATGAATAGACTGGTGTTGTCATTGAGACCTAAATATGTCTTGAACAGAAAAACTGTCATTTTGTTAATAAAAATAGGGGTCGTTCATGTGTCTTTTAAGGTGGTGGTTAGGGCTGTAACGATACAGAAAGTGACGAATATGAATACAGATCACGATACAGGGTCATGAATATGAATATTTATTCATGAATACAACTTATTCCAGGAACAGACATATTTATTTAAATATTTCTTTGAGTAAAGAATGAAACAAACTTATGCCTATCTGTGATACAGACAGCTGTTTTAAGTAAACTAATTTATTATTTCTGCACCAGCAATCAAAGGTGTATGGCATGTTCAAGCCTAATAAAGGGTGAATCAAGATCCGTCGTTGCTTGAAGCTGGATCATTTCAAATTACTTGCCTCTAAATTATGGATTTCACGTATTTGTACTTTAAATTTGTATATTTTGAATTATGTTGTAAACTTCTATCTGTTACAAAATTACCAATTAATATGAAAATTTTTGTCACCAGAATTAATCACTTATAATGAAAAGACGAAATATTTAAATTTTAGCCAACATTCAAGGTATATTGGACATGCAGCCATAGCTTACCTTTTATTTTTTTAAAGGGAGGTAATTTATACATTGCATAATTGAAGACAACGGTCTTTGCTCGGAAAAATTATATCACTCAATTTCTTCAAAATCTGCACTTAATGGTCAATAAGATAGAAAAATTAGGACATAAATACTAGAATTTGAATTGAAAATCTTCATTTAAAAGGTTTAGTAGAACTAAGACTGACTTAAAAAAAGATGATTTTTGATTGTTAGTATTAACAGAGGTCTGACCGTTGACGGTAAAAGTCATGCGTCGATTGTCCAGTTAATCTATCATTCACTACCCAAAATGCCATTTGTAGACAACAAATAAATAGCTGTCACCAGTGAAATAGAAATTCTTTGATTTAGTATCTAGAATATGTATTCAGTTGCATCAGAGGCGCCCTCTGTCAATGGACTACGGGAGCCGCCTAGGCTTTAAGGATTTACGTCTTTCTTCATAAATTTGATGAAACCGCCGTTATAGCTTGTTCATGTTGGATATCTATGACATCTTGGATATTTTTTTGCACTTTGCATCCCGGAAAAATATTTCACATTTTGTATTCGCCAATATTCGGTTCTCAGACAAACGAATACGATAGGTACTCGCCGGTAAAAAAATATTCGATTCACCGAATATTCGAGTGTATCGTTACAGCTCTAGTGGTGGTGTATTCTAAGGATGTTGATTGTTACATGAAATAGTAGAGCTTGCATCATTTTTCATGTGGGTATGTCCTCCAGTAAGTCCTTTGGACCCCAAACCTAGTTCTAGAGATACAGATGAAGCAAATGATTTGTGAAGAGTTGCAGTGATATAACTGAAAAATTGTTCCGAAGGAAGTTAACCCATACTCACACAATCCCACTTTTTTTTAACTCCCCTCAAGAAAGTAGGTTTGGAAAACATAGTCGAAAATGAAGAAATTGCTTGTTCTAAAATTTCTTCATTATCCACAATGTTTTCTACCCCAAAAGACAAAGATTTTTAAAATTAAATCAACTTGAAATTCTTATCTGCAACTTCTTTGAATCTTGAATAGTCTAAAATTTTGTTGTTTGAGAAATGGCACAAGGAATATTTTGACAAGTTGAAAGTAATAAATCTTCTCTCTGTATATGTCATTTATTTTCAATATTAAATTGACCAATCACCACCTTAACCCTTTTTCTTTTCTTTTTTTTAAATTTTAGACTGGTACAGATCGAAAGATGTTGCAGGCGTCAATGGAAATTAGATGTAATTTGAAAGAAATAATCCTATGTTGTAGAAAATATTGTGGAAAAGAAGAAATTGCTTGTCACAAGCAATTTCTTCTTTTTCAACAATTTTTTCTCAAGTATAAATGTCAACAATATAAAATCCCAGGTTTTTATAGGAATCAAGCTAGAGGGCGCTAATAGCCTTTACTCGATCACCTAAATTTATAAGAGAAACAATCTGACGCATTGGACAGAAATGTGATACCTGTGTCAACAAGGAGTTTCTAAGAATTGATCTAGCATACCACTCCATTTGACCTGATTCCAAACTCATTTATCTTTTTATCAAGACACCAATATTGACTAATGTTTAGGCTGGATGTGCAAAGTGTATTGTGGTAAGACATTATTTCAAAAATTGACTCAGTTTTTCAACCTTCAATATTGAGCTCTTTCAATATTTCCTCCAGACCAATATTTTGACTAATTCCCATGTTAATTGTGCAGAAAATGTTGCTTCTAGAGTTTGCACAAGTTTTTTTTACACATTGGTTCTTTATTACCCCTAATGTCACTACTCAGGTCTAATTATTTGTTTTCCTTTAATTTTTTTTTAGTGAATTGTGATATCTGAATGGCTTATCACTTGACAATTTCACCGATAAAGCAGTAAAATTATCAAAATGGAAATTTTCAAAATGATACACTGACTGTTTTGGTTGATTTAGCCCTGCTTTCGTTCATTCTGTATTACTGAACGTCATCTACGCTGGACCAAAGATACTGACAACTTCATCTTGTACTTCAAAACCAAAATTAGGCGTAAAATTTCCCACAAAAAGGTCACATTTTGTGTTTTTTTGCATTAAAGAATTAGAATAATCATTTGTTTTTCTTGTGTAAGATCAATTTATCTTTCATTTCATGAATGACAAAAGCTGTATCTTCAAAAGTGGCTTCTGCTCCTGAAAAGAAGGCTTTTGTTGTTCACTCACTAAAAGATAAATCAGTCTTACACTGAAACAATCAATTATCCTCTATTTTTTTATGTTCCTGACCATAAATAAATCAAATAAATATTGTTTGATATCCTTGTCAAACTTCCTTCTCAAAAGTTAGTGGAATCAGCCAGCAATCTGTCAATTTGATGCAAATTTTCATTCGCAAAATTTTGGCTTGTCTAAACTTTGATGTCATGCCTCACCTCTCATTTCCTCCTCCTTTTTCAACTCTTCCTGTTTTTTCTTCCACTTATAGGCTCTTAACTCTTCAAAAGAAAATTCCTCTATTCCTCCATAGACCTTCTCTTTACAGTACATAGGCTTCTCATTCTTATTTGGATTGGCTGTCATTCCTCTCAGATAGTCAACGGTACTGGTTGGCTTATCTTTTCTTGCACTGTATGAACATGAAAGTCAATAAAGTGTAATGCTATCAAACATTTTCACCAAACACTAATAATTTACCCTTGCCAGGCTGCATAAAATTTAAAAGAAAATTTAGTAGAGCCTGACCTAAGGTATATCCCTGCCAACTTTCATTTAGACTGGCCCATTGGTTAAGGCAAAGAAGATGTTTTAGAAATTTCGGACGTCACATGATACATGGTAGGTAACACAATAGCTCACCCTAGGCTCCTCATTGAAAATTTTATCTTTGCGCCTACAAATTAACCAGTAGCAAAAAATTAAAGCCAGATGGTGCCAATTGGAGGCAAAAGAGGAGCCAACATGAAATAGTGAATAAAAGAAATCTAATCCATGAACAAACTACATATAATGTATAAATGTATATTTGCTCTGTTGAATAAACTACCACTGATTTTCTGACTTTATTTTAATATGAAAGAGAACATATAAGTAAATCCTGTGGAGAAAGTGAAAATACTGAATGAAAACAGAAAGATCTCATTTGTTTGTGCTACTTTTATTACAAAGATTTCAATTGAACTTAAGAAATTTATCAAATGTTACTATGATTTCAATCAATGAAGCTTTCAAAAACTCAGTGTGTAAAGAAGCATTTTTCCCTTTTTTTACTATGTTTTCTTCCAAAGATGATTTTTAATTAACACACTTTGAAATGTTGTCAGCAGCTTCTCTCAGTTTGGGCCTATCTTAAATTAGTAGGGAGTGGATTAAATTTGAGAGTGATATTTTTCTTCAAAAGGTGCAAAAACAAGTGAATTGTCATTTGAAAATAAAATGACGAAAACGTCTCAATGTTGCACGACAGGGCATATTTCAGTGACCCACAGTACCTTGATTACCAATGTCCAATAAGACAGCGTAAATGTGAAAGATAAATTCATGTGTCAATCATTCAAAAGACAGTGTAAATGTGAAAGATAAATTCATGTGTCAATCATTCATTCTTGAATAATTGTGCCAAGCTATTTTCTAATCCATCCATGAATGTAGGAGTAATTGTCCCGACAAATTCGAACGGACCGGAGGACTAACATACTAACGCACATACACTGATTTGTCATTGTGATAACCATGTCTCCCTCATTGCAAGCGGGCTCGACAAAAATGATCATGAGCTAGGAGGCCAGGATATACAGTGTTCAATCTAGAGGGGCTCATGGCTAAAATGGCCATCTAAAACCCAAAATGACCCCCTTCAAAATGAAGACTGGGCCCAAATGGCACACTTCAATCACACTTTCAATAAGACTTCTCTGAAAGAAGTAATGGAACTTTTCCTAGTAGATTTATTTTGGTCAAAACAATATATTTATTATCAAATTGTTATGGTTGTTACATTTAAAACCTTGTAATTCAATAGCTTGTCTATATATTTATATCGCATGACCCCCTTGACCAAGAGCCATTGGGCCCCCTATGATACAAAGCTAGATTGAACGCTGGGATATATCAATATTTTCAAAGGTTTCACTATATACAGTTAATAAAATGGCCAAAATAATAAAAGCCATGCTTTTTATCAAAAAGATGTATCTGGAGTTGTTTTGGGAAGATTTTGAGAGCAAGTGGACCATTATTGTCCTATATTGCTTATCTGAGCATGATGGCTCAAGGCTTTATGATAAATACAAAAGCTCTACGCCTGATTGTTTTGGAGAAGATTTTCAAAGATTGTCTCCTTTAATGTTAGGTATATTAAAGATCCCGCAACTAGGGTTAATTTTCAGAGTATGGTAATTCTTTAAGTATTTTTGTAGATGGTCAATAGGTATTGTAACATACCAAATATTGAAACTCTAGGACTTATGGTTTAGGAGAAGATTTTCAAGGATTTTCTTCTTTGTTCCCATGTAAAATCAGGGATCACACAGAAAAGGGCTAATTTTTAGAGTACATTAATTCTCAGAAGTATTTTGATAGAGGGTTAACAAATGGATACTTCAGAAACAATGCCTTGACAATAGCATACTGGCTTTTCTACAAGTGGAGAGAGAAATAATGTAAAGGTCCCTACATAAGAAGCACATACTTTATGCCATTTTACCCATTCCTACTTTTCATACTCATCAAGAAAAAAGACGTAGTAAAACATTGTAGAAAAAGAACAAATTACTTGTAATAAGAGGACCATGATGGTCCTAAATCGCTCCCCTGAGTATGATGGTTCATGGCTTTATGATATAAACAAAACAGCAAAGCCCTCTGTCTAATTATTTTGGAGAAGATGTTTAAAGATTTCTCTTATAATCTAAGGTATATTGATGATCCCACCATAAAGCACTAATTACTTGAATGTGGTAATACTTTGAAGTATAGATATCAATACATACCAAGTATAAAAGCTCTAGGCCTAATGGTTTAAGAGAAGAAGGTTTTCAAAGATATCAATATTTATTCCTAACTAAAAATAGGGATCACAAAGAAAAGGGCTAATTTTCAGAATACAGTTATTCTTTGAAGTATTTTGGTAGAGGGTCAATGACTGATGATATGTACCAAATATCAAAGCTCTAGGCCTTATGGTTTGGGAGAAGAAGATTTTCAAAGATTTCCTTCTTTATTCCTTTGTAAAATCAGGGATCACACCAAAAAGGGCTAATTTTCAGAATTCGGGAATTCTTTGAAGTATTTTGGTAGAGGGTCAATAGGTGATGATACATACCAAATATAAAAGCTCCAGGCCTTATGGTTTGGGAGGAGAAAATTTTCAAAGATTTCCTTCTTTATTCCCTTGTAAAATCAGGGATCACACAGAAAAGGGCTAATTTTCAGAATACAGTAATTCTTTGAAGTATTTTGGTAGAGGGTCAATAGGTGATGATACAAACCAAATATAAAAGCTTTTAGTCTTTATGGTTTGGGAGAAGAAGATTTTCAAAGAATTCCTTCTTTATTCCTTTGTGAAATCAGAGATCACACAGAAAAGGGCTAATTTTCATAGTACGATAATTTTTTGAAGTATTTTCGTAGAGGGTCAATAGATGATATTATGTACCAAATATCAAAGCTCTTGGCCTTATGGTTTAGGAGGAGATGATTTTTTAATAATTGTTTACAGACGGACGCCGGTCAATTACCACTGTTGAGCTCAGGTGAGCTAAAAAATAATTTCTTAATTATCCACAATTTTTTCTACCCTTAAGGGCAAAGACTTTTAAATTTCACCATTTTGCAACTATTGTCTGCAACACATGCCAATTTAATTTGGTTATTTGAATGGGATTAAACACCACTTTTAACAGTATTTCAGTCATGTTGTAGCGGCTGGAGCACATAAAAATGGATTCCTAGTATTTCTCACATCAGTACTACATCCTTTCCGAGCCTCCAGCTGTTCATCCCACTTAGGTGGGAGACAAATGTCAGATAAGATATTTGCCGCGACAATACTTATTCGAATTGGTAGAAAAAGTTTTTGTGCATAACATCATGGATTAACCAAAGTTTTAGCTTAGTCCAAATTCAAAAAAGTTGCAGACAACAATTTATAGTTAATGAAATTTAATTTTCTTTATACCTTTTTGAGTAGAAAACAGTGTGGTTAACAAAGAAATTGCTTGCTACAAGAAATTTCTTCACTTTCCACAATGTTTTCTACAGTTGTTCTCTTGAGGGGTGACAAAAACATGATTAGGTGGTAAAGGCTTGAATTTAGTAACTTACCTAAGAACTTGTTGACCAATATCTGGCTTTTTAGCTGGTGTTCTGAAATTGATGTATACACAGAGAAACCAAGTTGCTTAACCCTTTCCTGTTCAATCCCTGGTTTTAACATCCCAATGATTTCATAATTGAGAAAATATTGTAGAAAAAGAAGAAATTGCTTGTAACAAGCAATTTATTCTTTTTCTATAATATTTTCTACCCTACTGAACATAGACTCTCATTGAAGAATTGGCATACAGGAAACATGCAATCCATTTAGTTCTTCAGACCTTCCAACTATAGAACCAACAAATGAAAATAATTTTGTTCAGCCTGAGCAAAAGTCATCATTATCAAGATGTGTTTGTGAAACACTATGCCGCCAAAACAGGAATTCTTTAGAAACGGGTGATTTTTATGGGGTTTTTTTTCTTTGTTTCAAGGAAAGGGTTAAAATTTTGACCTTGACCTTGATGAAATGACCTTCCCCAGTTGCACCTTATTCAGACCTATCTACATACCGAATATTAGCATTGTAACTTACTCAGGGTTGAAGTTATAGGAAAATGTTTAGTTTGCATGTAAAGTTTTGCAGACAGACAGACAGACGGACAGACAGACACCAGTAAAACAATATGCCCCCGATCTTATCGATGCGGGGGCATAAAAAGCTAAGTACATATTTAGCCTATCAAGCTTCTTTATCTTTTCAGCAGTTTGTCTCCTTTCTAATTAGTTTAGATATCTTTACTGCCATATGTATAGAACTTTAATACTTTTCATGATCTTTTCAGTGAAGTGCTCTTTCATAAAAATATTTGATAAAAAATTCATGAAAATATATTGAAAGCTGACCAAACAACCAATCAAGATAAAATGGAATGATTGCTGGCCACTCCCACTGACCTAGGAATTCCAATTTAGTTATTAAACATTGCCATTTTGCAAAATTCATGGTCACTAACATGATACAACAAGATGTGTTTGTGAAACACTATGCCCCCAAAACAGGAATTCTTTAGAAATGGGAAAAGCATTGTAACTTAATCAGGGTTGAAGTTATAGGAAAATGTTTAGTTGGCAGGTTAAGTTTTGCAGACAGATGGACACACAGACTAACTGACACCGGTAAAACAATATGCCCCCAATGTTATCGATGCAGGGGCATAAAAAGACTTAGTAAAATAATTGAATGGCAACCTGTTTAATTCTTCGTTATAAATTTAATTGTGCATTAACTCATTACCACACAATGCAGTTTTTTGACTACCTGAAGAAATATGAAAATATGGAAAACTTTGTGGGAGAAAGTGAAATTGCTTGTAACATTGCTGCTCCTTTTCTGACAATCTATTCACCCTTTTTGGTACTTATTTTAAAGTCATTCACAATTTAAATTAAGAAATTAACTAACCTGATAGAGGGATCAGATTCATCCACATGAACAGAAAATGAGGGTTGTCTGTGAGAGTTCAATGATGCTATTGGAATATTGACACCAGATTTGGGCAACTACAAATACAAACAAATTGTAAATGGAAAAGGTGCTTAGACATTGCTAACAACAATTCCTAGGCTAATCAGGGTGAAACCTTTTTGCTTTTAGCATTTTTTCTAAATCTAGTATAAGTCTACTGTCTCTTGTAATTGACAGATCTCTGCTGTCATACAAATAGGAGACCTAAGATGGCCTTAATCATTCTCATGGCCCTTTCTATTCAATAAAAACTTTTAATGAGAGAAACATTCATTTCAAACTTGATTTAAATTAGCCCAATAGCTATGAGGAGAGATCATTTCAAGAAACCCTTCATTTCTATGGCCTAACCTCCTGGGATTCTATCCCTTGTTACCCCTAGGTCACGGTTTTAGCAATTTTCAAAGATGAACTGATGCCCCATGTAAAATATATGTTTTCTGGTTGATGAGAAAAAAAGTTGTTCTGATGTCATTTGTCACTTTTGTTGCCATTGCAACAAAAATGTAACAGATTTCAGTTCTTTTGACACCACCTAAGGAATACTTGTGCCAAATTTGGCTGAAATTGGAAGATGCTATTAATTAAAGATTGTTGACACACTACACATGCCAGATGACGCACTCCAGAAAGTGATCAAAACAGCTCACTTTTGATATAATACACTTAGATTTAAAATTCAGGGGAAAAATAGTTTTCTATTTAGCTATGGACAGACAATAAAGGCAGCAAACCCCTAGTACTTGGATGCATGAATATAAAAATGCTTGTGAAAAAATAATGTCTGAAAAACAGCCAACATTTTCAGAATAGATATCTTGATAGGTGACTTTGACCTTTAACAGGTTAAGTCAGGATCAAATTGTTTGTTTGGGGTTTAACCCTGCTTTGATCAATCTTTCAGTTAAATCAGGCCAAAGTTCACATATTCATTTGTTTCCTGACCAGTGGCCAAGCCTAGATTCAAACTCCCAACCCTTGACTTCTCTCAGATTACAAGTCTGTGATCCCAACCACCGAGAATGCAGGACCTGTTGTGAACACAGACAGATGAACACCTGTAAAACAATGAGCCCCATTATTCTAAAGGGTTGGAGCTGACATGGCAACATGTTGTGAAAGACTGCCTATCTGTAATTATGTTTCATGTTAGAAAACAAGTGTCTCAAATTGTTTTGAAATCGGTAGACAAATAAAGGAGATATGATCAGGACTGATCGTTTATCAACATTTGACCTTGAGCTGTGACATTGACCTTGGAGCTATCTAAAAGTTTAAAAAAGTCTAAAGCTACGAAACGCACAAGTACAAGATATGCTCTGGACAAGCTCAATTTCAGCTGCGAGCATGATGCAATCCAAAAATTTTGTTTACGGGTACATTTACTCATGATGGAGAACAACTGTACCAAGTTATTCTCAGAACCGTCCATAAGTATAGGAGATGAGTCTGAAAAATGTGGATAGACTGATGCAATAATAACACAAATACAACAATTTATGATACATGTATTGACAACTATGTCTCACTCACCGCAAGCGGGCTCCAGAAAAAAAATTAGTATTTTGTAAGTGTTCAAAGATTTTATGACATTCATTATAGCCTAGATTTAAAAATTTCTGATGAAAATAAATGCAACAAGAGCCATGTCGGACATGGCCATCCCCCACTGTAAAAGCTTGATAGTAAACTGAAGCCAGTTAGATTTAGGCTTCTTGTGCACTGCATTTCTTCTCAATGAGTTCGATAATACCTATTATACTTTCAGAGATATGCTCAGGACAAAATCTAAGTCTTTAAAACAACAAAGGGCAATAACTCCAAAATTATGCAAGCAAGAGTTGTGGTTCTTGTGCTATCCACCTATGAAGTTTCAAGTTAATAGCTATTATACTTTCAGAGATATGCCCCGTACAAAATCTTAGTCTTTAAAACAACAAAGGGCAATAAAAAAAAAGCTATTATACTTTCAGAGATATGCCACGTAAAAAATCTTAGTCTTTAAAACAACAAAGGGCAATAACTCCAAAATTATGCAAGCAAGAGTTCTGGTTCTTGTGCACTTCACTTCTCCTCAGTGAGATCTATCGACCAATGAAGTTTCAAGTTGATAGCAGTTATACTTTCAGAGATATGCTCCGGACAAGTTTAGCGACGGAATGACAGGAGGAGACCATTAATATATCCCCTTCACCGAAACGGCGGGGGATAATAGCTTTAAACCTTTTGCTTATTCCAGGGTCCTGGCTTCTTTTCATTTTCCTTATTTGTTACATCCCTATTAGGAATGGTCTTCCATTCATTAGTTGGAGGGTATATTGAAGTCATTGGCTGGTTCTCATCCTGATAAATCTGTAGTGGTTTCTGTTGAGCAGCTTTTGGTCGGGCACCTCCCAAACCACCAGCATTTCCTAGAAGAGCAAATGTTACCCATCATGTGAAAAGAAAAAATCTTCAAATTCTTGAAAACAGTTATATGAGAAAAAGAGATTGGATAAATTAAAGGTTAACCCATTACCTGACCAAAAATGTTTAGATTTGTTCAATTTTAAAGATGTTGTAGAAGACAGTACCTTTCAAAAGTTTAAAAAAAATTGCATTTTGTGTAGAAGTCGTTGTGGATAATGAAGAAATTGCTTGTAACGAGCAATACCTTTATTTTCTACATTGTTTTCTAAAGCTTGTAGGCTTGGGAGGTGCCAAAAAGTGTGACTCGGTTGGAATGTGTTAAGTTGTTATAGTGCAATGTAAAAGAGATTTCCTAAATTCAGAGAATCTACTGACAGCAAAAAGTTCAGGTTAGACTTCCCAGTCTGTCTAAAGTAAAAGCTTATTGCTCTTCTACATAGAGTCAAAGACAAGTTGAACAAAAGTCATTTCTATGCTTAAAATTTAGCTTCTATTTAACCCATTCCCACACAATGACGCTTTTAAACGCCCTTCAAGATCAAATCTTTGGAAAACATTGTGGAAAATGAAGAAATTGCTTGTTACAAGCAATTTCTTCATTATCCACAATGTTTTCTGCCCAATGAATCTAGGATTTTGAAGATTTCACCAACTTAAAATTGTCGTCTGCAGCTTCTTTGAATTTGAAATATTAACGGTTGGGAATGGGTTAAAGAATACATGACGATCAGAAAGTGTTTGACAAATAGTGACCATTTATTTTATGCTTATTTGAATATGACCTTGATGATTGACTTTTGAGCTTATCAGAAGACACCGATTTTTATAATCATAGTTTTATTGATTTAAAGAAAAGCTTGTCATTATGATATGGCCAGCCAAAAATATCAAATATAAAAATGAATCATTTTAATTTCCAAATAGATTACTGAAAGTATTTATAAACAGTTAGTCTCATTTCTGTACAAAAATGCCAAAGCTTTTGTGTCTCAATATATACAAGGATTCAATAATTCATTGTTGTATACAATATTCATTGCAGAAGTGCAAATATGAATACTCAAAAGCTTATAGAATGCTTACCTTTACTGGTTTGGACAAAAATAGCTTATCTTTATCATAATGAAAAGGCAGACATTATTTAACCATAACCTCATGTCAAAATTTTTGGCTGGACAAAATAGAACAAAGTCTATAGTCATCAGACAGTAAGATAGTTGATTTACTGGTGTATACCATTCCCACTCAGTAAAATTTTAGACTGGATCAAATTCCAAGAAGTTGCAGACAACAATTTCAAATTGGTGAAATTTAGAAATGTATTTACCTCTTTTGGTAGAAAACATTTTGGACTTTGAAAATTTGCTTATTACAAATTCTTCATCATCAACAATATTTTTAAAGTTTTTTTTCTTGATGAGCATAAATGAACAGGATTGCATATAAACTGTTTTAAATAATGTTGACACAATCACTTATTTTAATGCCTCCAAGAAAAAAAAACACTTTGCCAAAAAGAAGAAATTGGCTCTTTTCTTCATTATCCACAATGTTTCTACCAATAAAGGCAAACATTTTCAAAATTTCATCTATTAAAATTTGTTGTCCTCGACATCTTTGAACTTAAGTCTAAACTGTCCTCTGTTAATGAGTTGACCCATTTTCACACAATCCCACTTTTTGGGGCCATAAAGAAAAGCTATTGGAAACATTGTGGACAACGATAAAATTACTTACAACAATCATTTTTTTGAATATCCACAATGTTTTCTACCATGAAATACAAACTAACTTGAAATTATTGTTTGCAACTTCTTTCAATTGTGGACCAGTTATCTCATGGTGTTTAGGGATTAACCCTTCCTGTTTTGCAAAAATTTAGATCCGCCCAAATTCAAACATTTTGCAAAGGAAAATTTAATTTGTATTTGATTTGAATAATAACCATTCAGTAGGGTAGAAAATATTATGGAAATTGCTTGCTTTCTCAATTCTAAATTCACAGAGATGTAAAAAATCAGGTATTGAACAGGAAACAGGAAAGTGTTAACCCATTCCCACAAAGTGACGCTTTTTGACGCCCCTCAAGAAAAGTATTTGCGAAAACATTGTGTAAAATGAAAAATCTGCTTCTAACAAACAATTTCTTTATTTTACACAATGTTTTCAACACAGAAAATTGAAAAAATCTAAATTATCAATTTTAAATTGTCATCTGAAACTCCTTTCAATTTGGGGCGATCTAAAATTTTGTCTGGTAATGGGTTAAGCAAGTACCTATGACAGCACTCCCAGTTCTATTGATAGGTGCCATATGCTTTTTCCCTACACTCCTCAACTGAGACAAGGCTTGTCTCTGTTCTGGCCCAGCTGGTTGGACTGTGGTCTCCGGAACTATAGATTCATCCTGATTTGAAAACTCATGACCCTCAATAATCATGCGTGCAACACGTTTTTGGAACTCACTGTAAACAAAATTGAGAAACAACAAGATGTACTTATTACACAAGTTCACTCTATAAACTATGAATTGACAGATTGTCACTATCAATCCAAATTTTTATTAAGAAATGAAGAGAATATTTTTTGTTTTCATGGAGGCTTGAACCGAAAAACCTAATCACAATGTATGAATACGCGAAGCGGATTCATACATTGTGTGATTAGGTTTTTCGGTTCATACCTCCATGAAAACAAAAAAATATTCTCTTCATTTCTTATAATTTAATGACATCTAGCAAAGAAGGAAATATTTGTACAAATTTTGATACATTTTTGATCGAACTATTTTTTGCGAAAGCATACAAAGTAGTTGCGTGCTCAAAATTTTGTTCATGGAAGTAATTTTTTCGACCAATCAGATCGCTCATTTCTGATAGACAAAATTTAACATTTAATTATTCACCAATCAAATGAACATTGAGCCCTTCCAACACAATGACACTTTTTGACACCTCACAAGCTGCAAGAACTAGATGTCTAAAAATTTCTTTATCAAAATAGCAGAAATGATATTAGAATATTTGTTTTGATTTTTCCAACATATTCAAATATTTGTTTTTGATCAATAAAAAACTAATTGTCCAAATACAGGCTATATCCAATCACTCTTCCCTCTAGTATTTGAATATATGATTTGCTTATATGTTTTGAATATATCTTTTTGCCAATGCGTTATCATTATCATTTTTTAATTGCAGGAAAACAAACAAGAATTTGTCTTCAAAAATTTGTTTTAACATGTTCCCACACAATGAAGCTTTTGGACGTCCCTTAGAAAAGTATTGTGTAAAATGAAGAAATTGATTGCAACAAGTAATTTCTTCTCTTTACACTGTTTTCTACCAAGAAAGTTGAAAATTTCTATAAATTTAATTAACTTTAAATAGTTGTTTACAACTTCTTTCAGTTCAGACCAATCTGAAATTTTGCCATCTGAGAATGGGTTATAGACCGCCTTATCTGAGGTAAGTGAGTATGGCAAAGGATCCATCAATTTTCAGATGACTGAATCTAACCTTGGTAGGCAACTCACGGAAATGTCTCATCAAAATAACATTCCTGTAAAATGGTACAACTTATACTAAACTACTTTTACCAGTACCACCTATGTAATCAGGTACAAGAGGGCAATGATGGTCTTAGATTGCAAACCCAATCTCTTTTATCTTTAATGCTCCTTTACTTTTATATTTTTCCAAGAGAACAAGTTCTCAGAGCTCCAGATAAGGCCTGTGACCAAATGATTACACATTTAAATCAACAAAACACAAATTTGGAATTCACCATGCTCCCACTGGGTCACTGAAAGAATGTATATCAAGTTAGGCACAAACTGGCCAAGTTGTTTTTTCCCCAAGTCAGATAAGCCTGGGCCTGCAATTTTTCATGCATCCAATTTAACTGACAACTTTTGAAAAGGGAGGCCTAAGGAGAATAGCCAAATTCCCCCAAAGGAGAATAGCCAAATTGTTTAGGAGGACATTTTTTAATCATTCCCTGCCATGCCACTTCTCTCTCCAATCAAAATTTAACAAACAAGTTTTGAAAATGGTCAGCCAAGGAACATTCCTGATAAGTTTGGTCAAAACTGGCTCAGTGGTTTAGGAGGAGAAGATTTTTAAAGAATTATTTTATGATTTCTCCTAGTCTGGTAGGCCCAACCCAGCTACACACCCTTTTTGCCACAAATAATTATTTCTAGGGAAAAGTTTAGTAAAGGGTCACTCAAGGCATATTTTTGCCATGTTTGGTCCAAATTCGCACAGCGGTTTAGAAGATTTTGTAAGAATTAATTCATAATTTCTCTAAATCTGATAATGATCTCCTGCCCTGGATCTATTTCTTTGCAAATCATAATTTCAAGCACAAAATTTGCAAAGGATAAGCCAAGAAAAGTTCCTGCCACATGTTATTCACATTGGACCAGAGGAGCAGACATTTTTATCGTTTTTTCTTGATTTTTCTAAGCCTGATGGGCCCTGCTCTGCCATACTCTATTTTTTTCACAAATCAAACTTTTACAATCAAGTTTGGAAAAGGGTCACCTAAAAAGAAATTCTGCAAAGTTTGATACATATTGGCCTTATGGTTTAACCCATTACCAGAGAGCAACATTTTAGACTAGTCAATGTTGAAGGGAGTTTCATACAACAATTCAAAGTTACTGAAATTTTTAAATTTTTCAACTTTCTGGCTGGAAAACATTGTGCCAAATGAAGAAGAAACTGCTTATGCAAGTCATTTCTTCATCTTCAACAATGTTTTGTTGGTGTTTTTCTGTATGGGTATCCAGAAGCATCTTTGTTTGGGAATGGTTTAAGAGGAGAAGATTTTATTTTCTAAGTTAAGCCTTATCCTGTCCTACTTCAATTTTTTCAAGAATCATACTTTTACAAACAAGTTTTGAAAAAGGGTCACCCAAGAAAATTCCTGCAAAAGGGTCAACCAAGAAGTATTCCTGCAAAGTTTAGATGAAATTAGCCAATTGGTGGAGAAGGAAAAGCACTTTATTCCATTCATACACAATCCGCTTGTTTACGCCTAAAATCATTGTGGAAAATGAAGAAATTGCTTGTTACACTCTAAAAAGCCTGAATTAATTCATTCAACCCATTACCACACAACCTCACACTTTTACATTCCTCAAGAAATAAAATTAAAGAAAACATTGCTGGAAATTGAAATGACCTTCCCCAGTTGCGCCTTGTTGAGACCTATCTACATACCAAATATTAGCATTGTAACTAAATCAGGGTTGAAGTTATAGGAAAATGTTTAGTTGGCAGGTTAAGTTTTGCAGACAGACAGACTGTGCCAGCCAGACAGACAACATCAAACAATATGTCCCCGATCTTATCGATGTGGGGGCATAAAATTTTTAGACTGTTCCAAATTCAAAGGAGTTGCAGACAACATTATAGAGTTAATGAAATTTTAGATGTTTTCAACTCTCTTGGTAGAAAATAATATGGAAAATGAAGAAATTGCTTGTTGCAAGCAATTTTTTCATTTTCCACAATGTTTCCCCAATAGTTTCTTTAGGGGCGTCTAGAAGCATCATTGTGTGGGAATGGGTTATCTTCATTTGAATTACAGAATATATCTTAAAACAAAATAAGGCGCACAATGAAAACAGCCCACAGTCGTTTGTAAGTAGGGCTTAAAACTTGCTTACTCATGTCTTTGTTTTAAGGTTTCTATTGGTTGAGCATTTTTACTTATTCCCTTCATGTAAGCTGCATTGGCCTTTTTGCTGTTTCCAAGTTCTTCAAAGCAGGTAGCCCAGCCAATATAGAAGGAACTGAGTTCACTACCGATTTTCTTGTCATACATAAAGTTGAAAATAACCAATGGCTCATCACAAAAGCTGGCCTGCAACAAAATAATTTATATCTAGGTTAATGCCTTCTTCTTGAATGAATGAAATACTTTGAACTAGGTTGATCGATTGATAGGTTGATTGGGGTTTAACGCCACTTTTGACAGTATGTCAGTCATCGTGGTGGCTGGAGCACCTAACAATGGATTCCTGGTATTTCTTACACCAGTACTCTCACTACATACTTTCCTTGCCTCCAGCTGCTATCCAATGTTGGTTTACGATTATCTACCCATTGGTGAGATACAAATGTCGGAAAGGATATGTGCCAGGGCCGGGGATCGAACCCATTACAACCCATGATTGAGATAAGGAGACTTTGAACTAGAACTTTCCACAGTTAAAAATGACCCCCTTCCAATCTCTTACAATTTTTTAATCTTTATTTTACTTAACCCATTACAAGACGTCCAAATTTAAAGAAATTCCAGATGATGATTAAAAGTTGATGAAATTTTAGATTTTTTCAACTCTCTGGTCAGAAAACATTGTGGATAATGAAGAAAATGCTTGTGACAAGCAATCTCTTCATTTTCCACAATGTTTTCCAATGCTTTTTTCTTGAGGGACATTCAAAGGCGTCACTTTAGGGAAAGGGTTAAAGGAATCGCTAAGTTTCAATATGTTACATTAATTAGTATGAGAAAAGTTTAGCAATTTTAAATTCAGGTTATACAATGACATTTTTTATCTCATAAATTTGAAAAATGACAATTTAGCTAAATAATAGTAGTAAGGGAACTTTTTGTGTGTAAATCCATTTAGATTAACCCCTTCAATTTCCTTTGTACAAGAATTTTTAGATTACATGAATTTTGAATTACAGCAGTGTTTATTTTCTATCACAATGGCACCCACTCAAATTCAACCTACAAAAACATAGCATGAATATGCCAAGGGTCCTCTGTTTAAACGTCAAGAAAATTAGCAAATTTCATTAAAAAATTATTTAACCCATTACCAGACAACAAAATTAAAGACTGGTCCAAATTGAAAGGAGATGCGGACATTAATTAAAGGTTTATGAAACTTTAGAATTTTTCAACTTTCTTGGTAGAAAACATTGCTTAAAATGAAGAAATTGCTTGTTACAAGCAATTTCTTCATTTTAAACAATATTTTCCCAATTTCTTTTCTTGAGGGGCATCCAAAAGCGTCACTGTGTGGGAATGGGTTAAGAGTCATCCCACTGTTGGCACAGATCGATCCTCTGATTACAAACATAAATTCCGAGCTTCAAGTGAATGTACTCACTATTACCAGAGATATTACATGTCAAAAGTTTTCAGACCATGACGACACCGACATAGAAAAGGACGCAGACCTGGATATAGTACTACTTCTAGTTTTCTCCAAAAACAGCCAAGCTATTAAATTATAATATTTCCAGTTATTGTAATTATCAGAGTAAGTATTGACTATGTATATTTGAAATGGAGAAAAACAATATCATGATTTTCACCATAATCATCATTTAAAGAACATTTCAGTTATACATCTTAACAAATGAACCCCCACATTGTTAGTGAAACCCCAAAATTTCAAAATGAAATGAGCTAATTATCTACTTTTTCAAATCCTAGAGTAAAAACTGTCCACAATTCTTGCATTAATTTAACTCTTGTCATGCTGATCCCAGAATATTCCTGTTTTGACAATAGCTGTGGCAGGTGTATAGACTAAGATCAGTCTGCACATCTGTGCTGACTGATCTTAGTCTACACCTGTTTGTCCTTTAAGGGTTGAGGAAATATTTGAACAGAAAGATCTAAATTTGACAAAAATTTACATTTTTTGTTAATAAAGGATACAAATTCAGCAGGACAATAAATTTAAAATAAGAGCACTGCCATAGTTAACCAAAACATGTATACTGTTACCCATTATAATACAAAAAAAATTTAAGATTGGTCCATTCTGACATTTGTCTCCCACCAACGGGTAATGATGTAAAAAATACCAGGAATCCATTGTTAGGTGCTTCAACCCTGCAATATGACTAATACTGTTAAAAAGGCATTAAACCTTTTTAAATCAATCAATTGAAGTGTACAAAAAATTATGGATAAAGGAGAAACCACTTGCCATTAGAAATTTCTCCTTTTCCCTCATATTTTTCTTACAATATTCTTCATTGGAACAAATTTGAGGGATTGTGTGATAATGGGTTATTATAATAAGCATTCCCATGAGCAGTTTAACTTCTTGTACATTTTTTCAACAATATTGTTACCTACCATTTTCAACCAGATGTATATAAAGCGCTCATCGTTAAAGTATTTCTCTTCATCCTTGAACAGATCCAAACATCTTTCAACCAGAGTTGTCAAATTGGAGCCTGTACCACCTTTAGGAAAAGTCTGCTCTGCCCATCGAACATATCTACCAAATCAAGAAAGTCAGTCCAATTAAATTTTGTCTTGAAGAATTGAATTACGTAAAAATTCTAATTCATCTTTCCACATACGGGTAAGAGATAATATATTCTTGGTTAAGATTCCTGATAGAGGGCCTTTGAAGTGATTCCAATAAACATGATTATGCTGTATTGAGGATATGTACCCATTCCAAAACAATGATGCTCTCAAGAAGAATAAACTTTGGAAAACTTTGTGGAAAAAAATCCATAATTCCATCAACTAAAATTTGCAGCATCATTGATTTTAGGCAATTCTCAAATTTTGTTCTTAAAGGATTCAAAACTGGAGAATTCAAATAATTTCTGAATCTGTCTGACATCCTTAATCTTTGCACTTCAAAGACATCCCCCCCAAAAGAGGTTCAAATACAGTATATAAAGTTACCTGATACTGCAGCACATTCCCTATTAGGGTTCTATTTTTAGCAATTCTATTTATAGTATATCGAATCCTCTCAACTATGGCAATGACTCTTGCCTTTTTCAACCCTAGTGGATAATTAATATTTCTGACTCTTACAGGATCTGAAATTATGAGGATATGGGGCCCCACCCTAAAATCATAAGTGATAGGCCCTTATTGTAGATAAATATATTTTTTGTTAACAAATTTTATAATCAAGTCTTTTCTTTTAAAGACAAACATGTGGTGTAGACCTAAGATCAGAATATACATATGTGCTTACTGACCTTAGTCTTTATTCCTGTAAAAGCAGAAATATCATAGATTCATCATGACAAGGGTCAATACGTATTACATGACTTGTATTTCCTCTCACCTTAACCCAATCCCACTCAGTGACGCTTTTAGATGCCCTCAAGAAAGCTTTGGAAAACATTGTGGAAAATGAAGAAATTGCTTGTTACAAGCAATTTCTTCATTTTCTACAATATTTTCTACCAAAAAAGTTAAAAAAAATAAAAAAAAATCATAAACTTTAAATTGCCTTCTGCAACTCCTTTCAATTTGGACCGGTCTAAAATCTTATTGTGTGGAAATGGGTTAAGCTTTGCAATTGACCTATCGCTTCTGTCAATCAAATAATCAGTCGACCAATTAATTCATTCAAGTGGAATGGAAATTCAGTTTGAACTCTGCCATTGGCCGCCATTTTGGTGAATAATTTTTTTGGTTTGGCAACTTGAACGTCGTAACTACAGCTTATTCAAGCTGTAGTTACAATGTTTAGGTCACCAACCAACAATTACACTTTCTTGTTACATGCTACTGGTCATAATTTAGAAATTGTTAGATATCGAAGTGGGACTTCCTGTCGGAGTCAATTTGCATAACCAAAAGGAATAAGTGGGCAGAGCCAGCAATTGGTCAATATTATGGTTACTTACCTATACCAAATGTCTAAAGGGTCATCTCCACCGTATACTCTGAGTTCTGTTTCAAAGGCACTAAAAAATACAAGAGAATCTCATGCTGATGCAAAACTAAGCAACAAGAACATTTCTATGTCAAAATATTTCTATTTTAAACAAGAGGGCCATGATGGTCCTATTTCCCTCACCTTGAAACTGTGAGTTCAAAGTTTTAAAGACTTTCTCCAATAAATCTGACATATATGGGATCCAACATTTAAAAAAGGTTGTCATACTGGTCATTTTTTATTTTTTGGTTTTCTCATGAAAACAACATCTTACCTTCCATTTGGAATCATTTTTGTTCACAGATATCTATGATAATTGAGCCTCGGTTGCCAGTTTTTCTTGGCGCTTCTTTTTTTACAATTGTATAAATAAACAGGCAGAACCAATGAAATAACAATCCAATTAGATAGAAATTATTGATGATTTGTCTAATATTACCAGAAGTTTTCGTATTTTTCCATTTCAAGAGCACACAGATTCAATCAATATTCTGTTCATTCATACATGAAAATGTTCTACTTTACAAATGAATACAGTGACTCAAGTTTTAACCATGTCCATAGTTATTAGATCCCCATCGGTTAACAGTTGGGAGAGTATAGCTTCGCTCGATTCCATCCGTCTATCTGTCCGTCTGACACACTTTTGTCTGAACCATATCTCCTAAACCATAAGTGCTAGCCACTTCAAACTTTATACACTTTTAGATCAAAATGTGGAGAAGTGTCATGTACAAGAACCATTACTTTGCCACACCCTTGTTAAGTCATTGCTTTTTGTTGTATTTAAAGTAAATTACTGTAACATTTTTGTCCAGACCATATCTCCTGAACCATAAGTGTTAGCAACTTTAAAATAAATACGCTAATAGATCACAATCTGAAAGTGTCATGACAAAGAATGGCTACTTTGCTATGCCCATATCTTGAGTTATTGCCCTTTTGTTGTTTTACCTTTACATTTTTGTCAGGAACATATCTCCTAAACCATATGTGCTAGCAACTTCAAACTTTATACACATATAGATCACAATGTGGAGAAGTGTCATGTACAAGACCATTACTCTGCCATGCCCATTTTTCATGTTATTGCCCTTTGTTGTTTTTACCTTAACATTTTTGTCCAGACAGTATCTTCTTAACCATTACTGCTAGCAACTTCAATCTAAATACACTTAAAGATCATAATATGGAGAAGTGTCATGTACTAGAACCAATACTCTGCCATTCCCATTTTTAGCGTTTTTTTTAAAGGAAAAGAACGGTATTTCGAATTGATCAACCGGAAACAAGTTTTCATGCATTTACGCTCATGCATGCTCATAAGCTTGAAGTGAAAATCTATGTAATCGCCTCCATCTTGTTTCATCGCTGATGAAGAAAATAACTTACTTGCTGAATGCCAACAGCTTCCTCTTAGTCATGAATATCAAGGAACTTAATATATCCATGCTAAATTGTCTAATGAATTTCCAAAATGAGAGAAATAATTTCCTCGCTTTTCAATATAGAATCTAGGTCAGTGGTTAGTTGAGTTAGAGATTCATGTAAACTGTCTGTTAGTGTTTTGACCTGGCAGGGCTGAGTAAATTTACACCATGCATACACAGTATAAGTAACAAGTTACAACCCTGTGATAGTCGCGATTCAAGCTCCCATTTAACCCCATCGAATACAACACCTTCTACCTCAAATTCGACTTTATCTTTGAAACGGACATGTAGTTCTTCAATTGTAATAATAATATGCTCAACAAAGAAAGAATTGAATGTTCTCTTTGATTTCTTTACCTTTTATCATTTAACCTTTTACCACACAACCACAAATTTTCGCGCACTGATGAAATATTATTAAAGAAAACATTGTGATTAAATCAAAATAGCGATTTGGTAAACAGTAAGGGGTCAAAATGGATTGAATAGAGTTTAACTTAACTTTTAATAGTATTTCAGTTATATCGGGGCGGCTGGAGCTCCTAACCATGGATTCCTGGTAGTTCACACCAGTACTACCACCACATTCTTATCGAGCCTCCAGCTGCTCATCCCACTTAGGTGCACGATTAACTTTCTCATATTGATGATACATGCTTGCATTATTGAGCGTGGTTAATGATAACCCAGCAAAACCGCTCTCAGGACTTTCAGTCCTATGATTTTAGTTATTGCTCTTTGTTGTTTTCACCTTTACAATTTTGTGTGGATCCAGTGTTTTCTCCAGCCTGTGATTTTGCGGTTTTTAGCACAGTAAAATTGGTTTTGACGCACTGGAAATTGTATTCGGGGCCTTTTTGGGTGCAGTTAAAATTCCACCGAAGATCGTCTTGGCCTTATCTGAGATTCCTGGGATTGTCTGTTTATGTGCTTTTTTTAACTTCAACCTGTTTATGAATTCAAAAACGAGGCTCATTTTAGTCTCAGAGCTTTACCAAATATTGACTTAATTCTTTATACACCTTTTCTAGTCTGTTAGCTCTATACCAGGTAATCTAGATGCTCATTTATTATTCTATAATTCTAGGCGCTTCAAAGATGAGGACTAGGTACAGTTAGAAGTTTCAATCAAATGTTACTGAGCCCAGACGTTAAGTTCACAGAAAAAATATTTTTAGAATATAATAATCAGTAATTCATATTTGAACCACATTGTATTTCAGGTACACTTTTTGAATAATGAAATCGGCTCATTTTGATAGCAAGGCGAGACACACAGTATTTTCTACGCGTTTTTTCCTTTCACATTGGACTCTATCGATTGTGATATTTTATTTTTTCTGTCTGCAAAAATGAAAATAATTCATGATTATTTCCAAACTGCAAATAAAAAGATAGAAACGCTCACCCACCACAGGGGTTGAAAAATCCACTCGCCCGCTCGCATTAGCGAGTAGAAAATGCCGTAGGGCGAGTAGATTTGGGGACGAACTAGTCCGACGGGGCAAGTGCAAATTTAGGACTTGAATCACGCTGATTGAGAGGAAAAAATAAAGGATCAAAAGGAAAGTATTTATTTCAAACAACTTCATATCGGAAACAATAATATTCGCTGTAAAATTAGACCGTTCCCTGTTTATGTTGATCAATCTTCATAGACGCTTGATTTGTAGACTGGAAATCATGTCGAAATACACGATAATGTATAGACAGGATCTCCAGTCTGCATAGTATTCCGTATCTTAAAACGCTTGATTGTAATGTGTATTGCAAAGCGAAAATACGTCAATCTAAATGAAATTCGTCTGTTTTAAATCTCATGGCTCGAACATTGGACATCCAATCGTTTTTTGGGTAGAAATTTTCTTCATCTTTAAGGGCGAGTTTGGTTGCCTTAAGGGCGAGTAGAAATTCAGAGCTACTAGTCCTACAGGACTAGTAGGTTTGAAGAAATTTTTCAACCCCTGCACCATCAATGTCAACATCACTGCGCCAGCCTACAAAAATGTTCAAACTAAAGAGTCAGAAAAATCAGACCTAAAACCAGCATTTAGTACCTAAACTGACTCCAAAAACACTAGTTTCACTACACTTACTACTTACTGACTTGTTTAATAGTTATTATGTTTAATTTCAGTTGATAATCAAACAATATTTAACTTTCCCAATAAATTTGTTCAGAAAAATTAATAGGGATTTAGTAGATTTTGTAAATATCCTGAATTAGAGAGTCACAAGTTTTATAAAAGGGCCCCCTAATTTCCAAAAGAGCCATCTTAAATTTAGGGAAAAGACCCTTTAGGGCCTTGTCCACATAAAGGGTGTAGAAAACATTGGTTCATTAAGATATTGTGTAAACTGTGAAATAATCATGAGACTCGTATAACTGTTTTCAAGTATTATACTTTAATGAAGTTTTCTTAGATGCACAAGACCACTGGACAGCAGCGTATACTCTTCACCTCTTTGTGCATGTAAAGAAGCCGGGGTTCAGTAAAATCCAAAAATGTTTTTAAACTGATGAAATAGATTTATATATCTTAGACATTTGATTTATCTTTCAGTAAAATTTTGTCCATCTCTAATCTGAACTTTTATATGAAATTTATCTTGAAAGTAGCCTTGTTGACCCTTGAAAAATTTGGGATCACTACTACAGTTATCATTAAATTATTCTTAACCCTTGTCATGCTGTATAAATTACCTTACTGAATTGCTGTCAAATCAAAGGGCTGAAAGCACTGATATAACTTGTTGTTCAAAAATCAATACTTTTTTTAGAATTCAACTTCATAAACAACTCTGGCAGGAAAAGTACAAGCAGGAGGTATAAACTAAGATCAGCCTGCACATTAGTGCAGTCTGATCTTAGTCCACACCTCCTGCCAAAACCGGAATATTCCGGGTTCAGCATGACAAGGGTTAATCATTCTTACAAAATAGTATGGCCATGGCAACAAAAATGAAACAAATTTTTCATCTCAATTTTTGCCATTCATCTTTGCTAAAACATTTAACCTCATAGATTAATTTGATATAAAGTCAAGTTTAGAGTAATGTAAGCTCAAGCTAAATCTATTCCCTGCCCCCAAATTCTATGAAATGTTTGATTTGGGGGTCAATTATGAATCATGTTGTATTTAAGTTAAATAGCTATATGTTTTAGAAAATTCTCACACCACCGTATGGGGGCACTGAGTGTGAAACGTCCTGTGAAAAAATAAAGGCCTTTTTTGGACTGTTCACTAAAAGTTCTAGTCTAAAAGTATAGTGGCTACCAAAATGACATCACTTCACCTACTTATGTCTAATTTGATTCATAGAATTAGTCAAGGAGATCCGATTGCATCTACTACAGGAGGAATGTTAGTACAAGCTGAAAATGAGTTTTGACAATATATCGTTAAGTTATGTATTTTGACACTTATCTACTTTGATGTTCCAATAAATTTCTCCCTCTTGTTGAAGATTGTTGACCATTGACTTCAAAATGGTGCATAATTGTTTGTTAGCATTAAATACTTTTGTAAACATGGAATTGTTATAGTAAGAAAAGATGAACTAAGTTACATATCATTTTGAATTATTTGGCCAATTTTTTCACTGAAAAAAATTTGCGTTTTATTCCAAGCCCAAAACACCCGTAATACCCAAAGAATTTGTGCACAAACCTTGGTCATTTGTTAATAGTAGGCAATTTGCGATTTATTGTTTGTAACTCTAACCTGGATTAATTTTCCACCCATGAAGTAAGATTTCCAATTCGTTGCTTCTTCGTATAAAATGACAAACGTATTAACGACGTAGGTTTTTTTTTTGAACAGGGTTTCCACTAGTCCCCAAAAGTCAAGAGTCATTGACCCTTTGGCCAAAATTTTTAAGACTTAAAATTGAAATCCTAAGAGTCAAATGCGTTATGCTCCCCCCAAAGAAATTAACTGTAATTTGAAAGAAGATAAAGAAGACCAGGGCTCTGCAGACTTCCAGAATTTGGGGAGAAGTCACTTCTCACTAGTCTGAGAATTGGGAGAAGTTTTTCAAAATGGGGAGAAGTGGTGAGACTTTCAGGAGAAGTGGATCGCATCAAAAATTAAGTTTTTGGGCGTATTCCTCATTTCTATCAGAAAATAAAATAGCTTTACAACCAAGTAGTTGCATTTTATGTTATGTATCATGCAATAAACATAGAAAATACTGCTTATCCTTTCAGTCCTCAATAAAGATCTTATTCCTGTGAACAAATACTTTTGTTTTTTTCTTTTTTTAGGTTTGAGAATTCAAGAGTTTGATTCTGAATTTATTTTTTTAATATTTCACAATAGATTCATATATGATAAAAAAAAGTCAACTAATAAAAAAATGCAAATAGTGTATAGGCAGTCTGAATGAAATGAGTAGTGTTTCTATTTGAAGCAGAAAATGAGAAAAGATTTTATTGTAACAACATGTATTTAATCAAACCATTACCAGAAGAAAAAAATCAGACTGGTACAAATTGAAAGAAGCTAAATAAGAAATTTCACAGTGAGCTTAAATAAGAAAGAAGGTGCCAAAGAGGGTAGAAACATATGGGGAAAGGATAAATTGCTTGCTGCAAACATTTCCTCCCTTTTTCACAGTTTCCCATAAAAACATTTCAAGATGTCAAAATGGGGGATTGTGTGGTAATGAGTTAAAGTCTGTGCACATTACCAGATAACATAAAAATGGATAAAAATTTTCATTAATTGGTCAAAAAAGTCCTCTGTGATTAAGCCAGTTATAGTGTGTAAAGGGTAAGGGTTACTGCTCAGTACACAAAACCAGACTCTGTACATGCAGAGGTTTAAAGTTAACACAGGATAATTTGCTCCATTTTATAGAATTACATGTTATTTAAAGGAATTATTATTAACACAAGTAAGTGAAATTTAGTTTTTGGATAGAATGTATCATAACAAGAATCTCAGGAAAAGATCGTAGCACCCTTTAAATTGTTTGCCATAATTTTCTTCACTTGTTACAATAAAAGCAGATAACTCAAATTGAAGGATTCTAATGAAAAATGAATTTACTCTACGTAGATTTTCGGCAGAATTATTTTTCATCAAGATTTCAAATTTTAAACAAAATTTTGACTTCTGTTAAATGACACGGCGTCCGTAAATGTTGGCCATTATTCTCATTATGTGAAAGTAAGCAACAAATCTTGTAGACTGATGACTACTTAATTTACAGAAATAATTAAGACTTAAGAAGGAAAAGGATTTTAAATAAAGATTTCTAGTGCCGAGAGTATACACAGCATTGCCGAAACCAATCGGCGTAGGTGTGAATGAAGCAAGCATGTTGACTATTAGTTGCCAGAACATACCCCTATTTCTGATAATCTGCTGGCCTCGCGACTACTGTATCGATACACGCTTGTTTTACGATCAAAGGGCTTCCGACCGACAGTTGTATATTTGCACACTGTCCCATACTTTTATAGCCACTGGGCCAGATTTGGTTATCGCCTATCGTATCCAGGCGACTTCCCGAAAATTCCAGGCGACTTCAACTTCGCTTTGATCAGCAAATCAGGCGAAGTTTTATGAAACCAGGCGACTTTTTCGCCTGAGTCGCCCACTCTGCAGAGCCCTGAAGACAATTTTTTCTTTTTAATGTTTAAATTATTTTAAAGCAATTGTGCCTCAGAATAAACTCTGTCTCAGATTTGAATATTTCTCTAGATCACAAAATTTAAATTTCAATACAAGATAAACTTTAGGGAAGGTTTAGTATTCATGCAAATATAAGTTTGAATCAGTTTTAGAAAATCCGAAGTGTACTTAGAGGATCAAATTATCCTTATTTTTCATAAAAAGATGTGCCGATTTTATCCACAAAAACTCATGACATTTCTTAGGCAACATTTTCTTTAATTTCATTTTACTTCTTGATTATATTTTGTGAGGTTTTTGATAAAATTATACACAAATAGGTAAATTTCAGTAGGATTAGAACTCTGAAAAAGGGTTTCAATATTAATTTCACAGGTGTCAAGTACCTGCAAATTACGATCTCTGATGCATATCCATCACTCAAGAGTGTTAATTACCAATCAAGCTAGGTGTTATCAATGATGACAATGTTTTCTTACATAATCATTTAACCATTTTCCAATAATTTGGCACACATATAATGACCCTTGACGAATGGATTCAAATTTTCAAGACCCAATATGACACACAGACAAATTTCCGCGCGTCAAAATTGATTATTTTTAATTTCTGTGCATCAAAACCTGAGGTCTCGGGCCAAACGGAAACCCTATTTTTACTCTTTTCAAGCCTGGTTTCAAATGCGTTTGATGAATTAATTTTTGAAAATCACCCAAAAATAGAAGTACATGAGGACTAAATTGCATCCAAAAGACCTGAGCATCGATCCCCAGGAATCTATGGTGATAAAAGAATAAACATATCACCTCTTGACGCAAGAATTATCGTAAATACAACTGAACTAAGCTTTAATTACGATATTTTGATATCAAACAAACCTTGTATGAACAGAACAAATGATAAAAAAAACAAAGAGATTATAACTTATATTTGCAGATGCAAGGTCATCTGTTGAGTAATCGCCTCATTGTTAAGAATAAGAGAAATCCACATTGCATTTTGATAAATGCAGACAACATTTACTACATGAGTCAGTTATAAGCCTTTAAAGGACCCCAGGTGGGTCGTTATTGATTGTCTACTACCAGTAATGGTGTGAAAGTAGTCGCTAAACTGATGATTGGTGGATGTTAGATGCAACCAATAATCAATATGATACAACTTTACCAGACCAACACCTTTTACGAGGGAATTTTGCCACAGAAAATTTATGGATTTCATTTCTCAAATTCCAGGGACATTTTTAAAAGACACAGACAGATTTAAAATATCCGGTACCGTCCCTGTGATCCAGGATAAATGGTATATCTGGCAAAGTAGTGCTTTTCCTTTTCATTATTTTCAGGGAAAATTAACCAAATGTTCATTTTTACATTAATTTAAGTAGAATTAAGCTGATGTAACTTCACAAAAGCACATTTGTCTATAATAGTTACCTTATCCAATTTTGTAATATTTGCTTATTAGCGTCAAAGAGGGCTACGATATCGCAGCTATGGTCAATGTCTTCAAAGTGATGCACGATTTCGTATTTTACAAAAAACAGAAAGATTAACTTTTAGCTCACCGCTTTTCGTCTTTTATTTTTTGAGCTTGATCTGACTGGGGTTGCAGCCCCGCGGTCAAACAAGCCATCGATCGGCCCTGACGAAGGGGCTGGACATTTTCTTTGCTGAGCTCCCATTCGTCTCCTTCCATATCCATCCCGCTTCCTCTTCAAATGCTACGCAAGCGCAGTGAAAGAAAATATACCGTAGTTGTTGTTATAGACTGGAAAGCCTGTCCAATCTACGCTATTCCTGTCCGTTTTTAGCGGTTTTGTAGGACAAAACCGGTATTTCACATCGATCAGCCGGAAACAAGTTTTTACGAATTTTCTACTCATTTCCACGCATGCTCATAAACTTAAAGTAAAAAATCTATTTGATTGCCTCCATCTTGTTTCATCGCTGATGAAGAAAATAACTTACCTGCTGAATGCCAATAGCCTCCTTTTAGTCATGAATATCAAGGAAAATGCTTTAAATATTCAACTTAATATATCCATAGAAAATTGTCTAATGAACTGTCTAAACCAGAGAAATAATCTCCTCGCGTTTCAAGATAGAATATAGGTCAGTGACTAGTGGAGTAAACAAACTCCGAATCCTGTCTGTTACTTTGACCTGGCAGGACTGAGCATGTACGCAGTATATGCTACAAGTTACAACCCTGTTGTATTCACGATTAAAACGCCTATTTAACCCACCAAATAAAAAATCCTTTTATCTCTCGAATTCGACTATATCTTTGAAACGAACATGTAGTACGTAATAATAGTATGCCCAAAGCAAAAAGAATTGAATGTTAGCTTTGATTGCTTTACCTTTTATCATTTAACCTTTTACCACACAACCACACATTTTCACGCACTGGTGAAATTATATTAAAGAGAACGTTGTGATTAAATCAAAATAGCGATTTCGGTAAACAGTAAAAGGGTCATGATTAATTGAATGGGGTTTTAACGCAACTTTTAAAAGAATTTCAGTTATATCGGGGCGGCTGGAGCTCCTAACCATGGATTCCTGGTAGTTCTCACACCAGTATTACCGTTACATCCTTCTCGAGCATCCAGCTGCTCATCCCACTTAGGTGTACGATTTATTTACTCATCTTGATGATACATGTTGGCATTATTGAGAGCGGTTACTGATAAGCCAGCAAAACCGCTCCCAGGACTTTCAGTCCTTTGATTAAAAATGGGAGGATGGGTCAAGTTAGGCAGTTTATGGCTCTTTTTACAGCTTTCGTTTGGATTTAAAACTAGCCTTATCTTAAATAGCATTCGTTTGCCTTGAAACTCAAGCTAAGACAATGATGCCATTGGCTATAAACTTTTCGATATTTTATGTTGATTTTATGTTAAATCCAGAACATCATAACGCGGGGGGGGGTTGTTACAATGCAGCAATGGTCTGCTCCTGCACAGAAGAACCTTTTTTAGAATTCTAGTTTTCGACCAGACCCGAAATAACTAATATGAAGTTTTAATGGAACTACTCTAGGGATACAACGGTTTAAAGCTAACATTGCCTCTCCGAAATGGTTTGGACAGGTTTCCCACCTGTTGTTGCAAACAAAAACCACTAACTGTGAGGGTATTCATACCAGAGGCGAGAAATCTAGTCGTACCAAGGGCGTTGAACGTTCTACTTATCTAAGACATTAGAGAAAAAGATGATCTCGATATCCCTTCACTGGTGACGATGGAGGAGAGAGTTAGGTTTGGCGATCATTTTCCATGAATTGATAGGCTTTGTCTACAAGCTCTAACCAAAATTAGTTGTTTTAATGTTTGCATAGACTGAATTTCCGCAAGCCCTAAAACACGCTCGCTCTAATTACTTTTGGCCCTAATTGCCGTTCGCCCTTCGTCCGTTCGCCCATATGACCGTTCGCCCCAGGTCCGTTCACCCCGGCCGTTTTTTAATTATAGCAGATGAACAGTAAAAAAACATATGCTAATTATCTACATTTTAAACCTTTGAGATATTTTTCGGATTTGTAAGGTTGACAGGGTAAATCTATCTTCGCGGCTCAACCCATTACCAAAAGACAAAAATTTCAAACAAGTCTCCAGCTGCAAAAAGAGACGTAGCTGGCCACAATTACTGTTATTGTAGACAGGTCCAAATTTAAAGACCACAATTTCATGAGGATGGAGTTTTTAAGATATTTGTCTATTGGAGAAGAAAACTTTGTAATGAAGAAGAAATGGCTAGCAATTTCTTCTTTTTCACAATGTTCTTCCAAATATTTTTCTTTAGAGGGTTTGAATGAAAAAATGGTTAATTTTGGTACAAAATGGTACGAAATGACTTATTCTTTGGTACGAAATGACCATCTCATGGTACGAAATAACCATCGTGTGGTACGAAATAACTATAGAAATTATGGTACGAAATGGTTATGGTACGAAATAACTGTATACCGTCTGTTATACCTGCAGCCAAACCCTATGAGTGCGGCCTAGGGGTTAAGCGACCTTAGTCAATGGATAAACCCAGGGCATTCTTGAATCCATTTAAACTTTCTTTGGCTATTACGTGAATGTCTGGTAGTCTATTCAATGCGTTGATAATTCTTTGATTGAAGGAGTTCTGTCTGATATTTGGCGTTGAACGAGACTTAATTGTTAAGTTTTAATGAGTTTCCTCTAATAACTGATATACGTGGAGTAAAAAAGAGATTAACCATAAATTCCTTCCCCATCCTTTAGAATACTGTATGTTTCAATCCAATCTCTTCTGTATCATGTGATAATTTCATGTTGGTATATTTCATTTAAACCCCACTAAATAAAACGCTTAAACTCTTTCGAGCCTATCAAGCGCAGGTGAGCGATATATAACCACCAAGCTCCTCTTTTTCACGTTCCTGACATTTAATCCAACGGACGAATTACATTTGACATTTAGTGCAACAACAGCGACCTAGTCACAGGTCAGCAGTCGCGGCCAGTGACCCGCCAAATAAATGAATAATAATAATAAAACTGCAGCGTCTGTGCATATTGTGTCGATTCATTAAGAATTGGGCCGTATAGAATTTTCCTCGACAGAACAAATAGCGGTGAAATTTCGTATTATGTTGTTTAGGACTAAATTGATAGTTTTAGCAATATTTAATTGTAGTTGTGTCGGGATGAATAATTAACACCCGCATATTGACTTGGTTACTGCCCCTAGATCTATCGATACAGTCTCTCACAGACAGCGGGCTACCAGTTTAACCCGCATGACTAAATTGATAGTTTTAGCAATATTTAATTGTAGTTGTGTCGGGACGAATAATTAACACCCGCATATTGACTGGGTTACTGCCCCTAGATCTATCGATACATTCTCTCACAGACAGCGGGCTACCAGTTTAACCCGCATAGACAAACTATGAGGCCAATATACTCTTAACCCTTTACCACACAATGACGCCCCCTAAGAAAAAAAGGTTTGGAAAGCATTGTGGAAAATGAAGAAAATGCTTGCTACAAGCAATTTTTTCATTATCTACAATGTTTTCTACCCCAAATGAAAAAAAAAAATCATAAACAGATAATTGTCATCTGCAACTTCTTTAAAATTGGACATGTCTAAAAACTTGTCGTGTGGGAATGGGTTAAATAAGCGATCGGGTTTTCATCATGTTGGAGTTGGACCCCTTTCCCAGTGAAAGCACTCAGTATCACAGACGGAAATATACTGAATGGAGTGGCATAACGTTTAACAAATTTGATGAAGAATGCACCCCAATGAAAGCACCCCATATCACAGACGGAAATATACTGAATGGAGTGACATAACGTTTAACAAATTTGATTAAGAATGTACCCTTATGGAAGCACCCTCTATCACAGACGGATATATAATGAATTGATCGACATAACGTTAACAAATTTGATTAAGAATGCACCCCAATGAAAGCACCCCATATCACAATACTGAATGGAGTGACATAACGCAATCAAAAATACCCTTGGTAACCGACAATGAGTTGGAAGCGCGTCGGACTCATAATCAATCATGTGGTCCAGGGTTTGATCCCCGTTTTCGGCAAATATCTTTTCCCACTTTGTCTCCCATTAATGGGTAGATAATCGAAAACCTTAGTGCATGGGATGAGCAGTTAGTGGTAGTACTGGTGTGAGAAATACCAGGAATCCATGGTTAGGTGCTCCAGTCACTGCGATGTGAATGAAATACTGCTAAAATGGCGGTAAATCCCATTTAAACAACAACATAAAAAACAACACCCTGACATATTTTACCTGTATTCTTTAGACAAAAATATGTTATAAGCTCGGAAAGTTTTCTTTAAAGGTTTGGAAAATTGACAATTCGTGGCTGTCAATCAAGGAATCAACCGACCAATCACATTTATTCAGCTCGGACTTGAGCTTTCAACTCCAACATTGGCCGCTACTTTGTTAACCTTTTTGTTGGTGTTGCGACTTAAACGTCGTAACTACAGCTTATAAAGGTCATCAACCAACCATTTTACTTTTAGGATACATGCTCCTGGTCATAAATTTTGCAAAATAACGCCGTTAAAAATCGAAGCGGAACTTCCCGTTGGAGTTAATAGACGGGGCCTGGGGAGTAAGTGGGTGGGGCTAGCTATTGGTCATTTATGACTGCGTGGCTTGGAGCAAGCTTCCTAGAGTCGGTCGAAAATCGGTTCGATTTTGACTGGTTATCTTAGAGTCGACTTTCAATCACATCTTATTATATTTTTTTCATTATTAAATTAGCTGACCTGTGCTAGAAACGATCCCTATTTCACAAATTTTTGGTGGAATTCGTGACGAATGGGTTGCAGTTTATAAACGTTTTCAAAATGCTCGGTAATAACTCAATTTTTCGAAATGCCGGATTCAGTTTATGTGTTTTGGTTACATAGCCAAATGGAAATCGAGTCTAGAGTGACGTCCTTCGATCGAAATGGAGAGATGAAATCGGCCTAGATGAAATGTACACACGGCTTACACTGAATGTATTTGAATAACTCCTGGCCACGTGAGAATGACGTCATTACGGCCAGTCCTGTGTGAACTAAAGCCCTCTTCGTTATCATAATCCCAACTTGAAAAGTTGAGGCTTTCATTGCCTAATTTCGACTTTTCGAGGTTATACATTTCTATGGAAGTCGTTTTGTGGATGGCGAGAGCAGGATGTTGTACAAAAGTTCACATTGAGCACGTTGTTCTCACGGCGCTCATTAAAATACAATTGCAGCTGAGTTCATGTATAGGAAACCACGTACATTTTTTTTCTTCAAATATTTCAAGACAGGACGAGATGACAGTGATTGCCCTATACCGCCCATTATCTAGATTTTACTGTAATACTTTCATAAGTCAGATGGAATACCATACTTCAATGTTTTACACAAATTTGACAGTTCTTCGCTCAATAGTAGCTTGGGTTAAAAGACTCCTTTCCTTTTCTCTCTGTAGTATGCGGAAACGAACATCATAGAGCTTATTTTGATGCCAAAGTATTGATTTCGTACAATAAGGTTATTCTGCATGCAAAATTGACAAGCTCTAGGCCTAGTGGCTTGGGATGTTATTCTTTTTAAAGTTCATCTTGAGTGCTTTTTATGCGTATTTTAATGTTTTAATCGTGAACTTTTGGAGCGGTAAGAGATGACGTGGATTTCCCCGCTTCCCTATTACCTTAACTCAACTGGGCGAACCAAACACTGAATTCGATTTCTTTAACCCATTCCCAAACAGTGGCGTTTCTGAACGCCCCTCAAGGAAAACATTGTGTAAAATGAAGATATTGTCTGTAACAATCAATTTCTTCATTTTACACAATGTTTTCCATCCAAAAAGATGAAAAAATCTAAAATTTCATAAACTTAAAATTGTCATCTGCAACCCCTTTATATTTGTACCAGTCTAAAATTTTGTTAACTGGTATCGGGTTAAAGTAAGATAGATGTTGAAAACGACAAGTGAAGTTTGAGTATAAGGAAAACTGAGTTCATTAGTTTGGGAGAACAAATAAAAGCTAAATGCAATGAATAAAGATCGCTAACTCCGACAGGAAGTTCCACTTCGATATTAAAAGGTGTTATTTTGCAGAATCTATGGCCAGTAACATGCAAGACGAAAAAAGAGGGTCATGATGGCCCTTTATCGCTCTCTTGAGTATATTCATTGTATTCCAGAAGGCAGGGTTCACAAGTAACATAGTGGTGAATCAAATGTTTAAATGTTTTTGATGATGTCAGTGCTAAGACAAAATAATAAGTAAACAATTAAATCGTTTTTAGTAGCTTGGTAGCTTCCTCAAATGAAAGATTCTATTTCCCCAGAGTGGGATTTGAACCGCCAGAGGTGAAAAATCAAGTTAATATGAAAGTCACTGGATGTTAAGGAAGCGATCGTTTGCTAAGAAAGTCATCAGTTTATTAAGATGTCCTTGGTTGCTAATGAAACAAGAAATTAAAGGAAGTTTTTCTTTATAACTTTTTAAGGGAAGAGAGTAAAATGACCCCTAGGGTGGCACTTGTGACCCCTCGGTAGGGACCAGTATGACCCTGGGGCATGATTTCAGAAAACTATTTAGAGGTCAACAAGGCACTACTACATGCAAATATCTAAGTTCTAGATTTTGTACCTCGAGGAGAATTTCTTTTTAACTTTTCCTGAATAAATTCTTTGTAAAATTAAGTGGCCCCAGGGGCAGGGCCAATTTGATCCCGGGGATCATAGTTTGAGCAAACTTGGTAGAAGTCTACCAGGTAATGAATGCTTCATATATACAATATCAATCTCTTTGCTTTGTTGTTCTGGAGAAGATGATTTTTGAAGTTTTCCTGTTTGAAGTCTATGCAAAATCAAGTGAACCCTTGGACGGGGTCAATTGACAATGAGAGTCATGATTAGATCAAACTTGGTAGAAGTCCCTATGAAAGCTCTGGCCCTTGTAGATTTTCGAAACTTGTAAATTTGAACCCCTTTTTGGATCTCACAGCCAAAGAGTGCATTGGACCGGAACGATCTAAGCATTTTAGTAAAGGGCCACCAAAGGAGCATTTTTTATGAAATTATTTCAAATTGGACAAGCCGTTCAGGTGTAGATGTTGTTTGAAGCAAACGTTGACGGGCGATAGTCGATAGATAGACATCCATCGATCCAATATGCTCACATGAGCATTACGTGCTCAAGTGAGCTAAAAATTTAAATGGTTGGTAAGCGAACCAAACATTATAGCTACAGCTTGACTAAGATGAAGCTACGACGTTAAGTTGCCAAATCAGCATATTAATTGTCAAACAAACATAAACGCCGGTCTATTTCGCAGTTCAAAATACATGTCCGGTCCGAGTGAAATATTTGATTGGTTATTTGATTCTTATTGGCAGCCGCGATTGGTCATTTGATGGACCGTTAGCCACGCCTTCTTCAGAGGCAGATAACTCCAAACTTTCAATGTTTCTAGTTTTTGGCTGAGCTGACAGGCCGAATTAGTTCGCAGCATATAGCCGTGTGCCCTTTGCTGAGGTAATAAACATAGAAAACCGTTGACGAAGCTTAGTAAGCTGTTGTGTAGTTATGATTGCCCGACGACAAACTTCTTTTATAATTTCCTGTTCAGTCTCGGGTTTTACGCCCCTGTGGTTTTGTAATTGGAAAAACATTGTACAAAGAGAAGATATTGCTTGTAACAAGCAATTTATTCTTTTTCTACGATATTTTTACCCTTCTGAATGGTTTCTTTTCAAATTAAATCCACTTTAAAATTGCATCTGTAAAACTTTTGAATTTAGACAGGTCTAAAAATAGGATAGGGTTAATAGTTTCCCATAATTAGATAAGTTTCGGGAAATAGATAGTGCAGATGCGCAATTTTATTTGTCGATCCCTTATTTAAACACACCCAAAGACCTACTCCCTACCCGCCCCCCGACACACACACACACAATCATGTTCAGTGTAACTTAAAACTTAGAATACACTGTACACAGCAAAATATTTGTTTACGAAACAAACGCCAGTCAATTAACCACAAACATTGTGGCCGTAAAGAGACGACGCACTATGGCAATACTCTTGTAAAATGTACAAGGCGAAATAAATGAATGGGTTAAAATTTTCTATCATGATATCAATTTCTTTCATGTTTCTTTACCACTAAAGATCTAATAATTTACCACCAGCACGAAAGAGGACATTTTAAACAGGAGGAATATGTGCAGATTAAACCTTTATCCCGCTTAATAAAACGACTAGCGGACAAATTGGACAAAGATCAGATTTTTCAAGTATTTAGTTCGTGTTGTTTTTAAAAACAGGAAAATTCAAAAGTCATTGCAAGAATGGTTTATTATAGGGATGAGTGTATTTTTCACTGCGTTTATTGGAGTATAAAGTGCAATTGCCTTAGCACATGGCAAATAACGCCCGTAGGGCGTTATGTTTAAGCCATGTGCTAAGGCAATTGCACTTTATACTCCAATAAACGCAGTGAAAAATACACTCAGCCCATATAATTGCAATACGTCTATTTTCAAATCCGAAACGGATAGAGAGATGAAAATAAAAACAAATAAACGAACTGTGGGCGGAGTTACTTTTTCTTTGACAGGCGTATGGATACATTGACACAGTTTATCGCTCGAGTCATTGTAACGGCGGACATTTTATTTTGTCGCTTGGGTTTTTTGGAATGGAAATTCGAACATTAGTTGGATTTATTTGGAATTATTATGAGCAAATACTAACTTTAAACTCTGTAAATTATGATATCTGGGTCGATAACAGTTAGAATTATGAATAGATGCTTTGTAATAGATAAGAAATATAAACCTACCACATGGACACGATGCATGCTGATGTGGTGAAGCCGATTCGACATCTCGGATTTACGGCTAATAAAGGTGAGTTATCGAAATCTTCATGTTTAAAACGAACATTATAATTGTTATAAGGACACTATTTGTGTATCTATTGATTGAAAATCCATGGAAGTATAAAGGAATTCGAGGAAATCGAAATTCAAAGGGTGATGACTATAAATAGTAACAAAACAAGTGCGGTATTTCTTGGAAGTGAATTCCCAATATCGGAAATCCCGACCTTGTTTTGTTTCTTTTTTTGTCGAAAATAGATCTGTCTTTTATCGAGGTATAAAGTGCAATTGATTTGATCACGTGATACGATTTGGGCCAATGAAAATACTCTATTTTGAAGTATTGCAATTATAAAAGCGATTAATTGGCAACAAAAGTTAAACCGGGTATCTGGCCAATTGTCTCTGTTGTATTGTTGGTCGAATATTTACTTCTCATAAAGTTGATCGTGACACCTCCTTCATTGATAGATCTCCTGCCACCTTTACCATAGTATCCGGTGTCAGCCGTAAGTTGTATAATTATGTGATATTGCTCACTGGCGATGATTTCTACGTCAGTGTCTATCGCTATTTCGTAAGTTGTATTTGATTTAGTGCTTTCAATTTTATCTTGTTTAGAATAAATCTCTTGGTCCCCATGTTTAATTGTAACAGTAACGTCCAATTTACTATCTTGTTTGCTGCTACCAAAAACAAGCACGCTCTTCAATTTGATACTCCGAGAAGATGTGAAGGCGACTGCGTCCTTCTTGTTTCCACGGTAACCCCAACCCTGACCGTGCTGAGAAAACCGCTTAATAGTTACAGTCACAGGTCCCGAAGAGGACGTTGCTTCAGCTTTTGTGGTTTTGGAACCAGTTGTAGGGGTCAAGGTTACTGTTGCGGACGGCAGTTTAGATTGAATTTCGTGACTGAACGGCTCTGTGGGTGCCCTCCTTTTATCTTTTCTAAATTTCCACGTTGGGTCGGAATTTGGATTCAAAAAGAATTTCAAAAGTTGGACTTCTTCCTGGGCTGAAAGCAATCCCTTTTCAGAAATATTCTCCGTAAAAAATCCTTGATTTAATAAAGGAAACCTAATTTGATAAAGAGCGTTCTCTAAAACTTTACGCTGATTAGTGCCACTGACTTCTATACCCTCATTATCACAGGCTTTAGCTGCCCATAGTAGCACTGAGGTACAAATACTTTCTTCGTCAAGAACTAAATAATCACTTGAAAGTAAATCTAGTAGAAAAGCATAAGGTACAATGCTGAAGTTCGCACAGTCAAACACTTGGCTAGGGTCTCTAAAGACATAGTTTAGAAATCTTTTCTTCTTTTCTAAAGTAAAGCTGTCATACGAATTCAGGAATTCGCAGAATTTGTCTGGGGTCATTGAGGATAACTTCCTACCAACAATGAGATCAGCCAGTCCAATTACGTTGTACCTTTCGGCGAGTTTTAAGATGTTTTCACTACTATCACCGTCTGAAAGCTGGTCAGGTTCTTCACTAGTATAGAGATATCTGCAATAGAATTGGTCAATCGCAGCTGTCAATCAATTAATCAGTCGACCAATGAAATCATTCAGTTAGACTGGAAGTGCAGTTTGAACTCCGACAATGGCAGCCATTTTTAGTGAATCATTTTTGTTGGTTTGGCGACTTAAACGGTTTAACTACAGCTAATCCAAACTGTAGTTAGGGCGTTTAGATCGCCAACCAACCATTCTACTTATTTGTTACAAATAACGCCGAGAAACATCGAAGCGGAACTTCCTGTCGAAGTCAATTGGCGGAGCCAAACGAGTCGGTGGGCGGGGCCAGCGATTGGTCAGTTATTTTTGCTGTTATCCATGAAAATCAGCCAAAATGACTTTGCTTTATTATACTGAAAAATTCAAAGATTATGATCACGCAACAATTGACCAATAGCTGGCCCGCCCACTGACTCCCTAGGCCCCGCCCGTTAAGGTGAGTATGTTGAGTAATACTAGTTATATTACAAAACGTCTATGTTTCAGGACGACAACTTGGCTATAGAAATACCTCGTTTTTATTTCCGAAAACAGCCGAGCTTGAACCTATTCCCACACAACAAAATTTTAGACTGGTACAAATTGAAAGAAGCTTCAGGCAACAATTTAAAGTTGGTGAATTTTCTTTCGTCCTTTTGGATTGAAAACATTATGGATAATGAAGAAATTGCTTGATAAAAGCAATTTCTTCATTTTTCCACAATGTTCTCTAAAACCGTTTCTCTTTAGGGGCGTAATAAGGAGGGGTTGTGAGGGAATGGTCTACCCAACCACACCGTTTGAACCTGCATAACAGTTTGAGGCAGCTATTTCATAATTACTTTCTGTGCAAGTATACAAAATAGTGTATTGGACACAACTTTTCAACGAATCTTGTTAAATAAAATAAAGTTTGTGACTTGTGTCGAATGTTAGTCGAACCCAAGACACAAGATGCCGAGCGTGGGAATTCTTGTAAACAAAGCCGGCATTTTACCTTACGAAAATGGACAACACCGATAAGTAACCAAGGAAAACCATTCAACATAATCTAAAACTGCCGGATCGCCGATGTTAATTTAACATCGATTTACCAATTAAATCACAGTTACTTCTTTTTAGGTCGCAAACGAACGACCTGCCTGTCGTTTTATGACACTGACTATATATATTTTGTAAAATATTTCGATTTAACATATAAGTCGAACTTCCTGACGGAGGTCTGTGGGCGTGGCTAGCGATCCGTCAATTCACAAACAAAATTCAGAAATGTAAAGAAATTAGTAACTTTTTTTAAAACTTGAATGCATGTAGCAAACCTTAAGAACTGTCTAAAGAGAAGAGGCTCTACATCTCCGACCTCTATCTCTCTCAAGTCTGCAAGCTCTGCTGACAGTTTCTGGAAAAGTACAGAGCTCCTGGCAGCAAGTACGGCAGAGTGAGCCCCAATCCGCTCATAATCTTCCCCCACCTCAAACACAATGTCACACATCAGTTGGTTCTCGCACATGTACCATAAAGACTCCGACAGTCCCCTGCTTGATTGCCAGTCCGAGTTGATTTCTGTACTGTCAGCCATGTCAAACTGAAAAAAATGAAACTAGTTTAACTACCCTTTGTATGCCAAACAAAAAGTTTTGAAACACCAGCATCTTAAGCTAAAAGAGAGGGCAACACTAAACTAATTTAAACCAAGCTTAATTTGTAATCATGGTAAACTAAGCTAACGCGAATAGCAAATAGACTTTAAGTGTTCGGGTCGACTTCTTAATTTAAACGGTTGTTAAAATTTTATCTCAACCCTTTCCCGTAAAATCCCTTATTTGTACGTTCCTTTGCTATTATACTTGAGAAAACAATGTGGAAAAAGAAGAAATTGCTTGTCTTCAGGAGTTAACCTATAACAACATGTCAAAAGCAATTTCTTCTCTTCCCATAATAAACCTATAATAATGTCATTTTGCTTGCGAACCGACGAAAGTAAGGACGCACAATTTCTAATTTAAGTCGCTGAACTGAGCAACTAGAAAACACTTTAAGGCAATGTCTATCTTAACCCAAAACCATGATACGACAAAATTTTAGACTAGTCCAAATTCAAAGAAATCACAGATGGCATTTCAAATTGCACTAAATTAGAAAAAAAGAGTAATATAGGATAGAAAACTTTGTGAGAAAAAGAAAAAAAATGCTTGTGACAAGTGATTTCTCTTTTTCCCACATATTTTCTATGACTGATTTTTTTCAGGGCGTTAGAAGCCATCATTTTGTGGTACTGGATTAATCTCCTATTTTCTATTATGATATGGCTATTTCAAGTCATCGATGGCGCGTGTCGTTGGGAGTAAAGTCATACACCTTCAAGCTGTATTTACAATATTTTAGCTGCCAACCGACGACAAAACATTTACCTTGTCAACATAACGAAATTCCGAACTGTTCGTCTGCTACACCAAGGAAAAAAATCAAAGTACTGAAAGTACTGTTAGCTAGCAAAACATGACTTTGTTAAGAAATGTTCTTCGTCAAAGGTTATTATGATAAATAAACGAGGTTAAAGTAACCCAGGAGTTAACCTATAACAACATGACACAATCTAAGACTGGTTCTAAATAAAAGAATTTGCATACGATAATTTCAAGTAAATGGAATTTAGAAAATCTTGCCCTTGACGTTGTAGGGTAAGAAAACATTGTGGATATTGAAGAAATTGCTTGTCACAAGCAATTTCTTCTTTATCCACAATGCTTTCCAAACCTTTTTTTCCTATGGATGCTTAAAAGGCAGGATTGGGTGGGAATGGTTAAATAGCACACTTTTGACAGAGTTCTCAATAATTTGGATAGAGTCTGCAATATTTCTGAAATACATAAGAACTACTTTTGATGGCGTAGGCATTCAATGGATTTAGCGGTTAAGCATCCAGTGGCAGTTTACACTCTTTGAACTCTGAGAAGACCTCAAAATCTTGTTTGTTAACCTAAGCTATCAAGATGGCGCTTTGCTAGATAACAAATGAAATACGTCATAAGTGTAAACACGTTATAAGTTAACAGATCGTTGGCAGTCCACTGAGATGTCAGCCCGATTAGCGCAGTTGGTAGAGCACTTGACTTCAAACCTCAAGGTTACGGCTTCGAGCCCTGGGCTGACCATATCAACTAACACACTAACTGTCTTTCGGATGAAAAGTTAAACCGAGGCCCCGTGTGACGGTGCTATCCACCGAGCACGTTAAAGAACCAGGCGGAACTCGTAGCAGTTTCGTCCATTATCCTTGCACTATCCCCCGTAACAACTATCCATCTTCTGGGGGCGTCGCTCATATGGGCATGTGCTACGGTAGCGACGATAAATAAACGGAAATACACACACAGTCCACTGAGCTCCAACAGAACGTTCGACTTAAATATCAAAGTTCCAGAGTTCTAGATGAGAGAGGGTAACAACATTCTAAAATCTTTAATTCTCAGCGGAACCCTATGTTGAGTGAACTCATTTGAATCGTCTCATCGAGACGATTCAAATGAGTACCTACAAAATAGGATTCATGGTAGTATTGGTGAAATATCTAAATCTAAAATATGAATTACGCCTTCTATCTTAGCTCTATAAACGGCACTTTTTTGAAAAAAATATGGACGGTCATTTGTAACAGTAAGTAAAATTATTATTATATGGCATTCTAAACGTTGTAACTTTAGCTTTAGCTGTAGTTACGACGTTTGAAATCAAAACTAAATTGTCGGTAATTGTCGGAGTACAAAGTTTAAATCCGTTCTTATTATATGATTTGATTAGTCTATCGATTATTTGATTGCCAGTCGCAAATCCGTCAAATGAATAACTTATAACACTACAGTATCCAATCACCTTACACCAAGCTATCCATAGTCTGCGACGCAATATGTCACAAAGAACCATAAACATACACCGTCACATGAGAAGTTCTAAAGTGCTATTAAATGATAAACTTCTACACATTTATGACTAGGTCATACGATATCACACAATCTCGCTTTTATCGTCATAAAGAAGTAGCAGTAGCGGATTTAGAGGGGGTCCTGTGTTTCGTTTGGCCCCCATCCCACCCACTCTGTGGCCTAATTATTTCATTTTCGTAAGGGTACACAATAAAATTTCGGTGATGATAGAAAAACGCCCCCCCCCCCCCTTATCGAGTTTGAACTTTTTTTTTACAGAAATCCTGGATCCGCCATTGAATATAATCATTTAAACATTTTGAGAAAGGGAGAAAATGCTTGTAACAAAGTTGTGTCTCTCATTTGGCACTAACTTTCCGAATTGACAATTTTAGCAAACTTTGAAACGACAACTTCGTTCAACTAGGACCAATCTAAATTTCTATCATCTGGAGCCTACCGATTCAACCCATTTCCACATAATCCCTCCTTTTACGACCCCCAAGAAAAAAGCTATTGGACGCATTGTGGAAAATGAAGAAGTTGCTTGATACATTTACTTGAAATTATCGTCTGCTGCTTCTTTCAATTTTGACTAGTCTAAAATTGTGTCGTTTAGGTTATAGCTAAAGTAATCGAGAATGTCTATGCCACATACTAGCCAACAATCTCCAGATCAAAATTAGATCAGCTGTAAGAAGGATCGTTACAGAAATTAACGGTTGTTACGATCGCCACACTACTAAACTAGCCATTGAATGATTTGAATTCCCAAGCGTATTATCAGACAATTTTTAACTTGTCATGTAAGAAAAATGCCATAGAAATCAATAATTTATGACATAATGTAACGTACTAGCGGTGTAATTATAAAAGTTCACAAAATGTGATGGCTAATGGCTAGTTGTAAGAAATTTACAACCATTCAAACTAGGCCACAGGTTTATATTCGATGTAGGTCAATCACAAACGAACCGTACATGTAGTTTTATTTATTGCTTAGAATGGTCTTTTACGAGACGGATTTACACCCGCACCTTTCAGAATTTTGATTTTGTTTACTACATAAAAGATAATGCGTTAGACGATCGGGTTGCCATTTTCTAGGTAAGTTGACAAAAAGGCTTCATTATTACAATAGTTCGATGGAGTCGGGGGACGCGCAAACCAATTGTGTTTACGTACATGTAAATATTTGAGTCAAAAACACGATTCTGATTAGTGACCTCGAGATGCAGATCTAAATACTGCCAAATACTTTATTCACAAGAATAACGTGCGGCACAGCAATAAGACAACTTACATATCCTTCTGTCCTTAATCACAACGCTTCTGTGGTATTTCCCTATGAAATAGTGGGATTCCCTGAATATCTATTTTTAGATTTTATATACCTTTGGCAATCCGTTGATTCTACCTTGTTACAAGGAAGCATATAAATTATTAACTAGACGTTCCGAGAAAAGCGTTACTAATCCAGAGAATTATTCTTTAGTTGTTCAAGTGGGCTTGGTTTCAGTTTATCGTCAGTCCAGGTTTCCAAAATAATCTATTTTTAGTAAGCCTATGGGTTTTTCCATTTTAAAATTTAACTATGCAGGAACCCGCTGAAAGATATCTGCTCTTATAAAAAAGGCCAGATTGCCTAGTCTAAAACTTGAATAAAGATTAAGGTAGGTTAAATTGATTTCTAATTTTATCAATAATTAGTTAAAACAATTTAGACTTCTGTTTAATTTAAGATTTATTTTCAATTTGGAATTTTATGTTATCCACATACCTTTGTAGTTTCAATGGTGCTTGGCGTTGTGTAAGGCCGAGTTTGTAGAAATTTTAAGGCCTTTCTGATGAAGAGATTGCGATGTCAAAGTTTAAATTGGTGTCCCTGTGGCGTAAAGGTGCTATGTAAGAATCGAGACAATTCTCGAGATTCAACGGGTTAGTCTGCGCAGGCGGAAAATATTCATGAACTTGAACTTAGCAGTGGACCTAACCATATTCACTCGCCATCCCGCCGCTAAATTCCGACAAGAAATTCCACTTCGATATAAGATGGCGTTATCTAAAATCTATTGCCAGCAACATGTAACCTAAATGGTCTAAACGTAGTAACTACAGCTTGAACAGACGGCTTTCAGAGCATTAGTAACGACGTTTAACCCATTACCAGACGGCAAAAAATTAGGCTTGTCTAAATTGAAAGGAGTTGCAGACGACAATCTAATGTTTATGATATCTGGATTGTTTTTATTATTTTTCGGGTAGAAAACATTTTGGATAATGAAGACATTTCTTGTAACATACAATTTCCCCCAATTTCCACAATGTTTTCCGAAAGCCCCTTTTCCGCTTTGGGCGTCTAAAAGCGTCATCGAATGAGAATGAGTGAAGTGGCCAAACGAAAAACATAAATGTCAGCCAATGTGAGGGTTCAAAGTTCACTTGTGATCTAAATTAATCATTTGGTTGGTAGAAGGGCTACGCAGTCGCTGCTTCTGCTGAGTCGTGATATATGTTTATCTGTCTTGATTCCTAGAGTGGCGACAAAGCATAAACTATGGAAGCCAATATGGAAACAGAATACGACTGGCAATCCGGTAAATCCATCATCGAATGTAACAGACACATGTGGTCGCACGAGCTTCTCTGTGACGTCACGTTCTGTGTGGGTATAGAAAGAGAAGAAATAAAAGCTCACAGATATGTTCTTGCAAGTCGGAGCTGTGTTTTCTATGCCATGTTCTCCAATCCGATGATGCATCATCAAGGTGAAGCGGTTGTGATTCCAGATGTGGAACCAGGGATCTTCAAAATGCTTATGAAGTAAGTACCTGTATAAAATGTCAGTTTAGTCCTAGAGTTTGCTTAAATTGATTTGTGCAGTCAAAGAGCAAGAACATTGGAATTTATATAAACATGTTATTTATTATTTCAGCGCGGATTTTTTTTTTTTTGTAAGAACATCGTTAACATCTTGCAGCAAGCGAGAGTTTTATCCTACTTTCGCTCTGTGTGTCCGCTTTTTGAAATCCTTACAAAATTAAGTTATAAACACTTTGTGGAAAATTATGAAATCGCCTGTAATTTCTCCATTTCTCACAATGTTTCTACACATAAAGGCAAATGATTTTAAAAATTCACCAAGTAGATATTATCGTGTAATTTCATTCAACTTTGACCAGTCTAAATTTTTTTCATCTGGTGATAATATACATAATCGACTTGATGTCTTTTTTTCACAAGGATGTTCAAAGTAAGCTTCTTCAAAATTGTGCTTGCTGGTAATAAATGCATGATTCAATCATCCCAATGACTTTGAACGCGCTTTTCTTTTGTTTTGGATAAACATTTAACCCTTTCATGTTTAGTCCCTGGATTTACATCTCTGCGTTTTTTATACTTGAAAAAATATTGAGGAAAAAGAAGAAATTGCTTTTAACAAGCAATTTCTTCTTTTTCCTCAATACTTTCTACCCAACTGAATGATTATTTTTCAATTAAATCGACTTTACATTATGGTCTGCAAAACCTTTGAATTTGGACTGGTCTAAAATTTTGAAAAAACAGCAATGGGTTAATAAAAAAATGGCTTGTTTTTTATCTAAGTTTTGCGTTCAGGAAATCTACATTAGGAAAAAGGAATCACCTAGCGTGTACTGTTCGGGACAGTATTTGTCTCCACGATGTACCTATTTGACGGGTCACATATTGTCTATTTCCAGATTCCTCTACTTTGACGAAATTAAAGTCGATCTCGACAATGTTCTTGCTCTACTGTACATTTCGAAGAAGTACGCGGTCCAGGCATTAACTGATAAATGTTTAAAACGTCTTAAAACCAAAATGGAGCCCGAAAACATTTGCACGATAATAGAAGCCGCACGCATGTATGACGACAAAAAACTTCGAGATGAATGTTTGAAAACTGTCATGTTAAAACCCTTGGATGTTTTTGCCAGCGAGGCTTTCATTGAGCTCAGTTCCGAGAGCCTGAAACTGATCCTAATGGATGATAGGCTGGCATTAGACGAGGAGAAGATATTTGAAGCCGCCATCTCATATGCAGAACAGAAATGCCGATATGAACAGTTAAAAGAAAATTCCGAAAACAAACGACGTATGTTAGGTGAGGCTTTGAGTGAAATCCGATTTCCTTTAATGAACCAGGAATACTTCTCCAACACTGTCGAACCAATGGGGATTCTTACTCCAGGCGAGTGCGTGAAAGTTATGAAATATTTCATGAACAAAGACAGTGGCTGTGAGATTTTCAGCACAAAACGAAGAAAACAAATCAAATCTGTGTTTAGATTTTACGATGTGGCTAGTAGCTGGAATTATCAGCGTAACAAACAAGATTCTATTGTTTTCAATTGTTCACAAAATATTCTTGTTCACGGTGTCGTTGTGTACGGATCAAGCGACACTGCAGCGGAATATGAAATTAACATGGGCCTTAAACAAGTTCCTTTCTACGCACCAGTTGCAAATAAACCAGGCATTCGAATTAAAACTGATGGAGGACAGAAACTATACAACATATATTTCGACAAACCAGTAGAAATAAAGAAAGATAAGGACTACTCATTGAGTGTCGTGTTCAAGGAAGGCGCAGCCTCTTCTTTCAAAGGCGTTGACGGACTTTCAGAAACTGAGCAGGACGGAATTAAATTTACGTTTAAAAAGTGCTCCAAGAGTACCAACAACACAAGTGTTGAAACTGGACAGATTCCAGCAATATTATTTGAAATATTACCCCAAGAATGAAATGCATTACCCGCAAGACCAAGGCAAAATTGGGTTCAATACATTCGACGAGTTTTCAAACTTAAGTCACGACGTTCAGGTCTCCAAACAACCATTCTAAATTTTGGTTTCATGTTATGGGTTATAATTTTGTAAAATAACTCTGTTCAATAGCTAAGGCGAACTTTCTGTCCAAGGTCAGTGGGCGTGACCGACGATCTGTCAATCAATTGACTGATCAAGTAATTTTTTTTTTTTTGGGGGGGGGGGGGAGTAATGGATATTCCGACACTTAACACCAATGTATAGGTCGCTGACCATACGTTGTTTTGTATCTCGGACAATTGCCCTGTCGGAGTATTTTGTCTCAAACTCACTTTCTCAAACACTAATGGTTTTGTTGGACTAAACGTAGTTGTTCCAAGAAAGTTTCCCAGTAAATGACAAAGTTCCTAAGCATCTATCAGGTCTAACACATACTTTTCTTTACTTTTATGTTTTAATTTCAATTTATTTTTTGTTTTGATTGTTGTATTCGTTATCTTTGACCTGTTGAGAATTTTCCTTTTTGTGAAACTTGATGATACTTGAATTGTCGTTCGTTTTGAGTATACGAAATTTACTCTAACATCCTGTTAATAATTTACAATTTCAGACAGAGTTTGGTGTCTTTCCAAATGGGGAAAATCGAAATCGGGAATTTTATCCTATTACCAACAATTTCACAAATGCAATTTCTGACCATTTTCCGTAATTCAAGCAATAGAAAAGCCAAACAACATTTTTGGCAAAATAAGTGGGTTTTTTAGACATAAGAAAGGAATATTTTCTGAAATACGGGAAAAGGTATATATTTTCAGAAGATGGCGATGTCTAATTTCGGCCCCCGCAAAATAGAACTCAAAGGGCCTGGTTTTCGTATCGTAAACGCTTCGTAAGCAAAATAACAATTTCATTTTTTACGGTGCTGCCGTCGCATAAATATAGAGACCGCTGATGAAAAAAAAAATGCTGTATTAACCCCCTTCCTGCAGTTCTTCTTACAAAGTATTAACCCATTCCCACCCAGTGACGCCCCAAAGAAAAAAGCTTTAGAAAACATTGTGGAAAATGAAGAAATTGATTGTTAAAAGCAATTTATTCATTATCCACAATTATTTCTACCCCCAAAATAAAAGAAATCCAAAAGTTCATAAGCTTTAAATTGTCGTCTGAAACTCCTTTCAGTTTGGACCAGTCTAAAATTTTGCCATCTGGTAATGAGTTAAATGAACATAATCAACCTCGCCACACATCGTGTCTTGGCACTTTTTGTTCCTGGTTGTCATATCCTCCCTTGTTCATGACCTTTATAATAATGAGAAAGTAAATGTAAATTACCCAAACACAGAACGTCGTGTTTACTTTTTGTACCCAACAAATTCTTCTTCACTGCAATAATGCGTGCTTATCTAAACTAAAAATGAATCATCGAAAATGGCGCCTTTGTTCGAGGGGCTAATTCCAGTGTGCGACACATCGCCAGTGGGCTACCAAAGCATGGTAACTACAGCTTAAATGGCGTAGTTAGGTTTTGGTGACCCATTGTTGATACAGTGTAATCAGAAGAATCGACCTTTTTTAATGAAGAATAAAAACCATCTATTTAAAAAGCATTCTCTATTATTTAGTAAATCCAGTTCGATAGACTAAGAGGTGTCTTTAGTTAAGATGCCGGACGAACTCCATATGGTGTCAAAGCAATTGTCCCGGTACAATGGATCGCTGGCTAACGCCCTCTCACCTCCGGTAGGAAGTTCGACTTAAACATTGCACGGCGTTATTTTGTGAAAGTTATGACCTGTAATATTTAAATTGGCGTCCAGAATGGTGTAACTGCAGCTTGAATAAGCTGTAGTTGCGATATTTAAGTCGTCAAACCAAGAAAAATGCTTGATGCAAATGCCGAGATTCAAAATTTGCTTCCAGTCTCGGTGAATGATTTGATTTGTCAATCGCTTATTTATTGAATGACAGAAGCTATTCGCCAGTTAATCGTTACCTTATGACCAAATACTATTTTGGACGCACAACAGGCATATTGTAACATTTTACGTATGCTCTAACAGGATGAAGTAAAAACGCTTATTTAAACTGTAGCATCATTTAGATCACAAACCAACCATTTTTTGGTTTTTTGTCACTAGCCATAAATTTTGAAAAAATAAATGAATGAACAAAAAATAAAGCCGATAACCCTTGTCATTCTGAATAATTATTTTATCTAAATTTGCAATAAAATCAAAGGCCCGAAAGCACTGAGAGCACTTGTTAAGGTTCAAGCATTATTTTGGAAATTTATTTTATAAACAACTCTGGGTTGAAGGACACAAACAGGAGGTGTAGACTAAGATCAGACAGCACTTATGTGCAGGCTGATCTTAGTCTATACTTCCTGCCAAAACAGGGATATTCCGCATGACAGGGTTAAATATCGAAGCGGAACTTCCTGTTGGAGTGAGTAATTGGTCTAAGGGAACTAATTCATTTCTCCCCCCTTCTGGCAGAAATCTTTAGGGAAACTCCGGTTGATAGTAGGAATAGATCAAGGTGACCTGTGATTGGACAATAATACCTGATGACAAAATAAATATTTTTTTCTGACTATTTATACACTGTTTTAATATTTCAAGCGGAAAAATAATGGATTTAAATATTTTTTTTACTGAAATAGCCATTTTTAAAAATGGGTATAATTTTTGGAAAACCCGGAAAAAATAGCTGTCCGGTGAGGGTCATCTCAAAAATGGGGTAAAAAGTCATAGAGAAAAGGGATCATGCCATATTAAAATTTGTTTATATGGATGTATGAATGATTGTTCTTCAATTTGAGGTCGGTCTGATCATTGTTGCTTACTCATGGACTGAGCTATAAGCCAAAACGCTATAATGGTCGCCTATGGAAAATGAATTAGTTCCCTTAGACCAATTGAGGCAAGCGGAATGATTGGGCGGGGCCAGTCGTTAACTATCACAGTAGGCATTACGACTTTAATCATTATCACCTCTTGTATTTGCATCGATTGTTTTCTTTGCAAATAAACCATTGTAAATAAACTCTCCATTACATTATTCTGTATGATCATAGCTCATTGAGCTACCTTCCTTGAATAAGATATTACTATTTCATGTATTACTTTTATTATAGTCATTTATACTCTAGAAATGACACCTATTTCACGTTTCGTGAAATATGCTTTCTAGCCTCTGGTTGAAAAACAATTACCAAACTTTATTTTTTACAAACAATTCATTCGTTTTCGACGTTTCTTCTTGTTTTTGAAATAGTCATTGACATTACTTTGAAATATCGACAGGTTAGTGCAAAACATAGCAAGTGTCGATACATTGTATAGATACTTAAGATGAATTTGCACTAAACCGTCGTTATAGACCACAGTAAAGTTGTCGTCATGGAAATAACTGACAAAACTCTAATCGTTTTATTCATTAGGTTCCTTTATACTGGAGAAATAGAACTAGATCTGGAGAAGACGCTTAATATCCTCAACGCTGCCAAGAAATTCGCTGTACAGGGCCTTGTTGAGAAATGTCTTAACCGCCTTAAATCTAGCTTAACAGCCGAGTCGGTATGCCATTTGATGGAAGTGGGACATGCCAACGAGAACGAGGAACTCCTTATTAGATGTCTGAACTTCATTCTTAAAGACCCCGCCACAGCTTTAAGCAGTGATTCAATTGAAAAACTAAGTTCCGACTGCCTTTTTCTCATTTTCAAAGAAGAAAAACTGTCCATGAAAGAAGAAGATATTTTCTTTGTGGCTAAGAGGTATGCGAGTTTGAAGTGCCGGGCAAGTGGACTCGAGGAAACCAACGAAAATAAACAGTTTGTTTTAGGGGCAGCACGCACGCAAATTCGATTTCCGTGTATGAGTCAAAACTTCTTTTCTGACGTTGTTCAAGAGAGTGGCTTGCTTACGGACATAGAATGTGTAAAAGTGTATAAGTACTTTATCAATCCTGAAAACGGCTGTGATTTATTTAAAACGACCCCTCGAAGTTTGCAGCGAAAAGTTTCTCGTTTTGAAGAAGTAGCGAAAGGTTGGGGTTATAAACGTGACAAGCAAGACTCAATCACATTCCAATGCTCTAATGACGTAATCATAGAAGGTGTTGAACTGTATGGTGCTTCTGATGAAACAGCTAACTATGAAGTCAACCTAATGTTAATGCAACCACCATTTTATGCTTTATTGGAGAGAAAGCACGCCATAGTCGAAACAAATTCTAAAGATCAAACTTTTAAATTGATGTTTGATCAACCAGTGGTAATAGAGAGGAATAAAGACTATGCCATCTGCCTTATTTGTCGAGGTCCGCCATCGTATTACGGTGTCAGGGGTAAGGCAGAAATAGAGGACGATGGTGTATGGTTCAGATTTATGTCCAATACAAGAAGCACTAATAATTCGTCCGTAGAGAGAGGACAGATTGCTTCAATTCTGTACACAAGTATTTCAAGATAAGCAACGAATAACTAAGTCAACCCATTACCAGACGGCATATTTTTGGACTGGTACAAGTTGTAAGGAGTGGCAGACGACTATTTAAAGGTGATGAAAGCTCAGATTTTTCAACTTCCTGTGTAAAAAACATTGTGAAAAATTAAGAAAATGCTTGTTACCTTCATTTTACACAATTTTTTCCCCATTTGTTTTCTTGAGGGGCGTCAAAAATGGTCACTGAGTGTGAATGGGTTAACATGACGATTTGTTGGGTATGGGTTTATTCGGATTCAGTATTTTCAAGTACATGTACCTATTTTTCCCAATATAAAAACCCGGACAATTAAATCATTTAAGAAATGAAGAGAATATTTTTTGTTTTCATGGAGGTATGAACCGAAAAACCTAATCACACTGTATGAATACGCAAAGCCCCTCAAGAACTAGAGGCGCTTGAGCGCCTGTATCACTCCACAGGCATGAATGTACTGATTAAGCAATTTTTTATATTAGTTTAAAATAAACTGAATATAATAAAATAAATCTAAATCATTGAAATTTTTGAAATAGTTCTACAGAACCATATCAAACTTTTCATTGTTTTTAAAAAATTCAAGTCAAGATATGTAAAATTCATAATGTAAAATTTTCACTGTATACCATATAAGGACGTAACCAACCACCATAATAGCTATGTTTTTCAACCAATCAAAATTATAAGAAGGAATCTGACAGTCATCTGGTTATCATTCCCATGAAATTTGGTTGAAATTCATCAACAGGTTTCTGAGAAATTTACAAAGTTTTCAGTATATACCATGTATGGAAATTATAACCCGCCCATTAAGCCATATTTTTTTCCGATCAAAACACTTTTTTATAATCTGACAAAAGGTCACCCAAGGATTGATCCGGTCAAATTTCTGAGAAATTTGGTTGAAATCCATCAATAGGTTCAAAGCTTTTACCATGTATGGAAATTAGCCCCACCCATTAAAGCCATGTTTTTCAACCGATCAAATTTCTTTGAAGGAATCTGATAAAGGTTCACCATAGGATAATTTCTGTGAAATTTTAATGAAATCCATCTACCGGTTTCAGAGAAGATTTTCAAAGCTTTCACAATATATATCAAAATTAGCCCTGTCCATTTAAGCCATGTTTTTCATCCAATCAAAATTCTTTAAAGGAATTTGATAAAGGGTCACCCAAGGATCATTTCAATGAAATCCGGTTGAAATCCATCCAACGGTCTCTGAGGAGAAGATTTTCAAAGCTTTCACCATATATGGAAATTAGCTCCGCCCATTTAAGCTATGTTTTCCATCAGATCAAATTTTTTTGAAGGAACCTGATAGAGGTTCACCCGAGGATCATTTCTGTGAAATTTGGTTGAAATCCATCAACTAAAAAGAAGATTTTCAAAGCTTTTACCATATATGGAAATAAGCCCAGCCCATTAAAGCCATGTTTTTCATCCGATCAAATTTCTTTGAAGGAATCTGAAAAAGGTTCACCTTAGGATCATTTCTGTGAAATTTGGATGATATCCATCTACTGGTTTCAGTGAAGAAGATTTTCAAAGCTTTCACCATATATGGAAAGGGTCACCCAAGGATCATTTCTGTGAAATTGGTTGAATGCCATTCAGTACTTTCTGAGAAAAAGATTTTTAAAGTTATAGTTTATGGACAGACAGAAACAGAGTCCTAAGATCAGGATTATGTTGAATCTGATGAAGGTTTATTTCATTAGACACTCTTAAATCTAAACCCTGCCCACTCAATTTAGCTTCACTGTCACCCTGAAGAAAACCTCTAAGACAAATTCATTTGACATTTAACAACTTGAAATTTTCCTCTATATCTTCTTTCACTATTTCCTCAGCTCTGCCAACTTTTTAATTTTCAAACTGCCATCGAATAATTAATAAATTACCATAAAAACCTGCCTTTTGACACCCTGAAGGAATATTGTTATAAAAAAATTTGTGAGAAAAGGAGAAATTGCTTGCTACAAGCAATTTCTCCTTTTCTCACAATTTTTTCTTCATTATTTGTATTTTGTAAACTGTTTCATTAATGAGGTTTGAAATAATCAACATCATCCTTATTTATCCATCATGGAAGTACCCATGGTGACGAACATTCTACTTACTGGTACCTGTGGATATTGAAGGAAAGGATGATCTTTATGCCCCTTAACTCATGAGGATGGGAAAATTGAACCTTGAATTTCAGTAAAGATTTGTGTAAAACTGGCTTTGTTGAAAGGATGAATGTATTTTGATCTACATAGATTTTCTAGATGTAAAACAGCCATTCTGCCTTAGTGAATACGTTTGTTAGCCTATTACCAGAAAGTAAAAGTTTAGACTGGTCCAAATTGAATTGAGTTGCAGACAACATTTCAAAGTTTGTGAAATTTTAGATTTTTTTCAAGATCTGAATTGAAAACATAGAGTAAAATGAAGAAATTGGAATGTTTTCCCTATGCTTTTTTCTTGAGGGGTGTCAAAAAGCGTCATTGTGTGGGAATGGGTTTATCACAAAAATTTAAAGCTATGCAGTTCATGTGAGGGGTCATGACTTTATATAATTACATGAATGTAAGCTGCTGAGCGAAAAGGGACCGTTTCCAGAGAGAAAAGAATATCAACCATGGTGATACTTATCAGACTTTGCAGTATAACCAGCATCAAGGCTTTTCCCTATTAACAGATTTCCTGAATCTAGAAAGATTACTTATGTAATGGCTACAATTACATCATCCATTTAAATCAAGACTTAAGTGTTTGTTTGGTGACTCAATTGCCATAACTGCAGCTTATTTAAGCTGTAGTTATGATCTTTAGGTCGTCACACAACCGTTCTATTTTTTCTTTACATGTTACAGACAATAAATTTGCAAAATATCACCATTTTATAACAAAGTCAAACTTAGCTGCCCATTTGAGACATGTTTTCAACCAAATGAAATTGTTCGATGTATCTAATTAAAGGTTACTAAAAGATAATTCTTGTAAAATTTAGCTGAAATCTAGCCTATAGTTTTTGAGGACAAGAATTTCAAAGTTTTCATTATATGTGGAAATGGACAAGCCCATAGAAACAAAGTTTTTCATTCAAATGAAATTTTTTGATAAGCAATCTGATTAACCCTTTCCTGTTTTTCAAAACATTGGATTTGTCCAATTTGAAAGAAGTTGCAGACCACAACTTAAAGTGAGTGCAATTTGAATAGTTACCAACCAACAGGATAGAAAATATAGTGGGAAAAGAAAAAATTGCTTGTTACAAGCAATTTCTTCTTTTCCCATAAAATTTTCTCATGTATAAATTTTCAGGGACGTAAAAACCAGGGATTGAACAGGAAAGGGTTAAGGGACACTCAAGGACACTGTTGTGAAATTTGGTTGAAATTCAGCGAGTAGTTTCTGAGAAGATATTTAAAGAAATATTCATGCACTGAAAGAAACACAGAGGCAAGGACATATCAGTATGACAATAGCCAGCTGATCTTCGACCTGATTGGTTACAAAGGTATATCATGTAAATTCTATCAAATTTCTTCCATACAAAAATGGACAAACTAGGAAATCAGTACATGTCTGTTCTTTTCCAACAAAATTGTCCCCTTTTTGCAAGGAGGCTTGCGTATTGTAATAGTCTTAACAATTATACACCAAAAGTTGTAAACTGACACTCTTTTTCATGAAAATCTTTATTTGATACCATCCATTCAACAGATCAATTGTTTATCAATAGAACATTTACAATTGTTTATCAATAGAACATTTAAGAGGCTGTATTAAAATAATCTCCAAGAACATTTTGGACAAGAGGGTCAATATGGACCTTGATCACCCTCCCAAGTTCTTATTCTTACAAAGAAAGATGAGTCTTCAATTACAAATCAGATATTTTTTTAAGAAACATACCTAAGGTTAGTTATGATACTGTTCTAAGAATCTATACAGTGTATAGATACTTAGAACAGTATTGCATTTAACACGCAACAAGCACTGTATTCAAGATTTTATTGACTTGATGGACCATAACTCTCATAAGCATAATCACACACTCGAGCCATGAAGAAAAACTAATTAAACCATTCCCAATCAACAAAATTCTAGACTGGTCCAAACTGAAAGAAATGCAGACGAAAATTTTAGTTTGATGAAATTGTGAAATTCTTTGTCTTTTGGGATAGAAAAAATTGTGGACATGGAAGGAATTGCTTCAAACAAGCACTTTCTTTTCTTCTACGTCCCATGTGTTTTCCAAAGCTTTTTTCTTGAGGGGTGTAAAAAGAAGGGATTGTGTAGGAATGGACTAATGGCCTTATAAGGCCTCGCTGGTGACAGGACTGAGGAGAAAGCAGCTGATTCCAATACTTTTTTCATGTACTCTTGATAACTACACTGATGCTCTCCAAAGCCAGTTTGGCTGATTGCTGGCCCTGCCCACTGACTCCGCTTGCCCCACCCACTGACTCAGCTGGCCATGCCTATAGACTCCAGCAGGAAGTTCCACTTCAATATTTAATGGTGTTATCTTACTAATAATGTCTAATTAAATTGAAACAAAAAGAATAAAATAGTTACTTTGGGACCTAAATTTTGTAACTAAAGCTTTAAAAAGCTGGAGTTATCAAGTTTGAGTCACTAAAACAACAAAATGTTTCACATAAATGGCAAACAATGTCGGATTTACAAATTTACTTTCGGTCTAAATGAAAGATTGGTTGATTGATTCTTTAACAGCCTCAATTGGTCAGTTGTTCACCCATTCCTGAAAAAAACCCATTTTTAAGCCCCTGAAGAAAAAAGCTTTGGAAGACATTAAGGAAAATGAAAAAAAAATTGCTTGTTACAAGTGATTTCTTCATTATCCATTGTGTTTCTACCCAAAAAGACAAAGAATATTAAAACTTCATCAACTAATAATTGCTGTCTGCAACCTCATTTACTATGGACTAGTCTAAAATTTTGTTGTGTGGGAATAGGTTAATTTGATGAAGGATCACTCAAAAACTGATTACTCTCTGGTAGACTCACTTAACCACTATAATATGAGCCTGTGCGTGACATTTCCAACCATTTCGCATGTGCGTGACTAGCACATATTGAGCACCTTGGACAGCCATTCGGGCAATTAGAACATTCACTGATTGTTTAAAGTAGCTTTGGGTCAGTAGCACAGAGTGAAGACTCTGATCAGACTATGCGGATGCACAGGCTTATCTGAGTCTTAACTTGGAGCGAATGTGTAATGGTTGGAAATGTCACGCATGCACTCATATTCTATCAGTTGTTGTAATACTTCTACTAGCCATTATGTAGTTCTTCGGGAGTTTGGGTACATAACTAATGTTTGAAGCTATAGTTATGATGTTGAGCCCCCACCTCACTAATGTTTTACCTTTTGTTTTATGCCTGTATAAATATATTTTCAAAATAATGATGCTTGTAATCTCAGTCGCAATGCCTTGATGGAGGTCTGTTGGCTTGGCCAGTGATCATTCAATTGACCAATCAAGGCTGTCAATCAAAGAATACACCGACCAATCAAATAATTTATTCAGCCTGGACCTGAACTTATTAACTCTTAAATTGGCCGCCATTTTTGTTAACTTTTACTGTTGGTTTTTAAACGTCAAAGCTACAGCTTATTCAAGCTGTTGTAACGACGCTTAGGTCACCAACCAACCATTTTACTTTCTTGTTACATGCTTATGGCCATAACTTTTGCAAAATAGCGCCGTTAAAAATCAAAGCGGAACTTCCTGTCAGAGATAATTGGCCGGGCCTAGGGAGTCATTGGGCGGGACCAGCAATTGGTCAATTGTGACATGATATTAGCATCCTGATCTTGTTCCAGGCTATCCATTATAACCATTATAATTGTTTCTGAAGTGATCTCAAATAAATCTATGAAATCATTCATTTACACTCGAAGTACATTATTGAACTCCAGCATTTAACCCATTTCCAGACAGCAAGATTTTAGACCAGTCCAAATTGAAAGGAGTTGCAGACGACAATATAAAGTTCATGAAATTCTGAATATTTTCAACTTTCTGGATGAAAACAGTGTGTAAAATGAAGAAATTGCTTGTTACAAGCAATTAGCAAATTTTCTGGAGGGGCGTCCAAAGGTTGTAACTGTAACCAATTCAAGCTGTAGCTACAACATTTAGAAGACTACAAAAGGTTTGACTTTAGTTTCATGACTTTACATGTCTTCCAAAGTAAAAACAGCCATGCTGGAGGTCAGTGGGCAGGGCTTGAGACCCCCAATTTATTCAGTAACATCATCTGTTGGTGTCAGTTGAAGAGTCACTATCCTTATTTGTGTCAATACACTGTTCTTTCTTATTAGTCCTATTTTCATTTGGATTGACCTCCCCTGAATCATCTTTTTGAGTGGTCTCCTCTGAACTTTCTGCATCGATGTTGTCATCTGCCTCCCCTTCAGATGATTCTGCAATACAAATGAATTTATTGATTGCCACATTCAACCAAAGAATCAATTGACTAATCAAATCAACCATTTAGACAGAAAGTGAACTTTGAACTCTGATATTGGCTTAAATTTTGTGAGAAGCATTTTTGTAAGTATATTGACCTAAACTTTATAACTACAGCTTCACAATTCGGGCTGTTTAGGTTGCCAATCATTTCACTGTTTTGTTATTTTATGCTGACCATAAATTTTGCAATAATATCAGCATTTAACCCTTGTCATGCAGATCCCGGAATATTCCTGTATATACAATAGCTGTGGCAGGTGTGCAGTCTGATCTTAGTCTACGCTACCTGCTTGTTCTTTTTGTGTTGAGCAAATATTTGAACACAAAGTAGATCTAAATTTGACAATAATTCAAAATTTGTGAAGAAAGGATAGATATTCAGCAGGACAAGGGTTAATATCAAAGTTGATCTTTCTGTCAGAGTTCAGTAGGTGTAGGCAGCCATCTGTAAGTTCAGTCTAGGCTCATAAGCATAATGAGGGCTCCGATTAGAATATTCATACAAATTTCTGGGCCAATCAGATGTCGCATTGTAGAATTCAAAGACAAGAGGGCCATTGGTCCTATAGCACTCACCAGAGTCAATGAATCCAAATGTTTAGAGGTGAAAAAGTATTTTCCCTTTACCAATAACCAGATGACAAAATTTTAGACTGGTCCAAATTAGAAGGAGTTGCAGATGACAATTTAAAGTTTATAAAATTTTAAATTTTTACAACTTTCTGGATAGAAAACATTGTGTAAAATGAAGAAATTGTTTGTACTAATCAATTTCTTCAATTTACACAATGTTTTCCAATTGTTTTCTTGGAAAGCTTCAAAAAGCATCACTTCAAATCAATCTTGTCTGAGATATCACAGTTTTCATAATGGAATTCAAAGACAAGAAGGTCATTGGCCCTATAGCACTCAGCCAACGAATCCAAATGTTCAGAGGTTGTTCAGAGTTTTCCCACAAGTGACCAGAAATCAATCTGATCTGATGTATCATAGAGTAGAAAATCATATCAAGCTTTAAGAAGTTGGAGCCACAGACAAAGCCTTTAGTACTAACACAATTTAATTATTTGACCAGGAGATCTAGTTTTGACCACAGATCCCAATATTGAACTTCTCTACGATATCATTGACACTGACAAAATATTAAGACTGTAGCCCCAAGATTGCAAAATGAATTTTCGAGAAGAGCTGTTGAAAAGTGTGACCATAAAACGGAACTTGCTTAACCCATTCCCACATGACAACAATTCAGACTGGTCCAAATTCAAAGATGTTGTGGACAACAATTTAAAGTTTATGAATTTTTAGATTTCGTCATCTTTCTGGTTAAAAAACATAGTGGATAAGTAAATTCTTCATTTTCCACAATGTTTTACAGAGCTCTTTTTTCTTGAGGGGCATCAAAAGCATCATTTCATGGGAATGGGTTAAGATACAATTGAGAAAATGTCCTATCAAAATAAGCCAAAAAGGTGGCCTCTATGAGTGCAAACAATGTCTTTCAAAGATTTGACCTAGTGTCCTAGTTTTAGACTCCTTGTGCCACAACATTGTTCATGTCAAAGATTATCCTTTAGACTTACACTTCTTCTAAATAATTACATGTATTGATTTGTGAGCCAAAATTGTGGCCTCAACAATACAACAGTTTGACTTAGCGACCTAGTTTTCTACCCTCCAGAGACCCACTATCAAAACTGATGCAGATCATGCAGACAAACATTCCTACCAAATATCAAGACATTTAAGCCCAAAACCTGGCCTCTAGAAAGAAAAGAAAATAGTTCTAACATTAGAATAAGTGACCTAGTTAAAAATCCAAAGTAACCCCGTCACAAACTTATTGAATTTTTCATGCAGACAAACATTTCGACCATTTTTAGAAATGTGATCCAAAAAATAGCCACTAGAGAGGAAAAGCCATTTCAAAGATTTGACCTTGTGACCTAAATTTTTTTATTACCTCAATAGACCAAAATTCAAACTTGACAAAGATATACAGAAAAACAATCAAACAATATGACCAAATACCTAAACATTTAAGCTAAAAACATGACCCCTAGAGTGCAAACAAAGTATTTCTGAAATTTGACATAGTGATCTATTTTTAACCTCAAGTGACACAAAAGCAAACATGTCAAATATGAAGACAAACATTTTGGCCGAATATCAAAACATCTCAAGTGATCAAAATTCAAACTATTCCAAGATATTATGAATCAACGAATAGAATTTTATGGCGCATTGATTGGTGAGGTCATTTAGGGCTCTAAAAACAAATAAAGAATTGCTAGTTCAAAATTCAAAGTGATAAAAATATATTGGTTAGTAATATTTTGTCAAAGATCAACGAAACTGTAAAAGACTGCTATATGAGCCTGTGCGTGACATTTCCAACAATTTCGCATGTGCGTGACTTGCACACACTGAGTACCCTGAATAGCCACTTGGGGAAATTAGAACAATCACTAATTGTTTAAAGAAGCTTTGGGTCAGTATCTATCTACAGAGCGCAGAGTGAAGACTCTGATCAGACTCTGCGAATGCACAGGCTGATCCGAGTCTTTACATGGCGCACACGTGTAAATGTTGGAAATGTCACGCATGGGCTCATATAATATTATATTTGTATATTTCTTATCAAAGGCAAATGAAGTATGAAATGATTATAAGGAATATATGTAGAGGACTGAAATAACCCAATGTGAGTACATCCACACTTCCCAGACCAGAGGCCAACCATTAACAAGTCCCTCCATTTGAAATTTCAAATGTCTGACGGTTGGGTAAAGAATGAAACAATATATGATAATATCACTGTATCAATGGAAAATGAATTTAAAAGTGAATATTAAGAATTATAATGCCGCCACACATTCTGATAAAAAATAAAGACATATGAGCCAAAAATTTTGAAAAAGTGACAAATGAAAATGAAAATAGAGTAACTATCCTTGATTTTAGAGTTGACACTCCCATTTTAGCCAATTACTGGTTGGCCCAATTTAAGACTGTTCCAAATTATAAGGAGTTGCAGACAACAATTTGAAGTTTATTTTTTCAACTTTCTTGGTAGACAACCTTGTGGAAAATGAAGATATTGCTTCATTTCATACAATCATGTTTCCCACATTGCTTTTCTGGAGGGAAATCAAAAAAGGTCATTATGTAGGATATGTTTGTTTGTTTGTTTGAATTGGGTTTTACGCCGCTTTAAAAATCTTTCAGTTATATCGCGGCAGCTGGAGCACCTAACAATGGAATCCTGGTATTTCACACACCAGTACTAACATTGCATCCTTTCCTAGCCTTCAGCTGCTATCCCACATATGTCTACGATCATCGACCCATTGGTGGGAGACAAATAGTCGGAAAGGATGAGTGCCGCCGTTGGGGACCAAACCTAGGACCTCTAGATTGACAGTCCGACGCGCTGCCATCTGCGCTATGACAATGGCTGTCATTGTGTAGGAATATGATAAGTTATTTCAGAAATATTGAGGTGAATCTATAATAAAAGTCTGATTAGGCTTTAAAATCACATTTTTATGCCCCCACATTGAAAGATCAGGGGCATATTGTTTTACTGTTGTCCGTCTGTCGAGTCTGTTTGTCTGCAAAAATTAACCAAAAAACATAACATTGCCAATTACTACTGGCCTTTTCAAGATACAGTGCTCATATTTGGCATGATGATACATCTCCATAATTTGCATCTCCTCATGTCAAGGTCATGTGATAAGGTCAAGGTCACATACCAAGGTCAAACTCACCCCCCCCCCCCCAGAAAAAAAAAAAAAAAAAAAACCAAAAAAAAACCATACCTGGCGGGGGCATCGTGTTTCACAAACACATCTTGTTTACATCAGTTTTTATTGATAGGTTAAGGAACTTGAAAAGAAACACTTTTCCAGAGGTATTTCAAATGACTTCACTTAACCCATTCCAAAAAGATAAAATTTAGACTAGTTCAAATTGAAAGAAGTTGCAGACCACTATTTCAAGCTGAAGAAATTCTAGAACAAGTTCTCCTTTGGGATAGAAAACTTAATAGATAATGAAGAAATTGCTTGTGACATAATCCACAATGTTTTCAAAAGCTCTATTCTTGATGGGCATAAAAAAGGGGGGGTTAAGGTGTGAATGAGTAAATGCTGAACAAGCCAAGCATCTAAGAAAAGGGATCACACTAGTGTTTGTAAACAGAACAGTCATTGACTTCTTGATCATGACATTGTAGGGGTCAAATCAGAAAGTGTGAATAACACAAAAAAAATTCAAGATATATGTGCCTACAGATATTTTTCTTGTTTACATGAATTCAATTTTATAATTCTCTTACAGATCTTTTATAAGATATGAGGTAAGCAATAATTTGTAAATGTTTAACACTACATTAAATACATCATTTTAAAATTGAGTGATCAAAATACCCCATTTTAAACCTTAGAAATTTCTCCAAAGGGGGGCCATATTGGCCACCTTCAGAGAAACTTCTACGGTACAACAAAACAGGAAATTTTCAGATTTTGGATGGTCAAACCACTGGTATATGAGTCAACAACCAGCCCTGAAGAATCTAATGAAATAATCTCTCGATCTGCCGTTTGCATGTCTTACCCTCTGTTTTTGACTGTTCTAACTGCTTTATCTTTTTGTTCTTCATTTTCTGTTTTTTCTTCTGTCTGCAAAAGAGAAATACATGAAGTAATGTATATTATCATAGAGTAAACTGCTGCACAGGAAGAACATTATGCTCTTAAATTCCCTATCTAAGACTCCTTGCAAATAGATTACATGAAGTAATGTATATTATCATAGAGTAAACTTCTGATATTTCTGCTGCACAGGAGGAACATTATGGTCTTAAATTCCCTATCTAAGACTCCTTGCAAATAGATTACTTTTTCTCAAAGAACGTATACCCTAGCTGAGACATACAATATTGCCTAAAGATTTCTGTATTTCCTTCTTTGTAAAATAGTGTATGTATGTGAATAAAAATTGGGTCATGAGAAAGGAGCAGTATTCTAAAAGTCATAAAAGCACAATTAACCCTTTCCCGCTCAAATACGGGATTTTACGTTCCTCTGATTTTATACTGGAGAAAACATTGTGGAAAAAGAAGAAATTGCTTGTAGCAAGCAATTTCTCCTTTTTCCACAATATTTTCTACCAGTTTTCATTGTCGTCTGCAACCTCTTTCAATTTGGACCAGTCTAAAATTTCCAAAAACGGGAAAGGGTTAATTGCAATTAAAATGTTTGTTTTGTATTGTATAAGAGTCTGCAGGAAATGCAACATGCAACATTTAAAACCTCTAGGTAATAACCCATCCCCACAACGGCACTTTCTGACATCCTCCAGAAAACAAGAGGACCTTGATGGTCGTATATCTCTCCCATGAGAATGATGGCTTATGGTTTTATGATATAAACAAAATATCAAAGCTTTATTAGCCTTATTATTTTGGAGAAGATTTTTAAAGATTTTCTCCTTTAATCCTAGGTATAACAAAGATCCCACAATATAGCACTAAATTTCAAAGTATCGTAATTCTTTGAAGTATTTTTGTAGAGGGCCAATAGGCATAGATACATACCAAATATCATAGCTCTAAGTCTACTAATTTAGGAGGAGAATATTTTCAAAGATATCCTTCTATATTCCTATATAAAATCAGGGATTGCACAGAAAAGGGCTAATTTTCAGAATACGGTAATTCTTTGAAGTATTTTGGTAGAGGGTAAACATGCAATGATTTGTACCAAATATCAAACCTCTAAGCCATATGGTTTGGGAGAAGAAGATTTTCAAAGATTTCCTTATTCATTCCAATGTTAAATCAGAGATTGCACAGAAAAGGGCTAATTTTCAGAGTATGGTAATTCTTTAAAGAATTTTGGCAGAGGGCAAATATGAGACGATTTATACTAAATATCAAATCTCTAAGCCATATGGTTTTGGGAGAGAAGTTTTTTTTCACTCGGTTTCCATGGCAATCCAAGTTATTCATGTATTTCAAGTCATGGAAAATGAAGAAAGTGCTTGTTACAAGACATTTCTTCAATATCCACAATGATTCCAACCCTAGACAAAGAGCTTTGGAAACTTGCAAGGCACTACTTCTAGGGTATTGGCCCATTTTTTGTTAACAGAAGGACTTTACATGAAAAAGCTTTTGAGGAAAAGTAATTAATCAGTAATTTAGTAAAATCTTATTTCCCACAGTTTCAAATATCAAAGCGCTAGGCCTTATCGTTTGGGAGAAGAAGATTTTAAAAGATTTCCTTCTTTATTCCTTTGTAAAATCTGAGATTGCACAGAAAAGGGCTAATTTTCAGAATACAGTAGTTCTTTGAAGTATTTTGAAGAGGGTCAATAGTTGATGATACATACCAAATGTAAAAGCTCTAGGCCTTATGGTTTGGGGGAAGATTTTTAAAGATTTCCTTCTTTATTTCTTTGTGAAATCAGGGATCGCACAGAAAAGTGCTAATTTTCTGAGTACGATAATTCTTTGAAGTATTTTGGTAGAGGGTCAATGTGTGATGATATGTACCATATATCAAAGCTTTATGGTTTAGGAGGAGAAGATTTTTAAAAATTTCCATTGAAAATCAGGAATCACACAGAAAAGGGTTAATTTTAAGAGTACAGTAATTCTTTAAAGTATTTTGGTAGAGGGTCAATAGGTGATGATATGTACCAAATATCGAAGCTCTAGGCCTTATGGTTTGGGAGGAGAAGTTTTTTCAATAATTGTTTACGGTTGGACAGACGGATGGACGGACAGACGGACACCAGACAATTACTGATCACAATAGCTCACCTTGAGCACGTTGTGCTCAGGTGAGCTAAAAACCCTAAAATTTCATGAACTTTAATTTGTTGTCTGCAACTCCTTTCAATTTGGACTAGCCTAAAATTTTCTTGTGTGGTTAAGGGTTAAAAAGAAGTGGGAATGAATGGGCTGGTGTCTCACCTCTTAGCTCTTTTCTTTGCTGTTCTATCTTCTGCAGCTTTCAGATTTTCCTCGACTTTAAGTTTGTAGGCTTCGTCTGCCTGTTCCTGGAACACAGAATGAAACCCCAACATGACATTTTGCCTTATGCTTTACAAATGAAAATTAAAGTACTGAAAGTACTATAAGTTAGCAAAGCATGATTTTGTTAAGTTATCTTCTTTTTCATATGTTATCATGATAAATAAATTCAACTTGGTGGAATTTAGAAAAGCATTGCCTTGTAGGTTAGAAAACATTGTGGACATTGAAGAAATTGCTAGTTACAAGAAATTACTTCATTGTCCAAAATGTTTTTCAAAGCTGTTTCCTTGAGATGCTTAATAAGCGGGATTGAGTGGGAATGGGATAAACAGCATGCTTTAGAAGGAGTTCTCTACAATTTGAATAAAGTTAATTCATGTGGCAATACAAAGCAGTGTGCATAGTGAAGCCTCTAATAGACACATAAGAACTACTTTTTATGGCGTAATCATTCAATGGATTTAGTTGTTAAGCCTCCAGGGGCAGTCTGCACTCGTTTGAACTCTGAGAAGACCTAAAAATTTTGTCTATTAACTTAAGCTATCAAAGCTGACGCTTTGCTTGCTAAAAACCTTTCGACATAATTGAAATACATTAAACATGACAATCCAAAGCAACTTAAACTTGTACTAGCTTTCTAAGGTATTGCACATGAAGTCCCCTACTGGCTGTACAATTATTTTTCTGTGATTCTGTCTTAGTTCATCGATTTAAAAAAAAATAAAAATCTATGGACCAGATGACAGCTCACTCTTGAATTTTAACTCATATTTTATTTATTTTGCTCAAGCTGTGTCTTTTTTATATTAAAAAGCATTGTAATTTGAAGATGCCTCAGGTGAGAAATTTAGGATAATTTTGTGTGCACATGGACTTGCACTCAAAATCACAAAATTGTCCTAAATTTCTCACTTGAGGCATCTTCAAATTACAATGCTTTTTAATATAAAAAAGACACAGCTTGAGCAAAATAAATAAAACAAATGTAAGATTTTGGGCATAGTACAAAACTACCGAGTATTGCTATACAATATATATGAATGCCTATGGCTTTATAGAATAATCCATTACCAAACTATCCTACATTTTGACAACCTCAAGGAAAATAGTTTTAAAAAATTGTGAGAAAGAGAGAACTTACTAGGTACAAGCAATTTCTCCATTTCTCACAATGTTTTCTACCCTAAAAATTCCTTGCATTTTAATTTCAATCAAACTTTAATTATCATCTGCAACTTCTTCCGGTGATAAGAGGATAAGAATTTGATATTGCTCTAATTGAGCATATCACCAAACTTGGGGCCTCTGGGGCGAGGCTATTTTGACCCAATTTAAACCTCATTCAATCAATCAACTGGACAAAAGTGTGTAGGATGGATGGATGGACAGATGGATGGCCAGACAGAGGGACGGAATTGAGCAAACCTATATTCCTCCCACCAGTAACCGATGGGGGACTAATAAATTATCCAATGTTATTGATATAAATGCTCAAGGCCCTATTGTTTAAGAATAAGATTTTTTTTTCAAATTGAGTGATTTACGTAATTTTCGACCCCTAAAGCAGAGACGTTTTTGATCCAAAGGGCATATTTTCCTGTAACAAAGTACAAAGTTATTTAGTAATGCTACATACCAAATATGAATGTCTGTCACCTTATATTTCAGAAGGAGAAGACTTAAAGTTGCTCTAATTGGGTGTTTTCCCAAATTTTTGACCTCCAGGGCAGTGCCATGTTTTATCCCAGGGCTATGATTTTAGCTTAAAGGGTAGAGAACTATCTGGTTATGCTATATACAAACTAGAGCTGTCGCCCTCAAGGGCTGACGAGAATACCCCCCACACCGCTAAAAAGGCTTTTCTATGAAGGAGTGGAATTTGAAGCTGTTTAATCACATGCATGTCATGGTGAATGAACATTGCCAATCCTCCACCTCTTTCTGATTTTGTGTTTGTTGCTAGAGTTGACTGATTAAGAAAGGTTGGTCAATATCACGCCCGGTAATCTCGGGCTCCATCTCTTTTTGGAGAACAGTACAAAAAGGAGACAATGATACTTCCGATATGGAGCCAAGGACCGGAACTGAACAGAAAAGGTAAGGAAAACAGTGCACCTCGCGCACAATTTGATCTCCCATTAACCTATTATACATTTTCCCAAAACGTCCAGAGTTTCATACCACATAGAAATGATTATTTTACCCGTTGGCGGTGATAGATTTCAAAAATAATTCCGTTTGTGAATAGAAACTTGAATCAAAGTTTTGACATCGGACCCGATCAAACACGAAAATGCGTGTTGAAATCGTTAAAATCCATGTTATCAACAACATTGAAAGATTTAAGTGGCGATGACTGTGAAATGAATGATAACGTGTTGATATGAAATAATATTGCCATAAAGAACTGCGTTTATCCTACCCCTTTTACAGATTTTCTTAGATGAGATGGAGACAAGGACGCAGTGCGGGAGACAAGATTCAGAGGGAGAGGCGATGCATATAAAAATGTACCGTAAAACTTCTTTAGAACACCATACTCTTATGTAACCCCAGTCAATCTTCGAACGTCAAAACCGACCCCTTTTCTATGGTTTTCTGAAAACTTATAGCCTGTAATAAACCCCAAAAAATCAATTTAATAACACCTTGAAATTGACAATTTTTGGGTGATTCGGAGATGATTTCAGAATGACTTTTGAATGAAATTAAAGGAATGTAATCTAAAATCGCTAATGTGGTCCAAATTCTCTTTCAGAAATCCCTTGACACAGGCACCCTCCCCCAGGTATGGACAAAGGCAAACGTGACTCCACTGTCCAAGAAAGGAAACAAAGAAGATCCTGCAAATGACATACCTATATTCTTAACATATATACTGTGTAAAGCTCTTGAACATATTGTAGCATCAAATCGTACTAAAAATTTTGACAAAAAAAAAAATATTCTTTATGACTTACAGCATGGTTTCAGAGCAAGTTGTTCATGTGAAACCAAGCGACTGCAACTGACCGACCATCTTTCCAGAAACATTGCTGAGGGAAAACAAACTGATCTAGTTTTGTTAGACTTCAACAAGACTTTTGATAAAGTTAGCCACTTAAAACTTTTGTATAAATTGCAGGAAAATGAAGTAAACAATACTACCCTTTTGTGGATTAAATCTTTTCTTATAGGCAGAACACAAAAAGTAGTCTTACAAGGTGGATGCTCATCCGAAGTTCCAGTCACGTCTGGAGTACCTCAGGGATCGGTGCTTGGTCCTCTTCTGTTTTTCTTGTATATTAACGACCTTCCTAATACCATCACCTCCCAAGTTCGTTTGTTTGCAGATGACACTGCCGTTTACTTAGTTATAAACAACAAGCAAGACTGTATCACTTTGCAAGAATTGATTGATTGATTGATTGAATGGGGTTTAACGCCGCTTTTAACAGTATTTCAGTCATATCGCGGCGGCTGGAGCACCTAACAATGGATTCCTGGTATTTCTCACACCAGTACTACCACTACATCCTTTCCTAGCCTCCAGCTGCCATCCCACTTAGGTTTACGATTATCCACCCATTGGTGAGAAACTTTGCAAGAAGATCTAGACAAGTTAATGCATTTGGAGAAAAAGTAGGAAATGGAGTTTAATCCCAGAAAATGCTAAATATTACTAAATAGAAGAAAAAGATTTCTTTTGAATACAGGCTACATGGATAAGTGCTAGAGACTGTGGACAATGATCCATACCTAAGAGTTACAATATCTGGATTTCTTTCATGGAACACGCACATTGACCATATAACATCAAAGGCAAATAAAACCTAAGGTTTGCTTCGCAGAAACATCCAGACAAAAATAAGAAGATCAGAGAGACATCGTACAAAACATTAGTCCGACCCCAGGTAGAATACGCATCAACCGTTTGGAGCCCTTACACAAAAACCTATATCAACAAAGGGGAAAAGTACAACGTAGAGCAGCAAGATGGGTTCAAAATAATTTTCATGCAGAAGGAGCTTGGCTGGCAAACTCTTCAATATAGACGAGACGTTTCCAGAGTCACCATGTTTTATAAAATCGCTAATAGTTTTGTTGCAGTGCCCGTACCAGCTTATCTTGAAAGTCCAGTTAGGACCACCCGACATATGCACACAGCATCTTTCAGACAGATCCATGCGAATGCTTTCATCCTTAAATATTCTTTCTTTCCCTACACAGTGATATTTTGAAACAGCCCACCAGAAACAGCAACCTAACACTGCAGCGTTCAAAAAGAATCTCGATTCTTTTCAGATAGTTAGCCGTCCTGAATGACCAGAATATGTTTATCAGATCTCTTAATCTAACATTCACAATACTTTGGCACCCTAACCAATGACTAACAGTGTATATTCCAGCACAGACGCGCACCTTCCAGTCATACCCGAAAGGGGAGTTAGGCAGTATTTATAGATAGATGGAAATTCATCACCTCCTTTTATTAAAATATACATGCTTTTGTGTTTGTTTGTCTTCACGGACCAATCAGACGCTTTAGAACCCACAGCAGCCAAGAAAAATTGTGGAAAATTGTTATCGATTTGAATGAAATGCTGCTCATTTTGGAAGGTTTTTAAATGTTTTTGAAATAATTTGAGCGTTTTTAATGGTTTTGGTGAGTGTATGGAATGAATGATTGGAGCGGTGTGTGAGTGATTTTGAATCTTCATTTCACTTCATGTGTGATCTCAAAGTTAACACAAGTCAGCAGAAAATAAACCAGTGTGTAGCAGAGTTGTGACTGAAAGTAATGAGCTCTAAGCGTGGGTTCTGTATTAATTTATTGGTGGATTGTGTAACTCGATTCTTGCGACTTTGATATAAATATGGCTGTTCTAGAGAGTCTGACAGATACATTTACTGTGTAAAGGGGAAAGAAAAAGTGTCCTGTAATATTCATAAAGTTACAAAATTATTCACTGTACTCTTTCATATGCATCGCCTCTCCCTCTGAATCTTGTCTCCCGCACCGCATCCTGGTCTCCTTCTCATCTAAGAAAATCCGTAAAAGGGGTTGGGAAACGCAGTTCTTTGTGGTAACATTGTTTTATATCAACACGTTATCATTCATTTCACTGTCATCGCAACTTAAATCTTTCAGAACTGTTGATAACATGGATTTAACGATTTCAACACGCATTTTCGCGTTTGATCGGGTCCGATGTCCAAACTTTGATTCAAGTTTCTATTCACAAACGGAATTATTTTTGAAATCTATCACCGCCAACGGATAATATAATCATTTCTATGTGGTATGAAACTCTCGACGTCTTGGGAAAATGCATAATAGGTCAATGGCAGATCAAATTGTACGCGAGGTGAACTGTTTTACTTGCCTTTTCTGTCCAGTTCCGGTCCTTGGCTCCATATCGGAAGTATCATTGTCTCCTTTTTGTACTGTTCTCCAAAAAGAGATGGAGCCCGAGATTACCGGGCGTGAATATGAGCCTATGTTAAAGAAAACTGTGTGAGGAGATGATGACACAAAATTATATCCACGAAAAGTCAATATGAGCCTATCTTAAATTTTTGACCCCCGGGGGGCGGGGTCAAATTTGACCTCAGATAATAAACCGTTCGATATTTTGTAAAGGTCAACAAGATGATGTTACTTACCAAATTTGGTAACTCCCCTTATGGTTACTGAGTTTTGCAATTTTAAATTTTGACTACTCCCCCCCCCCCCCATTAAAAAGTTCAAAATGGCATAACTCTGAAACTAACGACTGGATCAAGATGAAAATTGCAGGTGCACAACTTCATATGATAGGAAACAACCTGATAAAATTTCAGCAAAATTGGTCAAAAAATGTGGGAGGAGAAGAGGACACAAAATTATTTCCACGGACGGACGGACGGACGGACGGACGGGCAGACGGACGGACGGACGGACAACCTGATTCCAGTATACCCCCCCATAACTTCGTTGTGGGGGGTATAAACATGGATGCCTTTGACTCTGTAGATTGGGAGAAGACTGATGAACATGGCCTAATTGAGCATTTTTACGATCATTGAACACCTAGGGAAAGGACATTTTTTACCCTACTGGCATAATTCAATAGAAATTGATAGATAACAACCAGACTATGCCACATTCCAAATATAAATGCCCACAGCCTTAAAAAGAAACTTTTGTGTTTCTCCCTATTTTGGACCCCAACTGCAGGGCCATTTTTGACCCTAGGAGCACAATTTTAAGGGATATGAACAAAACCATACAGTTATGCTACATACCAAATATGAATGTCCTAGACCTTATAGCTTACGAGGAGAAGTCTTTTGAACTTGCTCTAATTAAGCATTTTTCCAAATTTCGGACCTAAGGGCTATTTTTTACCCTAGAGATTAAATTTATGAAAACTTGGCAGAGAATCATGTGATTTAGCTACAAATGAAATATATATGCCTTTAGATTTACAGTTTCTGAGAAAAAAAAATCAAAGATTTACTAAAGTTTCACATTTTCAAAAGCTGCAGCTACCTCAGTTTTTCATGGAATGAAATTCTTTTAACAACTTTTGTAGAGCTTCATCCCTGCAAAGTTTCAACTTGATGGCCTACTGGTTTTGGGGGAGAAGATTTCTAAAGATTTACAAAAATTTCCCATTTCCAAATGTTGCTGCAACCAGAGTTTTTCATGTAATGAAATTCTTTTAACAACTTTTTAATAGAGCCTCACCCAAGGAACATCCCTGCAAATTTTCAGCTTTATTGGCATACTGGTTTTGGAGGAGAAGATTTTTAAAGAAATTGTTGACAATGACAGCTCACAATTTCTCACCTCGCACTTTGTGCTCAGGTGAGATAAAAACTAGAAATATTTCACAGACATGGATACTACATATAAATTGCTTTTCACAGGACCTTTGGTTGTGACCTGATCTTGAGTATATCCAACAAAACTCTATGCATGTCACCAGTACTCTTCAAAGGCAATAATTGTGCCGAGTTATTTTTAAATCCATCAATAAATGTGGAAAATGTGCTCCGAACAATAATTGGACACACACACTGTCATACACAGACTGATAGAGGCAAGTTACTAACATTATATGTGCATGCAGTTACATGTCAGGGGGCAAAAAAAATCGAAGAACTGAAAGTACTGCAAGCTAGCAAAGCATTTTTTGTAAGTAGTCTTCTTAGCCTTTTGTAAATAGAAAACATTGTGGACACCGAAGAAATTGCTTGTCACAAGTAATTTCTTCATTGTCCACAATGTTTTCCAAAGCCTTTTTTTGAGATTCTTAAAAAGCTGGATTGAATTGGAATGGGTTGTATAGCATGCTTTTGAAGGAGTTCTTTACAGTTTGAATAAAGTTAATTCATGTGGCCAGTCATTTTGAACACAATATGCTACAGTGAGCTACAATTAAATAGGAGATGAACTTGCAGGTAAGTTTGCAATATTCCTGAAATACACAAGAAGTATTTCTTGGCGTAGACATTCAATGGATTTAATGGTTAAGCCTCCAGTGGCAATTTGCACTCAATGAACTCTGAGAAGACCTCAAAAATTTTGTCTGTTAACTGTCTGCTGACGCTTTGTTGGCTAAAACATCCAAAACTTTGATTCTTGGTAAAGCACACCTATTTTATACAAAACCCAAAGTCAATTCAAACTTCTTTAATTTTCCACAGGCTTCTTTCAGCAGTTGTATCTACCGGTAAATTCAAACAGCATATTGGTGCTCAAATTAGGATTTTCGGAAAATACAGCCAGAAGAGGAAGGTACACCCTAAACGAGCAAGCCTTACAAAACTTAATTTCTCATAACCCATTATCACAAATGCTTACAATTTGATGCAATGAACATAATAAGCTACAGAAATTGTTGTGCTTGTAATAGGCAATTTATCTTTGCCCCACAAGGTTTTCTTCCCATAACACCATTCTCACACAGTGATGCTTTTAGATGTCCCTCAAGAAAGACTAAAGGCAAAACATTGTGTCAAATGTAGAAATTACTTGCAATAAGCAATTTCTTCACTTTCTACAATGTTTTCTACCAAGAAAGATGAAAAAAGTTAAAAGTTCATTAACTTTACATTGTTGTCTGCAACTCTGTTCAATTTCAACCAGTCCAAAATGCTGCAATCTGATGAAGGGTTATGGACCTTATTCTTCAACTTTTATATGTTTCATATAATAGTCTATAACCTTTGGACAAGGCATAACCCATTCTCATTCAATGACGCTTTAAGACATCCCTGAGAAAAAGCTTTGAAAAACATTGTGGAAAATGAAGAAACTGCCTGTTTCTTCATCATTGACAATGATTTCTACTAAGATATACCCAGAATTTCATTAACTAAAATTTGTTGTCTGCAACATCTTTGAAATCAGACCAGTTTAAATTTTGTTGCCTGGTTATGGGTTAAGTACGTTATAATACCTTTTCTGATTTTTCCTTGGCAAACTTCTGTCTTGCATATTCTCTCCTCCTCACTCCTCTGTAAACATGGAAATCTCCGCTACCAGCACCTGCGCTTGATCCTTTAAAAATACCAAATATCTGGTCCAAATTCAAAGACGTTGCATACGACAATTTATAAGTGATGAAATTTTGTATTCGGGATTGGAAAATATTGTGGATAATGAAGAAATTGCTTGTAACAAGCAATTTCTTCATTTTCCACAATGATTTTTAATGCAATTTTCTTGAGGGGCATCCAAAAGTGTCACTGTGTGGGTTAATCCAATCAATGATGCCTTTTAACTGGTCATTTTATGTTACAGTGCTACATGTAATTTACCCATTTCCACCCAATGAAACCTTTTCATGCCTCTCAAGAAAAGCAATTTTGAAAACATTGTGTAAAATAAAGACATTGCTTGAACCTAGTAAAATCTTTATTTTCCACAACACTTTCTACCATGGGCTGTCAGGGTTAGATCCCAGCAGCAAACATCCAACAATTGTCTCTCTCCTATGGGGGGATAATCATAAATCTAAGATTGATAGAAGCTGGAAGCTAGGAAAGGATGTAATGGTGGTATTGGTGCAAGATATACTAGGAATCCATTGTTAGGCCCTCAAGCCACCATGATATGACTGAAAAATTGATAAAAGCGGTATTAAATCCCATTCAAACAAACATTTTCGACTCAAAAAGTTGAATAAAATAATTTGATTAAATTTTCGTCTACAGCTCCTTTTAAATTGGACCAGTCTTAAGTTTTGTTGTCCAATTTGAAAGAATTTGCAAATCACAATTTCAAGTGGCCGAAATTTTATAAAATCATATGTGTTTCGTGTAGAAAACATTGTGGACTATACCTATTCATTTGTTCCAAGCCGTCTCTTAATTAACTGTGTTAATTTTTTCTTGGGGGTTGTAAAAAAGCAGAGTCTTCTACCTTATTTGGTTATCAATTTCAAATCAGCTTGAATTGTTGTCTGCAACTTCTTCAAATTTGGACCAGTCCAAAATTTTGTCATCATTGTGGTATTTTTTTTGTCTTTTGAGGAAGAAAATATTGTGAATAATAAAGAAATTACTTGTTGCTAGCAATTTCTTCATTTTCCACATCTTTTTTTCAATTGTTTTTCTTGGTGGGCATCAAAGTGTCACTGTCAGGGAATGGATTTAATTGATTTATTTCTCTATGTCTGGTAAGCTCTGCCCTGCCTAGCTCCAATTTTCCTACTTTGACAGGAGATATAGATAAAGATTGACCTGCACATATGTGCAGTCTGATCTTAGCCTACATCACCTGCTTGTCCTGTTGAAGCTCAAATTATTCATAAGATTAATTTCCAAACTAAATATGGCGCCAACAAATTATCAGAAAGAAGTCTGAATTATCACAGCTACACCTTTACTTACCCCAAATGTTCCGAATGAATTCCAGTGGATCTCTTGGTTTGTAATCTTTTGATGGTTCTGGTATAAATGCTGGTTTAGCCTGGTTTAGATAAATAGAGATAAAAGAAATTTAATACTCTAAATTTTTACCGTTAAAACTTGAAGCAGAGAAACAAGGGATTTCGAGTTGGTGACTCAGTGGAAAAAGCCTTCTTGTTTCTGAAAATTTGCCCACTTTGACAAGCAACGAAAAAGTTTTAGTCTCCTGGAAAAAACTGGAATTCACTTGGTTGATAATCTTGCTCATGTAAGGTAGAAAACATCCCAAGTAAAGAAAAAAGTGCTTGTCATAATTGAAAATGTACCTTTTATATTCAAACAACATGAGAAGGAATACAATAATAATAAAAATCTATAATATGAAAAAACAAGAGGCCCATGAGGGCCTGAGACGCTCTACTGGTTATCAAGTTTTCCGTTAAAGAAATCAGATATTTAAGGAAGGTAATTGCTCAAAGAATAATGCATAAAGAAAAAAAGGGCTTTATCCCCTTTATCATTTTAAGCAACAATCCTCAAGGCCCTTTCCATGTTTCATGACGGATCCACTCCATTTCCAAAAGAAAGTTACCTTATGACCCTACAATCATTCTGTGAATATTTCATCAGAATCTGACAATAATTGTGGACTTTATCACATAAACAGGATTGTTTTAAATGAAAATCAATAAGGCCCCTTTTCTTGTGCTTTCTGATGGATCAATTTCATTCCAAAAGGAACTTTCCTTACAACCCTACAATTGTCCTGTGAAATTTAAAAGACAATTTGATAATGATTGTGATCTTCATCATATATACAAGAATGTTTTGAATGATAATCTGTAAGGCCCCTTTTCCTGTGTTTCTAATGCCACAATTATTCCATGCATCTTTGAAGAGAATCCAATAAAACTGTTGACTTTATTGTGTTAACAAAGATATTAAATTAAAGTTCTCATAAGGCCCCTTTTACCCCGATATTTTACTGTTGGTTTTATCATTCTGTGAAAGTTAAAAGTGAATCCAATGAAATACTGGAAATTCATTATGTTTACTAGAATATTTAAAAAAAAAATCATATGTCCCCTTTTTACATGATACTTGATGGATTGTGCCCAGTATTGAAAAGAACCATTTAAATAAGTGATTGTACAATCATTCTGTGAAATTTTGAAGTGAATCTGGTGAAATCAAGGGACATCATTGTGTTAACCAGAATATTTAAAAAAGTTTTACATAAGGCCCCTTTTTATGTGACACTTGCCATAATCAGATCCGCTGTCAAAATCAACAATTGGAATGATGGTACAATCAATCTGTGTATTCTGTGGAATTTATTGTGCTAATGAGTTTATAGTGAAATCTTCATAGGGCCCCTTTTCTCATGATACTTTTGCAGAACAAACCAAATTTCAACAGGAACAATTCTAATGAAGGTACAATCATTCTTTAAGAGTTAAAGAGAATCAATGAAAACAGTGGACTGAATTGTGTCAAGAATTTTTGTAACAAAAATTTCATAAGGCCCCTTTTCCGTGAAACTTGACAAATCAGACCCAATGTACAAAGGAACAATCCTAGTGATAGTTTGAAGAAAATGATAAAGGCTGAGGACTTTATTGTAACAATGATGTTTTGTAATAAAATTTTTATAAGGTCCCTTTTCTTGTGTCACTTAACAAATCAGGCCTAATTTACAAAGGAACAATCTAAATGATGGTACAATCATTCTATTAAAGTTTGAAGAGATTCTGATAGAGACTGAGGACATTGTTGTGTTTATGAGGATTTGGTAATAATTTTTCATACAGCCCCTTTTCCTATGATACTAGACAGATCAGGCCCAATTTGGAAAGAAACAATCCTAATGATGGTACAAACATTCTGTGAAAGTTTGAACAGAATCTGATGAAAACTGCAGTTTTTATCTTGGTGTAAAATTTTTAAAAAAAAATTTTCATAAGGCTCCTTTTCCTGTGATACTTGAAGGATCAGTTCTCATGTCAGCATCAACAATCGTGATTATTGTACAATGATTCTGAGAAGGTTTGGAAAAAAATCCGATGAAAACTCTGGACTTGGTTACAAGGATTATAGATAAGATTCTCAAAAGGCCCCTTTTCCCATGATACTAGACAGATCACGCCTAATTTGATTGATTGATTGAATGGGGTTTAACGCCGCTTTTAACAGTATTTCAGTCATATCGCGGCGGCTGGAGCACCTAACAATGGATTCCTGGTATTTCTCACACCAGTACTACCACTACATCCTTTCCTAGCCTCCAGCTGCTATCCCACTTAGGTTTACGATTATCAACCCATTGGTGAGAGACAATTGTTGGAAAGAATATTTGCCGCCGCCGCCTAATTTGAAAAGAAAGAATCCTCATGATGGAATAATCATTCTGTGAAAGTTTTAACAGAATCTGATGAAAACTGTTGACTTTATTTAAATTTCAAAATGCTCCTTTTCCTGTGATACTTGACGGATCAGGTCTAATGCAAACATCAACAATCATTATTATTGTACAATTATTCTGTGAATGTTTGAAGAAAATCCAATGAAAGCTCTGGACTTGGTAACAAGGATTTATAAATGAAATTTTAATAAGGCCCCTTTTCGTGTGTTTCTTGACAGTTCAAACCCTGTTATGAAAAGAATGATAGTTATGACGTTCCAATCATTCTGTGAAATTGTCAACAAAATCTGATCAAAGCTGTGGGCTTCATTGTGTTAACAGGGTTTTATTAATTGAATTTTCATTTAGCCCCTTTTCCCATGTTACTTGATGGATCTGTACCAATTCCAAAGGGAACTCTTCTTACAAAAGTATAATTATTCTGTTTGAGTATAAAGACAACCCCAACTCATCTGTGGACTTACAAGCATTAATCAAGATTTTTAATTGAATTTTCCTAAGGCCCCTTTTCGTATGTTTCTCAATGGATCAGACCCAATTTGAAAGGAACAATCCTTATGATGGTACAATCATTATGTGAAAGTTTAAAGTCAAATAGGTGAAATCTAGGGCAATGATGTGTTAACTAAGATTTTTTATTAAATTTTCATAGGCCCCCTTTTCCCATTAAACTTGATGGATCAAACCTACTTCTGAAAGGAACAATCCATTTAATGTAATAATCATTCTGGGAATGTTTGAAGAGAATTTGATGAAAACTATGGACTCTATTGTGTTTACAAGGACTTTTTCAATCCAGTTTTTATTGGGCCCCTTTTTCTTGTGGTCCTTGACTAATCATACCAAATTTTGAAAGGAACAATTCTTATGATGGTACAATCATTCTGTGAAAGTTTGAAGTCAATCAGATGAAAACTGTGGACTCTAGAGTGTTAACAAAGATATTTGAATTAAATCTTAATAAGGCCCCTTTTCCTATGTTTCTTGAGGAATCATATCTGATTCCAAAAGGAACTATCCTTATGATGGTACAATCATTCTGAGAAAGTTTGAAGAGAATCTGTTGAAAATTGTTGACTCTTGATAATTTATGAGAAGTTTTTAAATTTTTCATAAGGCCCCTTTTTCCTGTGTTTCTTGACCGATCATACCCAATTTAGAAAGGAACAATCCTTATGATAGTACAATCATTCTGTGAAAGTTTGAAGGGAATCCCATGAAAACTATTGACTCCAGAGTGTTAACAAGAATTTTGGTACAATCATTCTGAGAAAGTTTGAAGAGAATCCAATGAAAACTGTGGACTTTATCGCGTAAACGAGGATTTTTAATTGAATTTTTAATTAAATTTTCATAAGGCCCCCTTTTCCCGTGTTATTTGACGGATCATACCCAATTTAGAAAGGAACAATCCTTATGATAGTACAATCATTCTGTGAAAGTTTGAAGGGAATCCGATGAAATCTGTTGACTCCAGGGTGTTGAAGAGGATTTCTTAAAAGATTTTCTGATTGAATTTTCAAAAGGCCCCTTTTCCCGTGTTTCCTGATGGATCTGACCAAATTCTTAAAGGAACAATCCTTATGACGGTACAATCATTCTGTGAAGGTTAAAATACAATCTGATGAAAACTGTGGACTCTAGAGTGTTAACAAGGATTTTTTAAATTTAATTTTTAAAAGGCCCCTTTCCCCATATTTCTTGACAGATAATACACATATTTGAAAGGAACCATCTTTATGATGATACAATCATTCTGAGAAAGTTTGAAGAGAATCCAATGAAAACTGTGGACTCTATCGCGTAAACCAGGACTTTTAATCAAATTTCTAATTAAATTTTCATAAGGCCCCTTTTTCCCACGTTTCTTGACGGGTCATACACATTTTCGAAAGGAACCATCGTTATGATGGTACAATCATTCTGTGAAAGTTTAAAGAGAATCTGATGAAAACTGTGGACTTTATCGCGTAAATGAGGATTTTTAATCGAATTCCTAATTAAATTTTCATAAGGCCCCTTTTTCCCATGTTTCTTGATTGATCATACCCATTTTCAAAAGGAACGATCCTTATGTTGGTACAATCATTCTGTGAAAGTTTGAATTGCATCTGATGTAAACTCTGGACTCTAGAGTGTTAACAAAGATTTTTTAATCAAATTTTTAAAAGGCCCCTTTCCCCATATTTCTTGACAGATCATACCCATTTTTGAAAGGAACAATCCTTATGATGGTACAATCATTTTGAGAAAGTTTAAAGAGAATCTGATGAAAACTGTGGACTCTATCGCGTAAAAGGAGGATTTTTAAATTAAGTTTTAATAAGGCCCCTTTTCATATGTCTCTTGATGGATCATACCCATTTTCAAAAGGAACGATCCTTATGTTGGTACAATCATTCTGTGAAAGTTTGAATTGAATCTGATGTAAACTCTGGACTCTAGAGTGTTAACAAGGATTTTTTTAAATTAAATTTTTAAAAGGCCCCTTTTCCCATGTTTCTTGACGGATCATACACATTTTCAAAAGGAACTATCCTTATGATGGTACAATCATTCTGAGAAAGTTTGAAGAGAACCCGATAAAAACTGTGGACTCTATCGCGTAAACAAGGATTTTTAATCGAATTTCTAATTAAATTTTCATAAGGCCCCTTTTCCCCATGTGTCTTGACGGATCATACCCATTTTCAAAAGGAACGATTCTTATGTTGGTACAATCATTCTGTGAAAGTTTGAATTGAATCTTATGTAAACTCTGGACTCTAGAGTGTTAACAAGGATTTTTTAAATTAAATTTTTAAAAGTCCCCTTACCCCATATTTCTTAACAGATCATACTCATTTTTGAAAGGAACGATCCTTATGATGGTACAATCATTCTGTGAAAGTTTAAAGAGAATCTGATGAAAACTGTGGACTCTATCGCGTAAAAGGAGGATTTTTTAATTTAGTTTTAATAAGGCCCCTTTTCAAATGTCTCTTGACAGATCATACCCATTTTCAAAAGGTACGATCCTTATGTTGGTACAATCATTCTGTGAAAGTTTGAATTGCATCTGATGTAAACTCTGGACTCTAGAGTGTTAACAAGGATTTTTTAATTAAATTTTCATAAGGCCCCTTTTCCTGTGTTTCTTGACGGACCATACCCATTTTCGAAAGGAACAATCCTTATGATGGTACAATCATTTTGAGAAAGTTTGATGAGAATCCGATAAAAACTGTGGACTCTATTGCGTAAATGAGGATTTTTTAATTAAGTTTTAATTAGGCCCCTTTTCCCATGTTTCTTGACGGATCTGACCATATTTCGAAAGGAACGATCCTTATGATAGTACAATCATTTTGTGAAAGTTTGAAGGGAATCTGATGAAAACTGTGGACCTTATTGCGTAAACAAGGAAAAGTTTAACGGACAGACGGTTGCATGGACGCTGGACCGGAAAAAGCCATTGCTATAGCTCTAGTGGCCTTCGGTTGCATGGAAGCTGGACCGGAAAAAGCCATTGCTATAGCTCTAGTGGCCTTCGGCCAGTAGAGCTAAAAACCAACCAAAGGTGCAAATAACATAAGTGCAGTCTGATCTTAGTCCACACCTCCTGCCTTTCCTTTTCAAATGAGAGTTGTTTTTGGAATTAATTTTTAGAAGAAGTATTACTAATTGAACAACAAGTACTACTAGAGCTTTCGGCCCTTTGAGTTTAAAGCAATTTATAAAAAGATCTTATTCAGCATGACAAGGGTTAGTAATCAAATTAATAATGCTCTAATAAAGACCCATCCCCACATCGTACGTCAAAAATTGACCATTTTTTGTTTGATTTCGGAGATCCTGAAGCCTCTACTAAAGCCCAGTCACCGAATCGCGTGTTTGAAATTCGGAGAAACATCTTTTAAGAGTTGATTTTGTACAAGACTACCGCATACTAAGAAGCGATGTATTATTCAGTAACTCTAACGTATCTATATGAGAAAACTGTTGGAAATATGATGCTAATTCTGCAAATTCCAACGAATTTACATTGTTCCCCTGGATCTGTGCAAATTTGAGAAAAATGCCACATCTGAAATATACTGCAAACTTCCTATATAGACTCAATGTAGGTTTGTATTTTACTTTTAAAGAAGAGTCTACCTGTTGCATGAAAAATTCTAATAATTTTTTGCACTTAATCCTAGAGAGTACGTCCACTAAAAATTATACACAAAATGACAAGGGTCTAACTTCTCACGAGACATGTTTGTCAACTCCAGAAACTCGACCTGAAATAGCTGAACACTTGGCGCCGGCCCCTTTGATCACCTGCTCTACCCCTCACAGTAAAATAAGGCTACCCAATTATCGCATTTACATGGTTGCCTCATGTGTTATTTATTGATCATCTTTCCACTTAGGATTGGATTGAATTTTGGACTATGGCAAGAAAAAGTAATTTTGCTGCAATCTGCAATCTTAACGCATTATCCCTTTGTTATCTGGCTTGTTCTGAATATTTATTACATCCCAAGGAATTGAATTATTTTTGATTGCTTGATAGAATATCATCTCTTCTTTTAGGTGTTTTACCGAATACAAACACTTCTAATCACAGTAAGCTAGCTTATATCTCAAAGGCTCATTGGTGTTGTAGACCGGTGTTCCTCACTCCACTTGACATAAAATGGCGTTGTTTTGCAAAATTATGGAAGGTAACATGTAACAAAAAAGTAAAATTGTTGACCATGACTACAAGTTGAATAAGCTGCATTTATGCAAAAATATGACTATACTTGTTCACATAGTGTCGGTCTTCAGAGTTCACTTCAGACAAATGATATGATTTGAATGTTAGCTTTGCTACAATGCTCATCATGTGTTTAAGTTGGTGCTAAAGGATGCTTTTGCACAAGATTTTACTTTCATAACACATTTAAAGACTGACTCATTGAATGAAACGTTGAGAATGCAGTGTAAAAGTCTTCCATCAAAATGGAATTCTGACTTTGGGCCGTAAATAAAAAAACTAGAGGCGCTTGAGCGCCTGATTCACTCAACCAGCCTGAATCTATTTATCATTCCTAAGAAGTTTTCAACATATATGGAAATTCGCCCCTCTCATTAAAGCCATTTTTTCATCCAATCTTCTTTAAAGGAATCTGATAAAGATTTGCCCAATGAGCATACCTGTAAAATTTGGTAGAAATCCAAAAATTGGGTTCAGAGAAGAAGATTTTAAAAGATTTTACCATATATGGAAATAAGCCCCAACCATAAAAGCCATGTTTTCCATCCATCAAAATTCTTTGAAGAAATCTGATAAAGATATACATAATGAGCCTTCCTGCAAAATTTGGTAAAAATCCATCGATTGGTTTCAGAGAAGAAGATTTTAAAAGGTTTTACCTTATATTGAAATAAGCCCCAACCATTTAATCCATGTTTTTCATCCAATCAAAATTCTTTGAAGGAACCTGATAGAGGTTCACCCAAGGATCAATCCTGTAAAATTTGGTTGAAATCCATCAATTTGTTTCAGAGAAGAAGATTTTTAAAGGTTTTACCATATATGGAAATAAGCCCTGCCCATTAAAGCCATGTTTTCCACCCGATCAAAATTCTTTGAAGGAATCTGATAAAGGGTCACCCAATAAGTATTCCTGTAAAATTTGGTTGAAATCCATCAATTGATTTCAGAGAAGAAGATTTTTAAAGGTTTTACCATAAATGGAAATAAGCCCTACCCATTAAAGCCATGATTTACATCCGATCAAAATTCTTTGAAGGAATCTGATAAAGGGTCACCCAATTAGTATTCCTGTAAAATTTGATTGAAATCCATCAATTGGTTTCAGAGAAGAAGATTTTTAAAGGTTTCACCATAAATTGAAATAAGCCCCGCCCATTAAAGCCAACTTTTTCATTTGATCAAAATTCTTTGAAGGAATCTGATAAAGGGTCTCCCAATGATCATTCTCGTAAAAACTGGTTGAAATCAATCAATTGGTTCAGAGAAAAGATTTTTAAACGTTTCACCTTATAAGCAAATTAGCCCCTCCCAGAATAGCCATGTTTTTCATCTGATCAAAATTCTTTGAAAAATCATGTCAACTACAACTTTTGGAATCTTTAGAAGACTGGACCAAGGCACTAGATACAGGTGAAGATGTCAATGTCATATTCTATGACTTTAAAAAAGACTTTGACACCCTCTCACGTAGCAAGTTGATTTTGAAACTAGCTTCATATGGTATCAGAGGGAAATTGCTATGCTGGGTCAAGGACTTTATAACAAATAGAACACAAGAAGTTGTAATCAACCTAGCCCACTCAAGTACACAAAAGGTCCTAAGTGGAGTACCTTAAGGCAGTGTTTTGGGACCTTTATTATTCCTAGTATTCATAAACGACCTTCCAGAGACAGCAGACACCACTGTTTATCTATTTGCAGATGACACAAAAACATACTCCACAATCAACATAGACATAGGGCTCTGCAGACTCTCAGAATTTTGGGGAGAAGTGACTTCTCCCTAGTCTGAGAATTGGGAGAAGTTTTTCAAAATAGGGAGAAGTGGTGAGACTTTCAGGAGAAGTGGATCACGTTTAAAAGCAATTTTTTGTCTGTATTCTTTATTTTTGTAGGAAAATAAAAATAAAAGCCTTACAAGTAGCTGCATATTTTGTTTTATATAGTATGCAGTTAATACCGTACTAAAGTATTTCTCATCCTTTTTTCAGTCCTTATTACAGAGATCTTATTCCTGTGAACAATTTTTTTTAATTTCTTTCTTCAGTTCGAGAACATAGGAATCTGATTCTGAAATTATTATCTTATGTATAGATGGTATTATAATCTCAATTATCAAAAGTTATAATAATCAGTAATTTGAAAAGAGAGTATATGTGGTCTGAACTTACTTAAATGATCAGAGTTTAATTTGAGGCAGAATATAAGAAAAAATACTATTTCATTTAACTCATTACTAGAAAACAAAATTTACAGACTGGTCCAAATTGAAAAAAAGTTGCATACCACATTTCAAATCAAAATATGCTCAAACCAGAAAATAAGTACATTGTACCAGATAAGCCAAGGTAATCAAGAGGGCCAGAATGGCCTTAAAATCGCTCACCTGACTAATTTAAATGCTTCTAGACGTGTAGATTGTCAATATCATGATAATGATAATTAATTCCAATGTCTATTTACCCAGAGTTCTCTTTTTCATTGAATTAAATTGGAGGCTATTTATTGCTTTCGTATCCAAATTCAATTCATGTCCGGTTACTGGTACACTTAAGATGTTGCCTTGGATTTTCTCCCTAAATATTTGCTGTATGTACTCTATAATTTATGTACCATGCTTGTATATTTTGTGAAACAAATACCAATTTCTCTTTCTCGGCAGACATTGTGACGTGATAATGCATCCCTATGTAGTTTACACTGTGATAAAACCTACTGGCTTGGGGGATACTTGTCAACTGTTTGGAACATGTACTTTAATTGGGTCTTGCATCTTTCATCAAATTGATTTGTCTTTTTCCTAGTTTTTCCTGTTTTTTTTTTAAAGACATCACAAAACCAAGACTTTTTCCCATTTTACCTGTAGCCTGGGAACCCTGGACACACCATGATTATAGATTGGGTGTCTGACACATTTCTAACTGGCTATGGTGGCAGTCCTGAAGCACTCACAGAAATAACAGCATGGTAATAGCCCCATTGGCCATTGTCAGTGAGATTCATGCCAAGTTTGATTGAAATTGACCCAATGGTTAGGGAGGAGAAGAGTTTAAAGTCAAAAGCAGATGCACCCATATTTGGGCTTCATTCAAAATTTCACAAACTAATATTGAAAAGGGTCACCCAAGGAACATTCATGCCAAGTTAAATTAAAAATTGGCTCGATCATTACTAAGGAGAAGATGTTTAAACATTTCTAAGTAAAAAACTACCCCACCCTGCCAAGCCCATTTTTGAGTGTCATTCAAAATTTCACCAACATCTTTTGAAAAAGGTCACCAAAGGAATATTCATTTCCAGTTTGGTTGAAATTGGCCCAATGGTTACTTAGTAGAAGATGTTTAAAGATTTCTAAGTAAAAAACTGCCCCACCCTGCCACACCCATATTTGGGCATAAATCAAAATTTCGCAAACAACTTTTTAAAGGGTCATCCAAGGAACATTCATGCCAAATTTGGTTAAATATGGCCCAATGGTGACTGAGAAGATGTTGAAAGATTTCAATTTCAAAAACTACCACGCCCTGCCACGCCCATATTTGGTTATGAATCAAAATTCCACGCACAACTTTTGAAAAGGGTCTCCTAAGGAACATTCATACCAAGTTTTGTTGAAATTGGCCCAATGGTTACTGAGGAGAAGATGTTTAAAGATTTCAAAGTCAAACAATGCCACCCCCTGCCACACCCATATTTGGGGGTCAATCAAAATTCCGCGAACAACTTGTGAGAAGGGTCACCCAAGGAACATTCCTGCCAAGTTTGGTTGAAATCTGCCCAGTGGTTACTGAGGAGAAGATTTTTAACAGTGCTCTCAATAAGCGGACGTCGACGTATATTACGTCCAGAAAATCAGAAAAAACGTCCAGAAAATCAGACCCGGACGTAAATTAACGTCCGAGATTCTAGGAAAACGTCCTGATTTCATGACTCGGACGTTTTCTGAAGTTACAATATAAAGGGTTTGACAAACAAAAGAATGTATATTCTGGCCATACCCTCGGGTAAAATTGAATCCACAAGGAGTTTATCGAAATGGTTTAGTTTGATACTGTATGTCTTTATTATTCATTCTACTGAAGTCTGGCCTGATGCCGCATAGATACGCAAGAGAGTGATTCCTTTGCGGATATATGTGGAGTTAGACCTTTCTTAATTAGTAGTGATTTTAAATGTAGTTATTGCTCTCTTTCTTAAAGCAAGATTTATTTGGTCTACGACCATGTACTAACTTTTTATTATTTACATAATTGTATATGCCATTGTCATCTGCAGTTTATTTGAAATATGTAATATTGAGAGAAAAAATCTTCTAGAGAGCTTGTTTATTAACTGGGGGCCTTATCTGCACTTCTTTTACTCATTCTTCATCATGTCCCTTGATTGTCGTTGGTTAAACCTAGTCAGCTTCATTTGGAGCTTTCATCAAAACTTTTCACATGTTTTGTTAATTGTATTTGTTACCATGTAACATGTTGACCTATACTCCGGTTAGGGGTCCTGGTCTTTGAATAAAAAACCTCAAACCCCGAAATGTCTCCATGACGACCGATATAGATGGAAATTTACATAGAGCGTACTCGATTATAGTTAGCTGCGATATCGTAGCCCTCTTTCTGATAATCTGCTCGCCAGCAGATTATCAGAAAGAGGGCTACGATATCCATCTAGATTATAGTCGGTTCGGTAATCGAGCCGTCGCAGCATCTTGGACCATTCAGGGGTTGAAAAATTTCTTCAAACCTACTAGTCCTGTAGGACTAGTAGCTCTGAATTTCTACTCGCCCTTAAGGCAACCCAACTCGCCCTTAAAGATGAAGAAAATTACTACCCAAAAAACGATCGGATCTCCGATGTTCCAGCTATGAGTTTTAAAACAGACGAATTTTATCTAGATCGATGTATTTTCGCTTTGCAATACACATTACAGTGACCAATCAAGCATTTAAAGATACGGAATACTATGCAGGCTAAACTGGAGATCCTGTCTACATTATCGTTATTTTGACAAATGAAGCGTCTATGAAGATTGATCAACATAAACAGGGAATGGTCTAATTTTACAGCGAATATTATTGTTTCCGATATGAAGTTGTTTGAAATAAATACTTTCTTTTTCGATCCATTATTTTTTTTCCACAATCAGCGTGATTCAAGTCCTAAATTTACACTCGCCCCGTCGGACTAGTTCGTCCCCAAATCTACTCGCCCTACGGCATTTTCTACTCGCCAATGCGAGCGGGCAAGTGGATTTTTCAACCCCTGCCATTTCTTTGGAAGTCACTCGACGTTATCTTCCGATAGGTGGCATTTTCAAATACTCGGAGAATATGACATGCGCAGACAACGAGTCACTCGATTAATAACGTGTCGGGCAAAAATCTAGCAGGTCCATGGAAGCCATTCGGTCGAATTTATGTAAACTAAGTTCAGGGCCGGAATTCACCCGAAATGTCGAGTCCCGTCTTCAAGTTCGCGGCGGATACAGAATGATGCGTCAAATACGTCTATGATGCTTTGATTCTATTTAGTAACTTGACATGACGTCCGTCCTAGAAACATCGAAGTTACTCAATTGATCTCTCTAGAGTTCGGTCCCTTTTTTATGACCTCACATGTGTTGTCTGTAAACATCAACTACCAGAAACGAAACAGGGAATTTCTTAAAAGATGCAACTTATTTCTTTTTGTATTGTAACTTTTATTCAATTAATTGTTATTCATGGTGTATGCACTTGGATATCTATGATGTGACCGTAAACGGTCTCGGAATAATCCAGTCTCGATGTTTTGGTACCCAAAACGTTTTAAACAGTCTGTTTTCTGACATTCTAGTAATCAGAAATGTTCAAATCCTGAGAGATTTGCAAATAATAATTACCAAATTTATGCACCCAAATTTGGAATATAATAGTGTTCAAGGGGCGGGAATATTGTGGGAAAAGGGGAAATCTATATAAGACAAATTTCTCAAGAAACATTTCTTTTACCACATTGTTTTCTCTAGTTCAACTCTATGGGACATGAAATTTAGGGACTATAAGTAAAGGATGGAAAAGAATGTATAGGCTTTTTGTATCTTTTTCATTTCATCTTTTTCATCTTTTTTTTGGGGGGGGGGCGGGGGTTATTGTCGAGGGTGAAAAAAAATTCCTTGATTTGTGAAAACTTCCTGAAATTGAAACTTGGAATTTTAAAAATTCCTGAAATTGGTCCTTATTGAGAGCACTGGTTTAAAGAATTGTTGACGCCTTCCGACGCATGACGGACAAAAGATGATCACAAAAGCTCACCTTGAGGGCGTTGTGCTCAGGTGAGCTAAAAAGAGTTCATTTTGACTGAGTTGCAGTTATTGTAAGTAAAGGGTATTAAAGATAACTGCTGAGTAATGTTAAATAAATCACAGTGTTTGTAGAGAAGGTTTAAATTTGAAACTATGTTAATATGTCATTGAATGGATTAATAACCAAAATACGATAAGTGAGGTTTAATTTCTGAATAAAATCCTAACAATGTTACCTATGAAAAGATTGTAGAAGCCGTAGATTTTTTGTCTTAGTTTTTCTATATTTGTTAAATCAAAGTAGATAATAAGAGTCCAAGGATTTCATTGAATTTCTTTTTCTATTTAGTTTTACGGACAATAAGTTTTTATCACCAATATGTTATTCCTTTTATCAATGAATTTTAAAATACGGCAAATGACATGACGTTCGTAATAAAATCATCCATTATTCTCGCTGCTTGAAAGTACGAAACAAATCTCGTATATTGATAAGATAAACATAATGTGCCACTAAAATAATTGAATCTTCAGAAGGAAAAGGGTTTGATACATGCTTGATTTACGATTAAAGGGCTTCCATAACGAGGCAACTTCCCGTATTTTCCAAGCGACTTCGACTTCGCTTTGATCAGCACCTCGGGCGAAGTTATTTGAAACTTCTTCGCCTGAGTCGCCCACTCTGCAGAGCCCTGAGACAGTGATGTAGAAAATCTTCAACGAACTACCGACAAATTCTGTGACTGGTCCTCAAGATGGGATATGGATTTCAATGAGAAAAAGTGCAAGAGGCTACATCTTAGAAAAAAAAATTCTTCAACCATGATTATTTCATGAAAAACAAAGACCTTGAAAGAATGAAAATTTTAAATGTTCTTGAAGAAAACGACCTTGGAGTCATAATCGACAATAAATTATCCTTTGAAAGTCAAATTTCGTCTAAAATCAACAGAGCCAATAGAAATTTAGGTATTATCAACAGATCCTTCAAATATATGGACAAAAAAATATTCCTACATCTTTATAAATCCTTAATATGACCCCATCTAGAGTATGACAGTCCAGTTTTGGTCACCAAGCCTAAAAAAATATCAAGTTGCAATTGAAAATGTTCAAAGAAAGGCCACAAAACTAATAAAAAGTATAAACCACTTACCATGTAAAGAAAGTTTACTACAATTAGGCATTCCAACCTTAGAAAACAGACGACTACGGGCAGATATGCTACAAGTCTACAAGATCATGAACAACTTTGACAAACTTCGACAAACCACAGGGCTCTGCAGAGTAGGTGACTCGGGCGAAGAAGTCGCCTGGTTTCATAAAACTTTGCCCGAGTTGCTGATCAAAGCGAAGTCGAAGTCACCAGGAAAATACGGGAAGTCACCTCGTTATGACAGGCGATAATTGCATTTTGTCTAGAGGCTATCAAATCAGGGGACAGTAAATCAACTGCTGATCGGAAGCCCTTTGATCGTAAATCAAGTATGTACCAGTAGACGACATACTCGGCTGATTGGATGGTTGCAAGCCCTTGTGAACTGCCGGAATTATAGGAACTTTATGATATCAAACCCTTTCCCTTCTGAAGATTCAATTATTTTAGTGGCACATTATGTTTATCTTTTTTATATACGAGATTTGTTGCGTTCTTTCTAGCAACCAGGATAATGGCGGATTTAACTACGAACGCCATGTCATTTGCCGTATTTTAAAGTTCATTGATAAAAGAAATAAAATCTTGGTGATAAAACTGATTTTCCCGTAAAACTTAAGAGAAAAACAATTATTTTCAATGAAATCCTTGGACTCTAGCTATCTACTTTGATTTAACAAATATAGAAAAACTAAGACAAACAATCTACGGCTTCTATGATCTTTTCATAAGAAACATTGTCAGGATTTTATCCAGAAATTAAATTTCACTTATCTTATTTTGATAATTAATCCATAATCCAAAACACAAGAACAAATGGTTCCGTGTTAACATAGTTTCAAATTTAAACCTCTACACTGTCTGTGATTCATGTACTCAGCTGTTAATAATCTTTACCCTTTGCTTACAATAACTGCAACTCAGTCAAAATGCACCCTTTTTAAATCTATTATTTACAAGCTTTTTATCAATTTATTGTTACATACAGGTGAGGTTGACGGAGCTTAACCCATTACCACACAATCCTCGTTTTTTTTTTTTTTGAAAATTAACCAAGCCGGTGAACTAACGTAATCCATCCTTAACATCAATCGCCAGACATTTCTCTGCCAATTATCCAATTAAAGGATGATAAAGCACTTATCAAATAAATCTAACTGCAAACTTGACCACTCTGCAAATTACCGCATAAATTGTCTGCTAAATCTTGGGTTTTCCAATAACAGTGCAGGTTTATGTATCGGATGACTGAACACATTGGATGTGTATTGTGAGGTGTCTCGCTGGACAGCTATTTAGACTGATTTTACTCTTTTTAACCCTTTAGTCACCATTTTCGCCAAATGAAATTTTCTTTAGCCATTTTTTTCAAATTTTAGCCATTGGCGAAAATGGCGATCGCCAGCATGAGCCCTGAGAAAATAATTTCAGAATCAGATTCCTATATTCTCGAACCCAAAGAAAGAAGACAAAAAAAATTGTTCAAAGGAACAAGATCTCTGTAATAAGGACTGAAATAAAGGATGAGGAATACTTTAATAATAACTGCATACTATATAAAACAAAATATGCAGCTTCTTGGTTCTAAAGCTTTTTTTATTTTCCTATACAAATAAGGAATACTGGCAAATATTTGCTTTTTAATGTGATCCACTTCTCCTGAAAGTCTCACCACTTCTCCCTATTTGAAAAATTTCTCCTAATTCTAAGACAAGGGAGAAGTCACTTCTCTCTAAATTCTGAGAGTCTGCAGGGCCCTGAACCATCATCAAAACAAACTACTAATACCAGTCACTTCTAGTAGAACAAGGGGACACAATCTAAAACTAAAAAAGCAAACCTATAATACTGAAATACACAGAAATTGCTTCAGTTCAAGAATTGTAGACACATGGAACAATCTATCACAAGAAATGGTAAATTCACCAAGTGTAAACACTTTAAAAAAAACTCAACAATTACTGGAAAAACCATCCCTCCAAGTTTGATGCACAGTGTTACTCCAATGTAACAACAAACAGACATAGTAACCAAAACCGACCGATCCCCAGAAGTCGCAGACTTACCATTGATCCAGGAACAGTAAGTTAAACAGTAAGTTTTGAAGTAATTTAATAAAGGCTCATCCAAGGATCATTTACGTGAAATTTGGTTGAATTCTCTTCAGTACTTTCTGAGGAGAAGATTTTTAAAGTAAAAGTCTACAGACGGACGGACACAACGCCATGACAATAGCTCGCTGGCTTTCAGTCAGTGGAGCTAACAACATCGATTTCTCCATCTCAAGTACGATAGTGTCTGGTGACGAATTTTCTTACAAACTAAAACAGTCCATTGAATGGATATTTCCCAAAAACTTTCAGCCTTATACAACATTGTAAAATCACAGATACATACTGGATTTTTCATAAGTTTTTCTAAACGTATCTTCTGCAACTCTGCTGCATTTTTTGCAACAATTATTCTTTTTTCTTCTTCATTTTCTTCTTGTTCGGCCATTTTGGAAAATAAAACTACTAACGATAAATTGCTATTTCGTAGGGTAAAGTTAAATATCAAATTAGCAGTAAAAAATTATATCATAATATTGTGTGATGCTTCTTGTGCCTAAAGATTGCGATCTTTGATTTTTGCCATTCTTTGAATCATGTTATACTTTATAAGATGGAAAAAATATTAATATTTCTAAGATATTTGTATTTAGTAATTTATACTTTTTTTCACACATTTATTAACACTTTTCTCAACGCCCAAAGGAAATGATAAAAAGCGCCTCGTAGACATGACCAGGGGACATTACTCCAGTGATATTGTCAACAAAAACAGCTGATTGTTTGTTTACACGGATGATCCACATATCCAGCAATATGCGATAATTTGAACCTGGCATTAAGACATTTTTAACTGATATGGCCGGCTCCTGGAGCCAACGCGTTCGATGTTCAAATTCACAAGATCTTTAAGTCGAACCGGCTCAAATGCCTGGCTTTCTGTCTGTCAGAGGGGTGGTTATAGTAATAGCCGGAATTTGTTTAATTTCAACATCTTACCGTATATCAAAAAGATGGCAATTAAACAAGACCCACAGTTAGTCAAAGACAAATGGTTAAAAATCGGAGACTACAGTGTATTTGCCTGGTCTATATCTGGTATAGAGACGAGCATAGTAGTAAAAAGTGTTGATGGGTTCATCTGCTGTTTTGATCTGGGACATGCAAGCAGAGAGAGTGTGAAATGTGACACAGTCTTCATCAGGTATAAATTAGGTTTGCTTGAGTTAACATAGATATTGTTTGACCAATCAAATTATTCATTTATACACAAAGGGGACTTTGAACTTGTCACATTTATATCAACCTGGTTTTGTTTTGTTTTTTAATTGCAACTAAAATGTCTTGATTACAGCTTATTTAACCCTTTTCTTCTGTTTTTCGAAATTTCATACTGGCTCAATTTGAAACATGTTGCAGACGAAAATGAAAGTGCAATTAGGAACAAAACCATTGTATGTGGTAGAAAATATTGTATCAAGCAATTTCTTCTTTTGTCCTAATATTTTCTCAAGTATAAAATTGCATGAACATAAAAACCAGTGATTATATAGTAAAGACTTAACCCATTTCCACACAACAACATTTAAGACCAGTCCAAATTCAAAGAAGTTGCAGACAACAATTTTAAGTTGATGAAATCTTTAAATCTTTTTCTTTTGAGGTTAGAAACCATTGTGGATAATGAAGAAATTGCTTGTAACAAGCAATTTCTTCATTTTCCACAATGTTTTCTAACAATTTCATATTAAGAGGCATTTTAAAGTGTCACTGTTTGGGAATGAGTAAATCTGTGACTACAATTGTTGACGACAAATGATTCCCCTTTTATTTTAACTACCAGTCAACAAATTTTTAAAAGTAATATTGTTTGTTACCTCAGACATAATAATGCCAATGTTAAGTAGACATGGCCAGCAGGTTGTCAGTGGACCCCTACCAATAGACGGAGTTGTCCTGAAAGTTTCCCTTTAATTAGCTCCCTTGACTAGACTGGGTAGTTCAGGTTTAAATTTCCTATATAAAAGCTGAGACTAAATGCGTCTTTTTTGGCAGTATATGACATTTGTTTTAGTATTTCATACAGAAAAATATTGAGTACTCTTGTAAAACTCTCAGAATATGAAGGTATTGCTTATGTTGCTACATTGTAACCATCTTCCCTTCTGCCGCAGCTTAAGAGTTTTACAAGAGTACTCAATATTTTTCTGTATGAAATACTGAAAAATGTCTTAGCCTGCCCAAAGAAATATAAGAATAATGTTTGACCATTTTTAAAAGGATTACCGGTATAAACATAAAGGGTAATGAAAATTACATTTTAAAACTTTTCTATTTCAAACTCTGAAAAACCTTTTTGGTTACTTGAAAGCAATCTCTTATTTACATAACACATATATTATCTTTTCAATATATGCACTGTATCATATACTGTAAATCAGGTAATTTTCGCGTCATCTTATTTTCACGTGATCAGGACACAAGGACATATATTTATTAGAGAGTTCATGATTTCGTAAGCGGCTGTATGGTACTTTGGTAATTTCTGTAAGTATCTCTGAGAATACATTGAGGAAGAAATAATCAATATATGATTACATCTGGTTTTGATACTGACCTATGAATAGAATGATTACTGGTAATTCATTCACTAACATTTTTACCTAATATATATTCTAAGATCACAAATTATTCATTATAGTTTGGGTAAAATTTAGTTTTTGAAAGAGCTGAAAGGGGGGTTCAATTTAGTAATATTTTTACCTTAAAGCACAGACCCATCACATTATCAATACGATAATAATCTTACTGAACTGTCACTGGTGGAATAATCATATCCTGAGTTAAACAGATGCATCTGTTTGTTTTTTATTGATTTATATTGCATCTTCTGCTTTCAATTTATTGAAAGGTTCTAGGAGTCTATGCAATAGAGAGTCAGTTACAACTTTTTAGCTCTTTATTATTTAATTGTCGTCGCTTAGAATTTTATCACCTTGTCTACTTTTGTTTGTTCTGTTTAATACACTAAGTGGACTAATTTGGCAGGTAATAAAATTTTGCAGTTTGTGAAAGATTTGTCCTGTTCTCAGAACTTATTCATTCTTTGTTTTTTTACACCAAGAAGGTGATGATCCCAATTTGAATGAAATAAGTGGGATGATGACGAAATACTAGTAGGTGAATAGTTTGTTATTAGATTATTGTAGGTCCCCAGCTTATTTCAGACCTCTCCCTATTTTTCTGTACAATATGGTTCATTTTAAGCGAGATTTTTGAATTCGCGAGCTCATTGTCTGCAAATATTAGCTAAAATAAAACCCTCGCAAATAAAAACCAATTTACAGTATATCAAAACATTTTTATATATATTTCATAGCAAACTACTTGTATTGTATAAACACATTCAATGTTATTGTTATTGTATGATCTCACTTCTTACAGTTCATCCTCATTCAAATACATGTAATTGATTTATATTTTCACTAGTTTCTTTATTTCACATGTTTACTCGGGTCAAACTGATACTTATATCATGATGATTCAAAAGCTTAAAGAAGCATTTTGTCGATGTAAACTATAGCTTATGATGAGCTGTAGTTACAAGTTTTGGTCACCATTAGTGATTTTACAGTAAAGTATACTTCCAGTATACAGCATTGCAATAAGTCGTATTTTACATGGCATCGACTTGTCAAATTATTAAATTTTAAGTGATATAAGTTTTATGGTGATTTACATAAAATATAGATATAGAATAAAGACTATTTTACCATTCAAAATAGGTCATCTTAAATTGAACAGTTCAATACTAATGTTTATAAGTATAAGGTATACGGGTAAGCATTTTATTCAAACAAACAAAAAAATGATTTACTTTATGGATTTGTGAAATTTCACAATACTTTGAAATAAGCTTATCTACAAGTTTAACACTTTGGAAAGAGGTACACTTATTTCATGAACAATTAAGGTGACAGTAGCCAGTCACACCTATTAATGTAACTAAATTTTGATAATCTTATCATTTAAAGTGCTTGATCTTTTAAATAAATTGACTATGGAACTTTAACAATCTTGTGAATAAGGAGGAAACACTTCAATAACTTTGATAAGATGAAAATTGTAGAATTTTTAGGGTATTCTTATATCTTTCTGTGTATAGATAGTGTATGAATAAAGACCTGCACTACCCAGTGTTTAACCCTGTCCTGGACAAACCCAGGGTTTTACGTCACTGTGATTTTATACTTAAGAAAACATTGTGGAAAAAGGAGAAATTGCTTGTAACCAGCAATTTCTCCTTTTCCCACAATATTTTCTACCACATAGATGGTCAGATTTCAAATTGCATGCATTTTTCATTGTCATCTGCAGCCACTTTCGAATTGGACCAGTCTAAAATTTCATAAAACAGGAAAGGATTAAGGGAAGTAACTGGTCAACTGGAGTAAATCTGTACATCAGTAGGGGTTCATTCTCTATGTATCTCTAGCTTGTGGTGAAGAGTTTTATTATTCCAACTTTGGCTTTTAGAAGAACTCCCCAACATCATTTACCTAATTCCCACACACCAAAAATTTAGACTGGTCCAAATTGAAAGGAATTGCAGATGAAAATTAAAATCTTATGAAATTTTAAATTCTTTCACTTTTTGAGAAAACATTGTTGACAATGAAGAAATTGCTTGTTTAATTTTCAAAAATGTTTTCCAAAGCATTATTTCCTTGGGGCGTCTAAAAGCGTCATTGAGTGGGAATGGGTTAACCCGTTACCAGGCAGTAATAGTTTTAACCAATTCAAATACAAAGAAATGAATTTCAGATATCTCTTGTTATTAATAGAAAATAAAGTGGAAATGCAGGAAATGTAACAAGCAATTTTTTCACTTTCGTCATTCTTTTTCTGAATTATTTTCTTGGTTTAATAAAAGCAGGATTTTGTGCATATGTGTTAGTAAATAGTTACTTAGCATAGTGATATTAAGCTCCATTGAATGATGACTATTATAATGAAATTAAAAATTTTGTTAGCTTTTCATTTAAATACCATCTTCTCTGAAACTACTGGGCAAATTTTAAGCTAATTTCATAGGAATGATCCTTGGGTCTACCCGATTAATTTAAGACTTTTGGTTGGGTGAATAACATACTTATTTCAGGTGGTCAAACCAGAGTGAGAAAAATGTGTAAAAATGGTATTTAGGTTGATCTTTCTTAGATTTTTCAAGAAATCTTGTTTTTCTAGGGCTGTTTTTTCGAAACCAGGGTTCTTACAAAAAAAAAAAATCCTATTCTGAACCTTAAAAATTTGAGGGGGTCATTTCTAAGGGTTATTACAGACTTAATACATTTTTAATCCCTCAAATTTTCAATGTTTTATCTTATAAAAAATAAAAAAAATATATACATTAATTTTTAACTTGAATATCCTTATAGAAGATTTATAAAAATGACTTAACATAAACATTGGCACTTAAACTTTTAAATCTGTGGAAAAGGAAGAAATTGCTTGTAACAAGCAGTTTATACACTTTGCACAATGTTTTCCAAAGCTTTTTTCTTGTGGTTGAGGGGCTTCCAGAAGTGGTAATGTGGGGGAATGGATTAAGCCCATGAACTTAAGATTTCGTCTACTCTCTAAAATTTCAATTAAGACCAATCTAAAATTTTGTTGTGTGGTAATGGGTTTAGGGTGTCTTGAACCTGTGACCCTATTGGCCTATCAAATATGCTGTCAAGGCAGCCATATTTTGAAAGTACTGGTATTTTGAATTTTGGATTCCAATAATAACATATAACCGGGCATTACTCTTGAAATATCGTGTTTTCAACTAATTGTAATCTATGTTTACCCTTGTCATGCTGAACTCAGAATATTCCTGTTTTGGCATGAGATATAAACAAAGATCTACACCACCTGCCTGTCCCTTTAACCTATTTACCAGATAACAAAATTTAGACTTGTCCAAATTGAAAGAAATTGTAGAATGCATTTCACATAGCGCTAAAATTGAAAAACAAGTGCCAAGTAGGATAGAAAATATTGGTAGAAAAGGAGAAATGGCATGTTACAATGATCATGTTTCTACAGAACATCAGAAAGCATCATTGTGTGGTAATGGGTTACACCAGAGTTGTTTCTAAGATAATTTAACCCTTATCATGCTGTTTAAATTACCTTACTGAAATGCTGTCAAATCAAAGGGCTGAAAGCACTGATAGAACTTGTTCAAAAACCAATACTTCTTTTAGAAATCAACTTCATAAAAAACAGGCAGGAAAAGTACAAGCAGGAGGTGAAGACTAAGATCAGCCTGCACATAAGTGCAGTCCGATCTTAGTCTACAGCTCCTGCCAAAACCAGAATATTCTGGGTTCAGCATGACAAGGGTTAATGATAATTCAGCAGGATAAGGATTAACCCATTGTAAAATTTTGGACAGTTCCAAACTGGAAAAAGTTGCGACAAAAATTCTTAGTTGATGAAATTTTATATATTTTTTTGTCCTAGAAAGCATTGTGGAAAATGACAAAATTGCTTGTAACAGGCAATTTCTTGATTTACGACAGTGTTTTCCAAAGCTTCTTTTATTTGGGGACGTCAAAAAGCGTTGTATGGGAAAGGATTAAAAAATTCTTAAAAAAATTTAGAGTATTTTTGAAGTTTTCCATTTTGTTCTACTTCAAAGCCACGGACATATGGACCATATAGCAGCCATTGCTCACCACGTGAAGAAGAGAGAATTGACGGGATGTAGCCGGGCCAAATATTATGTTCCAGAGCATCTCGTGAAGCCTCTTACAAATATATGTTCAACATTTGCCGAAGCTGGGGGTAATAGCTGGGAACCAGATATAAGAGGGATAAACCCTGGTGAAAGAGTGAATGTAGGTTTTTATTGTAATGAACAAAAACTTAGTTGCTTGCGTACTTTAGACTAGGGTTTTGTAAGATGATATCTATAAACTTATCAATTGTCATGCTGAACCCCAAATATTCTGCTTTTGGCAGGAGGTTTAGACCAAGATCAGCCTGCACAAAAGTGCAGTCTGATCTTGGTATAAACCTCCTGCTTGTGATTTTCCTGCCAGAGTTGTTAATGAAATTTAATTGTTAAAGAAATATGGATTTTTGAACAATAAGTTCTATCAGTGCTTTCAGCCCTTTTAATTTACAGCAATTCAGTTAGGTAATTTATACAGCATGGCAAGGGTTAAAAGTATTGAAACTAAAATAGACACTATAATGATTTGGAAATTACTTCTGCAATAGCAAACACTACATGGTAATCTGTTTCTTAATAGTCCCCCAACGGTTACTGTTTTGGGGACTATAGGTTTGCTTGATTCCATCCGTCTGTCCATCACACTTTTGTCTGACCCATATCTCCTAAACCATAAGTGCTAGCAACTTCAAACTTGTGAGAAGAAGTGTCATATACAAAAACTGTTACTCTGTAATGCCTACTATTGAGCTATTGCCCTTTGTTATTATTGCCCTTTGTTATTTTACCTATACATTTTTTCCAGAATATGTCTCCTAAAACATATGTGTTAGCAACTTCAAAATTAAAACACTTATAGATCACTATGTGTAGAAGTGTGATGTACAAGAACCGTTACTCTACCAAGCACATTTTTTGAGTTATTGCCTTTTCATGTTTTTACCTTAACATTTTTGCCTAAGCATATCTGTCAATGTTTTCCTTATCTAACTCTTAAGGACATCAAAACCAGTTCTTGTTTGGGAAAAGATTAAGTATAAAACAGACTTTTTTTAATCCGATGAGGGACTCCTGTATGGCATTGAAATACAACATGCACTTGTTTTCCTAGCCCTTGTGATGCTGAATAAAATACTCTACAAAATCGCAACAAAATTAAAGGAATGAAAGCACTGGAAGTACCAATTGCGGGTTAATTGTATTTTGGAAAAATGATTTTAAACAACTCTGGATAATGTCATTGAAAACAAAACAAAACAAAAAATTGATTCTTAACTAATAACTGGATGACTGGTCAATGTACCATCATAAGGATTAATCCTTTTGAAATTGGGACTGATCCGTCAAGTAACACTGGAAATAGGCCTTATGAAAATATTATTTAAAACAATCCTTGTTAACAAAATAAAGTTGACAGTTTTTGTCGGATTCTGTTTAAACTTTCACAGAATAATTGTATCATCATAAGGATCATTCTTTATCCGTCAAGAAATATGGGAAAAGGGGCTTTTTATGAATATTTAATTAAAATTCCTTGTTAAATGTATTTAAGTCCACAGATTCCAATGGATTCCTTTCAATCTTTCGCAGAATGATTGTACCTTCATAAGGATTGTTCCTTTCTAAATTGGGCTGATTTGTCAAGTATCATAAGAGAAGGAGCCTTAGAGAAAGTTTCATTTGAAAATCCTTTTTATCACAACTAAGTTGATAGCTTTCATTGCATATCTTCAAACTTTTACAGAATAATTAGACTATCATAGGAATCTTACCTTTGGAAAATTGTTTTATACTGTAAACTATAAAGGGAAAAGGGGCTGTATGAAATTTTCATTAAAGAAACCTCATTAACACACGAAGTCCTCAGATTTTATTGGATTCTCTTCAAACTTTCACAGATTGATTGTACCATCTTAATGATAATTGATTTTGACATTGGATCTGATACGTCAAGTATCACATGAAAAGGATTCTTATGAACATTTTATTCAAATTTTTAGTTGACTAAATGATGTCCCAAGATTTTACTTCAAACATTCATTGAATGGATGCAACCTGTCAAGTATCATGTTAAAAGGGTCCTTAAGAAAATTTCATTAAAATATTCTAATTAACACAATGAAGTCCCCAGATTAAGCTGGATTAACTTCAAACTTGGGATCTGATCTATCAAGTATCATGGGAAAAGGGACCTTATGAAAATTTCATTTGAAAATTCTTGTTAACACAATAAAGTCCACAGTTTTCATCGGATTCTCTTCAAACTTTAACAAAAGAATTTTATTATCCTAAGGATGGATTCTTTGGACAATGGGTAAGGTACATAAATTATCACAGGAAAAGGGGCAATATACGAACTTGATCAAAATATCCTCGTTTACACAACAGAGTCTTTAGGTTTTTTTTTTATCAGATTCTCATTAAAAATACATGGAATAATTGTAGAAATAAAACACAGGAAAAGGGGCCTTTTTGATGTCCCTCAAAACAATCTTGTTTATGCGATTAAGGTAATCCAAATTTCCCTTGAATTGTCATCTGCAACTCCTTTCTAAAATTCAACCGTCTAGTAATAGGTTAAAAATTGAACTAGTAACTCTAAAATCAAGGATGGTAACTCTAAATTCATTTTCATTGGAATTTTGTGACTGGTTTCCATACAAAACTCATGCTGCCTAATAAGTTACTCAAAAACCCATAGATAGCTATTACTATAGTACTCTCATATTTAAATTTCAAACAACTGAAAGGACTCAACGATTCCCACAAAATCCGACTTTTTTCCACCTTGAAGAAAAATACTTACAGAAAACATTGTGAAAAAATGAGATATTTACTTGTTACAAGCAACTTATTTTTCTCTCACAGTGTTTTCTCACCTAAATGACACTTATTTCCATTGGAAAAAATAAAATTTTTGTCTTTACTTCTTTCAATCTGGACCAGTCTAAAATTTTTCTGTCTGTTAACAAAATTGTAAGTTTTTTATATAGGTCTGAGGATTTATTGTGCGGTCTAAACCTTCAAAATATGGCAATTTTCAGGACCTTCAGTCCTATGATTTTTGTCTTAAGCAGATCATCACTTTATGTTTAGACTTTAGAGAAACCTGATAGAAAAAATGTTTTGAAAATTTGTGTATATTTTAGCTATGCAAAGGGTATTACGCAATTCCATTTCCAACAGTACACAGAGTGAAGAGCCAGGGATATATTCTGTACAAGTCCAAAAAGGTTCTGAAGGATGAATACAAGGGATTATCAGGGCCTGAAATAGGGGCTAGAGCCCGAGCAGGGGAAAAAATAAATGAAATTGTGGAAACACCAGAAGTGGCCTTTACTGGTAGGTTTGGTTTGTACTTTCGTACCAGTCAACAGAATTGATGATTCACTGCTGTTGGTACAAAAAGCAACTGTCTAATCAAATCACTACTTCTGGTCAGTGCCCTCAAGTTTATCTTTGACACTTGAGTAAATGGGCATAACCCAAAATAGTAGTAACAAGTATTCATTATGCGAAATTTAGATAGCCAACCAACTACTGTTTCATTTCTGTTTTGTCCGCAACAACCAGTAATTCAATTTTACTTTCAACTAATGAAATTGTTGCATTCTGATTGGTTGAAAACAATAGTTTCATATCTCCATGAAAAATATTTTATTTTATATTCAGGCACACTAAGTAGTGCCATACAAAACTTTGTCAAACTTGCTTGTTTGACATTTTTAGCCCGACTATTCGAAGAAAGTTTGCAATTTGAATATGTTCCATAAGAACCAAATATAATCACTTGTACTAATCTTTTACATGTTGAAATGTTAGACTGAAATGTTATTAAAAAATGAGACCTTATTTCAAAATGGGTTGATATGGTTTTTGAAAAACCCATTTTGGAATTAAGTTTCTTTTTGAAATTAACTTTCAGACTTATATTTAATGTGTTGAATAAGAGTGCAAATGATCATATTTGGTTCTTTGGGAGTGGAATGAACTATTAAATAATTATGTGTACACTTTTGAATTTTTTCACATTTATACATTTGATTCTAAGAAATGATTGAAGAATTTAAGTAACAGGAAACAAAGACATATTTTTTTCTCATTCTAGAAGTTTCTTGTCTATTTCTATTAAGAACTAAAACTTTTTTCAAAATAGGTTATTAGTTCAAAAGGGTAGATACTTTTGATGATAAGAAATGTTTGAAGAAGTTCACAAAGATAAAGATGAAAGAAATGTCAAGTCCTTGTTTGGTCATTGAGTCACGAGTTACTTCTTGTTTATTTGTTATGCAAACAAAAAAATTTATTTCAAAATGAGTTTGAATTGGATCATGATATCCAGGGTATATTGTCACACTGACTCATTTTGAAGTAATATTTTTCTAAATGGGTTTTTATTTCAAAATAGGTTGTATATTTCTTCACTTCAGTGAATAAAAATGGGGCATTGTTTCGTAATGTGTTATAAGAGGTTACAGACAACATATCAAAATGCATGTAAATTGAAAACAAGTTTTGTTTAGGGTAGAAAAAAAGAAAATTAAGACTTCCAAATTCAAAGAAGTTGCAGACAACAATCTTTTAGACAATAAAACTTTAAAAATCTCTGTCTTTTGGGGAAGAAAACTTGGTGGTTAATGAAAATATTGCTTGTAAAAGCAAATATTTTCATTTTCTAAAGTTGCTTTCCAAAGATTTTTTCTTGAGGGGCCATTAAAAAGGAGGATTGTGTAGGAATAGGTTACTGATTTTCTTACTTCCTTATCTTTGCAGGAGATACCACCTTCCAAGTGTTCACCAATGAAGTATACACACCAAATCCCGACCTCTTTCGTGTTAAGCTTCTCATTGTTGAGGCCACATACATTAATGACGATGAAGAAGGAAAGAATTATGTAGAGCTTGCTCGACACTGGGGTCATGTTCATTTATCAGAGATTTACAAAAATGCACAACTGTTCAGAAATGTGGAGAATATACTGCTGATTCATTTCTCTGATAAATATTCGATTCCGTACATTCAAAAGAAAGTCTATGAAACTATACCACAGGAGTTGAAAGATAAAGTTCATATTGCTACTTTAGCCAAAGAAAATTATATATAGAGTAAAAACGCAATGTTTTAAGCTATTCCAACTCTATCCTGCTTTTTTACACCTCCCATAGAAAATAAAGCATTGGAAAACATGGTGGAAAATGAAGAAATTGCTTGTTAGAGCAATTTCTTCATTATCCACAATGTTTTCCACCCAAAAAAGCTAAGATTCTTAAGATTACATCAACTTAAAATTGTTGTCTGTAACTTTTTGAATTTGACAAGTCTTAGAATTTTCTGATCTGGTAATGGATTAACCCATTACCACCCAAGGAAATTTTAGGCTGGTCCAAATTGAAAGAAGTTATCGATGACAATTTAGAAATTTTAGATATTTTCAAATTTTTGGGTAGACGGCATTGTGTAGAATGAAGAAATTACTTGTAACAATCAATTTCTTCATTTTTCATAATTTTTCCTAATTGTATTTCTTGAGGGGTGTCAAGCGTCTCTGTTGAGGAATGGGATAGTTTATGTTCATGTGATGAGATTTGATGATATGATTATATGAAAATAGGTCAGATATTGACTGGTCCAAGCTGAAAGTAGATATGGACATTGTCTCAAAATTAGTAAAAGTTTATGTTTTGGTTATGTTTATAATAGAAACAATTTTCTTTTGAAATATTTCAGGGTAATAAAAATGTGGCCTTTTTTAAAAATAGAATTAGGAATTAACTAGCAATAAACTCAAACATTTCCTAGAAAACTTTGATTTCAGGTTGAGTAATGATTATATGCATATGATTTCTTAAAATGGCAGCACCTTTCTTATTACTGCCAATAAACGTGGCTAGATAATGATATTAATGACAGTGACATCATTTAACCCATACCAGACATCAAATTTTTGACTGGTCCAAAATCAAAAATGCTGTAGACAATAAGTTTTATTTGATGAAATTTAAAAATTCTTTGTCTTTTGAAGTAGAAAACATGGTGATTGATAAAGCAGTGTGGATAAGGAAGAAAAAGCTTTTAACAAGCAATTTCTTCTTTTTCCACGATGCTTTCAAAATCTTTTTTCATGAGGGGTGTCAAAAAACATCCTTGTGTGGGAATGGGTTTATGTGGTTAGACAACTGAATACCCAAATCTTAGAGCACCATTTATATTATGAACAGTCCAAATCATACAACGGTTTTCACTTACGTGTACTTCAAATTAATCCTTGTCAATCGACAAAATTTTACACTGGTCAAGACTAAAACAAGTTTCAGCAGACAGTTTCAAGTTGTTGGTATTCTAAAATTCTTTGTCTTTTTGGGTAGTGGGAAACGAAAAAGTTACTTGTAAAGATTGCTTGTGACAAGCAATTTCTATATTTTCCAAATCTTTTATCAAAAGCTCATTTCTTGAGAGTGATAAAAAAGTGAGATTGTGTGGGAATGGAGTAAAACACAAACATCATTCAAGTTTTAGAATTGTTATCATTTGCAGATGGTGAATAGATGTTAAATCTGTACTAAAACTCACTTTCAAACATGTATATTCTTTGAAAAGGTTAAGCTAGCCAACCTCATTTTCCTTTTCACATTGAATGCAAAAGAAAATCCATTGTATCTATAGACTGGAAAAAGTATTGAAACTGAAATAAATGATAGTCATTTTGAAATTCTCTCTGCAATAGCAAACACTAAATGGTATCATGTTTTCATATTTTCTTATTTCAGGGCTTAACCCATTCCCACACAATAAAATTTTAGACCAGTCCAATTTCAAAGAAGTTGAGGTGGCAATTTAACTGTGATAAAAATCTTTTTAATCTTTGTCTTTTGGGGTAGAAAACATTGTGGATAATGAAGAAATTGCTTGTAACAAGCAATTTCTTTATTTTCCACAATGTTTTCCAAAGCTTTCATATTAAGGGGCGTTTAAAAGTGTCATTGTGTGGGAATGGGTTAATATAACCCATTCCAACAGAATCCTGCTTAAAACGATTTAAAACATTGTGTAAAATTAATAAAGTGCTTGTTACAAGCAATCTCTTCATTATCCACAATATTTTCTATCTCAAAAGGCAAGCAACTTTTTCATTTTCAACAATATTTTCTATCTCAAGAGGCAAAGATTCTTTAAATTCAATCAACTAAAAATTTTGGTCTGCAACTTCTTAAGGGCTTGAAAATTCTACTTAATCGCTTGTCCTGCACATTTTTTCTTCTTTGTCTTTATACTCAGGATGATTGGAATTTGAAAGATTTAATTACAGTAATTTATGTTATGGTATATTTTCTAATTAAGCAGAATGAGAAATTTTCTAGGATTTTTCAAGGATCTTCAATTTAGACCAGTCAAAAATTTTGTCATATCGGTTAAACAAGCAAAATTGAAAGGAAATTAATAAACTAAAGCTTCCTTTCTAATCCATTTTTTGGAGCCCACTTGTGGTGAGCGAGACACAGTTGTCACTATGACAAGTTGGTGTATGTGCGTTAGTGTGTTATTCTGTTATTCCGTCTGAATTTGTCCGGACAATTACTCCTACATTTATGGATAGATTTCAAAATAACTTAGCACAGTTATTCTCCATCATGAGTAGATGTGCCATTTGAAAGAACTCTTTGGATAGCTTTAAGTTCAGGGTCAAAGCTCAAAGTCAAACACTAAAATTGATGGTCAAGGTCAGGTTGATGGTCAAAACTTTTAGGGCTCGACAGCAATTGTCCTGGGACAACCATCTAGTATATCAAATATCTTTAAATATTATGCAGCCTCATTGTATTTGTTTGTTGAAATTTTTATATGAATGAAATATGTAATGGGTTAATACAGTGTATAAGTTAACCAATTAGGGGAATGCCAATCAAATAATCAGTCAATAAATGGAGGGCTGGAAGTTAACTCCGATTCCTAATATTGGCTGCAGTTTTGTCAGTTCGGCAATTTTAACATTGTAACTACAGTTAATTCCATGTTTAGGTGCAAATCAACTATTCTCATTTTTTGTCACATGCTACTTGCCAAAAATTTTGCAAATAATGCCGTTACATAAAAACTGGAATTTGGAGTCACAGCCAGTAGGTGGGGCCAATGAAGTAAGTGGGTGGGGCCAGCAATTGGTCAATTGAGATATGTTAGATAAAAGAGAATAACCATTATAGATACAGAAAATCAACGAAGGATGAAAAATTTTAATCCTGTTCATCCTGCACAGCCTGATTGGGATAAGTACTAGGAGATCTCACGGTCACAAATACTGCAGTGAGTTGCTGGCAACTTTCAGGGAAACATTCTTACATCTCATTCATTTTGAAATATTATCAATCTTGATAAATTCTGCTATTTCATTTTATTTCTTTTCCTATTTTAAACGGGATGGGTGATATTGTTTAGTGTTTAGTACATACAAGTACAATGCAATAGAAGTGTGTTTCGTTCATAATGTAAATTATTTATGCAATAATAATATTTCACGTGAACGGAGAGTCTTGTTTTTATGCTTCCCAAAATAATCTCTATTGATCATAGCACATATAATAGGCAAATTTATCCTTCTAGATGAGTCTTTTGACCCATTCCAACACAGCAAAATCTTAGACTGGTCCAAATTGAAAGATGCTGCAGACGTCAATGTCAAGTTGATGGTAATATAATTATATTGTTATTATTATTATTATTTTTTTTATCTTTTTGGATAGATAATATTGCGGATAATGAAGAAATTGCTTGATACAAGCAATCTCTTCATTTACTATTATGTTTTCCAAAGTTAAAAGGAGGGATTATGTGGGAATGGGTTTACCCTACCACTGATGGATAAACTCCACAAGCCCTTAATCCATTGCAACATAATCCTGTTTTTTACTCCCCTCGAGAAAAAGGATTTGGAAAATGTAGAAATTTCTTTTTACCATATTGCAATAAAAACAAAAATTGTTAAAGTTTAATCAATTAAAACGTGTCCTCTTCAACTACCTTGAATTTGAACATCTCGAAAAAGTTGTTGTCTGGTAATGGTTAAATTAAAAACATGAAGGCTTTCACATTTCATACAGGCCACTCTACCTCTGCCCTAAAAGTTGATGGGAAAAAGAACCTATCATTTAACCCATTACAGCATTATAATTACTTTTTACAACTCGGAGGTATAATATTGAAGAAAGAATTGTGGGTTTATGCTGAATTGCATGGTACAATGTACGAGCAATTCTTTCTTTTCTGACGATGATTTCCTCATGAGGCCCAAATTTTTATGCCCCCCCGGTGTTCATAATTAGTATTACAGACTTTTGACCACTCTCTGACTTGGGGGAGGGGGGGTTGTTGTATGTTTTGTTTATATCGAAGTAAAGTACCAACACAAGTAGCCTATAGTGTATACAGGAATATATTCTAATGAATTATAGACATGTATGTACACCAACAAATTAACAAAAACTACATCTATTGACTGTATGAATGACCTAAAATAATGAGAGTGGGTGGCTTATATACTAGCCTATTAAAGTATATAGTCTGTTTCATACAAATTATTCATCCATTCATACAACATCTCCCTCCTTTTAAAAAGACAAGAGGACCATGATGGTCCTAAATCACTCACCTGAGGCATCTGCAAATTACAGTACTTTTTAGTATAAAAAAGACACAACTTGAGCAAAATAAATAAAACAAATATAAGATTTTGGGCTTTATACAAAACAATCCTGTAATGCTTTACAATAAGAATGAATTCCTTTGGCTTTATAGTTTAATCCATTATCAAACTATCCCAGAATTTGTCACCCTCAGGTTTAAAAAAAAACATAGTGAGAAAGGGAGTGACAAGCAATTTATCCATTTCTCACAGTGTTTTCTACCTGAAATTCTTTGTATTTAGATTTCAATCAAACTCTAATTACTGTCTGCAGCTTCAATGGGTGTAATTTTAGCAACCTTGGTAGATAACAATCTGGATATACTATATATCAAAATATGAATGCATCACAACTTATACATGAGAAATGGAAGATATTTGAACATGCTCTTATTGAGCGTTTTTCATATCTTTGGATGCCTTGGGAAGGGCCATGTTTGTCCAAAGGATATAAACATGGTAGATAACAATAATGTTATCCTATGTTTATAATGTAAATGCTCTAGAACCTATATTTAAGAAGAATTCTTTCAATGCAATTTACGCGTCGGACTGTCAATCTCGAGGTCCCGGGTTCGATTCCCGACGGCGGCACACATCCTTTCCGACTATTTGTCACTCACCAATGGGTTGATAATCGTAGACCTATGTGGGATAGCAGCTGGAGGCTAGGAAAGGATGTAATGGTAGTACTGGTGTGAGAAATACCAGGGTTCCATTGTTAGGTGCTCCAGCCGCCGCGATATAACTGAAAGATTGGTTAAAGCGGCGTAAAACCCCATTCAAACAAACAAACAAGCAATTTACGCAATTTTCGACCCTCAGGAGCAGAGACATTTTTTATCCTAAGAGCATATTTTCCTGTTACATAGTACAAAATTATTTAGTCATACTACATACTAAATATGTATGCCCATCACCTTATATTTGATGTAGCTCTAATTGGGTGTTTTCCAAAATTTTTGACCTCTGGGGCAACGCCATGTTTTATCCCAGGGCTAAGATTTTAGCTAACATGGTAGAGAATCATCTGGATATGCTATATACAAAATATGAATGCCTTAGACTTTGTAGATTGGGAGGATAAGACTATTGAACATGGTCTAATTGAGCATTTTTACAAACTTTGGACACCCAGGGATAATTTAATCAAAACTTATAGATAACAGCTAGGCTATGCTACACTCAAAATATAAATGCCCTCCTCCTTAAAATGAAGTTTGTTTTTTTTTAGCATACTCAAATTTTGTGTTTTTCCCAATTTTGGACCCCATAGCAGGGCCGTTTTTGACTCGAGGAAAACAAATTTTAGTGATATAGTACAAAACCATCTAGTTATGCTACATACCAAATATGAATATCCTAGACCTTATAGTTTAAGAGGAGAAGTCTTTTGAAATTGCTCTAATTATGCATTTTTCCAAACTCCGGACCTCAGGGTGGGGCCGTTTTTGACCCCAGAGATTAAATATTTAAAAACTTGGCAGAGAATCATATGATTAAGCTCTATATAAAAAATAAATGCCTTTGGCCTTGTAGTCTGTGAAAAAAAAGACAACAAAGATTTTCTAAAATTTCCCATTTTCATATGCTGCGGTTATAAGAGTTTTTCACGGAATGAAATTCTTTTAACATCTTTTGAAGAGCTTCACCCAAGGAACATCCCTGCAAAGTTCCAGCTTGATTGGCCTACTGGTTTAGGAGGAGAAGATTTTTAAAGACTTTTGTTTGCCGCAAAATCGAAAGTTTCGATTTTGACATTAAATTTTAAACTTTTTGTAAATCAACCTGTTGCTGTAGTAGTAATTTACCTGTAATCGGGATAAACGATTTGGTTCTGCGACCTAATAATAACCGCTGCGCTGGTGAGTATCCACATTCTAAAGGAGTATTCATATATTCAAGAAATGAAATGTATGGACTTTGTTTTTCAACAAAGGCTTTTTTCATAAGTTTCTTTGCAATACCTACACCCTTCTCAGCCAAACCATTACCTCTCGGATAATACGGAGATGAAGTAATGTGTGTAAATTGCCAAGATCTTGAGAACTGTTTAAACTCATCACTTATGAGTTGTGGTCCGTTATCAGATATAAGAGTATCACATATACCATATCGAGACATATGCGCTCTTAGTTTCTGTATTACGGTACTGGATTTTGTGTCTTGCAATTAATCGACTTCGAAAAATCTACTGTAATAATCTAGTCAATAAGTATTTTTTTCCATCAAGGTGAAAAAGATCAACACCTATTTTCTCATAAGGTCTATTTGGAAAATCTGTTGCAATCATCGGCTCATTTGCATTTGAGTCACGATGGGTAAGACAAGTAGGACATTTCAAAACATATTCGGTTATCTGTTTTGTCATTCCTGGCCAAAATAAGTTATCTTTAGCCCGTTCTAGAGTCTTTGTTACGCCCAAATGACCTATATGTATGAAGGTAATTAGTTCTTGCCTCAGTGCCCTGGGAATAAGAATAGTCTGACCTCGAATGTTGTCCTCGTCGCGATGATTCCAGAATTCGAGTATATCTTTGTCACATTCGGAGCGCGTGGTCGGCCAGCCTTCTAATATAGTCTTTTTCAAAGTTTGCATCTGTGAATCATTTTCGACACTTTCTCTGACTTTTTGCAAAAGACTATCGGTAACAAACAATTGTTTCTTGACTGAGTGTACATGCAAATCTAGACCTTCAATAATGTACGGAAATGTGTCTTCGACTGGTTGCCGAGAAAGACAATCACTAACTGGTATAGATTTTCAGCTGACATGACGTACAGTAATTTTGAACTTTTGCAATTGTAAAAGCATTCTTTGCAACCTAGGCGGGGCGTCAGCAAGTGGTTTTTTCATTATTGATTCAATCGGTTTGTGATCACAGTGACAAATGATTTCTCTACCATATGTATATTGGTGAAAACGTTTAAGACCGTACAGGATAGCGAGAAGTTCTTTTTCAATCTGGGCATACATGCACTTGGTTTGCGTTAAACTTTTCGATGGATATGCGATTGTTTTTTTCATTTTGGTAAATACAACAACCTATTCCTGACTGGCTAGCACCAGTTTCAAGTATTAGCTGTTTATCTGGGTCGAAATAACCAAGAACTGGAGCATTAGTGATTATCTCTTTGACCTGATTAAAAGCTTTTGTCTGGGGATCCTCCCAAATGAAATCTGATTCCTTTTTGAGTAACACCCTAAGGGGAGCGGTGACCTCAGCTAGATTTAGTGCAAACTTTGCAAGATAATTAACCATACCTAGAAAGGTCTCGAGCTTCTCACGGTTTGTAGGAATCGGAATCTGGGTTATGGCCTTTATCTTATTCGGATCTGGTTTCAGCCCTGAACTACTAATTACATGTCCGAAAAATGGTACTTCGTCCACGCCTATGATGCATTTTTCTGGGTTAAAACGAACACCCCTTTCTCGCGCTCGAATCATGGCATTTTTGAGATTTTCGTCATGTTCTGCCTTTGTTTTACCGTATACCAGAATATCATCAACTATAGCCTGAATGCCTGGCAAATTTTCAAATACTTCGGTGATCTTTTGCAAAAATATGTCACTTGAAGCATTTATACCAAATGGAAGTCTAAGATGGCAATATCTACCAAAAGGAGTATTGAATGTAGTAAGTAAGGAGGATTGTTCTTCGAGCTCTACACTCCAATGTCTTATGTCAAGGATGCTAAAATATTTCGCACCTGATAACTGCGAGGTAATATCATCTAATGTCGGCATCTGAAAATGTCGTCTGCGTATTGCCTCATTCAATGCTTTTGGATCAAGACATATTCCAAGTTTGTTCGTTTTGGGCTTTTCTACAACGACGATCGAATAGGTCGGTTCTGTGACTTTTCTAATAATTTTGTCTTTGACCATTTGATCCAATTCTGCCTTAAGTCTATGCTTTAAAGCTTCTGGAATTCGACGAGGAGCATTTATAGTAGGGGTGACATTATCCCTTAAATGCAGGTGACATTTTCCCGGAAGCAATCCTATGCACTTGAATAAGTCATCATATTCCTTCATTAAATACTCTTTCGTCAATGGTAGATTTTCGATTGCAAAGGTAATTTGTATCAAGCCGAGATCAATTGAAGTTTGGGTACTTATCAAAGGAGGAGCTTTTGTATCAACAACATAAAATTTTGTGTTTGCCTTTGAACCTCGGTATGAACAATCAAGATTTGACATACCCTTAGTTTTCAACATGTCTCCTGAGTAAGCGATCAACTTGCAGTCTGGCTTTTCCAACGTACTCTTAATACCTAGTGATTTGAACATTGTAGATGGTATTATATTGGCACTACTACCCGTATCAATCTTAAAATTGATTTTTTGCGTTAGGACCAATCTGGAGAGTCACAAATAAGGAGTCACAACGGTCTGGTGAAGTTGATGATGAAGAAGAAGCGTTTACCGTATTTACGCTATATTCCGTATCCTCACATCCTTCACTCACATTCTCATTTACAGTGTACACGAACTTATTTGATTTACATTTTTTCTGAAAATGGTTCATTTTTTTTGCATTTCCCACAACGTTTACCCTTTGCAGGACAAACGTATCATTGTCATGATTGTAACCGCATCGATCACACTGCCTCGAGGTCGATTGTAGCCCTGGCTTCGTTTGTCGTTTTTGTTTGGCCCAAGATCGTTTGTTTTGGCCCACAGCGTCCACGTTTGTCGGGGCGTTTATCTGCATAAAGCGTAGTTGCTTCTGGCAATACTCATGGTTTTGTACAATTTGAACAGCTCTATCCATGGTCAACTTTAAGCCTTCGTTGATTAGTTTTTTGCGAACTTTTTGGTCATTGCAGCCAAATACTATTCGATCACGTATCATATCGTCGGTAATGTCAACATTATCACTGACACGAAAGTTACAGTCTCGTGCTCGAATCCGGAGCCTTGTAACAAAAGCGTCAATTGTGTCACTGCCCTGTACTTCGTTGTAGAAGCGAAATCTGGCAAATATCGGATTCAGTTTGGGTTGAACATGGTCTTTAAAACTATTGTAATAGGTTTTCAGTAATTTAGAGTCATCCTCGGAGATAGTCCATGATTTGTAAATCTGGCGCCCTTCTTCTCAAACCCATAATAGTAGGTACGACACTTCCTCCTCTTTTTCCCTTTCACTAAGAGGCCCAGAAAATATCAACTCTAGGTGAGTTTGAAATCAGTCCCACTGTTCTGGTAAATTGGAACTATTCCAGTCCATCACGGGAGGGGGTATTCCACTTAAATCCATGATTTCAATTTTAGAGAATCAAAGTGATACACAGCGAGAAATATGTCCAACACTCAGAAATAGTATTTTTATTCTGACACCATGTTGTATGTTTTGTTATATCGAAGTAAAGTACCAACACAAGTATAGTGTATACAGGAATATATTCTAATGAATTATAGACATGTATGTACATCAACAATATAACAAACTAAAACTACATCTATTGACTATGTATGAATGACCTAAAATAATGAGAGTGGGTGGCTTATATACTAGCCTATTAAAGTATATAGTCTGTTTCATACAAATCATTCATCCATTCATACAACAGGGGTCTTTTGTCCAAAAAGATATTGGCCATAACTTTTGATTGGTCAGTGATAGGGTATTTTTATTTGATTTACACATCCTTTGTGGAAAGGCGTTTCTCATGTTACCAATTGAAGGTCATTTTTGGTGGTCAAATTTATACCAAACAAAAACGTGAACATTAGCCATAGATTATTAATGGTAGGTCATAGGGCATCTACTTTCAACATATATGACAAAAAGCTTCATCTATTTAAGCTGTGATCATAATTCTTTCAATAAATCCAATAAAGGATCCCTAAAGATCATCCCTGTGAAATCAGGCTTAAATCTATCTTTAACGTTTCTTACAAGAAGATTTCTATAGTTTTCCCTATTCACCTTATCTAAAGTTTCGCGATCAGTATATGAAAATCGGTCACCAAAGAGATAATGCAGCGCAGACTCTTTCAATTTCCTTTATTATTGAAAATAGCATCTCATTTCCCGCATTAGAGAAAATAGCGAGAATAAGTGTTTTCTTATGAATATTTCAATCATATACTTATTTCCTAGCGTTTTACAGAATATAACAAGGTATTTAAACCTAGTTGCGTTTAAAACCCCTTACTTGGTATACATTTGTTATATCTTCCTTTCAAGACGCTAAGCTGGAAGGGCCCACGGTAAAGGTCTTTCTAAGTTTCGTGTCTTATTTACCCGAATCTTCTAATCCTAATTTTTAGGACTTCATATAAATCATTTCTTGTCTTTTTCTCACTACTTAGGTAAGAATTTTCAAGACATGAAATACGTTTACACTTGCAGACGTTTTCATTGTTATTTGTAGTTCTCGGTAGTTGATTTTTCCGGTTCTCATTAAAATGTAGGTTCTTTGGATTCGGCCATTTACCTGGTTAATAAACTTTAAAATTTAAATGGTTTTATTTTAATCCAAAATAAGAATTTCACCCAATAATTACACGCCTGCAGACACCGAGATAAGGGAAGCTTCACAACAAAGTATGAAATCATTCCTATGTTACGATGACACAGAAATAGGTATAGTTTTAGGGTGTCTACAAATTTTTATGTGACTAATTTTTTTTCTTTCCTTTCACAGTCAGTCTTTAGCCGATTTTGACAAATTGAAATAATTAAGTTAAATAACTCATCAAAAGTCTAGGCAATGCAAGTCGAATGACGGTCGCGACAACCGATTCATTTTTGACGTTTTAATATGAATACACAGCCTACCTTACACATTCCAAATAAAATATTATTATTTCATTTTATCCAATAACGTCAATTAATCATGGGTCGATTTTCGCTCATAGAAGGGGGTTAGCGTTCATTAGAATCACCTATTGTTGCTATATTTTAGGGGATGGGCGTTTATTAGAATATGAGCGTTTATTAGAATAAATACTGTAAGGATTAAAATTTATGATAACATTGGGGAAATGGATAGCTTGTCAGTCTAGACTTTATAAGCCCCAAAAATGGAACTATTCTATTCAATACTTTCTTTTTCGCCTAACAATTCATCGATTTAAACAGTGCTGATATCGCTGGTGGATACCCCATATATTTGTGTTATTTTTTACCAATTTTGTAAATATTACAAAACCCCGGCTGTCAAAGTTCATTTTGCGGATAATTGCGGAACTCGATTTGGTGCAATTTTATCTATTGCAAAGTCATTTTTATATTGCATGTCATTCAAAGGTATTTCGATTTTTCTTAAAAATACATTTAGATAAATCGAAATGTTTATTCGGGATAGCAATCGCAGGTTTCGTTTGCAAAAAAATAGAGATAGTTTCAAGCCACGTAGAGGAGTTTTGCCAGCTTAAAGTCCAGTCTCTCACACGAAGACATTGGTTTAGGAATTTTCATTTTTCCTCTCCATATTTTACAAATCTTTGTTTGATTTAAGACAAGGCAATTTCAGTAGAAATAAAACAACCAACACTCTACAGACCAGTGTAGATTTTGGCATAACCAAGCATAGATGCGATGCCCCCTTTCTAATAATCTACTGGCTAAACCAAGCATAGAAATGCGATGGGTGCCACAATTGAATGGAATTGTATGAAAGTTGTTAAAATCCATTTGAATGATAATCTTAAAATACTGTGATTATAATACATGTATGTCATGTTTTAAGTATTAACTCCAGTTACTGAATGACTATTCCAGCCACGAGTTTTAAGCTTTTATATTTTATTTTTGGGATGATGATGCAGGATATAAACTCAGAAATTATCTAATTTTATGTTTTTATAATCAATGGTTATATGATTATTTCTAGGAGATGTATCTTCCATTTGGAAGTAGGCCTAGTTTATATTAGCTACCAAAAATAATGATTGTTGTTGGTTTGGACTTGAGTATATATAATTTGTGGGACTCATTTGTTTTCTATGCTGGACTCGTTCATTTTTCTGGGTTTCATATATGAGCCTATGAGTGACATTTCCAACGATTTCGCAACAATTGACATCCTAAATCATATCACATCAAATGGTAAGCGCTAAATTATGGTAAGTGTTTATATTCGTTATAATGCTTACGACAGTTTGGGACTGATCTTTATAGAATTTAAGACCGGCTAGCGAACATAACTCCTGATGACGTAACAATGATGTTGGTTTGATGTAATTCAAACTAGATTCAAACGGTCATTCGCACCATGTGAATGACCCTTTATTGTTTGCAACTGTCTCGGGTTAATCTAAAAATAGATTTATAGCCTACATAGGCTATTAAGGAAATTCCCTGTTTTTCTCTGATAAGCGACCTCTGATTTTCGCAAAACTACTTTCAGGATATTGTATTCAAACAGTGTGTGAAAGGGAAGAAGAAAAATTAAAATCTGTGACATGAAAAAAAAATATTGATAACTACATTTAACAGAATAATTATCTAAATTGATGACACTTTATCAGATTTCCACAAAGAATTTTGATTGGATGGAAAACATGGCTATTCGGGGGGAAGAGCTAATTTCTATTTACGGTATATGCTGAAAACTTTGAAAATCTTCTTAAAAAAACTTTCCATAGATTTCAATACGATTTCACTGAAATGATCCCTGGGTGAGTCTTTGTCAGATTCCTTCATAGAATATGTCTCATTTAAAAAACATTGCTTTCATGGGTGGGGCATATGTCCATTTATGAAATTTTGAAAATATTGTTCTCAGAAACTGGAGGATGGTTTTCAACAGAATTTCTCAGGAATGATCTTTTAATGATCATTTATCAGATATTTCAAAAGAACTTTGAAATCTTGTCATGCTGTAAAAAAGCTTCATCTGAATTGCATTAAAACCAATGAAAATAAAGCACAGGAAAAACTATTTGTGTGTAAATATCTCTACTGAAATTTCATCTGGTGAACAACTCTGGTTTCAAAGAAACTATTAGGTAGTGTAGATTTCAAGGGTTACTTGCAATACTTTTCTAAGTGTCTATACATTTAATTTGTTAGTTGGGCAAGCCCAGGGCTCAAACACATTATCTTGAGATTTGAGTCACATGCTCATTCGAAATAGAGGCTTTTTTTTTTTGGTAATGGGCTAAATAACTCATTAGATTAAAGTAATTATCAAAAACACATATGTTATTTCCTGAACATGTTTTTATAATCTTAGGAAGCTTAAAAGATGCAGGATAGTGCTAAAGACACATGTAATGGTCCAACACATGACAAACAGCTATACCTTGTTACTCCAACAATAAGGAGTGTTCCAATTAGTACACAGAAAGGATATGATGTATTCCTAAAACTTGAGAATTTACAGATACCAGGATCATTTAAGATTAGAGGTGTGGGGAACCATTGCAAGAAGGTAATATACTCCATTGTTAGTAACCTGTTATACATAGAGCCAGTAACTCCTTTGTCACTGTCAGATGATAAACTTTTAACCCTTTCCTGTTTTTCAAAATTTAAGACTTGTCCAATTTCAAAGATGTAGCAGACGACAATCAAAAGTGAGTGCAATTTGAAAAGTAACCAACCTATAGGGTAGAAATTATTGTGGGATAAGAAGAAATTGCTTATATCAAAATACTTCGACTTATCAGATTTTTAGATATTTTCAGTTTTTGTTAATGAATTTTCACTTGTCCAAAATTTTGTTTCCTGTAAATTATCATACAAATTTTTATACTGGTCAAAATTGAAAGAAGTTGTACAAAATTTCTTCATTTTACACATTTTCTAAAATGCTCTCTTCTTTGGGTTGTGAAAAAAAATGGATTGTTTGAGATTTGATATTTGATTAAATAAGCTTATCATATGAGCCTTTCCTTGTTGTAAAATAACAGGTGAAAAGTTAACCCATTATCAGATGACAAAATTTAGACTAGTCCAATTTGAAAGAAGTTGCAAAAGGCAATTTAAAGTTTATGAAATTTCATACTTCTTTAACTTTCTGGGTAGAAAACATTGTGTGAAATGAAGAAATTGCTTGTTGCAAGCGATTTTTCAATTTAGATAATGTTTGCCAACTGTTTTCCTCAGGGGCTTCAAAAAGCGTCATTTTTTGGGAATGGAATAATTTATCACCTTGTTGTAGAATTCTATTAAACCCTTGTTTGTTGTGCCGAGTAATATCCTTTATCAGAACTGCATGTCAATCAAAGGCCTATTAGCACAAGAAGCACTAATTTTAGGTCAATATTTATATTGAAAATAAATTTTCTTTAAAGGGGACAGGCTAAGATCAGACTGCATATATGTGTTAGCTGATCTTTGCCTTTGCCTCCTGCCCAAAAAGGGATTATTCACGGTCCAGCATGACTAGAGTAAATATTTATCCCTTTCCTGTTTTTTCAAAATTTAGACCTGACCAAATTCAAAGGTTTTGGACATGAAAATTGAAAGTAGATTTAATTTGAAAAATAATCATACAGTAGGGTAGAAAATATTGTGGAAAAAGAAGAAATTGCTTGTTACAATTTTTCTCATTTATAAATTTAGAAGAATTTAAAAACTAGGGATTAAATAGGAAAGGGTTAAACCATTACCACAAAATACCACAATCATACACACTAAAGAAAACATGGTGCGAAAATTAAGAAATAATTGCTTGTAACAAGAAATTTTCCCTTGTCTCTCAATGTCTTCTTCTCCATATCACAGTTATTTCAATTTAGTCTCTTTTTGCAATATTGCCTACAGCTTCTATCTGTTTTGACCAGTCAAAAATGCTAAAATATTGTTTAGTAATGGGTTAAGTTTTATATTCTTTATATTTTCCAGGCATCTGAGCATGGTTGTAAGAGAATAGTGTGTGCATCAGGAGGAAATGCAGGACTGGCTGCTGCCTATGCTGCCCAACAGCTTGGTATACCAGCTAACATCATACTCCCTAAAAGTACCCCTAGCAATGTGGCAACTATGCTTAGAGAGCAGGTATATTGTATTGACTATAATCTGGCTGCTGCCTACGCTTCCCAAACTGCTTGTTATGCTAGCTAACATACTGCCTAAAAGTATCCCTAGCATTGTGTCAACTGTGCTAAGAGAGCAGGTATATTGTATTGACTATAATCCGGCTGCTGCCTACGCTTCCCAAACTGCTTGAAATGCCAGCTAACATACTACCTAAAAGTACCCCTAGCAATGTGGCAACTATGCTTAGAGAGCAAGTATATAGTACATGTATATTGTAATAACCATATCCTAGCTGCTGCATATGTTGCCCAACAACTTAGTATTCCCACTAACATCATACTACCTTAAAGTACCCCCAGCAGTGTGGCAACTATGCTAAGAGAGCAGGTATATTATTTACCAAAGCCTAGCTGCTGCATATGTTGCCTGATAACTTAGTATACCCACTAATGTATACTACCTAAAAGTTCCCCTGGCAATGTGGCAACTATGCTCAGAGAGCAGGTATATTATATTGACCATAATCTGGCTGCTGCTTATGCTTCCCAAACTGCTTGGAAAACAACTAACATCATACTGCCTAAAAGTACCCCTGGCAATGTGGCAACTATGGTTAGAGAAAAGGTACATTGTATATTGTATTGACCATAATCTGGCTACTGCATATGTTACCTAACATCTTAGAATAAAGCTAACATCATGCTGCCTTTAAGTACCCCTAGAAATGTGGCAACTTTGTTTAGAGAGCAGGTATATTGTATATTGTATTGATTATAATCTGGCTGCTGCCTATGCTTCCAAAACTGCTTGCTATACCTGCTTGATTAAAGAATCAAATCATTTGTTATACGCCTGAAGGGTCGTATTATGTTATGGCCCCGGTTGTCTGTCCGTCTTTCTGTCTGTCCGCCCGTCCGTCTGTCCGTCTGCTAGCAAATATTTGTGTGCACAACTCCTCCTAAACTATCAATGGGAATGAGGGGAAACTTTGCACAGTTACTCCCTATGATGTCTAATTGTGTTTAAGACTTTCGAAATTCAAATCTTTCCAGTCATTTTTGAGTTATCTTGAATTATCTGCCCTCAAATAGAACGAAAAACACTTAATGTCTTGTATGCACATCTTATCCTACATTTTTCATGGCAATGATTTTAGATTTAACAATGGTTTTGAAAGCTGTCATATTTCTGAAGTGTATACAATATTATTCAGGTAACGAGATCTTTCTATTGATAAAATGCATGAGCAAATCATTCAAGCTAACATAACTGACAAAGCAAGGTTACTGACGAGCCCCTGTGGGCGTATATGCGCCGCTCTTTGAAGCTCTTGTTCAAACTTGAAGGGAACTTTGAAATCAGATGTTTATGCTAAGCATTAATTTTTTATTGGAATCATAACTTAAATATTGTACCTACGATTATTCTAGCTGTTATTACAATTTTTATGTTGAACCAATCATTTGATTTATTTGTTTCATGGTACAAACCATAAATTTTTCAAAGTAACACAATTAAATTTCTAAGTCAAACTTCCTGTCATAGGTCAGTGGGCGTGGCCAGCAATCTGTCAGTTTCACCCTCTGACATAGATTGAAGTTTTTTCACCTATTTTCAGTATGGTGCAACAGTGGACATAGTAGGAGAGATCTGGGATGAGGCCAACAAACATGCACTAGAAATGGCCAAACATCCAGGTAAGTTGATCCATTACCACACAGTGACGCTTTTTGACACTCCATAAGAAAAACAATTGAGAAAACTTTGTGTAAAATGAAGAAATTGCTTGTAACAAGCAATTTCTTCATTTGACAAAATGTTTTCTACCCAGAAAGTTGAAAAATTCTAAATTTCATAAACTTTACCAGTAAATTGTTTTCTGCAACTCCTTTCAATTTAGACCAGTCTATAATTTGCAGTCAGGTGTAATTGGTTAATAATTGACTAATTTTTTACTGTCCAAATTCTCTTCATCATTGATAATCTTTTTCAGGGTTGGCGATTTGTCAAATCGATTGAGCTACAACCACAAAACTTCATGAATTGTTGCCAATGATCTATCCAAGTGCCCTTTTGTATTTGGGTCACAACTGAACTTTGATTGAAAACTATTTCATTGCTCTAGTTAGTTAGTTATTCGACCTAGGATTTATACAAATGTTATCTATGACACAAGGAAGTGCCCTATTGTTGTGGATATTGTCAGTCAAAGGTTAACCCATTCCCACACAGTGACGCCTTTTAACACCCCTTAAGAAAAGCAAGTGGGAAAACATTGTGTAAAATGAAGAAATTGCTTGTGACAGGCAATTTCTTCATTTTACTCAATGTTTTCTACCCAGAAAATTTTAAAAATCAAAAATTTCATAAACTTTAAATTGTTGTCTGTAACTCCTTTGAATTTGGACCAGTCTAAAGTTTTGTTGTGTGGGAATGGGTTAACTGTGCTACTTGAGGTATAAAATGCTGAAGGGCTTGGGGGTATTAGTTGGCTTTGCAATGGGGTGATCTCAGTACAATTGAATAACTTTTTTTTATTCCTTTGCTTTGAGTGAAATTATAAATCAGATTATTTTCTATTACTTTTTCATTTCAGATTGTCTGTACATCCATCCTTTTGACCATCCAGATATTTGGTGAGGTTAATGATTACGTCACACAAACTTTTCAATGTCCCTACCATGTAATGCAATATAACCTCTGTCTGTATGTGAGTGTTTGTGTGCATATTATTGTTTGTGTGTGTCCAATTCTTGTCCAGAGATTATCTTCTAAATTACTTGATGGATTTCAAACTTGGCTTAGTTGTTCCCCATTACCACATGAGGACATTTAGGACTGGTTCAAAATGGATTAACCCATTCCAACTCAATCCCTCCTTTTAACGCCCCTTGAGAAAAAAGCTTTGGAAAACATTGTGGAAAATGAAGAAATTGCTTGTATCAAGCAATTTCTTCATTATCCACAATGTTTTCTATCCAAAAAGACGAAAAAATTAAAAATTCCATCAACTTGAAATTGTCGTCTGCAGCTTCTTTCAATTTGGACCAGTCTAAAATTTTTGCTGTGTTGGAATGGATTAAAAAAACACACTAGTGTCATCTGTAAATTTCTGTTGGATACTCTCAAGTTGGCCAAACCAACATAAAAATTCACATAAATGTTAGCAAATGCCAGCGCTCACATTTCTCTTCCAGTCTAAATAAGTAATTTGATTAGGTGATTGATTCTTTGATGGACAACCAAGTTTTGTAAGTTAGACCTGAACTGGACTTTCAAGCCCTTAGCTTTCAATTTGGACCAGTGCCTTAGATCCTCAACTCTTTCCCTTTTTTTTAAATTAACACTGGTCCAAATTGAAAGAGGTTCCAGACGACAATGAAAATAGGATGCAATTTGAAATGAAACCATTCTATGTGGTAGAAAATGAGATTTCTTCTTTTCCACAATGTTTTCTCAAGTATATAATCATGGCAACGTAAAATCCTGAAAAGGAAAGGATTAAGGTAGAAAATATTGTGGCCAAAGAAGAAAATTGCTTGTTACAAGCTTGTTCTGCTTTTGCCGCAATGTTTTCCACAGCTACATTTCTCCAATGCAGTTGTGTTTGATATAGAGTTTATTGTTTTGCCATCTGAGATGGGAATATGAATGCCATTTATTTGAATAGGGAAGGCCATTCAACTATTATTGATGAAGCTTCTTCACAGTTACCAGGGAAACCAGATGCTGTGATAGTGTCTGTCGGTGGAGGTGGGTTAATGAACGGAATACTAGAGGGCATGTGGAGAGTGGGATGGCATGATGTGGCTCTGATTGCCATGGAAACTGTTGGGGCCGATTGTTTGAATGCATCTATAAAGGCAGGAAAATCTGTGACATTACCAACCATTACAAGGTCAGTCTGGAAAAAGTTATATGTATACACAAATTTGGGTCAGAGAGTAAGCATTTGAAGACATTGTATTTGATAATAATGAAACTTGACCCATTCCCTCACAACTCAGCATTTGGATGCTCCCTCCCAAAAGACAAAAAGATTTGGAAAATATTGTGGAAAATTAAGAAATGGCTTGTTAAAAGTAATTTCTTTATTATTCAGTTTTTTTTCTACCCCCAAAGCAAAGATTTTTAAAATTGCATCAGCTAAAAATTGTCTGCAATTTCTTTGAATTTTAACAAGCCTAAACTTGTTGTCTGATAATTGGTTAATAGGGTGTTCTATTTGCAATTAGTCATAGAATAAGGAGTGTTAATACATGTGAGAAGGCAGAGTTCCTCAAAACAAACTATGTGCTGTTTAAATCAGAATTTAAAGAATTTAAAGTTAAAGAGATTTAAGTCAACTATTTCCATAGCCGCGGCCATGGAGCAGTGGTAGCACATAGGGCTCCTAGTCATGGGGTTCCAGGTTTGATCCAAAACAATTTCTTCATCTTAAACAATTTTTTCGGAATTGTTTTTTGTTTGAGGTGCGTCCAAAAGCATTGGAATGGGTTAATTCATAGTTCACATATTGGTGCATCAAGATTATTTCATTTGACCTGTTCTGTTGTGTTTTTTTTGTGTTGAGAAATATGTGCAGCATAATTATAATTTTTCTGACTATTTTACATTGGAATGATAAGAATACTTTTCAATCTTTTATATACAGTCGATCTTATTTGAACTACTACTTCTATTGAACAACCACTTCCATTTAGCAACCACAATCAAAATCCCCTTTTCATGACCAAAAGCTCACATAAAAAGTTTGTGTATTTTTCAAAATTTATCACGGCTTAATCCAATAATGTTGGAACTCATTAGAATCATCTTGGTGAGATGATTTTTATGAGTCCCAACAACATAGGCTTTAGCAAGAATTCTGTTATATTTTACCTTTGCCATCAAATGAATCCTCTATATATTTAAAAAAAAATGTATTTTAAGTATCCATTCCCTTTAGCAACCACTTTTTAGTCATCCCACAAAACAAAATTTTGGACTAGTCCAAATTGGAGGAAGCTGCAGACGACAATATCAAGTTGATTGAATTTTGAATTCTTTCGTCTTTTCGGACAAAAAACTTTTGTGGATAATGAAGAAAGTACTTGATACAAGCAATTTCTTCAATTCCACAATGTTTTCCGAAGCTTTTTTCTTTAGATGCGTAAAAAGGAGGGATTGTGTGGGAATAGGTTAATACAAGATTTACTGGATGCTCTTTAATAGAAAAATAGTAAACAAGTAAAAGCAAATAAAGCTGGAGACTTGTATTTCAAATGATAAAACAGTGCAGTTTTATATTTTAACCCTTGTCATGCTGAACTCGGAATATTCCGGTTTTGGCAGGAGGTGTAGGCTAAGATCAGACTGCACTTATGTGCAGGCTCATCTTAGTCTACACCTCCTGCTTGTACTTTTCCTATTACAGTTGTTTATGAAGTTGATTTCTTAAAAAAATATTGATTTTTGAACAAGAAGTTCTATCAGTGCTTTCAGCCCTTTGATTTGACAGCAATTCAGTAAGGTCTTTTATACAGCATGACAAGGGTTAAGAGCAAATTCATTGTTATCTGCTTTGAACATAAGAAGTTGAAAAAAATATATATATATATAAAGTGCTCACAATTGTCTAAATTTTCAGTGTAGCAAAATGTCTAGGGGCTTTAACACCAAGTGAGGAAAGTTTAAATTGGTCAAAAAAACATAGGAACTTCCACTCTGAAATTGTAACAGACAAAGATGCTGTGGATGCTTGTTTAAGATTTGCAGGTAAGTTGCCCTATCACTAGAGACAATTTTTGGATAAGTCCAAATCAAAAGAAATGCAGATGACGATTTTATGTTGACATCTTTTTTGGTTTAAAAAAAGGGGGGGGGGACTAAATAATTTGCTCATTACAAACGATTTATTCATTTTCAACAATGTTTTCAAGAGCTTTTAACTTGAGGGTTTTAAAAAAAGCGGATTGTGAGGGATTTTAATACAAATGCATTACACTGTTACAAAATTTTGGGCTGGTCCAAATTCTAATAGGTGGCAGAAAAGGAACGACAAAGCAGTCTAATAGAGGGTATAATAAGGGAAAGGGAGACAACTTTTCTTAATTACTTGTATAGTAAGTCACACAAAGCCGTCTATGACATAGATTTAATTCAGCAGTTGGTACAAGGAACTATTCTTTTTACCAAGATTTATGATTTTCCGGTCAGCTTTACAATGCTATCCTCAAAAAACTTTGAGATCGTTGTAATATGTATGTAATTCAGTTAATTTTTAGCCGGCCTAAGCACGTGCTAAAGGTGAGCTTTTGTGGTCATGTTGTGGTCGGCATACTTGTGCGACATGCGTTGTCTGTCAACATTTTTGGCTGAAATGCCTTGAATTTGGTCAGAATGTTTGTCTCCACGAAATCACAGTCAAGTTTGATATTAGGATGCATGGGACCAAAAACTAGGTCACAAGGCCAAATCTTTGTAAAATCTCTTGTGAACTCTAGGGTTCACATTTTTGGCTGAAATATCTTGATATTGAGTTAGAAAGTTTGTCTAGGTCAAGTTCAATATTTAGTCACAAAGGGTAAAAAACTAGGTCACTATATTATATCTTAGAAAAACCTTTTGTGCACTCTGGAGGCCATATTTTGTCTCAAGTGTCTTAATATTTGATCAGAATGTTTGGTCCATAAACCCTTTCCTGTTAAACCCAGGATTTTACTTTCCTATGTTTTAAACTTGAGAAAACATTGTGGAAAAAGAAGAAATTGTTTGTAACGATATTTTCTACCACATAGGATGGTTTCATTTCACATGACATCCAGTTTTCATTGTCGTCTGCAACCCTTCCTAATTTGGACTAGTCTAAATTTTCACAAAACAAGAAAGTGTTAATTCATTGATTTAATATGGGGTAAAAACTAGGTCACTCAATTAAACATCAAGAAATGATTGTGTGCTTTCCAGAGGCCACATACATGTATTTGGCTTAATGCCTTCATACTGGGTCATTATGTTTGTCTCCATATCTTAGCCAGGGGCACAAAAAATCTGTATCTTTGTAAGAATGTGTTTTTGTTTCTGATGTCTTATACAAGATATTACTCACAGGTGACTTTTGACAAAAATTAGGTCACTGGAGCTTTGATTACTTTTGCAGTCATGGACTCAGGTGAGTGCCAATTGCCCTCTTGTTTGTATGATGGTCTACAAATTTTTTTCTATGGAAATACATTCTGAATAGAAGGTTTCTGAAGGCTATGGAACAGCCTATGGAGCCATTCTAGCAACAGCATAATAATGGAACTATTTGATTAGATTTGCTCTTTTGTAATTTTCAGATGATCATAAAATGATTGTAGAACCAGTATAGCTGTAGTGTATGGAACATATTCTGTCATTTTGCTCTTGTGTATATTTTAGATGATCACATATTGATAGTGGAACCGTTCTAGCTGCAGTGTATAGAACCATTCTATCAGACTTGCTTTTGTGTATATTTCAGTTGATCACTAAATAGTTGTAGAACCAGTCTGGCTGCATTGTATGGGACAATTCTATCTGTTTATTTCAGATAATCACAAAATGATAGTAGAACCAGTCTAGCTGCAGTGTGTGGAACCATTCTGCCAAACTTGCTCTTGCTCTTATGTATATTCCAGATGATTGTAGAACCAGCTGGTGGAGACAGTCTAGACGCAGTTTATGGAAACAATCTATCAGATTACTTTTGTGTATATTTCAGATGATCACAGAATGATTGTAGAACCAGCCTGTGGAGCCAGTCTAGCTGCAGTTTATGGAACCATTCTATCAGACTTACAAAAACAAGGAAAACTAGGACCAGTTCAGTCTGTACTTGTTATAGTGTGTGGGGGTAGTTCTGCTAATTTGAATATTTTAGAACAATTTAAAAAGCAAGTTGGGTTGTGAGAATTGTTAAACTTTATATTTCAATTTTAAGGCTGTTATTTAGTTTTTTAAGCTTGCTGTTTTGAAAGAGTTTGAAATATATCATCTGAATTTTTGCAAAAAATCTTATAACAATAAAAATAGATATCAAACTTCAAGATAAATTGTTAAAATTTAATTTCCCCGACTAGTTTTGGTATAAAAAGCCTTTTTCAAGGGACACCATTTTAAACAATAACAGATAATAATGACATCAACGTCACACGACATCAACTGCACATGACATCAACGGCAACAACGTAAAAAATGGCAAAGACATTGGTGGAAAAAATATTATAACAATACATTATATCAAAACAACAGAGGCTGGATCTCAAGAGATACAAAATTACAGGATAAATGCAATATTTAATCAAAATTTATTAAAAAGCCTGTAAAAACTGCTTTGTTGAGATAGAAATAATGCAAGGTAATAAAAATTAACTTAAATCCTTTAACACTTTACCAAACAATCGAATTTCTGACTGGTCCAAAAAGACAGAAATTGCAAACAACAATTCATATTTGAAAGCAACAACAACAACAACAATAAACATTGTGGGAAATGAAGAAATAATTTGCATTTTCCTCATTATCCAAAATGTTCTCCAAAGTTTATATCTTGTGGGATGCAAACAATCAGGATTGTGTTGGGATGGGTTAAAGAAAGTATAAAATCCAGTTTAAGGTACTATTAACCCATTATAAGAAGACAACCAAAAAGGTATATATACAGGCACAAAAAGTCTGCATGTTCTGCAAAATCTTGTAATATCTGTTATTTACCAATCAAGGCTGTCAATCAAAGAATCATTTGACCAATCTAATTTTTGATTTAGACCAAATTTAATTTTGAACTCCGATATAGCCGACATCAAGGAATCAATTGACCAATCTTATTTTTCATTTAGACTAATGTTAATTTAGACTAAAGTTAATTTTGAACTCTGATATTTGCCGACATCTATTTGAAGCATTTTTGTTGGTTAGTGATTTAAATGTTGCAACTGCAGCTTCAAGCTGTAGTTACAGCCTTTAGGCCTCAAACCAACCATTTTACTTTTTAGCTCACCTGAGCACAATGTGATCAAGGTGAGCTTTTGTGATCATGCTGTGTCTGGTGTGCATTGTCAACATTGTGTGTGCACTCTAGAGGCCACATTTTTTACTCAATTGTCTTAATATTTTGTCAGAAAGTTTGTCTCCATGAAATCTCAGTCAATGGATCATGTGGAGTCAAAATCTAGGTCACAAGGTCAAATCCTAGAAAAACCTAGAGTTCACTCTTTAGTCCCCAATTTTTACTCAAGTCTTTTTATCAAATATTGGACAAGTTCAATATTGGGTCAAGTGGGGTCAAAAACTAGGTCACTATTTCAAATCTTAAAAAAAACTTGTGTGCACTCTAGAGGCCACATTTTTTGGCTCAAATGTCTTGATATTTGGTCAGAATATTTTTCTTCATGAAATGTTGGTCATGAATTGTGCAAAATGCAGCATGCATTAACTAAGTAGAACGTTAAATTGTTACTTGCATGTTGAACTAAAGGAAAAAAGTAATTTTGATATGACATCATTACAGGTTAACTCAACATCAACCAAAACCTTTTTTTACATTTCACATTTTGTAGTTTATTCTGCAATTAAGCATGTTTGTTGAAATAGAATTATAAATCCAACACCTTTTCAACTCTCTGATTGTTATGGCTTAACTAATTCCCCCACAGTGACGCTTTAAACTACTCCTCAATATAAAGCAATTTCTTCATTATCCAAAATGCTTTCCATTCCAAGAAAGATTTTAAAGGTTTCATCAACTTAAAATTGTCTTCAAGTTCTTTGAATTTGGACTGGTCTACAATGTTATTGTATGGTAATGGGTTAAATGTTTTTCTACTTATTATAGCTAAACATTATGCTGTTTGTGATACAGGAACTATTCTCCTCTATATATGTACTTGTTCTTGAGGTTTTTGTTTTTGAAAGCGTGAAAAATTGCCAAAAGTTGGAACAGTTGTTTAAGCCTTATCATCACTGCTCATTCATATCTATTGGTGATGGAAATAATTCATCCTTATCATTATAAACAGTGCAGCTAGTATAGCCAAGCTTTGTCTTACACAAATGGTGCTCATGTTAGATTTCTACCATTTGAAATATACTTTATAATTCAAACACATTAACTATTTGGCCTATACACCATTACCAATCAACAAAAAAATTCCAAACTGAAAGAAGTTGTAAACAACAATTTGAGGCTGGTACAATTTGGAAAATCTTTGCATTTTAGAGTAGAAGATATTGTGGACATTAAAGAAATTGCTTGTAACAAGCAGTTCCTTCGATTTCCATCGTCCAATTTTCCATAGCCTTTTTCTTGAGGTGTCAAGAGCAGAATTTTATGGGAGAGGGTTAAAGGGTATTTACAATAAAAGTATTTCTTGTCAATTATTAACCCTTGTCATGCTGAACCTGGGATAAACCTTTTTATACCCCGGCTTCAGAGAAGAGAGGATATAATGGTTTTCCCTTGTCCATTCTTCCATCCTTTTTATACCCCTGCTTCGAAGAAGAGGAGGGTATAATGGTTTACCCTTGTCCGTCCTTCTGTAACTAATATTTTCATTGCCCTTTTCTCAGCAACTATTAATTGCATTGACTTGAAATTTGTCGTGGAGGCTCATCTAGGGGTCATACATGGCACTTAATGAATTTAGGTCTGTAACTTATCTACTTCCTGTTTTACAACTTCATTTATATTCTCACATTGACTGGTGTATTGGAATATTTTCGTTGCACTTTTCTCAGCAACCATTCATGATATTGACTTGAAACTTGGTGTGGAGGCATATCTAGGGGTCCTACATGGTGCTTACTGCATTTAGGTCCGCAAGTTAACTACTTCCTGTTTTACGACTTCATTTATATTCGGACATTGACTGGTATAGTGGTATATTTTCATTGCACTTTTCTCAGCAACTTTTTGTGGCACTGACTTGAAACTTTGTGTGGAAGTTCATCTAGGGGTTCTACATTGTGCTAATATTGGTCTGCAAGTTAACTACTTCCTGTTTTACGAATTTGTTTATATTGGGTAATTAATAATAATGAGGTGTATTTTTCGATACACTTTTCTCAGGAACTATTCTTAACATTGTCTTGAGACTTGATGAGGTGGTTCATCTAGGGTTTTAAAAGGTGCTTATCAAATTAGGTCCGCAAGTTAACTACTTCCTTGTTTTATGACTTTGTTTATACAGGGACATTGATGATATAGTGGTATATTTTTGTTGCACTTTTCTCAGCAACTATACTTGGCATGACTTGAAAACTGTGTGTGGTGGATCATCTAGTGGTCCTACATGGTGGTTACGGAATTAAGTCCCACAAGTTAACCTTTGTCATGCTGAACCCGGAATATTCCGGTTTTGGCAGGAGGTGTAGACTAAGATCAGACTGCACTTATGTGCAGGCTGATCTTAGTCTATACCTCCTGCTTGTACTTTTCCTGCCAGAGTTGCTTATGAAGTTGATTTCTGAAAAAAATATTGATTTTTGAACAACAAGTTCTATCAGTGCTTTCAGCCCTTTGATTTGACAGCAATTCAGTAAGGTAATTTATACAGCATGACAAGGGTTAACTACCTGTACTTCCTGTTTTACAACTTCATCTAAATCCAGACATTAATGGTATATTTTTGTTGCATTCTTCTCAGCAATTAATCATAGCATTGACTTGAAATTTGTTGTCATGGTTCATCTAGGGATCTTACATGGTGCTTACCGAATTTAGGTTCGCAAGTTAACTACTTCCTGTTATATGACTTGTTTACTCTCAGACATTGCCTGATAATTATGGTGGTATATTTTCGCTGCATTTCCTCAGCAACCATTTGTAGCATTGACTTGAAACTTGCTGTGGAGGTTCATCTATTAGCCCTGCATGTTATCTACTTCCTGTTGTCTGACTTTGTTTATTATCAGGCAATAGTTTATTTTCAACATTGCCTTGTATAGTTCAATGCTTGATGTAGAGATGAAACTAGGTGTCCTACATTGTGCTTTACTGAATATGTTCATTGAGGGAGAATTTTATTTTTACTGTAGTATGCGATAGTGCATGCGGGGGTATTCTTCCTGAGTTTTGACTCGTATATTTTTTGTTTGGCAGGTTTTGACAAAGAAAAGCCTGCACATACATGAAGTCTGATCTTAATGTACACCATGTGTTTGTTCCTTTTGAGCAAAATTAGTTTATATAACTTATTTTCAATAGAATTGCTGACCCATAATGAGTACTTTCAGCCCTTTTATTTTAATATGTTCAGAAAAGGACTTTATTTAGCATGACAAAGGGTTGATTTGAGTTAGAATCCATTATGTATTTTATTGTTTTACTTTTGTTGGCATTTACACCATTTAAAAGTATTAAAGGCAGAATTACACAAAAATGACTCTGTTTGTTAATGTCCTTTAACCCATCACCACCATGAGAAAATTTTAGGCTGATCCAGACCACAATTTTACATTTTGGGGGGAGTAGGAAACATTGTGGGAAGTAATGAAATTGCTTGTTGCAAGCAATTTCTTCATTTTCCACAATGTTTTCCTTTTTGTTTTTCTTGAGAGGTGTCACAAAGTGTGGGAATGGTAGCCCTTAACCCTTTCCTGTTCAAACCATGTTTTTTACGTACCTCTGGTTTTATAAATTAGAAAACATTGTAGAAAAAGAAGAAATTGCTTGTAATAAGTAATTTCTTCTTTTTCAATGATTACCTACCCTCCTGAATGCTATTTTTCAAATGAAATCCACTTTAAAATTTTGGCTGCAAAACCTTTTGATTTGAACAGGTCTAGAATTTCCAAAAACAGGAAAGGGTTAAGGAAAAGACAAAATTTTAGACCCGTCCGAATTGTAAGAGAATGCAGAGGACAATTCAAATTTGCATTAAAATAAAAGGTAAAAGAAAACCATATTCAGTAGAAATTACTTGCGATAAGAAAATTCTTCTTAAGCCACAATATCATATTGTTATTTAACACCCATTAGTCAAAGGCCAGTAGGGCTATTGTCATGGTGTTCTGTCAATAAATATTTTCTTAACAGATCATCTCCTCCTGAACTTCTCAGCTAATTTGGACTTCATACGAAATTTACTTGAAACACTTATCAAGAACCATTCCTGGCAACCTTTTTAGCTCACCTGAGTAAGAAGTGCTCAAGTGAGCTATTGTCATCACCTTTCGTTAGTCGTCAGTATGTCGTGCGTCAACTATTTCTTTAAACGACATCCTCCAAAACACTGGGCCAATTTGAACCAAATTTGGCAGAAATGTTCCTTAGCTGGTCCCCTTTAAAAAATAGCTAAAAGAATTGAAATTCGTTTAAAACTCTGGTTGCCATGGAAACAAAGGTGAAATTTCAAAATAATCTTTAAAAATCTTCTCCTCCTGACCCAGAAGGCATAGAGCCTTGATATTTTGCATGAAGCATCAGTATAATGACCTCGTTCAAAATAGCAAAATTCTTGATCCTCGGGTCCCTAGGGGCAGAGCTCCAGGGGGATGGGGTTTATATAGAAATGAAGAACGATTTCTAAATGACATTGCCTCCCAAACCACTGGGCCATTTGAACCAAATTTGGTTCCTTAGGTGGTCCCCTTTAAAAATAACTTAAAGAATGGAAATCAGTTAAACACTCTGGTTGCCATGGCAACAAAACTGAAATTTTAAAATAATCTTTAACTAGAACTGTTGCCTTTAAGGGCTGACGATTACCCCCAACTGCCCCCTCTTTTTAAACAAGGCCAAATTGTAACCATTGAAATGTTGGCCATTCATGATTTATTAAGTGGACAATTTTTTTACAAATTTTAAGTCAATGAGGGGCAATGACTGTAAAAAAATAGAGATTTTGTTCATCATTGTGAACCAATTTTATTTTTTAATCTGTCAACCTGTTCAGGAGTTATGATTCATTCTCTATATATTGTATATCAGGAAATAAATCAAAGGGCATAACTCCTGAAACAGTTGATTAATCATTATGCAAATTGCAGGTGAACAAGTTCCCATTGCAAGGAAGATTTCAGTAAAGTTTCAGCAAAATTGGTATGGAAATGTGAAAGAAGATGAGGACACAAAATTATGTCCATAGAAGGAGGGGCAGATAGATGGATAGATAGACAGATAACTTAATTCCAGTATACCCCCTCATAACTCCATACATGTTAACCACTTTTATTTTGTTAATCTGTCAACCTGTTCAGGAGTTATGATTTATTCTCTGCATACTGTATAAAAGAAAATAAATCAAAGGGGCATAACTCCTGAAACAGTTGATTAATCATCATGAAAATTGCAGGTGCACAAGTTCCCTTTGCAAGGAAGATTTCGGTAAAGTTTCAGTAAAATTGGTCCGGAAATGTTGAAGGGGATGAGGACACAAAAGTATGTCCAAGGACGGACAGACTGACAGACAGACAGATGGACAACCTGATTCTAGTATACCCCCCCCCCCTAACTTTGTACATATGAACCACTTTTATTTTTTAAAACTTTAAACCTGTTCAGGAGTTATGATTTATTCTCTTTATATTGTATATGAGAAAATAATTCAAAGGGGCATAACTCCTGAAATAGTTGATTTATCATAATGAAAATAGGAGGTGCACAATTTCCCTTTGCAAGGAAGATATTAGTAAAGTTTCATCAAAATTGGTCTGGAAATGTGGGAGGAAATGAGGACACAAAATTATGCCCACAGAAGGACAGACTACCTGATTCCAGTATACCCCCCAAAACTTTGTTGTCGAGGGTATAAAAATTTTCATTTCCTGATCTAAAAGGCGTAGAGCTTGATATTTTGCATGAAGCATAAGTATATTGATCTCTTACAAAATAGCTACAATCATGATCCTTGGGTCCTCAGTGGCAGAGCCCGGGTAAGTGTGTGTGTGTTTTAGTCATGAAGTGTCAGTTCACAGACTTCTTTCTTATATATGAAAATATAACCCATGGATCCAGAGGAAGGAAAAAGTTTTTTCCTTCTTTCAAATTTGCCCTTTAGTCTTGTAATATGCTATTTAGACTTGGATCCCCAGGTACATGTAAGTGCGGCCCACTTGTATCATAATCCTAACCTTAACATGAAATTAGACTGTTGAAAGAAAAAGAGCCTTAATCTCAGGTGAGCGCCCCAGGGCCAACGGCCCTCTTTTTTTTTTTATACCAGAAGTGACCTGTATTTGAACTTAGCCAAGATATTATGGGAACAAACATTCTGACCATATATCAAGTCATTTGGCGGAAAAAGGTAGCCTCCAGAGTGCAAACATAGTATTTCTAAAATTTGACCTTGTGACCTAGTTTTTACCTGATATGCCCGAAACTCAAACTTTAGAGATACAAAGTGGAAAAACACTCTGACCAAGTTTGAAGACATTGAGCTAAAAATGTAGCCTTTAGAGAGCAAACAAGATGTTCACACAATTTATACAGCATAAGGGACACAGCACGAGCTTTTCTTGAGTACATTTTGCTCAAGTGAGTGTAAAAGAGGACGAAGATATTCCGAAATTGCTCACCTGATTAATCTGCTAATAAAAGTTTATGTGCCACAACAAAATATGAATGCCTTAGTCCTTATATCATAGAAGGAGAAGACCAGATATGAATGTCCTAGGCCATATAGTTTTGGAAGAGAACACTTTGAACTTGCTTTGAATGTTTTTGCCAGCTTTGGACCTAACTAAGGGGCGACCATTTTTGACCCCAAAGGTATAATTTTTGGGAACTTGGTAGAAAACCATATGTTTATGCTATAAATGAAATGTAAATGCCATCAGCCTTGTAGTTTCTAAAAAAAAGTTTTCTAAAGATTTACTAATATTTCCAATTTTCAAATGCCATGGCAACTAGTTTCTATACGCAGTCGGAGGCGATCGTATATTGGTGTCATCTTTGCTGTCTGTCCGTCCGTCAATTTTTCTCGTGAGCGCAACTCCTCCTAAGTTTCTGGTTGGATCTTTTTGAAACTTGGTCAATGTTATCACCTTAATTGGTAGATGTGCATGAAGTAAGGATTTTATGGTTCATTGATTTTTGCCTAAGTTATGCCCCCTTTAAACTTAGTATCTGGGGCTTATTGAAAATGCAGCCTTGTGAACGCAGCTCCTCCTAAGTTTCTGGTTGGATCTTTTGAAACTTGGTCAATGTTATCACCTTAATTGGTGGATGTGCATGAAGTAAGGATTTTATGGTTCAATGATTTATGCCCTAGTTATGCCCCCTTAAAACTTAGTCTCTGGTGCTTATTGATATTGCAGCCTTGTGAATGTTACTCCTCCTAAGTTTCTGGTTGAATCTAAATGAAACTTGGTGGATGTTATAACCTAAATTGTTAGATGTGCATGAAGTAAGGATTTTATGGTTCATTAATTTTTCCCTTAATTATGCCCCCTTAAAACTTAGTATCTCGGGCTTATTGAAATTGCAGCCATGTGAACGCAACTACTCCTAACCTTTTGTCTTGATTTAAATGAAACTTGGTCAATGCTATCACCATAATTTGTAGATGTACATGGATCAAGGATTTTATGGTTCATTTATTTCCCTGAATTATGCCCCCATAAAACTTAGTATCTGGGGCTTATTGAAATTGCAGCCTTGTGAACGCAACTCCTCCTACCTTTTTGTCTTGATTTCAATGAAACTTGCAAATGTTTTGAATTTGGTTGTCAAGATAAGTAGTGTCTACAATTATTTTCGTGAAAAAGCAGCAAAGTGGCGGCGTATATTGTGACTATGGCACTCTTATTCACAGAATGAAATTCTTTCAACAACTTCTGTAGAGCTTCACCAAAGGTTTCAGCTTAACTGGCAAACTGATTTTGAAGGAGAAGATTTTTAAAGATTGTGGATGGAAAGATGGATGGACGGACAATAACAGATCATAATCTTTGCCCATGTGAGCTCAAAAACAAGATGTTTTTTGTGAAACAGAAGGCCACCATAACAGCCTTTGTTTGGAAATGTGACCTTTATAAAAGAGCTTGACCTTGATAGACAATCTTGACCTTACAACCAACTGATGCCTATCAATGCAAGGAAGCATTGTCCTAAACTTAACATATATGACTCATATATTGTCAACAGTGTTTGAATTAGAGCAAAATATTAAATATACAAAACAAATGACCTCAATAAGTGACCTTAATCTTAAAACCAACTGATGCCTATCAATGCAAGGAACCTGTATCCCAAATATGAGCCTGTATTTATAACAATGTTTTGGTATGAGCAAAATGCCAAAAAAATTGGCCTTAAGTTAGATGAACAGACAGACAAACGGGCAAACTTGGAAGTATCCAACATAACTTAACTCATGACATTAATTCTCATCCAGATAAAACAACTGTGCAAAGTTATTTTGAACACATCAAACTCAATTAATGTAGAAGATATGATCTGGTTAAGAAATGGACACCCAACAACTAGCCCACACCCAGACAGAGGTAACTCTGTTTATACTTCACCATCACATGGCAGGGGAATACAAAACAATCTGAAAGATCATTTTTTGAAATTTAGAAGAGAAACAGATAACAACTGTCACTAGCCATACCTAGAACAAGGTGGCAAATTGTCACAATATACGCCCGTAACACTACTGGTTTTTGACTTGGGAAGGGGATTAAAATTTAAGTCTTATTTCAAGAAAGAGTAACAATTCACAATGATAACTTATGGTTCTGGTGTTTTTTCTTGTTATCATGAGGTTTCGAACCATAGGCTGTTACACTATAAGAGATTTGAAAAAAAGATATGTTCCTGGATGATATCTATCCACCCATAAAGTTTCATGATGAAAGCTGTTATGCTCCAGACAAAATCTAAGTATGAAAAACAACAAAGGGGAATAACTAAAAAAATAGGCTAAGCAGAGTTACGGTTCTTGTGCACTGCACTCCCCTTGATGATATCTATCCACCCATAAAGTTTCATGATAATAGCTATTATACTTTAAGAGTTATGCTCCAGACAAAATCCAAGTATGAAAAACAACAAAGGGGAATAACTAAAAAATTAAGCTAGGTAGAGTTACGATTCTTGTGCACTGCACTCTGTAGTCATGAGAGGAATATAACGTCCAAGTTTCAAATCCATCAGACTTAAGGTGACAGAGTAATGCTCCAGACAAAGAAGTGGATGCGGCCGGACATTGGACACCACGGGTGATCCCATAATACTTTCCGTATTCGACAGGCGTATAAAAGGGAAATCAATTGATCCTTGGAAAAGACAGACGCCATCAATATGCAAGCTTCTTCCTTTTCAACAATATTTTCTAAAGTTACTTTCTTCAGAGCATCAAATCACCAGATTATTTGATTATAGGTTCCACAATATGTTGAATGAACTTGTTTAGGGGACAAAGTAAAATTACAGATGTATGGTACTTTTTATGCATTATACTAACAATTTCCTTAATTTACACATTTTTATTTACAAATAAATGAAACTGAAAATCATTTGTACCAAAAATGTTTTCCTTTATAGATAATATATAGAGGGTTTAGGAATTTAACTTTCTAGTCAATTATCTATCTTTTGTATTCTATCGAAATTGAAAAAATCTTATTTCACATTATGCTTAGATTAGTTTTTGAAAGTTTTTGTCCTTAACTGTTCTTTTGATATGCACAAGAACTTCAGCGTTTTAATGTTTTAGCTTTACAAAACTATTCAACAATCACTTTTGATCACTTTTTTCAGTGACGTTAGCTGACTTGCATTAGAAATCAAAAAGAAAAACGATTAATTGTATCAAGGAATTTCTCAATTTCTAATGATATATCTAATATAAATGGTTCTTATTCTTTATCTAACTCATTACATCATAACGACACTTCTAATGTCCCAGAGAAATATTATCATTCAAAACTTTATGGGAAAGGGGGAAATTGCTTGTAACAAGCAATTTCTCCTTTTCTCACAATGTTTTCTATCTAAGGCTGGTTGTCTGCAGTTTAGAATTTTATCATCTGATAATGAGTTAAAAATATTGATGCTGCACCTTGGATTGTCTAACACAGTGCCAGTCCGAAAAAAAAAAAAAATGTGAAAGGCATTTGAGATCCAGTAGGATAGCTAATTAAACAAACACCACAAAACATGGTCTGTGTAAAGTCAGTATTCAGTTGATAAAGCCAAATGGAGAATCATTCTTTCCTTGGTGAATGTTGATGCTAAAACAATGATCACAGTTAGTCCTCTTCCTCCTCATCAGAATTGGCTTTAATCTGTTGGTACTTCAATTCTACATCTTCAAATAATTTCTAAAAACATAAAATAAAAAAAGATATGTTTGTGACATACCATGCCCCCCACAACAGCATTTTTTCAGAAATAAGACCTGGATAAGTGATCTTGAGCTTGATGAGATCTATCATCACACCAAATATGAGCATTGTACCTTCAACAGGCTAGAAGAAATAGTAAATGTTCATTTTCTTTGGTTAAGTTTCAGACTTACAGATTGACAAAGGTAAACCTATATGCCCCAATCTTTCTATACAGGGCATAAGCATGGGTTTACAAAATTCATGCAGACATTTCTAATAAAACTTAGAACAAGTACACCAAATTAAGCCTAGATGCTTTGATTGACAGAAATATGTTCAGAACATTATAGAAAAGGGGTCTGAACTAACCCTTTCCTCACAATCTCTTTCTTTACATCCCACAAGAGAAGAGGTCAGACTAAAGAATTGCTCCACTGGCCTAACTTTTACTCTTCATACAGGTAATTTAGATTTCTTACCACAGATTGATTGATTGAATGGGGTTTAACACCACTTTTAACGGTATTTCAGTCATATCTCGGCTGCTGGAGCACCTAACAATTGGTTTCCTGGTATCTCTCACACCAGTACTACCACTACATCCTTTCCTAGCCTCCAGCTGCTATCCCACTTAGGTTTACGATTATCCATCCATTGGTGAGAGACAAATGTCGGAAAGGATATGTGCCGCCGCTGGGGATTGAACCCACCTTTAACACAGAGACAATGAATATTCTCAGTCAAGCAGAATCAATTATTTCCCAAGCTTCACTAATTGTGATCTCTACTTGAAGTAAGGCTGATGGTCCAAAGTGATATCAAACCTATTAAAATTTCTGATGAAGGGTCAACCAAGGATCATTCCTGGACCCATGTTTCTGTTAAAAAAATTCAAAATATACCATACATGTATATGGAAATTAACCCTGCCAATGAAACCCTTGATTCTTTAACCGTAAATTTTTGAAGGAAACTTATAAAGGGTCACCAAAGGATCTTTCTTGTGAAATTTGGTTTAAATCTATCAACTTAATTCCAAGAAGAGATTTCAAAAGTAAACTGAATACCATATATTTCATTTAGACCTGCTAATCAAAGTCATGATTTCTTAATGGTTCAAAATTGAAGGAATCTCATAAATAGGATCACTCCTGTGAAATTTCATTGAATTCCATCGACTGGTTTCTGAGTAGACTGAAGATTTTTAGAGTTTTCATTGTACACCATATACATGTATATGGAACTAGAACTGTCGCCTGTAAGGGCTGACGAATAACTTTACTGCCGCCTCTTTTTAAATGAGGGCAAATGGTAACCATTGAGATGTTGGCCATTCATGATTTATCAAGTGGACAAATTTCTTTACAAATTTTAAGTCAATGAGGGGCAATAGCTGTGTAAAAACTTAGGGATTTTGTTCAACATTGAAGATGGAAATTATAGATTTCGTGCTACGCCGAACATGGCGTTTATGTTCTGGAATAAATGTGAACCACTTTTAATCCGTCAACCTGTTCAGGAGTTATGATTCATTCTCTATATATTGTAGATAAGAAAATAAATCAAAGGGGCATAACTCTTGATATAGTTAATCATAATGGAAACTGCAGCTGCAGACTCCATTAAAGTTTCAGCAAAATTGGTGAAGAACTGTAGAAGAAGAAGAGGTCATAATTTTTCTTCTCTATAATATATTCTATAAAGAAAAATAATTAAAAGGATCAGAACTCCTGAAATAATGAAAATTGCAGGTGCAAAAGTTGCCGTGATAGAAAGGATTCTAGGAAACTGGTGAAGAACTGAAGGAGAAGAAGCAGAAACAAAATTGTGTAACAGATGGACCAATATCAACTTGTTTTAGAAAATTGGGTTATTTTCCCTGACAAGAGTGGTAAGCATTATGGCAAATGAAGCAATTGCTCATTACGACTCATGGTTTCTTTTACTATAATGTTTTCCAATGTTGTCTGTTTGAAGTGCATTAAAAGGTCTTTTTGTGAGAGAAAGAGTTCACTGTGCACTTTACAGTCTTGGATGTAAAGTGAGTTCTACCATCCGGAAAGTATAATCTTGATTATTTTTTTCAGGTGCGCTCTATTACCATTTTCAGATGGAGTGGAAAAAAAGTTTCAATTGCACGTTATGTACAGTTGGAAGTTGGCCTAAAGTGTTTTCAAAATCCTTTGATTAGAAAATATTTTAGGATGCATCGAAGAGTGTCTCAATGTAGAAAAGGCTAATCTTAAGGCAAGAATTGGATCGGATAAAAATTGTTTTCAATTTATTGTTTATTTATCCTAAATGTGGATGAATGAAATCTATGGCTTACTGATTTTTATAGTCAACTCCCTTTTGCAGTGCTTTAACTGCTACCTCTAGTTTTCTGAGGATTTGAGCAATGGCGTGTACGAGTTTTGTTGTGGGCGGGTACAAAATTTGTAGGCAAAGTTAAAGTTTTTGAAAGTAGGTCAAAGTTCAAGGTCAAGGTCACTGGATGAAAAACTAGGGCACAGATTGAAAGGTCTAAGAATCCATAAATGAAATATGAAAGTCCTATCTTCAAAGGTGCATAAGCTATGAGCAAGGTTAAAGTTTTTATCTATGGACAACAACAACATGAGGTATAACAATAGTTCTGTGGACATTTTGTGCTGGCGAACGGTGCACAAGTTCCCATTGTAAGGAAAAAGGATTGTAGTAAGGTTTCAGCAAAAATGGGTAAGAACTGTAGAAGGAGAAGCGGACACAACTTTTATTCTCTATATATTCTACCCATATATAGGATAATAATTCAAAGGGAAATAACTCCTGAAATAGTTAATTAATAGATGATGCCACATACCAAATATCAAAGCAGTCGGCCTTTCTGTTTTGGAGAAGAAGATTTCGAAAAGTTTTCACTTATATGCACCTATGTAAAACTTCAATTACTTGTGATCCCCAGGGACTGGCAAATTTTGACCCTGGGGCCATAATTTGAACAATCTTGATAGAGATCCATCAGATGATGCTACATACCAAATATGAAAGCCGTAAGCCTTATGATTTTGGAGAAGAAGATTTTTTGAGTTGTCACTATATAAGCCTATGTAAAACTTGTGACCCCGGGAATAGGCAAATTTTGACCTGGGGACCATAATTTGAACAATCTTTGTAAAGGTCCATATGATGATGCTACATACCAAATATTAAAGCTGTTGGCACTTCTGTTTTGGAGAAGAAGATGTTTATAAGTTTTCACTATATGAGCCTAAGTTCAAACTTGTGACCCCAGGACCAATTTTGACCCAGGAGGCCTTATTTGAACATTCTTTGTAGAGATACCACATACCAAATGTCAAAGCTCTTGGCCTTTCTGTTTTATCAAAATAAATTAGTAAAGTTTTCACTATATACACCTATGTATAACTTGTGCTCCCTGGGGACGAGCCAATTTTGAGCCCCAAGGCCATAATTTGAAAAATTTTGATAGAAGTCCACTAGATGATCCTACATAGCAAATATCAAAGCTGTAGGCCTTGTGGTTTCAGAGAAGAAAATTTTTAAAGATCTTCTGAAATTCGCCCTTTTTGTTGTCATGGCAACGAGAGTTCTGCATGGAATTAAATTCTTTGAACAACTTTGGAAGAGTTTGACCAAAGGAACATTCCTGTTATGTTTGATCAATATCTGTCCAGTAGTTTTAGCTGCAGAGAGCACAGCATTTTATATATTTAATTTAGGATAATAATTCAAAGGGGCATAACTCCTGAAACAGTTGATTAATAATCATTATGAAAATTGCAGGTGCACAAGTTCCCATTGCAAGGAAGATTTCGGTAAAGTTTCAGCAAAATTGGTCTGGAAATGTGGAAGGAGATGAGGACACAAAATTATGTCCACGGACGGACAGATGGACAACCTGATTCAAGTATACCCCCCCCCCCCCAACTTTGTTGTGGGTAGTATAATTAAGCCCACCAATAGCAGTAATGTTTATTTTTGGCTGATCGAAATTTTTATGAATATGAAGGGTCACCAAAGTATCAGTTCTAAAAAAGTTCGTTGAAATTCATTCTCTGTTTTTAAAGTGCAGGCACTGATGACTAATTCAATGCCATGACAACAGTCTGCTGGTGAAAAAATCAATGTGGAAAGAGAAGAAACTATTTATTGCAGTCAATTTCTTTTCTTTCCACATAGTTTTCTACCCAGATGCACAAAAAACATATATGTATACAAACTTCAAGCAACCTGAAATTGTTTTTGCCACTCCTTTGGATTTTTACCTGTCTTTTGAGAGCCATAATATTTTGATAATTCATCGTAATGTGTGCAAGATCACCATATAGTTTTACTCTCCAAAAAGACCCAACCCCCTAAACCAAGGGGTAATTGTTTGCATGCTGTAATTTCAACTTGAGAGAAATTTCTTTCTTTTGAAATTTTGTGACTATGTATTCATGGTCAAATTGTGTAAACTATAAAATATTCATGAGATTCTTAAAACCATTTTGTAAATACAATTTGCTTAAGTGCAAAATAACATCAGACAGCATCGTATGTAGCGTTCATATCAATGTTCAGAAAAATTATACACAGAGCAGGATAATTATGTGTTTATTCTTACTACTGCCCGAACGCCATCATACACTTATGGGTAATACCCTAAACCACAGGGACTTGTCACAATTGATGTTCTTTCAATACTATATATATAAATATAGACATGGGATTGAACTTGACAAAGAGTATGACCAAACCTTGTGCGAATGAAGTCGCCGTTCTGGAGATTTAATGCTAATCAATAGCCCATTCCGAAAATACGTTGAAAGAGTTATTGCGCTTGAATACTCTCCCATGTGTTGAAACTACAAAACGGTCCCAATTCTACTTCCGGGTAGCAAATTTAGATAAAAGAAATGGCAGATAATAACTTAATTGAATCGACTCAGAAAAAACGAGTTTATTGTTCCGTATACATGTTCTTTAATTATCGACGGAAAATGATGGCCAATCTATCATGACAGACGATGGACACGGCTTCATCACTAAAGCTCGCCGCGAAAAAAAAGGCGAGTTTCAAACTCTAGTTCGGATGAGAGTAACCATTGTTTATAGGGACAAAGAGTATATATAATGAATGAAATATGTAAAAAAGATCTCCTCTTAAGGTGACTTGTCTCTGAAAAGGAATATAAAGTAAATAAGGCCTTAGTAATGATTGGTCCCATGTCTTTAGCCTATTACCGAAAACGCAATTTTAGACTGGTCAAAATTAATGTTACAGACAACATTTTCAGATATAATATAGGTGAACTTCAAAAATGGTCTGCGTTTGAAGTTCAAATTTCATTTGTGTACACCATATCTGTTTTTAATAACAAATCTTTTGCTTTCTTCGAAAAATAAAGAAATATAGCAATTAATGTGTTTAAATGCTTTGAAATGCGCATGTTAGTAAAAAAGTCAAAATGTTTCCTCAGATCAAACACATTTTATTAGAGGTATGATGCAACGACCAATGCAACCACACTCAGAGGTGAACGAACCTTTGTAAGATACCAAATAAGAGCTGACACTAGATTCAACTCCAATGATTGTCTGGGTAATAAATCCTTGCTTTGCCTTTACAAAACAATATAACTGGTCCAAATTGAAAGAAGTTACAAATAACAGCTTTAAGTTGATAAAATTTAAAAATCTCATGTATAGGATAGGAAACATTGTTGAAAATGAAGAAATCGCTTGTTTCAAGCAATTTCTTCATTTTCTACAATGTTTTCCAAATTGTTTCCTTTAGTGGCGTAAATAAGTGGAAGCTATTTAACACATTCCCACATAACAAAAGCAGGATGGTGAGGGAATGGGTTAACCCATTCTCAAACAACAAAATATTAATATGCTGGTCCAAATTCAAAGGGGATGCAGATGACAAGTTTAAGCTGATTGAATTAAATAATTCTTCATTTATGGCAGAAAACATTATGGACAATGAAGGAATTGCTTCAACCTTGTAACAATTTCTTCATTATTCAAAATGTCTCCAAACTGCTTTTCTTGAAGGGTGTCAAAAGGCAGCAATTGTGTGGGAATTAGTTTACCCAGTACTTTTTCTACACACTAGAGAACATAAACTAAGGAAAACATAATGAGAAAAAGAGAAGTTGCTTGTAGCAAGGAATTCCTTTTCATCCCCAAAATTGATCGCCTTCTGAAACTTTCATTTAAGACCAGTCTAAGATTTTGCCTGGTAAGGGGTTAAAAGGTTGACTTACATTGTAAGAACCATTATACATGAGCGAATGTTCAAAACAAAACTTAAGTATTTGCAGAGATGTAGAAATTATTGCACATTAGACTTGAACAAAATGTCAAAGTCTAATGATGACTTTCTTTTGAATACCCCTTTAAACAATATACATCATCTTATTTATTTATCATTATTTCAAATTTATGAGCACAAAGTTATCCCAGAGAAATTTATAACATAATCCATCAAAGTAATCGAAAAAAACAAATGAGAGATAAAATTTAGACCTTTGTCAAAATAAGTTATCTTCAATAAGAAAAATGTATAAATACAGTTTTGATCAAAATATTTTTGAAAAGAATGAACTTCTCACTCAAGTTTCCAAAATAAGTTAAACGAAACTGAAACAAGAAAATATTAAAGGGTGTGCAAGGATTATTTACCAAGAAAACTTAAATACAGCAGATGTGACAAAGAGATGACTTCTAATGATCAAAGTAAATTACGCACATGACATACTGATAGGACACACGACCATGCTTCACAATGATATATATTAGTTTTGATTTACAACCCCTTAACAATTTCCAATTCAATCCCTGTTTTTTACGTTTCTGTGTTTTTACGTTCTTCCATTCTTCCTTTTCCACAATATTTTCAATCCTACTGAATGATTATTTTTCAGATAAAATTGACTTTAAATTGTCATCTGCAAAACCTTAAATTTTTCGACGGGTCTAAAATTTGACAAAACAGTAACATATTTATTGGTTAACCTATTTCAAGTACATGAGTTGATGATGCTGGACATATTTTTACATGTTAATATTATGATAATAATCCTGTTTCCGATAGGAGAGTTTTTTTAGTTTTTTTGTCTGCAGTATAATTCTTTATCCATTCCTTTTTCTTTGTTATAGATAAATACTATGGCTTCTTCTCATTGAGTCGTGCTTTCTCATTAGGTCGTGCTTCTTTAAATTCTCACAATTTTCTATTTTATTGAGGCTTGCTTGTAATATTTTTCGGTTGCAAAAAATTCCTAAAGCTTTCGCGGAAATATGGAATAAAACAAAGATTGACTGAAATTGGTAAGAACTTGGCGTACAGGTCATTTTTTATTGTTGAATATGTGCAGAAAATAGAATTTTATTATACCCCAAATTCTTACTGTTTAAAAATGATCTGATTGGAAACTGTGGAAATTTTAGCATTTCCATCATTGTATTGGTCTCAAAATGGCTGCCAGGCCATGCGCAGATATATCTTTGATCACGTGACAAACATGTGATTTATGGATTGGAGTAATTTGGGAAACCCCAGGAGATTAATTTAGATAGCCAATCAGAGGGCACGACCTTATGAGAACACGTCATTTTTCAAGATGGCCGACAGTTGACCTAGTAAAGGTGTGTTTAAAATTAGAAATTAGTGAATATGCAGCCGAGTTCTAATGCCAATTGAAAGTTTACATGTTTCTCTCCCTTTTGATGAAAAAATATCAAGATGTTGAATAATTTGCAAAATAAAACTTTAGCTACCAAGTCTTAGAGGCACGACTTATTGGGAACAAAGCATACTTATGTTTAGGAAAAGATCTTGAGGAAAATGGCTGGTAAAAAAAATAAATAATCTTTTACACATAAGACTTTATTCTAATAACTTTGACATAATATGCATCTGTCAAGGTTATTTTTAATGTTATGTTTGTTGAAACATATAATTTGAAATTAAGCTGTCGATCTATAAAAACCTTAGTTTTCGGTTTTCTTTTTGGCATGCAAGTATTAATTTGAAAGTTGAAAAGTCGATGTTTTCGTCTGGTAGCAAGCCGTCATCCTCTGTGGTTCCCGGAGTTCTATAAAAATTTGATACCCGTACAAAGGGAAGTCACTCTAACGACTTTGGGTCAAAGGGAAGTAAACAACATTTTCGGAAAGGGCCAAACTCAATCGTGAATTAATAATCTACACTGGTAAACAGTTTGAGCAAAAGTGATAGCAAACGTGAATTATAGACAGGACTGTCAAGCAAATCTATGTCATTTTACTGAGTCGGACAAAACTGTGCACATTGACCTATTAACTTTTGACTTATAGCCAGTTTCATTGGACATTTAGAGTGGTGCTGTTTCGCGGTTTATGTTAGATCGATTTTCCACCTATCAAACGTCTTTGGCCAGTAGAGCTAAAAATTGAACCTCATTCGTACCAGGTATTTTGTCAAGTTCAACCCCATGTCTATAGTTAAGTATATAGTATTAAATAATCAATTGTGACAAGTCCCTGTGCCCTCAACCTGGCTTAAAACGCGAATACCAATAACAAAGCGTTCTTATTCACAACTTACTCCTTTATTTACTTTTCTCCACATAAAATCTGTAAACATGTCCATAGATCGTTCAAATACAAATGCGCCTGCTATAACGACGACCGCAAATGTCGACGTTCGCCTAAAAACAGTATTGTAAAGCGACTTGGTGACAGGCATCTTTGAAGGTCAAATAATAACTGCGTAAGGATGTAATATCAAATTTTGGATTTAATTGAAGAAGAACTTTTGATCTTTTCACAACATACATACTTCTCAGAGAGAATCATCTTTTTTGTTTTTTAATTCAGCCCCATAATTTTTAAAAAATGCAAAGATATATCATTTAATGAGAACTATTTTGTTGCCAAGAGATTGCGATTTTCACAGGAGAAATAATCAAAGTACATACATGATATCGATGTACGACAGTTCTCCGATGATACAAATAAAACCATATAATTTAATCGGTTATAGTTTTTTACACAATAATAAACGACTAGATTTAAGTTCGATAATTTCAGAATAACTGAGGTCAATATGACAAAACGATTTCTAAAATGAGAGAGAGATGGGGGAGAGGGGGGGGGCACTTATTTTTTTATTTATTGATTCGCCTGCCTGCGAAAGCAATCGGTCTCATTTCTATTGTACGTGGTGATACTGATGTTAGACCCATTACAATGTTTGCCGTTTCCCTGGGTCAAACCGCGGTACTTCTCTTTACAGAGATCTCAGTGGCAACTACAGTGTTAATTATCTGATTTTTCTTCTAAATGCGTTAATTACGCGCATTTCCCAGCCACTTAATTACTTTGTATTCGTAGAATATTTTTAACATGCCTGTAACTATTATCCCTCGGTATTAGACTAAGTGCCAGTCTCTCTGATATTATTTCTTAGAATAAATTTGGTAATTTTGTACACTTTAAGATGAAAGTTTCTATTCTCTCACTGTTATCTCTCTGATGATCAGTGTCAGTTTGTGAGAGGTAAGGATGGTAATTTTAGGGAATGAAATGTAATATGAATTATGTATATTAGTTACTGTGTTCAATACACTTAGTTGACTGACTTATCATGTTAAAAAATTTTGAAATGTTCTCAAAACTAATTTACTCGGTTTTATGCCAACAAGTTTCTTGTCGCACCAAGGGCGGCGAACGTTCTACTTATCTCAGCCCTGCTCTATTGAATAGAGGTTTTCTGTTCGCGTGACGTCACAGAACGGAAAATTAGGCGAGTCAATCAGTATGGTTTTTACTAACCAGAGTAAATTTTTTAAGGGGCGGAGTCTCAGAATACAGTCCTGTCCACAGGCCCCGAGGCTAAAACTGTCGACAAGATGTGCACAGTTGCAAGTTTAACCCTTTCTCTCGTATGAAACTACAGGATTTTGAACACGATTCAGACAGAACGTATCTTTATTCAGTATCATACTTGATTGCTTTTGGTTAAACCAGCAGTACATCGATTGAAGAAATTATAACTCGGAATTTAGCTATTTAATTGTTAGATAATAAATTTAGACAAATTTTAAAGACATTGTCAATCAGAAAATTTGATTTTATATACAAGACATAGTTAAATGTTTGTTATCTCACTAAATATAATACAGCGATGAATCATAGTAACAAGTTTAATTTTTAATGTCACTAAAGATTTCTTTATCATCAAACGATGACTTGAATTTTATATTTTAATTCTTTCCACTCAACAACACTTTAGATTAGTCCGAATTGATAGAAGACGAAGACGAAAATTTAAAGTTAGAGAAGTTCTAAATTTCCAAGTCTTTTGGGGGGTACAAAACATTGTGGATAATTAAGGAATTACTTGTAACAATCAATTTCTTCACTTTCAACAATGTTTTGCAAGCTTTTTTCTTGAGGGGCTTAGAAAGGAGGAATTGTGTGGGAATGGGTCAATTTCTGTGAAAAGCGGTGAAATGAAAGCCTTTACACGAAACCGTAAATACAGGTATACAGACTTTCGAATTTTACTTGAAACAAACAGGTATTACTTTGTATTCTGAAACAATTACTCATCTGGACTATTCCACATTGAATTGACCAACCACGACTGTCAATCAAATAAGGGGACAAATCCCAGTGTCGAGGGCTGAGTCACAATAGATCGCAGTATGGTGGAACCAATAAAGTCATTCATTTTTATCAGAAATAAGTTTTGAACTCCGACAATGGCCGCCATTTTTTGTTATTTTACCGACTCAAACGCCGTAACTACAGCTTATTCAAGCTGTAGTTACGACGTTTTGGTCGTCAACTAGCTATTCTACTCTTTTGTTGCATGATACTGGCCATAAAATTTGCAAAATAACAAAGTTTAACATCGAAGCGGGACTTCCTGTCGGAGTCAACGGGCGTGACTAACGTAGTAATTGGGCCGGGCCAGCGATTGGTCAGTTACCTTTCAACATGAAATGGAAATTGTACATCCCCCCCCTCTATTGCTATACTTTTATAGGAAGTGTCAAAGTTCTTTCCAGATATTTTTTTCCAACCCCGCCTGTACCGAGCAAGAGTCAGTCGTCTCAATTGCTATACTTATATAGGAAGTGTCAAATTTCCTTCCAGATTATTTTTTTCCAACCCCGCCTGTACTGCGCAAGTCAGTCGTCTCAATGATATTGGTATATTATAGCGATAGCCTAAACGTCAAAAAATGTCCTGAACATAGCTCCTATGTGTGTATTTCCGTTTATTTATCGTCGCTACCGTAGCACATGCCCATATGAGCGACGACCCCAGAAGACGGTTAGTTTTTACGGGGGATAGTGCAAGGATACAGGACGAAACTGCTGAGAGCTCCGCCTGGTTCTTTAACGTGCTCGATGGAAAGCATCGTCACACGGGGCCTCGGTCTAACGTCTCATCCGAAAGACAATTAGTTTGTTAGTTGATATGGTCAGCCCAGGGCTCGAACCCGTGATCTTGAGGTTTTCATAGCTCCTATAATTTGTTAGGAAATTTTAGAATAATTTTCCATAATTGTAAACCATCATGAGCAGATCTACCTCTTGAACTGTTGCCTAGGCTAGTCTAATGTCACTCTTGAAGGTCAAATTTTTGCCGGGCTAAATTCCTTGTTGTATGACTTAATTCTGATATAATTTTGCACAATCGCTTGAGTAGATGTGTAGCTCATATTTAGGTAGGTCAAAGGTAAAAGTCATGATTTAAGGCCAATTTTTGATCGGCTGTTTCGGGAAAAAAGACGCGTTAACCAATTCATACACTATTCCTCTTTTGACGAGCTTCCAGGAAAAGGATTTGAAAAACTTTGTGGAAAATGAAGAAATTGTATGTTACAAACAGTTTTCTCGTTATCCACAGTGTTCTCTACCGAAAAAGACAAAGATTTTTTTTCAAAATTCCATCTTCTAACAAGTGTTATCTGCAACTTCTTTCAGTTAAGACCAGTCTTACACCATGTTGTCTGGAAATAGGTTAATACCCAGGGATCCGTACTTTGACTCCCTACCATTAAATAATATTGGTCTTTGGGACGGTAGGGAGTCAAATTACGGACCCCTGTGGTTAATACCATGTCCCTTGTTTTGATGGATTTGATTGTGTTCGTATCTACAGTCATCAATTGGCGTTAGTATGACAAACTTAAACTTTGCTAATATCTAATCTATTATAAGAAGAATATACTTCAAAATTGGGTTATGTCTTCACTATCAAAAGGGCAACCCATGGATACTAGATTGCATTTTGAAATAGTAACAATGTTCTATTAGAAAATCGAATAACATCACGCACTGTTTGCCCACATAACACCAAAGTATTGATCAACAAAGTAATCTCCCTTAGTGCTAGTGTTTTGACGATTAGCGTGCTCATTCATAGAAATAGACAAAACAACACAATCGAAGGGTAGTCTAGGCTATGAATTGACCAGCCGCAAGCCCCGCCCAAAATTTATGGCCGTGGGCGGGGCTTGCGACTGTATGTCGCCAACCAACCGTACTATATTTTTGTTACATGATACTGGCCACGGCCACTGACTACGACAGGAAGACCTATTTTTTTAACGGCGCTATTTTTCAAAATATGGCCAGTATCATGTAACAAAAATATAATAGTTGGTTGGCGACATACACACCGTAACTACAGCTTATTCAAGCTGTGGTTACGATGTTTATGTCGCAAACCAAAAACAAAGGTTAAAAAATGGCGGCAAATCTTGGAGATCAAAACTCATTTCTGGTGTCAATGATTGATTTCATTGGTCGACTGGTTATTTGATTGACTGCCGCAATTGGCCACTTGTCTCTCAGATAGAAAAACTCGTTAATATAGACGTACTCCCGAGAAAGTGTTTTAATTTGCCTTGTATCTCCATGTGCATTGGTAGATTTAGCGAACTTTCAACAAATGTATCACAAATTTTAAATTTATTTTCATTTCATTATGGCAGATAAACGTTTAAGACGCCATCTTAGTCAAGATGAAATGAATAGGGACATTTGGATGCTTCATTCTGAGATATCCAACAGGCATATTTGTGTTCCAGAATGTTTTTTCCCAGAATTTGGAATCGGTATATTACAGCCGGAAATGTTAGGCATTTGCATACTTGGGGGGGGGGGGGGGGGCGAGAACGCCCAACTTATTAGGTTTTCGGCCGGTTTCCGGTGGATTAGGCCTGGCGTTGCCGATTTGACAACGCAACAACGTTACGAAGGGACTTCCAGAACGTTACCGGTGTGCACATAAGCCCCAAACCATCAGAAATCGGTTGCATGATGTTGTTCTGAGGTCAAGAGGACCAGCAATCCGGATCCCGTTGATATCACTTACAAATGCACTTAGCAAAGGTATGAGATCATGCCACATGGACCCAAAAATGATTGGGCTCTAGTACTTTTTCAAAAGAGTCCAGGTTTTATGCTAGGTTATTGAGAATGCCAAATAAGCGTTTTGCTCAAGTTTGTGTAGCAGAACATAATCTGTTTTGTGGGGGCTCAGTCAAGGTTTGGGCAGGGATAAGTGCTCAGGGGAAAGGGGCCTCCATGCCATTTACATGTACAACGGCACGTTTGCGGCTCTTAGAGACCTTGGATTTTTACGTTCGCCCATTTGCAGGTGCTGTTTGTGAAAATTTCATTCTGATGGATGACAATGCGCGTGCACATAGAGCCCGCATCACTGATCAATATCTCGAACAAGCCACTTTATAGAATGGCCAGCTGGATACCCGGATCTATATCCAATAGAGCACGCTTGGGATATGTTACAGAAAGCTGTTTCATCACGCCCCGTGTCACCAGAATCTATTTAGGAGCTCAGACAGACTTTTCTTAAAAAATGGGATTAAATTCAGGAGAATTATCAGCAGTATGCGGAAGCATTGTCAGTAAGTACCTGAAGTTCGTCGACATCACACACGCTATTGAAGTACATAACGCTTTTTTAAAATTATTAAAAATTTTTAATTACTCAATTTCTTTATTTGCATGGTAGCACATAAAATGTTGATTTTTTATACCATTTTGTCCTTCGTATAAGCCTTACTCTCAAAATAACACCGAGTCATTCGGTCTCCAACAAACCTTAATACCTAAAAACATCAAAGTGCTAGGAAACACAAAAGTACTTGTATAATCTTCTCAAGAAACAAAAAAGTGATCTTTGCAAATTTTGAGTAGTATATGTCAAAATGACATAAGAAGGTTTTACCACACAGTCTTTAAGTCATCCCAGTCAACTAGAACAAGCACCAAAAGCGTTCTAAGTATTCGTGTCTGTGTCAACACGTGACAATAAACAGGGCTCCCGCTGCCGATCGCCAATGGGGCCAAATGCGACAAAATAAAAATTCTGGCCCCAAAATCGGCGAATTGGCGATTTTACTGGCGACAACTTTCAAAATATGGCGAAGGGATGTTGAGTCCATTTAAACGATTTCCGACGCGCAACTTTATCATTCACACATCCGCTAATTTGTTTGGGAGACACGCGACCATCAATATCCACTGCATATCTGTGTCAATCAAGACAGATTAGTTACGCATCGCTGACCTAATTGATTCCAACTTCACTCCAGTTATTTGGATTTTCCTAAGCCCGCCGGGAACCATCATGTAAACCAAGATGGCCGAAATTCACATATTGACAATATTTATTCCTCGATCACTTTTTGAGATTCATTAGAGTGCCGAATAAAAACCAAATACAACATTTTGCTTATCTATTGATGATTTTAGTAACAAAGTCAAGTGAATTTCCGAGAAATGAGAAACATCGGACATTAGTAATCAAAGTACTGTGGACATTAGTAATCAAAGTACTGTGGGTTACCAAAATTTGACCTGTCGTCCAGCATAGCTCTAGGTGTTCTTGGAAGCTTATTATCAAATGACAATCCTCTCATTTTGTACCTTTTAACCCTTTCCCAATTTATTCAACATAATATATATAGATAAAAGGTTATTTGTTTTCAATATAGTAGTTTTCTTTCATTCACTTATTCATACTGGCTCCACTTTTGTCTCCAATTGGCACCAAGTGGCCCCATATTTTTGCCATTGGCGATTTCATTGGCGCAAGAATAAAATTTCCCAGGGGGAGCCCTGAATAAAGGAGTCAAAGAAGAATTATTTTTTTGAATTTCGAAATGTAAAAATTGATGCCAGTTTCAATGATTGGTGGTAATTTTGTTCAGGTCCACAAGTAGGTGCGAGTCTCGAGATACCGATATCACCTATCATTCTCAATGTAAAATTGACCTTTTGATGGCTGTCTCAAACTTGTTTATCTATACACATCAGAGAACATTCAACTGTATGAAAAATAACATGTTCATCTTTCAAGTTATTTCAAATTCATTTTAAATTAATTGTTATCACTTGCAGGTGAAAATTTTCTCGACCCAGGGTGATAAAGTAGATTCAGGAGATGGGGTAAATTAAGATCAGACTGCACAAAGCGAGCAATCGAATTTTATCATTTCTTTTAAAACTGTTGGCGTTACAAAAAGAAACTGGTCATTAAATATCGCTGATAAATTCGTCTTTACATGAAGGCCATGTTACCTTTTTTGGTAACGCCACCAAATTTTGCATCAATGTCGTATCATTGTTAACTCTAATTCTTACAAGAAGCGATTGTAGGTTGTTTCCATTTAATTTTACAAGAACTCTTGTGTTATGAGCTCAGATGTTACAAAAAATGTATATACCCTCATTACTTTCTAACTGACGAATCGCAGCTGTCAGTCAAAGAATCAACCGACCAATCAAAACATTCCTTTATAGACCGGAAGCGATCTTCGAACTCTGAAATGAACGACTCTTATGTAAGCATTATTGTTGGTTTGGCGACTGAAACGTCATAAATACAGATCATTGAAGCTATAATAACGGTGTTTAGGTCGCCAAACAACCATTCTATTTTTTTTTTGTTACATGCTACTGACCAGAGACAGCGGGAACCAGTCAGTTGATGATCGCTGCTGTCAGTACAAATCGATAGACCAATAAAATGATTTATCTAGACTAGAGTGAACTTTAACTTTTTTCCGTTTTTGGATATTTTAGACTGGTCCAAATTGAGAGAGGTTGCAGACGACAATGAAAACTGGACGCCATTTGAAATGAAACCATCCTATGTGGTAGAAAACATTGCCGAAAAAAGAGAAATTGCTTGTTACAAGCAATTTCTTCTTTTTCCACAATGCTTTCTCAAGTATAAAATCATAGGAACGTAAAATCTCGTGTTTGAGCAGGAAGGGGTTAAAACCCGACCTTAATAATGAACCTTTTTTAGTTTGGCAACTTAAGCATCGTAACTACAACTTTTTCAAGCTGTAGTAACGACTTCTTACGTCGTCAACCAAATATCTACTTTTTATTTCATATGCCCCCCCCAATGTCGATTTTAAACCCCGTCAAATGCAATGTTGGAGGTCAGAGGGCGTGGCCAACGATCCTCAAATTGACGGATCGCGATTTCAAACTAAGAATCAATCGACAAATCACATTACTCTTTATGACAAGATTTGAACTTTAAATTCGACATTGACCGCCATAGATTTATAGCATTTTGTTGGTTTAGCGACTAAAACGTCGCAATTACGGCTTAATCAAGCTGTATTAAAGACGTTTAGGTTGCCAACCAATAACTTTACTTTATCTATTCATGTTACCCGTCATTTTTCAAGGTAACGCAGACTGATATGGAAGTGGTACTTCCTGTCGGAGTAGAGTGGGCGGGGCCAGCGATCTGTCATTTTGTGGAAGCTGACCATGGTCGATACATTTCGCATTTCCGAGATGACCCCTGCCCTCGTGCCGGGTCACATTTGTATTGCTGTTTTCACTCATCCAGGTTTTGTTTCGTTCACCGATTCCCATACAATGACGCTTTTGGACCCCCATCAAGAAAAACAATTGGGAAAACATTGTCGAAAATGAAAAAAAAAAAAATGTTTGTATCAAGCATTTTTTTCATTTCACCCCCCCCATTTGAAAATGAATAAATATCAAAATTTTTAATTGTTGTCTGCAACTCCTTTCAGTTTGTACCAGTCTAAAATGTTGCCGTCTGGTAATGGGTTAAATAATTGATGGCCGCTGTCAATCTAGAAAACTATTTTGTAATAAAATCATTCGTTTAGACTTGTTAACCCTTTCCTGTTTTTCAAAATTCTAGACCTGTCCAAATTCAAAGATTTTGCAGACGAAAATTCAAAGAGGACTTAATTCGGAAAATAACCATTCAGACGGGTAGAAAATATTGTGGAAAAATAAGAAATTGCTTGTCACAAGCAATTTCTTCTTGTTCTACAATATTTTCCCAATTACAAAATCATAGGCACGTAAAAAACAGGGATTAAACAGGAAAGGGTAATACAATGTTGAATTCCGATATTTATTGCTAATATTTGAGCCTATGCGTGACATTTCTAACCATTTCGCATGTGCGTGACTCGCACACACTGAGCACCCTGGACAGCCATTTGGGGCAATTAGAACATTCGCTGATTGTTTAAAATAGCTTTGGGTCAGTATATATCTACAGAGCGCAGAGTTAACACTCTGATCAGACTGTGCGGATGCACAGGCTGATCTGAGTCTTTACTTGGCGCACATGTGTCATGGTTGGAAATGTCACGCATGCGCTCATTTACGTATTGTGCGCATTTGTCAATCAGAGAATCAGTCGAACATTTAGATAAGATATCGGTCAAAAATAACTTGAATCATTTTTACTGGTTTAAACTGTACCAGTTTTGTCAACCGTTACTGTCAACAAAGTTTGCAAAATACCGCCGCTTATTATCGAAGTGGATCTTCGAGTTGGAGATCAGTGGGGATAGCCAACAATCCGTTAATTAATGTTAACCCTTTCTAGTTCAATCCCCGTCCTTGTGATTTTATAATTGAGAAAACATTGTAGAAAAAGGAGATATTGCTTGTAACAACCAATTTCCTCTTTTTGCACAATATTTTCTACCCTATCAAACGGTCATTTTTCATATTCAATCCACTTTCAAATTTTCGCCTGCAAAATCTGCAAAATCTGCAAAAAATTGGACAGGTCTAAGATATTGTGAAACAGGAAAGGATTAATTTATACTCATACAGATATCTGCAAACTAGGTCGTTTGATATCCCAGACAAACCCTCTTGTCGGAGGGTAAGTAGACGTAGCTAGCGATACACCAATTGTTGCACAAACTCTCCCTAGGAAATTCTCAATGTGTTACAATGTTTCCAGGGTATAAACAGTTCTTTATTCCAAGCAGTGGCTTCGATTGGGAAAGGTTCTGTCGGTCGATTTCGCTGGTTACAGTAGCCCAGTACCTGTGTTAAAATTATTTCGAAATGATTCAACTCTTCCTCGAAATCAGGACCCATAGCTTGCACTTGATCTTCAAACAGACGTTCAAAATATTCATAAATGATCATGTCTACATTATTTTCTGATTTTATTCTTGCAATATCTGTTTGTGAAAGTTTTGATCCGATTTTCCGTTCGTCCATTTGAAGAAATAAGATGTCGAGTAAAGACCAATTCAAAATCCTTTTCATTATAATTAATGATTCCTTGATTCGTTCCCGTAGCAAGATAGTACCGACTTCCTGTCTGATCTTTTTAAAACGACTGGTGATACTTTTGTGCATGTCTGCTTTACTTGTATTACTTAATCCCAACGATTTCGTGATAATATTTGATGAACGTGTCATACCGATGCCCTCGACTATATTTGCTCCCCCGTTTATTTTGCCCTTGATATTTAAATCAGTTATAACTCTGTCTGTAGGGTTTTCCAACATTATAAATCTGACAGCATCGTCTCGAATCAGTGTTTTAGGGCAAGCTATCAAAGATTTGTAAATAACGACGTCCTTAGCAACATCAGCTTTATATACATTGGCAAGAGTAATGTCTGAGTTTTTGTCTGCCCCTTCTTTCGGATAAAGTGAAACACTTAGGTTATTATTCGCTGTAAACCGGAGTAATATATTTTCTAAAACAGACGTTCGGTTACTACACAGATTCAAGAATGCAAAATGTTTCTTCTTTGGTCCCGGTTTAACTAGTTCAGTCCTAACAGGTTTGTTCTCTCCAATACCGAACTTGACGTGTTTGACATAAATTTTATGATCTGTTTTAGAGGTAAGATGTATTGCAGTATTTTCCGTTTCAGTCCTCCATACAAACTTGAGTATTGTTAAAACGAAAAACGCACCAACTACCAACCTGAAAAAAAGAAGACATAATTATGGTAGAATGTACAATAACGTTAACAAAATGAGAAAGAGCTAGCACACATAAACTTATTATTTAGAAAACTGAGTGAACTATTATTAATGGAAATAAAGCAAGCTGTCACGACAGATCATTTCTCACATTGTTATATTTTGTCCCCAGGCAGTCGCTGAGTAAATCTGAAACAAGTACTCACGATTGTATAGGAAAATTGGAGGATACTAAAAGGAAAGTTGGTTTTACATGGACCGAATGTAGTAAAACGGCGTGTACGGTCGAAAGACAAACTGTCTAGCATAAACCGAAAAGGCTTGGGCGTATTGATGATAATTTCAGTTAGCTAATCAGTTAGCTAATATTGAGGGGAAATTTTTTAGTAACCCGATTTCACACAACGACGCTCTTTGACACACCTGGAAAGGAACCTTTGGAAACCATTGTACAAAGTGAAGAAATTGCTTGTTACAAGCAATTTCTTCTTATTCCATAACGTTTTCTACAAAAATAGTTTAAAAAAATCCACATTTTAGCCGAGAAAAATTTCTCGTCTTTGAATTTAGACCAGTCTAAAACTTTGTTGTCTGTAAACGCGTAAAATTTCGAATGTCAAAAATGTCCATCTCCAAGGTCAACCTACATCACGTATGAAGAGCATGGCCTGAATGCTCAACCATTGACGGGTCGCTGGCCACACCCACTGAACTTTAACCCATTAACTAATGACAGAATATTAGACTGGTCAAAATTGTAGAAGTTGCAGACGACAATGTTTAGTTGATGGAATTCTTGAAATCTTTTTCTTTTGTGGTTGAAAGCATTGTAGATAATGAAGAAATTGCTTGCTACAAGCAATTTCTTCATTTACCACAATGATTTTCAGAGCTTTTTTCTTGGGCGGCGTCCAAAAGCATCATCATGGGAATGGGTTAGCACTTAGATGTTAGGTGGCTTTATTTTACAAAATTTATGGTCACTAATATGTAACACAAAAGTAAAATGGTTTGTTTGCTACCTAAACGTCGAAACTACAGCTTAAATTAGATATAGTTTTGACGTTAAAGTCGCCAATCGACAAAATTGCTTTATATAAATGTCGCCAACATGTCAGAGTTAAAAGTTAACTTCAGGTTAAAATGAATGATTTAATTGGTCGATTGATTCCTTGATCGGCAGCACGATCCATACATGCTTTACCAGTAATTTACCGATCGCATTTGTCAATTTATTAATGGGTCAATCAATCAAAGAGAGAGGGAATGAGAGGAGGAATGAGAAAGAGAGAGAGAGACAGACATAGACAGGGAGAAAGAGGGGAGAGAGAGCAAAAGGAAAACAAAGGAAAGTATTTGCTTACGATAGACAAGAGGCAGGGGTGTGGAATTCCCATGCCCAACTTGTACGACCTAGGCTTTTCTTCCTGCGGACGAGTAAATTCTTTTGGGCTACTTGTCCATGGACAAGTAAATATCAGGGCAAACTTGGAATAGTACCTAATAGTCCTAATAGATATAAGAGATTGATTATCATAATATTTGTATCTAAGGGTAAAAACAATGTTTTTCAAAAAATTATCTATTCTCTGAATTTTGGACAAGTCCATTCTGACCCAGGACAAGAAGAAAATCGCATTTTACTTGTCCAGAGACAAGTGGAAAAGGCTGTATTTTCACACCCCTGCAAGAGGTATATATGTAGTCTTAGTATTCAAATAATTAGTAAAAGATTAAGCGTCTGGTCTAACAAAGGAAATAAATAACTTACCAAAGAATTTTTCTGAAATGTAGAAATCTCATATCTGTAATAGAAAATAACATCTTACTTGTCTCCTTTTTAATTAGCAACTTTAATTACAACTTCCAAAACATTGGCCTCGTTATGATAGAGGGAAAAAGATCCCAAGTGACAGTATTTGGATGAGATACATGTTTCAGATTCTTATTTCAGATTTATAATTTTGAGGATAATTGCCCATGTAAGAACTATTTTCATGACGATATCTGACTGATTCTTATTTCAGATTTATAATTTTGAGGATAATTGCCCATGTAAGAACTATTTTCATGACGTTATCTGACTGATTCTTATTTCAGATTCATAATTTTGAGGATAATTGCCCATGTAAGAACTATTTTCATGACGTTATCTGACTTCAATACAATGTGTTGTTAATTTTAGGGAGTGACGAATCGCGGCTGTCTATAGATATGGTAGACCAATAAATCATACATTATGACCGAAAACGAAATACATTGTATATATAAAAAACGACTTCGGTCGAAAATTGTGTTAAGTATTTCTTTTGGTTTGGCGAATTAAACGTCGTAACTTAAAGTCATTCAAGATTTTGTTGCATCCACAGGGACGTGTCACAACTGAAATTTATATACTATGTACGTAAATATAGACAAGGGATTGAACTTGGAAAAAAATACAAACATACCTTCCACGAATAAAAATGTCCGTTTTGACTTTGAATTCGGAGATTTTTTGCCGAACAATGCACAAATGTATAGGTAAATGTATGATCTACTCGGAATAATAACAATTTGGTGCGACAGTGAAATTAATCTAGAAAAACAGACAGGATTGTTGAGCAAATCATTGGACGTTTATGTTGGCACTGTTTCGCGGCACTGTTTCGCGGTTTTTGTCAAATCGATTTCTTTCATATGCTACGAAAGTGTGACGTAATTGTTACTTCAGTTTCGTACATTTCAACAATCTTTATAATATTCAGGTGTATGCCCTAGATTAAGAATATTTAAGGCATTATGTTAATATAATTTGATTTTAAAATGTTATTCTACAAGCAAGTTGAGTAAAATACGTTCATGTTGGATTGGACTAAGAAATTTAGCCCTATAAGGTGAGAGAAACCCCAGATGCTGCTGTGCACAGTTTTGTCTGACTAACGAATGCTCTTTGTCTATGACGGTTGCTAAAAGATATCTAATTTTAGTGTTGATTATTCATTTATCTTTACATTTATGCATCATTCAACACAGAATATCCGAAATCGACGTCAGAAAGGCGACTTAATTCGTAGCAGGTCCTTTGGTACTTTTTGTCAAGTTTAACCCCTTGATTTTATTTATGTATTTCAATTGAGACAAGTCCCTGTGATTGCATTGTTTAGGTGTCCATCAGCTATTTTCATTGTTTTGGTCACTTGTTCCTAGCAATAAATCCTGCAAAATAATACCGCTTAATATCGAATTAGAACTTCCTGTCTGAACTCGTCGGCTAGGGTCAGCGATCCGAAAATTTGATTTTGAAGGTACGGACTAAACATTTGGCTTATATGTGATAAAAAGTAGTCTACTAATCGAAAAAAAAAGTCTGATATTCCCCTTTCTTTAACCATTTCCTGTACTAACGCTGGGCTTTAGGTCGCAGTGAGTTTATACTTTAGAAAATATTGTGGAAAAAGGAGAAATTGCTTGTAACAAACAATTTCTTCTTTTTCCACAATATTTTCTGCTACACAGGATGATTTCATTTCAAATTGCATTCAATTTTCAATTTGGACCAGTCTTAAAATTAAAAAAACACCAAACAACAACAACAGCAACAACAGCAACAACAACAACAACAAAACAAAACAAAAAAAACAACAACAACAACAACAACAACAAAAAAAAAAAAAAAAAAAAAAAAAAAAAAAAAACAAACAAACAAACAAACAAAAAAAAACCACGAGAAAGGGTTAAAACAAGCTAATTTTAAAATCGTCTGGAATAAAAAAAAGCCTAGAAGTTCTTTGAGGCTCGCTTGACTAAAATTATTCTATTCTGTTCTTGAAAAAGTGATTATGCTAACTAAAAGAAAATCGTAAGACCTATTGTAACATCGGCCAGCACATTTCTATAAGGAAATCATAGATGATTTAAAACTTTTTATTTTCCTAACTGTCATTTAGAAATAAATTAAAAAACAAAGAAGAAACATAAACAAAAACAAACAAAACAAAACAAAACAAAACAAACAAACAAACAAACAAACAAACAAACAAACAAAAAAAAAAAAAAAAAAAAAAAAAAAAAAAAAAAAAAAAAAAGAAGAAAAAAACCACAACGACAGCTAAATTCTTAAGAAGACCAGTATCAGCCTATCTGGATAATTTCCACCAATAAAATCAAAGGCATTGGAATTCTAGCATTGGCTGACCAGGGTCGAGATTTCTCGCTAACAGCAGAATTTCTAAATCTAGAATGGTCATTCTACCTCACTATATGGTTACCTTCGAAACATTTTCTGTGATTGACCTCTGCTAGATATGATATCTTTTTCAAAAATCTGTTTTACGGAACACTCAAAAGATTCTTTTCGCCAGAAGGACCACTTTATGTGTGCATTACCTTGAGTTTTCCAAAACACCATACTTTCCAACCACATTTAACATCCGACACGCCAGTATTCTTGTGACAAAGTTTGGATGTGTAAAATATTCCGTGTACAGGCTTGGTGTTTATCATTATGATTTATTTATGAAATAATATTACATTAATCTCTTAACCAATTCCCACACAATCCTTCTTTTGGCGCCCCGATTCCCCCCAAAAAGCGTTGGGAAAATTGTGGAAAATTAAGAAATTGCTTGTTACACGCAATTTCTTCATTATCTACAGCATTTTATACCCATGAGATAAATAATTTAAAAGTTTCATTTACTAAAACTTGTGGTCTCTAACTTCTTTGAATTTGGACTTGTCTAAAAATTGTCGTTTTGTTATGGGTTATCCATACTCAAACTCCGTGAAGTGCATAAGGGTCGTATGTCTTTTGTTCTAATAGAAATAAGTCTTGGAAAGAGATTTTCAATTCTCCCAATCAGTCTTTTGTTTTTAGGAATCTTCAACGCTAACACATTTTCTTACTACTTTTTCTTCTATTTCAGACAATTTTGAAGGAGGTTTAGTTCTCAAGGTAAGCAGAGTCAAACATGAGTGATGAATATTTTAAATATCCGTTACCTAGCAACTTCGGCTTTTTGAATCACTTAAGCATATATCTAACGTGACATGTGACATGACTTATTTTGAGACGCATCGTAAGAAAATGGGTAACATGGAAACTCCACGAGCTACGTAATAGAAAAACACCACCACCACCTACACAACAACAGCAGCAACAACAACATCAACAACATAATCATCAACATCAACAACGGCAGCGATAACGAAAACAGCAGCAGAAACAACGACAACAGAACCAACAACAAAAACAACAGCAGCAGGGCAACAACAACAGCTGCAACAACAACACCAGCAGGATCATTAACAACATAATCATCATCAACAACAACAACATCAGAAGCAGCAATAATGACAACAGCAGCAGCTGCAACAATAGCAACAATAACATCAACAACAACATAATCAGTAACAACAATGCCAACAACAATAGCAACAATAACGGACGGAGCAACAACAATAACAACAAAAGCAGAAGCAACAACATAATCAGTAACAATAATGACAACAACAATAGCAACAATAACGGACGGAGCAACAACAATAGCAACAAAAGCAGAAGCAACAATTTGAGAACAACAGGAACAAGAACAACATCAATAAATAGTGGCAAAACAAAATAGGAAACGTTTGTCATCATTTGTAAGTTTACGGTATTTTGGAAGGAATATTGCACCAAAAAGATTTTAAATTTCCCAAAATATCGCACCGTCTTTCAATATTGAGTCAAAGCTGTAACTATTCAAAGCAAAGGGAATGGAAGATAAAATGAGAGAAATTTAACAAGAGCAGTCAAAGAGAGATTATGCTCCCCGAACAAAGCCCCGTCACAAGAAGTATACAATAAATAGGGGGGAAGGTTGCTTGTTGAATATTTTTCTAGTTTGAGAATTACAAATGACGGCGAAGCGGCGGATATATGCTAAATTTTAAGGTTTGACACTGAGCTGTGATCTTGAAGCTATCTAACTATATCTTTCAAACGGTATATCTACTCATAATAGTACAGTTGTGAAATCCACCCATAATTGAAGGAGCTGTGCTATGGACATGCACTATTTAAATTTTCGACCTTAAATTGTGACCTTGACCTTGGAACTATGCCAAAATCGGTAAATGTACGACGGCGCATTATCATAGGGAACAGACAGACGAACAGGCAGCTATATGCTTGCCCTTCGGGGAGCATAGAAATACACTATGAGATTTGAACCAGACATTCTACTTTTGCTATATGCTACTAGCCATCGATTTTGTAAAATAACTCTCTTTAAAATCGAAGTGAATCTTCCTGTTAGAGTCAATGTGTGTGTGTGTGTGGGGGGGGGGCAACGGAGTAATTGCCCAATCGTTAGCCCTGCCCACTGACTTCCTAGGCCACGCTCATTGCCTCTGACACAAAGTTCCGCTTCGATTTAAAAGCGTTGTTTGGCAAATTTATGGCCAGTAGCATGTAACAAAAAGTAAAATTGTTGGTTGGCAACCTTAGCGTCGTAACTACAGCTTGAATAAGCTGTAGTTACGCCGTTTAGTCGCCAAAGTAACAATGAAGGTAAACTAAAATGGCCGCCAATGTTGGAGTTGATAAGCTCAGGTCCGGGCTGAATGATTTATTTGATCGGTCGGTTTATTCCTTGATTGACAGCCGCGATTGGTCAATTGGGCGGGACCAGCGATTGTTCAAATGGGCGGGACCAGCGATTGGTCAATAAGGCGGGACCAACGATTGGTTAATTGAGAGATTTCTGGACTCAGACAAGGTCGTTCGACTGAAATATCAATCGAAATTTGTTTGAAAAATATTTAAGCAGATCGTCTGTTTGCAACCTCGTCGTTGCTGCTGCACATACAAAAAGGTTGTACTTACGACGTTTGAATCGCCTACATCAAAAAATTATTATAAGAATGTCGGAGATCAACATTTTACTCTGGTTTTAAATGAATGATTGAACAATCAATATGTTTTAACCCTTTCCTGTACAATCACTGGTTTTTACGTCCTTGTGATTTTATACTGTAGAAAACATTGTGGGAAAAGAAGAAATTGCTTGTTACAAGCAATTTCTTCTTTTTCCACAATTTTTTCTATCCTACCAAATGATTATTTTTCAAATAAACTTAGCTTTAAATTTTCGTCTGCAAAACCTTTGAATTTGGTCGGGTCTAATTTTTTTCAAATCAGGAAAGAGTTAAGTGACATCGGTGATCCAAAAATTTATCGAGTAGTCTAGTCGCAAACAGCAAACTATAAGCTTGATCAAGGAAGACATGAATAAAACACATTGTTTCTCTGTTTATATATGTAGTCCAGTGGCGATAATGACATGATAAAGACTGATTTTTCTCTATATTTCTCTACATTCAGATAATGTCAGTGGGTAAAATACTTGGTTTTAAATAATATAGAGTAAAAACTCTTAATGATTCACCGAAACACGCTCGTCGATCAGAATAACATAGCCGCTAATATTGTGTTTGTGTTTTATAGGTTTTCGTATTCATGAAAACAAGTGACTGTTAGGTGTATAGCTAAGCATTTGAAGTCACAAGCAATCGCACTCACCACGTCGTGTCAAGCCAACAAAACATCACAACTACGTATAAAATATGCTTTCAGGTCAGACCCGGATTTTCGGCCTTCTTTGTTCTTTGTAAAATTACACATGTTTCTGATGATGTGGCATCGTTGGTATATATGACGTCTTTAGAGATTCATCCTCATTCATAGGTCTGTCTTTTAAAACCAAAATTTATAGGTCATGAATGGTGAATTTCTTTTGCTATTCTAGCCGTTGTAGAGGCACCGTCTTTTTTTCCACCTAGGAAAAGGTCGGCTAGTTTGGGTTCGCCCTAATCCATTTACCGTCCACTGGAATATAAAGTCAAGGGTGGAGACATCTAAATCAAGCCTAAAACTGTAGAATACATGCAGGAATCATGAAAAAGTAAAATATTGAGCATGTCGACCACTAATGTGAACTGAAAATGTTGTTTTCGTATCGGACTAGTTTTTGTCAAAGAACTATTTTTACCATCAAACGATCTACGGAAATATATTCCAGTGAGGTCACTCGTTCAGTTCCCAAAGTTGTATTACAAATAGGGGCAGCTCAATTATTCAGTAGGGCTATATTGTCTTTTATTGATTGAAAGGATTTCAAAACTTTGTATTCAGTTGACAATATGGAAGTCAATCATTATTTAAAACAGTCGATAGATTATTAAGGTAGTACCGAGAGCTGAAAGCAGGTGCCTCCATCTTTTTTCAAAGATCCATAAAATCAACGAAAAGTTGCAGCTGATATAATCATATACACGTACAAAGCAAAGTAAGTGACGTATTTTCCACTTCTCATTTAAAAAATATACGTTAAAGATACTAATCTGGTCCTTTTTATTTGGAACAATACATAATAAACCGTCGTTGTCGTTCTAAAACCTCGTAACTACAGCTTGCATCAAGCTGTAGTTACGAGGTTTAAGAACGACAACGACGACATATGGTTATTGGAAGCCGAAGCCGCAATAATCTGAAAAAAACCCCGATTGCAACAGTAAGGGAAAAATGGCAATTTTTTGGTGACTCGGTTTTAGCCTGAGATTGCGTAAGCAATCTGAGGCTAGAGTTACAATGCTAAAAATTAAAACCCATGCAGAGTTTAATGTGAAGACATAGTGTAAAAACATCTACCGCAATCAATGTGATCTTCTGTCGCATGAAAAGTAGATCGGATTTGACCATAAATTAATACGCCCGATTGAGGCGAGAAGGATGAAGGCGAGATATGACTCATTGAAAGCTGTCGGCTTGATTTGCAGTACTTTCGTGTGAGTGTTCTGAATTTGGCAAAATTATAAAAAACATGACGAGTGAATGGAAAGAAAGAAAGAAAGAAAGGAGATATAGTATATTGGAAATTATAAAGCATATATAATCATAACATATTATTAAGAAAAAATAAGGTGTTTGTTTCATACCAAAAAAATATTACTTATTCTAGAGTAACAATGTTAAAACGGTCCGGTTAGACGAAGTTGCTGTACAAAGCTGATAAGCGAAGCTGTCGGTTTTACGCACGATTGGAATGTTTTGTTTAACAAATCATTTGGTAATTCATAGGATCATATTTCGATCTGTCTGAAAACAGTTTGGTCGTGCTCGGACTCAGTGTTTATATATTTTTACCTCTGAATTCTACCCAAAGGATGCATCGTCTACATACCGCTTTTGAGAGGTGTACATAATCATGTTAACCTGGTAAACGACCGCCCGCCCTCTCTCGCTCTCTTTATCTGGAGATTAAAAAGTGCATATTTACAAAACAAAATTGGTCTGTGTGGTAGAATACTCACATCGCACGCAAGAGCCTCCTAGTTCGAACCTGGCTAATAGCTCCATTCCCCCATCTCTCTCACTCTCTAGCTCTCTCTCGCTAGCTCCACTGGCTGAAAGCCGACGAGCTTTTGTCATGATGTGGTGTCCGTCGTCCGTCCGTCCGCCAACTTTTACTTTAAAAATCTTCTCAGAAAGTACTGAACATAATTCAACCCACCTCAACCAAAAATTCACCGGAAGGATCCTTGAGTGGCCTTTATCAGATACCTTCGGGTGAAAAATATGTAACGATATATACATGTAAATATATCGTTACGATACCTCAACGGGATGCAAATTACTGCGGGCAGGTTGTGTTCCCTAGCGCACAAATTGGCAGATCTGCGCATAATCGAAAGTAGATTTGGGTAAAAAGTGGCACCTCCGATAATCCGACCATCAACCTTTTCCTGCCCAGATTATATATCTCCTGTATACATATCTCAGGCTTTCAGCGCTTTGATTTTGTTAGCTCTTTGGTTGTCACCGTTAAAATTTGTAACTAATATATATTTTGTAAATTGAATACAAAGTTGTAATAGCGATCTGAATCATGTTGTTTGCTTCTCGCTGCCTTGGACTTCCCACTCAACCCTTTTAGCCTTTTGAAATAAGTATATAGATACAAAAACAAACGAAAAATAATGAGATTAAAAAAACCCCGGGTTTATAGACATAGCATAAGACATTTTAATCGTTTGTATAATACAAGTGTATCATGCAGTGTTAAGATACTGCGGACCCCTCAACAAAAAAGCTTTGGAAAACATTGTGGAAAATGAAGAAATTGCTTGGATCAAGCAATTTCTTCATTATCCACAATGTTTTCTATCCAGAAAGATGAAAAAATTTCAAATTCCATTAACTTGAAATTGTCGTCTGCAGCTCCTTTCAATTTGGACCAGTCTAAAATTCCACTGTGTTGGAATGGGTTAAAGTGTTCGTGAACGAGTTGTATTTTGTGAGGTACTAACTTCGCTCCGAACTATGTCAAAAAAGCCAGCTATATCTAAATGTTGATTATGAACAGCAGTTTAAAAGAAAATTTTCCAGGTTATATACTACCGAAAATGTATCTTTATTCAGTTTAAACAAATTCCAAACATTGTAAATGTTCACTAAAGGGAAATTAATCCATTCCCACACCATGACGCGTTTTGAACCCACCCCCCAATAACAACAAAAAAAAAAACTTTGGAAAACACCGTGGAAAATGAAGAAATTGCTTGTTACAAGCAATTTCTACATTATCAACAATATGTGCACCCCCCCCCCCCCCAAAAAAAAAAGATTCTTGAAATTTCACCAACTAAAAATTTGTTATCTGCAACTTGTTTAAATTGTATCAGTCTTAATTTTTGTCGTCTGGTAAGCGGTATTAACTGATTAGATTAAAGTAAAAATTATGTGATTTTGTATTTACTTTTGGGTTCGAAACCAGAACAGAACAAAACATGTATTCACATCATAGTAGATTACTGTACAATATGGACAGAAATAAACAAATACTTGGAATAAATAATTTTGAGGTCTTCTTGGAGTTTAATGAGTTCAAACTGCCACTGGAGGCTTGACCATTAAATCCATTGATTGTCTACGCCATAAAAAGTATGTATTTTAGGAATATTGCAAACTCTGTCTGCAATTTTATCGCCTATGTAATTTTAGCTCAATTGAGCATATCGTGTCCAAAATGAGTCTGATCATAGTCTTCACTAGGCGCACTGCTTTGTATGGCCACATGAATTAACTTTACCAAATTGATGAGATCTCTTTTAAAGCAAGCTATTTTAACTATTCTCATCTAATCCCGCTTTTATTACGCATCTCAAGAAAAAAGCTTTGGAAAACATTGTGGACAATGCTTGTAACAATGGGTTGGGTAGGATGGGTTAACTCCTTGGTTACTTCAATCTCGTTTATTTAACATGATAACAATTGACAAAGAAGATTATTTGATAAAACTCATGCTAGCTTACAATACAAATATACATATACAAATCGATTATTGTTCAACTCATATATGAGCCGATGCGTGACATTTCCAACAATTTCGCATGTGCGTGACTCGCACACATTGAGCACCCTGGACGGCCATTCGGGACAATTAGAACATTCGCTGATTGTTTAAAGAAGCTTTGGGTCAGTATCTATCTACAGAGCGCAGAGTGAAGACTCTGATCAGACTGTGCGGATGCACAGGCTGATCTGAGTCTTTACTTTGCGCACATGTGTAATGGTTGGAAATGTCACGCATGCGCTCATATATACTCATATGATTTACGAGCACAATATAAACTGCTTACAAATAATAATTTCAGATAGTGACGAGGGGAGGGGTACTCATTGCGAAGGGAAAACAGAGAGAGAGAAAAAAAGGGGGAAAAGAAGGGGGCATTACCTTGGTCAGATTGTTTTGATGAAAAAAAAATATAGGGCAAAAGATTGCACGCATTACTCAATAGTATATTTGTGTACTTTGATTGTTCAAGTCATTTATACACGATGACGTAATTTCGTTGATGAAGTTCGGTAAAAAAGCATGTAGAAGTGAAAGTCGATGTGTCTTTGTCAAATTGATCAAAAGTTTTTGTTCTATTTCATTTTTCGTTTCTAAAGTGTTACTCTACTCAGTGAAAGAGTACTCTCAGTACTTTGATTAATAGAAGTCTGAAACCAATGAAACAGGAACAAATGTTGTAAACCGCTTTGGAAGATCGAGCGTATTTGGAATCACTCGGTATTCCAAATCTGAGCGAACCGTCTCGGAATGGGAAGCTATGCCCCGCCCCTTTCCGTAAATGTCAACGGGTATTGAATATGTTTCGGAAAACCATAAATTCCTGTTTTTCATCAATGAAAGAAGTGGATAGTGGAAAATTAGCATTCGAGGAGTGGTGTCAGCAGTTTGTTGACGAAGATTCGAGTCAGGTTCTTAAGCCCTGTTGTCACAGTTACCATTGCGCCGGAGTCACCAACATCATTCTTAGCAAGATGTCGTACAGTACTTTCTGACATAGACAAGGCAAAATAGTACAAGTTTAAGTTCAAGGTAATTTCTTAATTCAAATGTTTGATACATCCTTTGAAAGGAATTAGTAGGATTTGAGTAAGCGAGAAAAGGATCTACCCAACAATCTACCCAACACGGGTGGGGATAGTCCAAAAATTACCCCACCACCAAAAACATTGTTGTAGTTACTTAAGGAGAATAATTACATTCTACTTTAAAGGAAAATATACTTTGTAAGATTATTTAGCATAAAATGAAATTGCAGGTGCCGGTACTTGCATTTTTAGAACCCGTGTTTTCACTGCATTCAGTTAGGTTATGTCAGAAAAGAATTTTCATTTGAATCTATTTTTGATGTAAAGTCTGCAGGTTATTGACAATGTTCTTGTCATTATTTTGAATTGAAATGTAGTTTAAAGTGACCTTTACTTTAGAAATATTAATATTTTTAACTAACAATGCAATGGTCATTTTAAATAGAATGAAATTTGGATGCAGATAAAATGAGTTAAGCTTTTCCTTTCCATGACCTATGGAAACAATATGATATTTATAAAATGTAAGGATCCAAAGTGGGTGAAACTTTTATTGTGCAGTGATGTGAAAAAACATGATTCTCCTCTTATCCCCGACATGATTTTCTTTTTGTCTGCCTAACAGTAAAGATCGAGTTACATTTTGAAAAGAAAAACAACAACGTTGTTAACAAACAAATGCTTGAAACCAGCATTTTTTTTCAACCACAATATTTCTCCTTTTTAAGACTGATTTTAGAGCAATCCCAGATTAGCACTGAACACATAAATTACTTGTCCAAAAACAAATGGACTTGTCTGCAAGTAGAAAAACTCATGTGAGACAAGTTTCTCGCATGATTATAGCTAATTAGGAAATTTTGCGGTGATAATGTCTTGGAAGAGGTTTTGACTTATCATCAACATCTCACTAGGTTAGTTATAAGCTCACTTGATTACAATATGCTCAAGGTGAGCTATTGTGGTTGGGTCAATGGGTCAAAATATTTGTTTTGATGAAATCTTAAACAACTTTGACATTTGGTCATTCTCAGCTTAGGTTAAACTAGTGGGTGGATAATTGTAAAATTATGTGGGATGAATAACCATAAGTTGTGTAAAGGTAACTGAATAACATTTGCTTTGTTCTACATAAGTTAAGGTGTGCTCTGAATGAGTCCAAATATAAGAATTTATACAGTTTTGGTTTTGGGAGCACAACAATTATTAATGTCTGTGATGGCTCTTGATTAAATATAGTTGATACTACATTGCTACATTTCTTGTAGGATTGGTTTAATTGTGAGACATTAACTCATTCCAACATAATACTGCCTATTTATGCCCCTTAAGAGGAGAGCTCTAGAAAACATTGTGGAAAATGAAGAAATTGCTTATCACAAGCTATTTGTTCATGATCTACAATTGCATTCTACCAAAAAAAACCAAAAAAAAACTAGGAATTCCAAAATTCAATCAACTAAATATTATTGTCTGCTGCTTCTTTCAATTTGGATCAGACTAAAATAATATTATTTGGTAATAATTGGATACACGTTTGATTCCCAATAACTGGGTCTAAGGTTTGATCCCCTGTTGCAGAAAATCCTTTCCGACATCTGTCTCCCACCAATGGGTTTTTTTATCATAAACCTATGTGGGATGAGCAGCTGGAGGCTTAGAATGGATGTAGTGGTAGTACTGGTGTGGGAAATACTAGAAATCCATGGTTAAGTATTTCAGCTGCTGCAATATGACTGAAATACTGTTAAAAGTGGCATTAAACATCAATCAATTGTTTGGTAGTGACTTATTGCAAATGCAAATGTAATGACCCATGGGGTTTATCCATAAATTCAAACAAAGAGGCTCAGCACAAAAATTCTCAAGTGCTTTTTAAAGAATTTAATCAACATTAATGTTGCCTATTAGAAAGAATTTGAGATTTTGATAGCTATACTAAACAACTACTTTCACCAATTACCAGATGGCAAAATTTAAGACTGGTCCAATATTAGAGGAGTTACAGACGACAACTTCAGGCTTATGAAATTTGGACAAGCAATTTCTTCAATTTCCACAATGTTTTCTGAAGCCAATTACTTTGGTGTCTAAAATTGGAATGGGTTAATGGAAGTTGTAACAAAAGGGTTGTCAGGATCTTTGTCATTGTTTTGTTTTGATCTTCAGATAAAGACTTAGAAATAGTTATTGTTCAAGATGTTTGGTCTTGGAAATGGAAGCAGAGAAACAGTCTTGACAGATCTAAAGAAAGTAAGCTGAAGAAAATTCCACTCATAATTTTGGACAATTTGTTAGGCGATCAAAACTTAAATTAAGAAACATATAAACCAAATTTAAGCCACTGTAATAGTAACTGTTTGGAGTATAATACATATATAATGTAACCAATTTCATATTTTGAATTAGATGAATTGTTTGTGCACACATGTCAAAGAATAACACTTGTAGAAATCCAATTGGCCTATTTGAAAAGATTTGAACATATCGATAATATAATTTTTCAAAAGCTTATTAAAAATCTATGTTCAAAGAACTTGTGCATTTTTAAATCACCTGAGCACAACATGCTCATCTTGTGTTGTCTGTTTTTAACAAATAATGGAGACTCCAGAGGTTACAATTTTTGCTGAATAATCTTGAAATTGGCCAGAATGTTGAAATCTCAACAAGTACAAATTGGAGTCATAAACTGTGTAACTGGCCTAGATCAGATCAGCCTTTAGCCATTCAAGAGAATAAATTTGATGCTCAATCAGCCTTACAATTGGTGAGAATGATTGTCTTGAAATACATCCTTTTAAGCTCCTACATTGAAAGATCAGGGACTGTCTGTCATTCTGTGTGTCTGAAATTTAACCCATTCCCACACAGTAAAATTTTAGACCAGTCGAAATTGAAAGAATTTGCAGATGACAATTTTTTAGCTCACCTGAGCACAAAGTGCTCATGTGAGTTATTGTGGTCACCTTTTGTCCGGCGTCCGACCGGCGTCCATCAGCAGTTGTCCGTCAAAAATTTCTTAAAACTACATTTCCTCCCAAACCACGGGGCAAAATTCAAACAAATTTGGCAGAAATGTTCCTTAGGTGGTCCCCTTTAATGATAGCTAAAAGAATTGAAATCTGTTGAAAACTCTGGTTACCATGGCAACAAATGTGAAATTTTAAAATAATCTTAAAAATTCTTCTGCTGACCCCGAAGAGGTAGAGCCTCTGCATGAAACATCAGTATATTGACCTCTTTCAAAATAGCTAAAATCATGACCCTTGGGTATCCAAGGGCAGAGCCCCAGGGGTTGGGATTTATATAAAAATAAAGAAGGATTTTTAAACAACATCTCCTCCCAAACTATTGGGCCAATTTAAGCCAATTTTGGCTAAAGGTTCCTTAGTTGGCTCTGTATGAAAATAGCTACAAAATTGAAATCTGTTGAAAAATCAGGTTACCATAGCAACAAAAGAGAAATGTTAAAATAATCTTAAAAAATCTTCTTCTCCTGACCAAGAAGAGGTAGAGCTTTGATATTCTGCATGAACCTCAGTGTATTGACCTCTTTCAAAATAGCTAAAATCATGACTCTGGGGTCTCCAGGGGCAAAGCCCCAGGGGTTGGGATTTATATATAAATAAAGAAGGATTTTTAAACAGCCTCTCTTCCAAAACCATTATTCCAATTTCAACCAAATTTGGCGAAAATGTTCCATAGGTGGCTCTGTATGAAAATAGCTTAAAGAATTGAAATCTGTTGAAAACTCTGGTTACCATGGCATGAAAAGTGAAAATTTAAAATAATCTTAAAAAATCTTTTCCTCCTGACCTAGAAAGTGTAAAGCCTCATTATTTTGCATGACCTCTGTCAAAATTGCTTAAATCATCACCATCGGGTCCCTAGGGGTTGGGGTTTATATAGAAATAAAGAAGAATTTTTAAACAACATCTCCTCCCAAATCAGTCGGCAAATTTGGCTGAAATGTTCCTTATGTATCTTTCACTGTAACTGAAATGATAGAAATCTAGTAGACAAACTCTGTTTGCCATGGCAATGGAAGTTAAATCTTTAAGAATCTTCTGCAGGCCTGACCCAGTTGGCAGTTAGCCTTGATATTTAACATGAAACTTCAGTTCATTGACTTCTTTCATATTTCTAAAATGATTATCCATGAATCTAGAGGGAGGAAAAAGTATTCCCCTTTCATATTAGTTCTAAAGCCTTTGAATTTGTCATTAAGACTTAGGAATCTCCAGGTACAGAGCCTATATATGGGTATAGTATGGTCAGTCCCAATGTATCATAGTCCTAACCTTAACCTAAAATTAGACAATGAAAAAGAGCCTTTATCTCAGGTGAGCGCCCCAGGGCCAATGGCCCTCTCTGGGTCTCTCTGGGTAGAAAACAAGGAGGTAAATGAAGAAATTGCTTGTAACAAGCTATTTCTTCTTTTTTCAATTTTTTTTCCCAGAAATATTATCTTGAGGGGGTGTAAAAACGATGGATTGTGTTTGAATGGGTTAACCAGAAGACTTACTATTATTATTTACTTTAAGCATAATCAGAATGCAATGTGCATATTTGGCGTGATGATAGATCTTGTTGATATATGTGACAATGTAAACGTCAGAAATCAAGGTTACATTTCCTAAAAAAGGTTGTTACAGGGACATGGTGTTTAAAACCATATCTTGTTTTCTTGATATTCTGAAAATAAGGTAGAAAGTTTAATTATTTGACCTTATAATCTAGAACAAGTTTGGAATCTGATAAGATAGAGTTACAAACTAAGGTTGTAATGTCAAATGTTAGAAAAATTATGGACAGCATCAGTTAACTTTTGTACTCAATAGACATGACAATTGGTCTGACTGTCTAGACAGTTAACTTAGGTCAGCAATTTAGGGCCATATGGCCCTCTTGTTTGTCATTACAATGCATCAATCGCTAGATAACTTTTCTTGGACATGTCTATGATAGTGCTTGCTGCTCAACCATTCAACTTTAAATTTTGTTTGCCTAGATTGCTGCCATGGTGCTAATGGTTTTTGATTAGTAATCTACAGATATTGGGATTAAGCTGCACAATGGCCTTGTAGTAAACAAAACTCGCAATGGCAAGCATTATTAACTTCCCCCGAGTCAAAATAGGTAAAAAGCTGGTTTAAGCCAACACTTCTCTTTTAGGATGTGAAGACATCTGGACAGGGTGTTTGTATAGTATGAATAACCTAGTTAGGATACTCCTGCCTATTTCCTAAGGAATAGGAAGAAAGAAAACCTTTAATGATTTCTACCCAATTTTTAGGTTTACAACAACTAGATTCCAAATTTGATTTAGCATGACTGTGTTTGAGTGAAAATGATACTATTTTATGCATTGGTTCATTTCAATTATTTTCCAGTATTCCTTGCAAAAAATAACAAAAAACTACTGATATTTTTCAGATGCTGATAAGGCCTTTGAATTTGAAATGGGAGATGAACAAAATGGAGGAAGAGAACCTTATAGACAGCCTCTGTTAGGAAAGAGACACTGATAGATCAATGATGACATTGTTTTTAGCTCACCTGAGCACAATGTGCTCAAGGTGAGCTTTTGGTATCACCTTTTTTGCGTTGTGCGTTGTGCGCCGTGTGTCAGAAGGCGTCAATAATTCTTTAAACATCTTCTCCTCAGTAACCACTCGGCGGATTTCAACCAAACTTGATAGGAATGTTCCTTGGGTGACCCTTCTCAAAAGTTGTTCGCGGATTGTTGATTGACCCCCAAATATGGGCGTGGCAGGGCATGGCAGTTTTTTACTTTGAAATCATTAAACATCTTCTCCTCAGGAACCATTGGGCCAATTTCAACCAAATTTGGTATGAATGTTCCTTGGGTGACCCTTTTCAAAAGTTGTTCTAGAATTTCGATTTATGCCCAAATATGGGTGTGGCAGGGCCATGGCAGTTTTTTGACATAGAAATCTTTAAACATCTTTTCCTCAGTAACCATTGCGCCAATTTCAACCAAACTTGGCATGAATGCTCCTTAGGTGACCCTTTTCAAAAGTTGTTTGTGAAATTTGATTGACGCCCAAATATGGGCGTGGCGGGGCAGTTTTTTACTTTGAAATTTTTAAACATCTTCTCAGTAACCATTGGGCCAATTTCAACCAAACTTGGCAGACATGTTCTCTGGGTGACCCTTTTCAAAAGTTGTTTTGAATTTTGATTGATGCCCAAATAAGGGCGTGGCAGGGTGGGGCAGTTTTTGACTTGGAAGTCATTAAACATCTTCTCCTCAGAAACCATTTGGCCAATTTCAACCAAACTTGGCATGAATGTTCCTTTTCAAATCTTGTTTGGGTAATTTGATTGACACCCAAATATTGGCGTGGCCGTTTTTTATTTAGAAATCTTTAATTATCTTCTCCACAGTATTCATTGGGCCAATTTCAACAAAACTTGGCATGAATGTTCCTTTGGTGACCCTTTTCAAAAGTTGTTCGTGAAATTTGATTGACGCCCAAATATGGGCGTGTCAGGTTGGGGCATTTTTTTATTTCGAAATCTTAAATATCTTCTCCTCAGTAATCATTGGGCCAATTTCAACCAAAATTGGCATGTTCCTTTGGTTACCCTATTCAAAAGGTGTTCGCAGAATTTTGATTGACGCCCAAATATGGGCGTGGCGGCGCGGGGCAGTTTTTTTACTTTGAAATGTTTAAACATCTTCTCAGTAACCATTGGGCCAATTTCAACTAAACTTAAATGAATATTCCTTGGGTGACCCTTTTCAAAAGTCCTGGCAAAATTTTGAATCATCTTACATTAGTCAGGTGAGCGATTTTAGGGCCATTCTGGCCCTCTTGTTTTTGTGTGTTTTTTGTCATGATAATAGGGTTAGGTTTATTGTCATAAAGCTTGTATGTCAGTGTTGTTGGTTGGGTTGTGGTTGTGCGAAAAAACTTTTTACATTTTCTTATATCAGTTTTATTACTAAAGATGTTTTCATGAAGTCTTTAATTTATTTTGACTTTCAAATGGTCAATCTGTACTATCATGGGGGGATCTACTTGCATTTTGGAATGGATTATATTTCTGTTTAGCTCAGCTGAGCATTAAGTGCTCAAAGTTTAGGTATCATGATTGGCCAACATCCAAATATCTGACAGTCTTTCCATTTGTCTGTCAACAATTTCTTGGAAAATATTCTCTTTCAAAACTAGTGGGCAACTTAAACTTGATTAAAAATGTTCCTTTAGTACATGTCTTCCTGACTTGTTAAAGGAATTTAATTGCATTTAAAACTCTGGTTGCCATTGCAACATAAAGGCGGACAAGAGCATCTTGTGCAGAATGCAAATACTCAGTTTATTTGCACAGTTGTCAGTGTAAATCATGAGTTAAAAAAATGGCATAAGTCATTAAAAATGTATTGAGTTTCCCTCTTGTTGGTTGAGATTTGCTCTTTTTAAATTGAATATAAATTCCTAGTTTCAAGCAAAGTGCATGGTAATTAAAGATTTCCGAAAATACCAAAGCTTTTAGATGACACTGATCACAATAGCTCACCTTCATCAGGTTGTGCTCAGAAGAGATAAAAAAAACCCTACACACATCAGATAGCTCCAAGGTCAAGGTCACAGCTCAAGATCAAAATTGACCTTATTCCCAGCATAGCTCCTTCAATTATGGATGTACTTCAATAAAACTTGTTCTCAGTCATGAGTAGATGTGCCAATTGGTCCAAGGTCACAGGTCAAATGTTGAAAAAAGCCCTATCTGGAGCATAGCTTCTAAAATTATGGATTGAATTTGAAATAGCTTTTCATAATTGTTCACTATCATCAGTAGATGTTCAATTTGAAACAAAACTTCAGATAACTCTAAGGAACGTCACAGCTCAAGGATGAACGTAAAAACTTGGCATTTTCAGACCATAAATCCTTAAATTATGGATGAATTTCAAAATAACTTTACATGAATGTTGTCTGTCATTAGTAGATGTGCCATTTCAAATATTTATTCATATAGTGCCAAGGTACAGGTCACAGCTCAATGTGGAAAAAAAATAAATTTGGGCATGTCCAGAGCATATCCCCTTCAATTGTAGATGGATTTCAATTCAACCAGTCACAAGTGATCTCAGTTTATGAGTGGATGTTCAATTTGATAAAAAAAATAAAATGGATTGCTCAAAGGTCAAGGTCAGAGCTTAAGGTCACATTCAAATTAATCCAAAATTCTATGCTGTATTAGTATGTCACATTTATCTGTCAGTTGATATAATGAAATCGAGTTCAGAGTTTTTTATGCAATCAGTCTCAGAGCTTGTCAGTATTTCACAATAATAAAAATCTTAAAAGCAACCATCTATCATTGCATTTTCAAAAATGTGAATCTTGTCGTTATATCCTAAGTACATATAAATTGAACGGTACTCCTAGAACAAGAGCCTCAAGAGGGTCTTTGTTATTCTACATGCACTCTCTATCCAAAAGGTTTATCAATACTAAATTGGTTTTGAAATTATTGATTTTGGGATAAACCGGGGGTGTGGGCGGATGAAAGCAATGTTTATGATTGTATAGAAATTCTCCTGATAATTTGAAAAAGACCCATCCAATCATACCACTCCAAGGAACAATATGAGAGAAAAATATTACATTATAAAGTAAATACATTTTTAAAAAGTAGCCATCCTTTGCGCTAAAACATTCTTGAAAAAGAAAAGATTGCTTGTTACAAGCAATTTCTTCTTTTTCCACAATGTTTTCTCAAGTATAAAATGACAGGGACGTGAAATCAGGGATAGAACAGGAAAGGCTTAGAACATTTTACCATGTTCATGAGATGTTAACAGTCCCTGTATAGAAAAGCCATGTTGATGATAAGTATCAATTTCCTAAGGGAATCTACCCCGGTGGCAGCACATATTCTTTCCGACATTTGTCTCTCACCAATGGGTGGATAATTGTAAACCTAAGTGGGATAGCAGCTGGAGGCTTAGGAAAGGATGTAGTGGTAGTAGTACTGGTGTGAGAAATACCAGGAATCCATTGTTGCTCCAGCTACCGTGACTGAAATACTCTTAAAAGCGGCGTTAAACCACTTTCAATCAATCAATCTAAAGGAATCTACAATTTTTTTTACCTGTAAATAGGTTTCAAAGCCTTTATTTGATTGACAAATGTTAAAGAATAGTGATTCCAAAATGGGGAGACTTCCCAATTCGGAATAGACTGATTCTTAATTCAAGTCATTTTTCTGGAAAATAGTTTCAATAGAGCACCAAATTCTTTCAAAATGGTGAAAGGCATACACTTAAAGATATAGTCAGAAAGGGCAAATTTAAAGAATTCTTATCAAAGACTTGTCTCAATGGAATGATTTGTACAAACTAATCAAAAGGAAAAGCATTTTACTTTTTTTCTGTTACTAACAATACAAAATGTTTAGCTGGAAACTAGTTAAACACCTCTATTTGTTAAGAAATTTTGAAAGAACAGTGATTCAATGGGTGGATTTCCCAATTTGGACTAATTATTCATTATGGAAGGAGTGAAGTATATTTCTTTATTCAAGTCACTCTTGATGACAAGTACCCAGTTCCTTTCAATAAGGTGTTATACCTATTATTAAAGATGTAGTGTTGATCTATAAGGCAGAGAAAGTTTAATGAATTCTATTTGCAAAGGGGGAACAAAACAAATGAAATGCATTTTCATGCCCCTGCATCGATAATTCGGGGGCATATTGTTTTACCAGTGTCCGCTCGTCTGTCTGCAAAACTTAACCTGCCAATTTTACTATAACTTCAACCCTGATTACAATGTTACAATGCTAATATTTGGTATGAAGATAGGTCTCATAAAGGCGCAACTGGGGAAGATCATTTTGTCAAGGTCAAAAATTTAACCCTTTTCCCTAAAACATTACTCAAAAACTTAACCTGCCAACTAAACAGATTGTTTTTTTATATAGAGTATTTAGTTGATTTACAAATCAAGCAAGGATATTCCAAATAAGACTTAGATTGATTGTTCAATTTTGATTGGAGTAAATAACAAGATTCTTTCAGATTCCTAACCCATTCCCACACAGTGATGCATTTGGCCACCTCTCATGAAAAATAATTTGTAAAATTATCAACAATTTTTTCTACCCTAAAAGTAAAAAAGATCCAAAATTTTAGAACTTTTGAATTGTCAATCTGCAACTCCTTTCAATATGAACTGAGCCGCCGTCATAGTGCAGTTGGTAGAAAGTCGGACTTTCAATCTAGAGGTCCCGGGTTCGATCCCCGACGGCGGCACTCATCCTTTCCGACTATTTGTCTCTCACCAATGGGTCGATAATCGTAGACCTATGTGGGATAGCAGCTGGAGGCTAGGAAGGGATGTAATGGTAGTACTGGTGTGAGAAATACCAGGATTCCTTTCTTAGGTGCTCCAGCCGCCAGGATATAACTGAAAAATTGTTGAAAGCGGCTTAAAACCCAAGTCAAACAAACAAAAAAAAAATAATATGAACTGTCTAAATTTTTTCCATCTGGTAATGGGTTCATTTGCAATCTTAACAAGAGGGCAAATTAAGATTTCCAATAGTAAACTTTCACAATTTCCCATGTATAGGAATTAGCCCTACAAGTAGAATCCTGAGACCAAAATTTCTTCAATGAATCTGCTATAGAATTGCAGAAATATTAAACTGTGATATTTATTGAAATCCATCAACCAATTTTGTTAAAAGAAGATTTACAAAGGCTTTGCCATTATAGTGTAGTGATCTTTCTAATAAAAGCCATGCTTTTCATGAGATAATTTTTGTGCTAGCCACTACTTTCTGCTATTCCTTACGTCTGTCTGCCTCCATTTCTCCACAATTTTTGTGCCAAATTGGATGAGATGAAACTTCATATGTGAATTGCTTATGATATTTTCCGTGGTTTTGGATAACTCCAAGATCAAGGTCATAGTTCAAGGTCAAACAGTAAAATTGAGCTTGTCCAGGGCATAGCTCATTCAGTTATAGATGAATATCAATATAACTTGGCACATTTTTCATTGTTTTGCCATTGTAGGCTGCATCACATTAAAAGGGGGCTTAAAGCAAAATTCCTTATTATTGCATCTCCTACAAATTATTTATAGATAAATTGGAACCTGACAATGTGTATATTGTTGCTGTTTTGCCATTTTGGTTGAGTCACAGAAAAAGGGGACTGAAAGCAAAAGGGTGGCGTGTATTGTGACAATGGCACTCTTGTTAAGGAATCTGTTAATGGGTCACTTAGACCATTTCTATAAAATTTTGTTGATTTTTATCCTACAATTACTTTTAGAGGAAGTCATAGAATTTTTCAAGTTTTCACTGTATACTATATTTGTGAAAATAAGCTACTCTGATTAAAGCCGCTCTTAGCTTGAATACTTAGAATAATAAGGCTGCTATTCTAGTCATCCCTGCATTGGTATTGATGTCAGCGTAATGCTTTTGTGCAACTGGCTGATTTCTGTTATATCTCTGTATCTACTAATGCTGTTGCTCTGACACTTTGCATTTGTGACCGTCAAATCATACCCTAGGCAAAGATTCATTACTCTGACATTCATTTTAGAGGAATTATGATCCCTTTTTGTTGAGCCACCTTGCCGTGAGCGAGACATAGTTGTCACTATGACAAGTAGGTTTATGTGCGTTAGTCCGTTAGTCCATCTTTCCGGCCCAATTTGTCTGGACAATTACTCCTACATTTATGGATGGATTTCAAAATAACTTGGCACAATTATTCTCCATCATGAGTAGATTTGCCATTTGAAAGAATTTTTGGATAGCTTCAAGTTCAAGGTCACAGCTCAAGGTCAAACACTAAAATTTTGCTTGTCCAGAGCATTTCTCCTACAATTATGGATGGAATTCGAAATAACTTGGCACAATTGTTCTCCATCATGAGTAGATGTGCCATTTGAAAGAATTTTTTGGATAGCTTCAAGTTCAAGGTCAAAGCTCAAGGTCAAACACTAAAATTATCCTTATCTGGAGCATGATACCTACAAAACTTTGCGGGCTTGACAGCAGTTGTCCTGGCACAACAATCTAGTTTCACTTAGACATTTGGTTAAAGTTTAATGTGCAAATCTCAAATATCTTTTTCTACTAATGCAATTGCTTCGAAACTTTGCAAATGCTATAGAGACTACATATCATCCCCTAGGCAAAGATTCATTAGAGTAACATTCATATTAGTGGAATCATGGCTCCTTTTCTGACTTGGACATTTGGTTAAAGTTTCAGGTGCAAGTCTCTTATAACTGTTATTACTTATTCCATTCCTCATACAAACCATCATATCATCCCCTACGAAAAGATTCATTGCGCTGACATTCATTTCAGTGGAATTTTGACCCTTTTTGACCCAAAAATTCCTGGTAAAAGTTTTATGAGCAATAGTCTTATCTCTCGTCATGCAATTGCTGTTGCTGTGACACAATGCACATACCTCTGTGATCATAATATCAACCCCTTAGCAGAAATTCACTCAGATGGCCATTCTAGAAGAGCTTCAACTTTTTCGACTTGGAATTTTAATAGCAAGACTTTTTTTTTCATTTCTGTTACTACTTAGGATTATTGTTTGAAACTTTAAGACATCTGTTCAGAGTTGTGATTTTAAATTCAAGAATAATTCCGACATTCATATTTTAGAATTATTCCTTATATCAACATTGAATTTTTGATACAATGCAGCACTAAGAGTGTATAAGCGTTCTATCCACTGAGAGCTCTTCTTTTCTTCAATAACACTTTTGGACAAAAGAATTCAAAAACAGATTCATCCCATGAACCTTCCTTTTCCATTAATGTCATGATTTTCATCATATCATTATTCTCTATAAGGATCTGAAATTGACAGAAGAATCTTTCCTAAATATTTGCTTGAAATCCATTCCACCAATTTCTTATAAGACGATTTTGAGAATTGTTTGATGAAGGATTGATCCTGTGAAACTTAGTTGAAATCTAGCCACTATAGGTCCATAGTGAATACTCAGTCAACCAAACTGTGCTGCCTCATTAAATAAAGGTTTTGATATTACTATCATTTACTCTGAGAATTTTTCAAAAGGTTTTAATGCTATATGGAAATTAGCTCCAAAAACAAAGGCCAAGTTTTTCTCCAAATATATGTTAAAGAAATATGATATGATATTGTCATTGGGTGTGCAAAATGTCGTGTCTACAACTTAGTCCATTACCAGACTGATAAATTTTAGACTGGCCCAAATTGAAAGAAGGTGCAGACAACAATTAAAAATCTAAGAAATTTTGGATTTTTTTCAACTGGGTAGAAAATATTGTGGAAAATGAAGAAACAGCTTGTAACAAGCAGTTTCTTCATTTTTCACAATGTTTTCCAAAGCAATTTTACTTGGGGGCGTCTAAAAGTGTCTCTGAGTGGGAATGGGTTAAACAAAACTGTAGTTATGCCATATTGCACTCCTAATGACGATATCCTCTATGAGGGAACCGGCTTGTTAAGAATCACAAGTAAGATTTTTTAAATGAAAAAGTTTACAAACAGATGCAAGATAGACACGATGCCCTGACCAGTGGCTTTCAACCAGTGGAGCTAAAATTGATCTTGAGGATGTGTTATAATTACATGAACCGGCTTTTCCAGTAGAGTCATTACTATACATTCATTATTTGGACTGTGCCTTAGAAAAAGCCATGGAAATCATAATGGGTGGGTCTTTTTCTCATAAGGCTTTTCTTACCCTAATGTATAATTTACAGAATTAAGGGGTTTAACACTTTCCCATTCAATCCCTGGTTTTTACGTTACTGTGGTTTCATACTTGAGAAAACATTGTAGAAAACGAAATTGTTAAAGGCAATTTCTTCTTTTTCCACAATATTTTCTACCCTGCTTATTGATTGGCTTTTAAATAAAAACGACTTTCAATTGTCATCTGCAAATCTTTTGATTATGGACAGGTCTAGAATTTTTAGAAAAACATTGAAGGGTTAAACGACCTAATCGTCAGATTAGAAGTTGGTATATAATTAACTCCTGTATCATGTATGGTGATTATTTACCCGATAACGGGTTGTCAATTTACGACGGGACAACTTTCGTCAATCAATCCAGTTATATTTTTCTCACAAAAAAGAAAAAATTGTGCATCTAAATTGTTATTTCTGTTCATCATCCGAAATAAACGTTGTCTACCGAGTACCGGTATTTATTCTCTTTTACAGAGAGTATCTCACGGTTAAGTGTTGTTTAGAAAATACTAATCATTCTCCTTTTTGTCCCCCCCCACCTCTCTCTCTCTCAACGAAAGCTTGTTCAAAAAAATGTTGAAATTTATGTAAAAGTCTAAAGTTGTGGTTGTTTACTATATTCTCATTCATCAAACCCCTGACGAACAGTCTCGAGACGGTGCGATCAGATTTGGAATTCCAAGTTGGCGAGCTCTCCGTCTCGAGACCGTTAGTATTCCAAAGCTGTTTATAACAGGAATTTGCCCTATTAGTTGACAGTACGAACGATCTCTATCACAACTTGGGGCTTTTTTCTCATTTTCTAGATAATCGCAAGGCTTGTGGTCATACCACGCACAACGGAAATGAGGAGACAAATCCAGACCCATTATAGATGGATTATAAATCATGTATTCGCGAAAGACATAATTCTTTATTCTAAATACACAAAGAAAATAAAAATTTAGCTTCATAGGTCAAATCGCATTAAAATGTTAGAAAAACACACAGTCCAATGCAAGAAAAAACGTGTTTCAACCCATTCTTTCTGAGGCCCACCAAGAAAAAGGTTCTTGAAAACAATGTGGAAAATGTAGAATTTGCTTGTTACATTTTCATATTGTTTTCTATTCAGAAAGACAGATATATTTGAAATTCCATGAACTTGAAATTGACGTCTGCAGCTTCTTTGATTTTGAACCAGTCATTTTTTTCGTTTGGCAATGGGTTGAAATACGAGGTTATCTAGATATCTTAAAATGGAACAGGTAAAGAACATCAGTTGCAGAAATGTGTAGTCACCATTGAACAATTCAATTGAACAATTCAATTTATTCAAAGAGACTTAAACAAATCGTACAGCATCTTAAATAAATTTTATAGAGTAACATGATACTATACAAGCAACACCCAAGCGCACTCACGCGCTCTCTCATAGCGTTGGTTCGCGAATTGGGCTTAGAGAATGTGAATCTAACACAAGGAGAGAGAACTAGAAAACTAATTACTAACTATATTCAATTGATTTTTTCTTTTAACCATTGCCTTAGTATACAAGATATTCAAATCTAACATACTCCCGATTTCAACAGCTCTATTAGCTTAATCATGATTAGTTTGGTGTAATAATATCTTCGTGAATAAGTATATCTTAATTCTTTATATGCCGGACAAACAAGTAAAAAGTGAAATTCATCTTCTCATTCGTATTTGTCGCAAAGCTCACAGATGCTTTGATCAATAAATACATCAGAAAACCTATATCGATCTGGTTGGTGTTTATTATAGTTTAACCCTATACTATATTTCCTGATTTAAGACCTGTCCAAATTCATCTTTTTCTCAATTATGAAATTACCGGGGCGTATAAACCAATGATTGAACAGGAAAGGTTTAATTTGATTCAGGCCCCAGGGTCTAATGTTTGCAAAATCATTGACAATAAACGAGCTTGTCATACGCCGAGTCTAACAATTTCTATTTCATATTGAAAACGGTTCTGTTTATGACAGTACCAACAATTCCGTATGTGTTTCATTCTTTATCAGACGACACCAGTTTACATTGGTCCAAAATGAAAGCAGTTTCAGACGACATTTTCAGTTGATGAAATCTTAAAAAAATGTTTGTTTGTTGTAAAAATATTGAGGGAAATGGAGAAATAGCCCTTAACAAACAATTTCTCCATTTGCCGTGGTATTTTCCAAAGTGTTTTTCTTGAGGGTCGTGAAGCAAGGGGATTGTGTGGGAATGGGTTAAAGCGTTGGAACTGAGTGGCAAGGAGCACAGAGCCAGTTGTATATTTGCTTTTTGTTTAACACATCTCCACCCAATAATATTGTTTTATTCCCTTCCGAAAGAGGCGTTGAAATATATTGTGAAAAATGAAGAAATCATGACAAGCACTTTCCTCATTTTTCACTATGTTTTTATTTCAAAAGTATTTTTTTTTTAAATCTAACCAACAACATTCTGTTGTCTATAACATTTTAAATTTGGATCAATCTAATTTCTTTCGTCTGGTAATGGGTTAGGGTAACTATTCGCGCCTATGCAAATGTATTATCCCAAAACCCTAACAGAAGTCCTTGTCGATTCTATTTAGAAACAACGAAGGTAAACAGCAGTCTCTGTATCGAAAATACTTCGGGAATTAACTCTGTCCCGTTTTGCAAAATTTTAGGCCTGTCCAAGTTCAAAGGTTTTACAGACGACAATCGAAAGTGGATGGATCTGATTTGAAAAAGAACCATTCGGCAGGGTAGAAAATATTGTAGAAAAAGAAGAAATTGCTTGTCACAAGCATTTTCTTCCTTTTCTACAATGTTTTCCCAATCAGAAAATCATAGGGAAGTTAAAATCAGGAATTGATCAGGAGTGTTTTTAAACATTGTCTGATTATATATGTAGAGAGGATATGCTTACGAGATATTCTCCGCAAATACGTGTTTGCTGCAATAACTCGTGGTTAATTTGGCTTAATCACCATATGAAGCAAATTTCTAACTTGGGAATGACAGCTTAACACATTCCCACCAAATAACCCTTTTTGACGCCTCTCAAGAAAACAGATTGGGAAAACGTTGTGTAAAATAAAGAAATGGGTTGTATCAAGCCATCTTTAAATTTTCCACAATGTTTACTACTTAGAAAGTTGGGAAATACAAGACTTCATAAGCTTTATATTGACGTCTGCAACTCTTTTTGATTTGGGCAACTCTAAACTTTTGTCGATCTACCAACCAAACAGTATATTTAGACCGGATATGAACTGTGAACTCGGACATTAGTAAACTTTTATGTGAAACTTTTTTTTGGCCTATTCAAACTGTATTAATATGAAACGGACGAAAAACCAAACTCTTACTACAAGCAACCTTGCTCAGTTGCTCAACAAAAGATTTGGATACCACATCATAATAATAATATAGTTTTAAATTATTTTACTTTGTCTGCACAGCATGTTCTCCATTACATTATCCTATGTCCAGGTCCTTTGGCACTTTGGCTCGTAATCTGAGAGAAATCGAGGGTTGCGGTTTGAATCTAAGCCGTTCCGCTTGTCACATGGATATGTCGATTGACAACACTTTTCAGAACACCTGTTAGTACTTGGTATACTAATGAATTATGTTGTGATATAATCGAAAGATTGTCCAAAGAGACGTTAAACAAACAAATTATATTATCTACGTATTCCTTTTCTAACATCAGATTGAATCTCTTTACAACAGCAGTAAGCGGATGACAAAAAGAACAAGAGCAGTATTAAAATAATCATTTTGATGACATTAAAACAGACTCTATACTTCGTGATTATATGTCTGATATAAGCAATGTGACAAGATATAATGTCATAAACAATTTAAGACTTTATATCTGATAAAGGTTAAAGTAGTTGCTCTTGTTTTCTTTTATAAGATGATTAGAGGTTCAGAGACACACAGTACACAGTTGCATAAGAAACAGCAGAGAAAAGACTGATTTAACTCTTATATAGAGAAAGGAAATAGATAATGATATTTGAATAATGTTTTTATAGTTTGTTAGTTTAATTTCAATTTTAACTTTTAACAACCTGCCAGTGACTAGTATATCACTTCAAAGTTAACTTTTGTGCATATGTTTCCTTACTATAAGCCAGTGTTCTGCTGAGTAAATGAAATGTTTTGTCCAATGAAAATCCATTAAGAATAGCAGCATACCCATATCACAGCTGGTATTAGAAGAAGACTAGAGATGGATATTTTAGTTCGGTAGTTTTCAAACAGCTTTACCCAGTCAAGGTTCAGAGTAATCATGGTTTATTTTAATTCTCCCCCCCCCACCCCCTCTCCAATGTTGCATCTAGCATCTACATTTTAATAGTTGGTATATCACTATCCAAACATTCCTTATCGAATGTTTTCTAAAGATTTTTTTTCCAAATACTAAAGACGATCATTTAGAATGAAAAAAGTGCTGGGATGCAACCAAATCAGTTATGGTATTGCTAGATCTTTTTTTGAATTTGTTTATCCGCCTTTCTTTCTTAAGTGCCAAGAATCCCTTGTAAAAACAGTAAGGTTTTGCATTTTTGAGAATCCTACGAACACCATGGAGTAAGGTAGGTAACACTCGTCAAACCGGAAGTCACCGAAATACGCTGGACTGCCACTTTAGCAGCGCGTGACTCCATGACGTCACGAATTTGGCTGCAAAAGTTTTATGTTGACATTTTTCTAATAGAATTCTCTATCGTCTAGATAACAAAAGAATGGACTCGACTTTATGTACATTTATAATGAATAAATAAATACAGAATTCTTTTTCATTTCGTTAATCATCCGGGTGAGTTGACTGTTTCCTTAAATCGAGTTTTCCTGCGTATTTTAGCTTTAGAGGAAGTAGATGTTGAGTACCCGACAAAAGTTGACCCGTGAAAAAAAAAAAAAACAAAAAAAAAAAAAAACGCCCAAAAGTCTTATGGTAGTCTTAGTCTGTTATACGTGTAATCTATCGAAAAAGGGTGTGTACTGTTTGAAAACATAGGAAAAGGGGCCTTAATGATAATTTATTAGTTAACACTCTGAGGGCCACACTTTTTGCTTAGGTTTACAGAGGGACAAAGGGTCTTAATGACGATTTTCAAGTTTGGTTCAAGTTTGCCGGGTCATGGTGACAGCCCTATTGAATACTAGACCGTCCCAATTGAAAACTGGAAAAGTAGGTGACCAGGCATAGCCTGCATCGATTTTTACAAGTATTATCAGCCTTCTCGACTGCTTTTGTTTTTCAAAAATTAGATTCACTTTCAAGTTTCATATTTCTTTGTTCAAATCAGAACCTAGATAAACGGATAGGACCGTTTTGTCCCTCTTGTTTCATATATTCTTCTAAAGTATAACACATTCCTTTAACGGCTCATTTATAAGCTATTTACAACCTCACAACCGACTACTGATTGTTCGGTTAACGCAGTATATGTATACTGACAGGCGTTTTGAGGGATAAAATGGGAAAAAAATCCTATCTCAACAGAGAGAATTAAACGATCTGTCAGTCAAAGAAAAAATGGACCAATCATTCATTTATACCGGGAGTGAAGTTTGCACTCCAACATCGGCCGCCATTTATGTGAAGCATTTTTGTTTGGCGACTTAACCGTGGTAACTACAGCTTATTCAAGCTGTAATTACGACGTTTAGGTCATCCATCAATCACTTTTTCACTATACGCTTCTGTCCATATATTTATCAAAATAACGCAGTTAAAATAAAACTAGAACTCCCTGGCGGGGTTAATGAGCGGGGCAAAGGAAATAAGTGGACGGGGCAATCGATAGGTCAAATGATAGTATAACCTATGATAATAACAAAATTTATTATATAAATAAATGCATGTATAATTGAAAAGGATAAATAAAAGTGTAAAAACAAATAACTGAATTAATGAAGTTGATAGACAACGAATTTAGTAAATAAACCAAAGAAGTTTTTTTGTTCGAGTTTATGCTCGGCTATCTAAGGAGTACAGACAAAGTGTTCTGTCAACGAATTTAGTAAATAGACTAAATAAATTTTTTTTGGTTAGAGTTTATGCTTGGCTATCTAAGGAGTACACTCAATGTGTTCAGTCAACGCAAGTTTGCAATATCTTAAGATTTTGTAATATACCTTAAATAGGGAAGTAAAATCGTAACATTTATTCACCATCAAAAGAGCAATTTATTTGTAGGGAAATAATTTTTTTGTTGTAAATGTGCATGTGTAGTGTAATTTTTTTACTACCGTCCCGCAGTCGATAGTTGGCAAGCACATGCCGTGTTCTTGTTTTGAAATAGGAAAAAGGTATAAGAAAAAGGTATAGTTTACAACCTGACAATTTACTTTTCTTTGAAAGTGTTTATTGACCGGGGTAATTTTACCCGTTTTAGAAAAACAAAATCAATATATAGAAAATTGAATAGGCTTTCAACTCCTTTGTACGTCTACGGATCTATTGACCTTCATTAATGGGAGCGTTTCTAACAAGGTAGTGGAATCGATATTTGTGTATTTATTCTTATGGATGTAGCCATTATAAAATATAATCAAAAACCCAATCTAAATGGAAACAATATCAGTTCGTAAAAGGCAAATTTGACCATTACTACGAATTAGAGGACAAATCCTCAAAGGGCTGAAAGCACTGATAGAACTTGTTCAGAAATCAATATTTCTTTTAGAAATGAATTTCATAAACAGCTCTTGCAGGGACAATACAAGCAGGAGGTGTAGACTAAGATCAGACTGCACTTATGCGAAGGCTGATCTTGGTCTAATCCTCCTGCCAAAACCGAAAAATTCCGGGTTTAGCATGACAAGGGTTAATCTATGGCAACTTTTCTTTAAAATCCAAAATATCTACTCTGCCTAACTATTATCTTATCTCTGATTTACATCAACCTGACGAGATTTTTTATTTTACAAAAATATATTCTTGCAGACAGAACTAGATCTCCCGGATTGTTTCTTACACAAATATTTTTTAAAAAGAGTTTTGATCAATCATAGGTCAATCAGAGATTTTATTGTAAAGTAGAATAGTCATTCCGTATTCACATATTTGTTTGAAAGGAACGTTCTGTCCCTGACCATTATGTGGAATGTGTGCAGTTTGACCCGGGTCGATACTTTTGCACTTCCTTTGAGTTTTTTTTTCCATGTCGGGTCAAATATGTTAACGGATTTTCCTTTCTCCCAAATTTTAGACCAGTACAAATTGAAAAAGGTTTCAGATGAATATGAAAAGTGGGTGCATTTCGAAATGAAACCATCCTATATTGTAGAAAATATTGTGAGAAAAGGAGAAATCTCTTGCTATTTTCACGATGAATGTCCTGTCTTGAAGTCCAATCTACTAAGCTTACTATAAACTACAGTTTAGTGTAGTACCATCTTTGAAACATCGACATTTTTTGGGTGAGGCCGTTTGTTTTCGGATGAAGTCGGCACACGTAATTAATACTTCATGAAAACCGCAATTAACCCTTTCCCATTTTTCAAAATTTTAGACCAGTCCAATTTGAAAGGAGTTGCAGAAAACAATCAAAAGTGGGTGCAATTTGAAAAGTAACGAACCTACAGGTTAGAAAATATAGTGGGAAAAGAAGAAATTGCTTGTGACAAGCAATTTCTTCTTTTCCCACAATATTTTCTCAAGTATAAATTCACAGGGACGTGAAGACAAGGGATTGTACAGGAAAGGGTTAAAGCACCATTGCACTTCGATTCATGCAGTGAAAGTAATGAAACGACAAAACTATTCGGAGTTTGATATGGCAGTGTTCGTTGAAATCGATAGATAAGGTATTTACCCAATGAATTTCGGTTCCATTCGGGTTTGACTTTGTTCACTTTGAGTCTACAAAATTGGCGTACCATTTTTGCTTATTTTACTGCTTGAAGTTATGAAAAGTTTTTTTCATTACAAAATCAGCTTAATCTCCTTGCAAATGTCTGGAGTAAGAAATTTATACATTGAGAGCAAAACTCTTCACCGAAAGTTTGTTAAAGAACTGCTATAAAATATATATGACCCATTATCAATAAAACCTGCTAAATGATTAAAAAAATGAAAATAAATTATCTTTGTGATTCCCATCCACCCATCCCCAGACCACAACCAACACCCCACACCTATTCAATGTCCACAATGTTTTCCAAAACTTTTTAAGGGCGTAGGAACAATCAGGCAATTGTGACATCATTAAAATCAAAACATTTGATTGGATAACTTATCATATCAATGCGCTATGCCATACACTACTCACAACCTTAAGTAATTGAATGCTATAGATGTATAGATGTACACGTTATAGGGAGTGATCAAAGGTCAATTTTGACTATACTTGTATAGACCAATTTGAACTTTGATCACTCACTGTAATTTTTACATCGATACGAAGTCCTGCGGTTGTTTTAGGCTCGTCAGGCTAGGAAGGGTCATCTAGAAGGTCCTGAAAGGTCGGTAATCCAAGGAACGAATTGCAGATAAATAGGGAATATTACAACAAACAGTGTCTCTTTCTATTTGTTGTTATCCTGTTCTAGAATCGTGTGTAGGTATTTTTTATTGGATGAGACCGAAGGTCGGATCCAATAAAAAAGGTACCTACACACGATTCGAGATTTAATAAGTTAACTGCTGGGTTACTTTAACCTCGTTTATTTATCATGATAACCTTTGACAAAGAAAACCATATTATGCTAGCTTACAGTACTTTCCACTTTTCTATTCGAGGGTCACTATTCAAGAGTCTTGAGCCGATGCACAAATGCAACATGTATGAAACACACTGGCCTCTTGAACCAAACGTGTTTTATTCTTTCTATAAGGAACAGGGCGTGCTAGATGGAAGATTTTGTTTAAACCTATTTAATTTACATCGATTGGGACACAAATTCTTCCAATTTATATTAATCCCTCGCGATTCTGCTTCCTGGAAAATACACCAGTACTTGCGCCGAATGTGTGGGCCAATGAAAGAATCAAGATCGACAGCTGCTCCCGGGATTCGATCTCGGGAGTCACATCATGGAAATAACGTGATCAATTTTTGAATATGTTCACTAGGAGAAGCTAAATATCAATCGTAAATGTTCTAAACTTTTTTTTTATAAAAAAGGAAGTTTTAAAGATCTTTGTTTTAAACTCTTTGTAATAGATGGTGCTCCTGAGGAATAGCTATAATATGATCGCATGGATATTTCATTAACCTCCTCGATAATGTCCCACTAGGAGATGGTACATGCCAAACGTAAAACTCCTTTTATAAATTTCCTTCCTTTTTATAAGTGAAGTAGTATGTTCCCGGTCTGAGCCAAAATATGAGTCAAGGGGTATTACATGAGAAACTGAAAATGTTCACTAATAGATGCTATAAATCAAATATCAATGCTCTAGACCTTTTTAGTTGGAAGAATTTCTTATAATATTTGATTTTTTTAAATGTTGATTTTTGTGCTTCTATGAGGAGACAAAATATGGACCGAGAGGTATCATTTAATCTCAATAGATAAAAAGCTCTTAAGCGTTCGCGTCTTTCTGATTTCAGAGAAGTTTTTTAAAGATTTTTCCCAAACTTTTATTGTCATGGCACCATAGTTAATAGGACAAGATTTTGAAAACTTATCTAGAGACAAAAGACGAGGACGAATCACGACGATCAAATAAGCAACCTTAAGAAGCCACTGGAAAGCTTTTGACTGGTCAGTCTGTGACCCCTGTTGAATGAATTGCGCACGCCAATAACAATCAATTTGAGAACTCGAGTACACAAAAGCGGGCCAATTACTGACCTGCCGAGAGCGGTACGAGTGGCGACTCAACCAAAGGCAATGAATTGATTGATTGAATGGGGGTTAACGCCACTTTTAACAGTATTTTAGTCATATCGCGGCGGCTGGAGCACCTAACAATGGATTCCTGGTAAGTCTCATACTGGTACAACCACTACATCCTTTCCTAGCGTCCAGCAGCTATCCCATCTAGGTTTACGACCCATTGGTGGGAGTCAAATGTCGGAAAGATATGTGCCGCCGCCGGGGATCGAACCCATGACATCCCACGATTGAAGGCTTGGAGTCTTCGATCATGGGACTCAATTGTCTTTCTTAAGTAAGGAATTGTTATTCACACGTTGGTTTACTGATGGCAGGGTAAGTGACCCATAGGTCTGGAGAATGTCATGCTCAAGAATGCGACAGAAAGATTAACAGATTTGAGTCTTGTGGTATGGGTTGTCCAGAGACGTTGAAGTTTTACGTTGTATATAGTTTTTAAAATAAAGAATATCAAAACATCGTAACACTTGTTTAACCCATTCCAACTCAAGCCCTCCTTTTTACGCCCCTCAACAAAAAAGCTTTGAAAAACATTGTGGAAAATGAAGAAATTGCTTGGATCAAGCAATTTCTTCATTATCCACAATGTTTTCTATCCAAAATCATGAAAAAAAATAAAAATTTCATCAACTTGAAATTGTCGTCTGCAGCTTCTTTCAAATTGGACCAGTCTAAAATTTTGTTGAGTTGGAATGGGTTAATACCATCTAGAACTATTTTTCAAAAATCGTTTACCTAAACGATAGTTCTGTTTCTTTAAGGCCAATATAACCCAATTTTTAGTTTTGTCTATCAAAAACGAGCGTTCTGATTGGCCGAAAAAAGATATTAATAACTCAATGAACAACTTTTTGGGCTCGCAGCGATTTTGTATGCTTCCGCACAAAAAAGTCCTATACAAAAAGGTATCAAAATTTGTAAAGCTGCTATTTTTTTTTCGCTCGATGCCATAAAGTTATAAGAATTGAAGAGAATTATTTTGTGTTTTCATGGAGGTATGACCCAGAAACCTAATCGCACAATGTATGAATCCGCTTCGCGCTGTCATGCTGTATATATTTCCTTACTGAATTGCGGCCAAATCAAAGGGCTAAAAGCACCGATAGAACTTGTTGTTCAAAAATCAATATTTTTTTAGAAATCAACTTCATAAGCAACTCTTACAGGAAAAGTACAAGCAGGAGGTATATACAAGATCAGCCTGCACATAAGTGCAGTCTGATCTTACTCCACACCTCCTACCAAATCCGGAATAATTCGGGTTCAGTATAATAAGGGTTAAGTTAATCAACCATAGGAAATATTTTCTTAAAGCAATATGCAATTGTTGGAGAATGATGTTGAATTGGAAATTGTCGCATTAACATTTTACTTACTATACAATTGACCAATCGCGACTGTCAATCAAAGAATATACCGACCAATCAAATCATTCACTCAGTCCGGAATTGAGATTTGAACTCCGACATTGGTCGAGATTCATGTGAAACGTTTTTGTTGGTTTGGCGACTTAAACGTCGTCAATACAAGCTGACCATAAATTTTGCAAAATATCGCCGTTTAAAATCGAAGCGGGACTTTCTGTCGGATTCAGTGGGCGTAGCTAAAGGAGAAAGTAGGCGGGGCCAGCGATTGATCAATTAAATAGAGGATAATCGTTTGTTTCAGTGTAAGATCGATTTATATTTCATTGAGTGAACAACAAAAGCTATATTTTCATGAGTTGCGAAGTGTTCAATCAATGCAATATAAATCGATCTTTCTCGAAAAACAAACGATTATCCTCTATTTCTTTAATGCAAAAATAAGACAAAATGCGAAAATTTTATGACAAATTTTCTTAAAGCGCGTCACTTTGCACGTGACTGCTATGCAACGCTTATGATGACGTCACTTATTTGGCTCTGCTTAGATAACGTCAGATAGAGTGAAATGAACGAAAGCGGGGCATAAGTTTTTGATAATTTCACTTGATAGGTGGTGAGATAATCTACCGTTATTTCTCGCTAATCCACCTGAAAGCATTAAAGAATATTCCGTTGCTTTCAGCCCCTAAAGTTTCATTTTAAAGAAAATATTGTTGAACAAAGATGTTAATAAAACACAATGCCCATAATAATATACTTCAGTAGGTGTATATTTGAAAGTATATATGTGTTAATTTTCAATAGCAAGACAGACGGTCAACAGTTAAACAAAAAGCCATGTGCTTTCGAGAGGGGATTTGGAAAGAAAATCTATAAATGGATTTCTGCTTTCCAATCAGTCATTATTAGGACTTTTTGTTATCCGTATTAATTTGAAGTAATTACAGATGAAATTATTTATTGATAAATACTAAAATTATCGATTCTTCGGCGTTATATCAAACGATGTCAGCCTATTTTACCTTTGGTTACACGTTAGCTACCATATATATATATACTTTTAATAACGCCGTTTGATATCGGCGTACAGGGATCCGTGAATCAAGAACAAACTGTCTTCCTCAGCGTCGCTCTTACTGAAGACCGGAACCAGGACATATAACTTGACCATTCACAACTTGGCCTTTTTTTGGTTGTATAAGCAAATTGTACTAATTGTAGTAAATTTCCGACAAGTGTTTAAATTAAGTAAAACGCATTTCCCGTGTGAAACAAGGTATTGTTGCATTTACCGTTTCAATCAATGAAAAGTGGACCTGGTTCTTTTGTCAGAATGAAAACCCGTACAATAAATTTCTCATTACCCTCAGTTTTGTTATGAATCTTCATTAAATATGCATTAATCCCCTGGCCCTGCTACCTGTCGATAGCATAATTATGCTTGCAGATTTCTTTTGAATGTGTTTATGTTTTTGATTTCTTTTCGTATGGTGATTAAAGTCGTATAACAAAATTTTAGACTGGTCCAAACTGAAAGAAGTTGCGGACGACATTTTAATTGCGTTTGAATTTGGAAAATATATGAGAAGCAATTTCTCCTTTCCCCATAAAGTTTCCCATGAACGTACTTCCTCAGGGCGTCAGAAAGCGCTATTTTTGGTAATGGGTTAACACAAAATAATAACTTTAGACTCTAAATGGTGATATATATGTGCGGCGTGTCTATTTTAGATTTCAATTCAGTGTAATCCTCGTTTTCTAATTAACCCTTGGAACCCGTTTTATTCTTTCTTTGGCAGGAGATATAGACAAAGATCAGCCTGCACATTTGTTTAGTCTGATCTTAGTCTACACAATATGCTTGTCCCTTTTAAGCTAGATTTGTCCGTGCTTCCAGTGCATTCAGTTCTTTTATTTTAGTGGAGGATTTATAATTCAGCATGGCAAGGGTTAAGAAACCGGTCCGAACACTTAATGTCTTAACATTTTATTTAAAAACTGTTAATGTATTTTTTTTATGAAATGTTGTCGTAAAGGTGTAAAATATGAAGCGTTTTTCCCCGTCGGAGATACAGTGTTACTAGGATTTCAAGGCATCCTTGAATTGCCTCTGCCATAGCGCAGTTTGTAGCACATCGGACGCTCAATCTTCAGGTTCAGGGTTCGCGGCAAATATCCTTTCCGACATTCATCTCCCACCAAAGGGGGAATAATCGTAAACCTGCGTGGGACGAGTTGCTGGAGGCTCGGAAATGAGGTAGCGGTAATACTGGTATGAATACCAGGAATCCATGGCTAGGTGCTCCAGCCGCCGCTCTAGCTTAAATACTTGTAAAGTGGCGTTAAATTCTTTACAAGTAAGCAAGAAAGGAAGCAAGCAAGGAAACAAGCAAGGAAAAGCGCAAGCAAGGAAACAAACAAACAAGCAAAACTTGAAAAATCGTCAGTTTTCGCCGTGAAATCCATAGGAAAGATGATTTTGTTCAAAAAGAAGAAATTGCTTTTTACAAGAAATTTCTTCTTATCCACGATATTATCTTCAGCAAATAAACAGGGGATTGTGCGGGAAATGGTTAACCTATTACAAGAGACGAAATTTTGGACTGGTCCAATTTGAAGGAAATGAAAATGTCATGTTCATGAAAACATGATTTTCTTACCCTTTTTAACCCATTCCCACACAAGCCTTCCTTTTTACGCCCCCCCCCCCCTCCACAAAAAAAAACTTTTGGAAAACATTGTGGAAAATGAAGAAATTGCTTGTTACAAGCAATTTCTTCATTATCCACAATATTTTTTATCCCAAAAGTTAAAAAAAAATTAAAATTCTTTGCAGTTTCTTTCAATTTGGACTAGTCTAAAATTTTGTTGTGTGGGAAAAGGTTTAGGAGGGAAACGTTATGAGAAATAAAGATATTGCTTGTTACAAGCAATTTCTTCAATTTTCACAATGTTTTCACAAGCTATTTTTCTTGATTGTCGTATTGAGCGGGAAAGGTTTGTATGTCTAGTTCCAATGACATGGAACGAGAGGAATGAAATCTGTAGATTGAAACAAATCAGAAAATCATCATCACCAACAACAATAACAATAGAAACATGCCCGGTCTTTGTAGAAGAGTAGCCTTAAATCTGATAAAGTTGTGCATTTATTTAACCCGTTCCCACACAAACCCATCTTTTTACGCCTCTGAAGAAAAATGTTGTAGAAAACATTTTGGAAAATGAAGAAATTGCTTTAATAAGCAATTTCTTCATTTCCGATAACGTTTTCTTCCAAGAAAGACAAAGATTTCCAGAATTTCACCACTTTGAAATTGTATTCTACAACTTCTTTGACTTTAGACCAGTCTAAGTTTTTAAGTTTTTCCCAACCGGAAATGGATTAAAAATATATGTTTGTGATACACGTGAGCCCGCGAATGAAGTTTTTGTCAGAAGTCTTGATAGGTTACTATGACCTTTTCACGTGACCTTCATCATAACATTATCATCGGCATCTGAAAAGTACAAGTATATTCGTAGAAAATATGAATATTGTTACTTTAACATTTTTAACAAAACATACGGACAGACAAACGGTCAACATTATATCACCAGACTTTCGATGCGAGGGTGGGACGGGGTCGGGGGAAGGATGTTGCATGTAAGAGGTCAATCTTGTGCAGGAACATACTATATACTAAAAGCCGATATTTCATAACTGTAACAAATACCATTATCCGCCAATCCAGGGCTTAAAAACGAGAACAATGCTTTACCGTGTGAAACGGTCAAACGAACAAAGGTCGTATTCAATGAGGATTTAATATAACGAGGAAATATATAAGGCTGCGGACAGAATGACCATTGTGGACTTTGGACACAGTGCTTTAATATCCCGTATTTATGGGATTATATATGAGTTTTTAGTTATAGACTAGTGGATAAACATCAACATCAATTTCTAGGTAAGTTTTTGTTATGTCACGTGATTTTTATGATACCTGAACAACCGTCGCAGCATCCGAGATTGCCCACAGCAGAATAGAACAATTACACCCCCCCGGAAAATAGAGAGTATAACTCCTTTAAAAAGCATTAAAACCTTTGTTCATCTGACCTATTAATCCATTACCTCATAATGACGCTTTTTGAAACCCCCCAATCTTTGGTAAACATTGTGGAAATGAATCAAATTGTCTTTATTATAGGTAATGTTTCTACCACAAAACACAACCTTTCAAAATTTTCTCAACTAAATTATTGGTCTACGTCCCCTTTCAAAATGTTGTGTGGTAATGGATAAATCCTAGTGTTAGCACGGTATGGCAGGTTTGAATATCTTCCCCATTTCAGTTTCTTCTCCGCCCCCAGAACACCCCCCCCCCGGATGTGTTCTTCATTGTCAAAAATTTATATAATCGAAAGTAAAGATACACAGCACGGGCTTAACCCATTCCGACTCATCGACGCTTTTAGACGCCACTCAAGAAAAACAATCGGGAAAATATTGTGGAAAAATGAAGAAATTGCTTGTGCCAAGCAATTTCTTCATTTTCCACAATGTTTTCTACATAGAGAGATGACAAAATCTAAAATTTGATAAACATCTATTTGTAGTCTTCAACTCCTTTGAATTTGAACCAGTCTAAATTTTTGTCGTCTGGTAACGGGTTAAATCAGTAGAAGTAATGACACCCGGTGTATTTGCCTCTATTGAATGAACTTAGTAGTTTTTTTTATAAATCTAAGGAATACAACACGATAGAGACTATCTCCTATTTTCATAATGGTTCTAACTCATCCAATGTGTTACCTTAAGCGATTGTGAGAGAAACAGTTGATTCTAACCTCTGCTACCCATTTATTCAGCTAGGTAGACAAGTACCCTATCTGTAAAGTGTCTTGTCAAAACACTCTATCCGCCTCCAGTGGGACTCGAACCTGCAACCATCTGGTTATGAGGCGAACACACTTACCTCTCGGCAAACGAGCAAGATATATGCTCGTGTGAAGAACAACAGAAAACCATGTTTAAGTTCAGCTGCCACCGAAACGATTGCAATTAACCCATTCCCACACCATAAATTTTATACAAGTCCAAAATGAAAGAAGCTGCAAGTTGACCGAATTTTAATTTGGTCCTCTTTTTGTATTGAAAACAATGTGGATAATGAAGAAATTGCTAGATACAAGCAATGTCCTCATTTTCCACACCTGAGGGGCGTATAAAGGAGGGATTGTGTGGGAATGGTTAAAAGATATTTTGTCTCGGTAAACAGTTTTTATACGATTAATGTATTAATTAAAGTTTGATTAAGTACAAAAACTTTATCGACAGATCGCTGGCTACGCCCACTGACCTCTGACCTCTGACAAAGCGTTTCGACTTATCAAACGGTGTTAGTTTCGAAAATACATGGTCGCATACATGAATCAAAGTACTGAAAATACTGTAAGCTAGCAAAGCATGGGTTTGTTAACCCTTTCCTGGACAAACCCGTTTTTTTTGTCAATGTGATTATATACTTGAGAAAACATTGTGGAAAAAGGAGAAATTGCTTATACCAAGCAATTTCTCCTTTTTCCACAATATTTTCTACCACATAGGATGGTCAGATTTCAAATTGCATGCATTTTTCATTGTCGTTTGCAACCTCTTTCAAATTGGATCAGTCTAAACAGGAAAGGGTTAAGTAATCTTCTCTTTCGAAGGTTATCATAATAAATGAAGAGTCTATTAGATAGCATGTTCTGTACTTTTTATGGCGAAGGCATTCGATGGATTTAGTGGTTAAGCATTAGCAGTTTACACGCATTGAACTCTGTGAAGACCTCAAAATATTGTCTGTTAACTTTAGCTGACACTTTGCTAGCTAAAAAGCAAAGACTTGGCGACCGGAACGTCGTTGTTAAAAATTGAATATGCTGTAGCTACGACTTTTACTTAGCCTTTTAACGATAATGAATTAGTTAAATATTGCGATAGGTAGCAATGTTCTTTTGTTAAAACCATGACCAAGAAAATATCTACAGCAAATCTTGTATATAGCGACCACTGAAGGAACGACCAAAAGGTGGTCGCTTACAAGATTGATCGTTTAAACGCTTTCACTTCTTAAGAGATTTTGCTTTCTAAAGATTTCGGTTATGGTCGCTTTGATTTTATACTTGAGAAAACATTGTGGGAAAAGAAGAAATTGCTTGTAACAAGCAATTTCTTCTTTTTCCACAATATTTTCTACCCTACTGAATGGTTATTTTTCAAATTAAATCCACTATAAATTGTCGTCTGAAAAGCCTTTGAAATTGGACAGGTCTAAAAAAAAATAAAACAGGAAAGGGTTAATTGAAGTGGTTGCTTAATAGAAGTGGTCCCTCGAGCAAGATCTACGGTACATGAATTCTTAAAGCCACAGAATTTTGCGTTCTATAAAGGAGAGAGGGAGGGGAAGAGAGGAAACGTTTTCGGCTTCTTTCTATCAGAATCAACTGATTCAAAATACATGTATATGTATCTGAATACCTAATTCAAAAGCGGCCCTACGGGCCAAGTGATGACCTTGGTCAGACCGGGCGGAATGCACAGGCTAATCAGGGTCGATATTTTTTCGTTGCTATTAAATTATAAGAAATGAAGAGAATATTTTTTGTTTTCATGGAGGTATGAACCGAAAAACCCAATCACACTGTATGAATACGCGAAGCCGATTCATACATTGTGTGATTAGTTTTTTTTTCGGTTCATACCTCCATAAAAAAAAAAAAAAAAAAATAAAAAAAATATTCTCTTCATTTCTTATAATTTAATAGCAACGAGCGAAAAACCAAAAGCTTTACAAATTTTGATACCTTTTGTATGGGACTATTTTGTGCGGGAGCATAGAAAATTGCTGCGTGCTCAAAATTTTGTTCATGAAGTTATGAATATTTTTTTTCGGCCAATCAGAACGCTCGTTTTTGATAGACGAAACTAAAAATTAAATAATTACCATATGATCACCATATTATACACCAGAAAAAGAACGCGATCTTAGGTTGACCTCTGTTTTTCGGGTATCTTTTTCATGAATTACCCGGGAGGTCGCTTTTCGCCTAACGGATCTCATGAAAACGCGCACATGATTACCACTGAATTAATAGTTTAAGAAGCAATAGGCATAAATCAGACATTCTGCGTTGACAGGCTTTCCAATTTCAGAGCAACAGCAGCATGAGACTCAAAATCATATAAGAAGAAGAAAGAAAGAACAACAACAACAACAACAACAAAACCCTTTGACCATTCAAATCTCAATTATTTAATATTAGTTTAGTTTATCAAAAATGAGTGTTCTGAATGGTCGATAAAAATTATTCAGACTTCCATGAACAAATTTTGAGTACCCAGTTTTGCATGCTTGCGTACAAAATAGTTCTATATAAATATATCAGAATTTGTAAAATATTTCCCTTTTTCGCTCGATGTCATTGAATTATATGAAACAGTGATCGAGACCAGCGACCAGCCAATTAGATCGTTCACCAACAAAAACTTAATAAAGTTTCTATAATACAGTAAAATCCCTCTAATACGACCACTTGTGATACTTTCTGAAAGTGGTCTTAATAGCGGGGCGGTCGTAATACCGAGGTTTGGTCGTTTGTTGTCAAGTAATTTATGCTTATTTCATCTTCGTTATTTGACTATTTTCATACTATACATACAAAAAATAGAACTATAAAAACATGTATTACAGCGGAATCTTAAGTCTTTTTCAAATTGACCAACTTTGATAAGTTCTACTTTCTCTCTTCACCATTTTGATCCGATTCAGAAGTCCAACCTCAGATTATTTATACATAAGTACAGGTTCAAAGTGTTTATTTTTTTTGGCAATATTATAATTATTATACTTTTTGAATTTGCTCCCAAACCACTTTTATATTGAAGATTGTATATAACTCTCTCTCTTTGTCTCTGCCTCTCTCGCTCTCTCTCTCGCTCTCTCTCTCCCTCTCTTTCTTTCTCTCTCTCTCCTCCCTCTCTCTCTCCCCTTTTCACTTAGCCAAAATATATTTCACCCGAAGGCTTCGTAATGCTCAAATCAAACGTTATTTAGACAGCGTTGGATGTTGTTTTGAAACCTCGTAACTTAAGCAGTTGCGAGATTATAAAATTGCTCCGACGTTGCCTTGATCACCATCGCAAGATTGGCTCTTTTCGAAATTTATACTATATACATTTTTAATGTAATCAACATGTATTAATATTTAAATACTTAGAGCATATGCTCTTAAAAAAGTAATAACATTAACTCCCTTACTCGTCCTTGTTTTTCGTTTCTAATAAGGCGAGGAAGCGGGGGTTGCCGGCTATCCAAATTTGTCCCGAGGGCTTCGTAATGGCAGCTTATTAAAAGGTGTGGTTGCGAGGCGCTCTGACCAGAGCAATATTCGTTTATTCCCATTTCGACCATAAATCATTCAGATACCTTTTCTACCAGCGAATCTATCCCTACGGAAAATAAACGCTCATAGAATTTATATCACTAGTCTGTAGATTAAATCGGAACCAAAATATTACTATTCCATGTGTATTTGATTTTTGTCCATGTTGTACACTGATTTGTACCTGGATGTAAATAAAGTTCTGTTCTGTTCTGTTCTGTTCTGTTCAAACTGTTGATATCATATCTTCTATATTGCAAATACCAAACATCAATGAAGATGAAATCAAAATTTGATTGCTAATTAACTGTTCGGAACGCCATAAACAAACTGATCGTAACTTCTCGGATACGTTTTACTTTCGACTTTATTACTCGAGTCAAAACCCGTGACTTATTCAAATAACAATTAAAAATAATTCAAGCCATTATTTCTAAAAGTGATCGAACAATTAAATGTATTTAATAGAAATAAAGTCTATCATAAAAAGGGTTAGGTATCATATAATCAAATATCTAATATTGTAAGGACAATGCATTCGTACCGAATAAGTGTCGCTCTTATCAAGTGTGAGATTCGGTCTCAAGGTGTGAAGTTACTGGTCGTTTTAGTGGGGTTCAAAATAGTGTATCCCAAAATAGTGTATTAGAGGGGTTTGCGACCATTGAAATAAAGAACAAAAAAATCTGTTCTGCTAAAATTCGGTCGTAATAGCGGGGTGTCCGTTTTTTTCCAGGGTGGTCGTAAGGAGGGGTTTTACTTTATATTTAAAGGAAACGCAACAAAGCAGATTAAGATCCGACTGAGTAACTGATTAATTTTGAGTTTTTTTTGTTTTATTCGAATCTCGATCTTTATTGAAATGTCTCGAAATGAAAAAAAACCCAGGTCGCTCTTTAACATCAAACTTCAATAGCTTATTTTCGACGGGTTTATATATATCTCCGGACGGTATTGCTGAGAGTTCCCCACATTCAGTCTCAACCTCTTAACCCATTCCAACTCAATCCCTCCTTTTTACGCCCCTCGAGAAAAAAAAAACTTCGGAAAACATTGTGGAAAATGAAGAAATTGCTTGTATCAAGCAATTTCTTCATTATCCACAATGTTTTCTATCCATAAAGACGAAAAAATTCAAAACCCCGTCACCTTGAAATTATCGTCTGCAGCTTCTTTGAATTTGGACCAGTCTAAAATTTTGCTGTGTTGGAATGGGTTAAACTCGAGTCATTCCAATTCACCTCTGTAATGGGCTCAGTAAATAGTACGCCAATACGTCATCATTTCATCACACATTTAACCCACTCCAACACAGCAAAATTTTAGACTGGTCCAAATTGAAAGAAGCTGCAGACGACAATTTCAAGTTGATGGAATTTTGATTTTTTTCATCTTTTGGGATAGAAAACATTGTGGATAATGAAGAAATTGCTTGATACAAGCAATTTCTTCATTATCCACAATGTTTTCCAAAGTTTTTTTTCTTGAGGGGCGTAAAAATGAGGGATTGAGTTGGAATGGGTTAAAATCTGTCGATTGAATAGTTTTTTTCCGTTAGCAATTTAGTCGTTTCTAAAACAAAAGTATTTCGTTGGCTAACAGATAAATTATCAAGTTCTAATGCACATATAAAGTATCATGAATCATATTTATTATTTCATTATGTCAAAACCGTTTTATTTGTCGCGAGTCAAAAGAAAAATAATGTATCTCCCAATACTTGGTTTAACATTAGCTCATTGTAGAGTAGACCGGTACCGCCGTCGACTTTAACGAGGCTTTATTAAATGTCGACAGTGGTACCAGTCTAATTGTAGAGTGTATGGCGAGAGAGAAACGAACGACAACTCTGCTTGGAAATTGATTCAGGTCCCAGACTACAGTAGAGGGTGAAATATTCGAAGTGGCCATGGTCAAAATCAGAAATATTAGGAAAAGTCAAGTTTTGAGCAGATATTTGATGGTAAAGAAAGAAAATGTTGCATTAAATGAATATAAAACATGAATTTGGGGTCATTTCCGGATGCGAAACTAAAAGGTCATGAGCTTTACACTGTTTGCCTGCATCCAGTGACGCCAGAAACAGAAAGTGGTGGGGTTGCGGATTTTGGCTTGCTGCAAGGCGTTAAATTGACTGGTATGAGTTCCATGAAAAATTGTGAAAAAAGTAGATGGTAACCATATACTTTTTGGTGCATTTGCAGACTTGGCATGGTTTCTACTTTACACAAAGCAAGCTTATTATTGGCTATCATTTCCCTTGTGGCTACTACTAGGATTTGAATTTTGCGTAAAACGGCTCATTTTTCAGTGAATTTGGCGGCCATGTCAGATATCTGTGATTGGTAAATTTCACACTGATTTCATATTTGCAGTTTAATCATAGCATTTTCTTTCAAGCTTTACTCTTCATTCATGCTAGGAATTTGTTTCTTTCATTGCAGGTTATTGATTGAGGGACTTAATTTTGGTTGAAAAGTGATTGGTGTGTTGCCAACAGGGATTTTGACTATTTTACTACAGTCTGGGTCCTTAAAGGTAAATGTGACATTTTTCATTTTTAAGAAGTTGATGTTAAGCTGTCTTTTCTTTAGTAATGTCATTTATTCTAAGTCTGAAAATGTCATTTGTATGGGTCTAAAGCCTACATTTGCAACTTTAGAGGATTTCTAAAAAGGGAGGTAATTCAAGAACGTTAAAAAATGAAGTTCCGAGAAAATGTCGAAAGTGGGATTTTGGATATTTTCTGGCTTTCTGATATTATCTAGGGAATTTGTAACATGGAATTATGCATCTGTACATATTTTACATGTAAGTTAATTGCCTTTACCTGATAATACAGAAATAAATTTAACACAAACCAAAAAAGGCCAGTGAATTCTTTAGTTCTTCCCTGGGGTCAGATTGAGCCGCTACGTTTCGTGAAACTCTTGTCAATAAGTCAGTGGTTCTTGACAGCGGTTGTGTAGCATGGATTGGGCCGACCGATGAGTACGGTTGTGGCATACAAAGGTTCACAATGGATTATAAACGATTAAAGCTGCCTGTTCATCGGCTTGCTTTCTTCATTGAGAATAGTCAAAAGAGTTTCCTAGGGTGATGCATGTGCCACATATCTGCCATTACAAATTATGCATTAATCCGACTCATTTGGCCCTTTAATGCGCATCTGCAAACAATGCAAGGAAAGTTTGTCTTAGAAGTGGAGAGTGTACCGGTCATCGGGCTAGAAACGATGTCTCTTCCCTGTTCCAATAATTAGTGTCTGAGGTTTGTTTTCATTCTTATTCATTGTTGTTTGCACTTGTTGTTGTTGATTCAAAAAGTTTGCTCAGTTTGTGACTTCATAGTTTATAATGAGATGTCATAGTTGTGATATTGAGCTGAATGAGAGGCTCTATTTTCTGCACTGTACAAGGGTTTTCTGAACAGAGCCCTGTACGATTTTCTCTTTCGCAAGTAATATCTTCTCTACTTAAAATGGGAAGAAGCCCTTCTTCTTGAGTCATTTTGCCTTTGGCTTTCCTTCAGTTTTAGTTGACTGTATAGTCTGGATTTTTTGTATACCGGTATGACTGCTTCCTGAGCTAGATTTAGGCATGGTTTTCTTTGTCCTGCTGAGCGGGAATTCTTTGCAGAATGGCAAAGAGCTAAGAAATTTCGTGTCCAACAAGTTGTCTCGAGTACCAGTCTATAAACTGCAGCATGTAAACTTTCACATTGATTGGTACTGAACAATTTTTCTTATACCCAAAAGGCTTTCCCCATATTAATTTTTATTTTATACAAAGAATAGCTTCCTTTCACTGAGGTCTAAGTGTACCCCATATGGTAAGTGAATTTAAAGAATTAGGAATGATAACTCTAGCTGGAGAATTTGAATTACCTCCCTGTAACTCTTAAATTCCCTTTCAGTAACAATCAGGGTTAAGGTCATCTTTAATTCTTTTCTGTTTATATAACACAATGCTGGCTGTAAATGGCTGTATTTTAGACAAAAATGTTCCTACACCTTGGAATAAATGAATGGTTCATACCAAATCACAGGTTATTTGACATGAGTTGGGCCGACAATTTCTGTTTTAGAACTGAAGTGTGCACTTAAAACATGAATGAATCATTCAGAAAGCATTGTTGTTCAAAGTAGAAAATATAACAAGCCTATTTAGCCGGTTCACAAGATTGGGGAAGAAGCATAGATGAAAGGGAGAAACTAATGTAATTAATAGTATTTAAGTAAATTTTCATTGAATTTGGGGGTAAAATGAGCTACTTCAGTGACAGGTTCGATGCTAGAACTTGGACAGTAAAAGTCAGGAAATGATGTTGTTGATGGTCTGATTCTTTGAGAATTAGCTTAATCTATATATGTGAATAATTTTTTAATGATAAAACAAAACTTTTTCACCCCTTAAGGTCCCAGACTACAGTAGAGGGTGAAATATTCGAAGTGGCCATGGTCAAAATCAGAAATATTAGGAAAAGTCAAGTTTTGAGCAGATATTTGATGGTAAAGAAAGAAAATGTTGCATTAAATGAATATAAAACATGAATTTGGGGTCATTTCCGGATGCGAAACTAAAAGGTCATGAGCTTTACACTGTTTGCCTGCATCCAGTGACGCCAGAAACAGAAAGTGGTGGGGTTGCGGATTTTGGCTTGCTGCAAGGCGTTAAATTGACTGGTATGAGTTCCATGAAAAATTGTGAAAAAAGTAGATGGTAACCATATACTTTTTGGTGCATTTGCAGACTTGGCATGGTTTCTACTTTACACAAAGCAAGCTTATTATTGGCTATCATTTCCCTTGTGGCTACTACTAGGATTTGAATTTTGCGTAAAACGGCTCATTTTTCAGTGAATTTGGCGGCCATGTCAGATATCTGTGATTGGTAAATTTCACACTGATTTCATATTTGCAGTTTAATCATAGCATTTTCTTTCAAGCTTTACTCTTCATTCATGCTAGGAATTTGTTTCTTTCATTGCAGGTTATTGATTGAGGGACTTAATTTTGGTTGAAAAGTGATTGGTGTGTTGCCAACAGGGATTTTGACTATTTTACTACAGTCTGGGTCCTTAAAGGTAAATGTGACATTTTTCATTTTTAAGAAGTTGATGTTAAGCTGTCTTTTCTTTAGTAATGTCATTTATTCTAAGTCTGAAAATGTCATTTGTATGGGTCTAAAGCCTACATTTGCAACTTTAGAGGATTTCTAAAAAGGGAGGTAATTCAAGAACGTTAAAAAATGAAGTTCCGAGAAAATGTCGAAAGTGGGATTTTGGATATTTTCTGGCTTTCTGATATTATCTAGGGAATTTGTAACATGGAATTATGCATCTGTACATATTTTACATGTAAGTTAATTGCCTTTACCTGATAATACAGAAATAAATTTAACACAAACCAAAAAAGGCCAGTGAATTCTTTAGTTCTTCCCTGGGGTCAGATTGAGCCGCTACGTTTCGTGAAACTCTTGTCAATAAGTCAGTGGTTCTTGACAGCGGTTGTGTAGCATGGATTGGGCCGACCGATGAGTACGGTTGTGGCATACAAAGGTTCACAATGGATTATAAACGATTAAAGCTGCCTGTTCATCGGCTTGCTTTCTTCATTGAGAATAGTCAAAAGAGTTTCCTAGGGTGATGCATGTGCCACATATCTGCCATTACAAATTATGCATTAATCCGACTCATTTGGCCCTTTAATGCGCATCTGCAAACAATGCAAGGAAAGTTTGTCTTAGAAGTGGAGAGTGTACCGGTCATCGGGCTAGAAACGATGTCTCTTCCCTGTTCCAATAATTAGTGTCTGAGGTTTGTTTTCATTCTTATTCATTGTTGTTTGCACTTGTTGTTGTTGATTCAAAAAGTTTGCTCAGTTTGTGACTTCATAGTTTATAATGAGATGTCATAGTTGTGATATTGAGCTGAATGAGAGGCTCTATTTTCTGCACTGTACAAGGGTTTTCTGAACAGAGCCCTGTACGATTTTCTCTTTCGCAAGTAATATCTTCTCTACTTAAAATGGGAAGAAGCCCTTCTTCTTGAGTCATTTTGCCTTTGGCTTTCCTTCAGTTTTAGTTGACTGTATAGTCTGGATTTTTTGTATACCGGTATGACTGCTTCCTGAGCTAGATTTAGGCATGGTTTTCTTTGTCCTGCTGAGCGGGAATTCTTTGCAGAATGGCAAAGAGCTAAGAAATTTCGTGTCCAACAAGTTGTCTCGAGTACCAGTCTATAAACTGCAGCATGTAAACTTTCACATTGATTGGTACTGAACAATTTTTCTTATACCCAAAAGGCTTTCCCCATATTAATTTTTATTTTATACAAAGAATAGCTTCCTTTCACTGAGGTCTAAGTGTACCCCATATGGTAAGTGAATTTAAAGAATTAGGAATGATAACTCTAGCTGGAGAATTTGAATTACCTCCCTGTAACTCTTAAATTCCCTTTCAGTAACAATCAGGGTTAAGGTCATCTTTAATTCTTTTCTGTTTATATAACACAATGCTGGCTGTAAATGGCTGTATTTTAGACAAAAATGTTCCTACACCTTGGAATAAATGAATGGTTCATACCAAATCACAGGTTATTTGACATGAGTTGGGCCGACAATTTCTGTTTTAGAACTGAAGTGTGCACTTAAAACATGAATGAATCATTCAGAAAGCATTGTTGTTCAAAGTAGAAAATATAACAAGCCTATTTAGCCGGTTCACAAGATTGGGGAAGAAGCATAGATGAAAGGGAGAAACTAATGTAATTAATAGTATTTAAGTAAATTTTCATTGAATTTGGGGGTAAAATGAGCTACTTCAGTGACAGGTTCGATGCTAGAACTTGGACAGTAAAAGTCAGGAAATGATGTTGTTGATGGTCTGATTCTTTGAGAATTAGCTTAATCTATATATGTGAATAATTTTTTAATGATAAAACAAAACTTTTTCACCCCTTAAGGTCCCAGACTACAGTAGAGGGTGAAATATTCGAAGTGGCCATGGTCAAAATCAGAAATATTAGGAAAAGTCAAGTTTTGAGCAGATATTTGATGGTAAAGAAAGAAAATGTTGCATTAAATGAATATAAAACATGAATTTGGGGTCATTTCCGGATGCGAAACTAAAAGGTCATGAGCTTTACACTGTTTGCCTGCATCCAGTGACGCCAGAAACAGAAAGTGGTGGGGTTGCGGATTTTGGCTTGCTGCAAGGCGTTAAATTGACTGGTATGAGTTCCATGAAAAATTGTGAAAAAAGTAGATGGTAACCATATACTTTTTGGTGCATTTGCAGACTTGGCATGGTTTCTACTTTACACAAAGCAAGCTTATTATTGGCTATCATTTCCCTTGTGGCTACTACTAGGATTTGAATTTTGCGTAAAACGGCTCATTTTTCAGTGAATTTGGCGGCCATGTCAGATATCTGTGATTGGTAAATTTCACACTGATTTCATATTTGCAGTTTAATCATAGCATTTTCTTTCAAGCTTTACTCTTCATTCATGCTAGGAATTTGTTTCTTTCATTGCAGGTTATTGATTGAGGGACTTAATTTTGGTTGAAAAGTGATTGGTGTGTTGCCAACAGGGATTTTGACTATTTTACTACAGTCTGGGTCCTCAGTCTTTGTTACCAGAAATATAAATCAAAGTACTGAATGTATGTATGCACTGTAAGCTAGCAGAGCAAAACCATAATCTTCTTTGTCAAAGGTTATCATGATAAATAAACGAGGTTAAAGTAACACAGGAGTTAACCAATTACAAGACGACAAAATCTTCGACGGGTTAAAATTGAAAGAAGTTGCAGACGACAATTTCAAATTGGTGGAATTTAGGAAAACATTACCTAGTAGGGTAGAAAACTTTGTTGACATTGAGGAAATTTCTTGTCACAAGCAATTTCTTCATTGTCCACAATGATTTCAAAAGATTTTTTCCGAGAAATGCGTAAAAACTCGGGATTGAGTGGGAAAGGGGTAAATTTCATGCTTTTGAAAAAGTTCTCTACATTTTAAATTAAATTCGTGTCGCAATACAAAACACGTTTCGTCGTACCAAGGGCGGCGAACGTTCTACTGATCTATTATAGAGAAAAAGATGATCTCGATATGACTTCACTCGTGAGGATGTACAAAGCACTGCGCAGATTCTGACCTAAAGTGAGCTAAAATACGTAGGAGATGAACTTGCAGTCAGAGTTTTTAATATTGCTGAAATACATTCTATGGATTTAGTGGTTAAGCATTCAGTGGCAGTTTGCACTCATAAAACTCTGTGAAGACCTTATTATTTTGTTTGTTAAATAAAGCTGTCAAAGCTGACGCTTTGCTAGCGAAATATATTATGAGGTTCTCTTTGGAAGAGGCTGATATTTATTGAGTACAGAATGGAATAGTAAATAAGTCGCCTGTCAAACTCTATAGCTTTTCTATCCACATATTGACTACCGCAAACCGTTCGGACCATTGAGTTTGGCATTGGCGCACTAAATGGGTCAAAATACGACTTTAGGTAGTACACGCAAATATAAACGCGTGCACTCGTAATCAATACAGGTACACTCACATAAATTACGCGTGCATGCATAATTACTTAGCGTTCAATGGTAAGGGTATAAAATGTGCGTGTACGCCTAAATTACAAGAACACTCAGATTATGAAGGTATTAAATTTTTACGCGATCACGCTCATATTTTGAAAGAACACGCATTATTTTTAACGGGCTTTGCAAGTACACGCTTATAATTGATTGGGTTTACCTATATAATTAATGCGCGCACGCGTTCTTTGTTCTCCGACGGCTTAAAGGGGACTTTTGACCCAAACGGTACACCATATTTTGCTGCGTAAAATTAGAACGGTAGGCTCAAGAGCACGACTGCACGATTTTACATGAATACGACGGTGGGTTCACGACAAAGAGAACACGGGGGTACGACAAAGATGCCACAAGAATACGATGGAGAGAGTACGCGATAATTTGTTTACATTGAGGTATCAACCTAAAAACTTAACCACGATGTATGAGAACGCGAAGCGGGTTCATTCAACAGTGTGATTTAGTTCATAACACAAAGAAAACAAATTCATTCTCTTCATCTCTTATAAAATTATGACACCAAGCAAAACAAAGCAAATACTTTACTACTATTGAGTAAGTTTTATAGTGGAAGGTGAGAGGTCAAAATATTATTTATGAGAGTATTGTGAAATAAAATAATAATAATAATAATAATAAAAAAAAAAAAAAAAAAAAAAAAAAAAAAAAAAAAAAAATCAGTCGATCATAACACTTGAGCCTTGATAGACGAAACTAACCTAAAATGAATTCAATATAAAAATGTGAGCACCTTTATATACGAACAAACACACAAAATCGTACATTTAACCCATTCCAACTCAATCCCTCCTTTTTACGACCCTCGAGAAAAATCTTTGGAAAACATTGTGGAAAATGAAGAAATTGCTTGTATCAAGCAATTTCTTCATTATCCACAATGTTTTCTATCCAAAAAGACGAAAAAATTCAAAATTCCATCAACGTGAAATTGTCGTCTGTAGCTTCTTTCAATTTGGACCAGTCTAAAATTTTGCTGTGTTGGAACGGGTTAAGACCGAAGGGGCTTCAATAGAGGATGGCGTAGAGTCTCAAATGGATAAAAACACCAGAGTAATATTACCGTATAGAAACCGTATAATGCTAGTCAAATAGGTGTCATCACGTAGTTGGCTAGGAACCGTTGCTAGGCATGAGTCTGAAAAATGGATATGACATTTATGTGTTGATTTCTTGTTTGTCATTATTGGAAATATACATACAGAGATAAGCAACAATTTTCAGATTAGTTGGGAATGAAGGCATACACGGAATCAATATGCGCTCAAAAAGGTTATTATCATTTTACCGCTCTGAAAAGAAGAATCGAAGCTGTTTAATCAAAGGCTTCAATATTAACCTATGACCTGACGAAAAATTTTATGGTTATGAAATTTTAATTCTGTTTTGTCATTCAGCGAAGACAACATTGTAGGGGAAAAAATAGCGTTTTACAAGCAACTTCTTATTTTTTTCGCAATGTTTTCGCAATATTTTCGCAACTCCTTTCTACGATTAGACTGCAGAATTGTGTGGGGAAAGTCTTAATGTTCATCTTACTTCTGCAGGAGTATAGCCTGATAGAAAAATGTAAAGAACAGTTTGATATCATAATCAGGGGTAGGATTCTTCGCTTAAATACGTTTTTCGTTAACTTATTACTATACGATAAAATTTTAGACTGGTCCAAATTGAAAAAAGCTCCTAAGATAGTTTCAATTTGATGGAATTTTAATTTTTTCCGTCTTTTGGGATAGAAAACATTGAGAACAATGAAAAATTGCTTGATACAAGCGATTTCTTCATTTTCCACAATGTTTTCCAAAGTTTTTCTTGAGGGGCGTAGAAGAAGGGTTTGTGTGGGAATGAGGTAATGTTTAATAATTTAAACATTTATGTAGCACAGAATGAGGTATAATTAACCCATTTCCACACAATCCCGATTTTATCGCCCTATATGTTTATGAGAAAACATTGTGGGAAAGGATCTGTTGTTTTCTTTAAATGCTTGTTATCTGCTCTTGTTTTCTAATCTTAACGCACTTTAAAAAGTCGTCTGCAACTATTTTGTTTGGAACAATCTAAAATTTTGTCATGTAGAAATAGCAGACGAATCAGGCTGGCATTTCAAAATCGGATACGAGGCATTTCTACAGAAAAAAATCGGGACCCCCCCCTTCCAAGCCGATTAGCCTGTACAACGAATGCTGACCACCTTTATTTATGTATAATTTGATTTTTAGTTTCGTCTATCAAAAACGGGCGTTCTGATTGGTCGAAAAAAGTTATTCATAACTCCATGAACAAAATTTTGAGCACGAAGCAATTTTGTATGCTTCCGCACAAAATAGTCTAACAAACAAAGGTATATATTTTTTTTTAAAATAAATGCCTTTTTCGCTCGATGCTATTAAATTATAAGAAACGAAGAGAATTTCTTTTGTTTTCATGGAGGTATGAACCGAAAAACCTGAATACACATATGTATGAATCCGCTTCGCGTATTCATACAGTGTGATTAGTTTTTTCGGTTCATACCTCCATGAAAACAAAAAAATCTCTTCATTTCTTAAAAACATTTTAGTTTGTTTGGTCACTTAACCCTTTCCCGTTTTTTTTAAATCTTAGACTGGTCCAAATTGAAATGGATTGCAGACGGCAATAAAATTTTGATTGAAATGAAACCATCCAATGTGGTAGAAAATATTGTGGAAAAAGGAGAAATTGCTTGTTACAAGCAATTTCTTCCTTTTCCTCAATAGTTTTTAAAGTATAAAATCACAGCAACGTAATATACCGGGTTTGTACAGGAAAGGGTTAAACATCGTAACACATCTTGTTCAAGCTGCAGTCGCGACGTTTAGGTCACCAATCAACGAATTCCTTTCTGTTTTATGTTTCTGACTACCATTTGCAAACCATCGTCTTACAACGCAGTCGAACTCTTTTTTTCGGTGCCATTAGGTAAGGAAAGCGATGTCTCGATTCCAATAAGCTTGAAAAGGTGAAAAGTTTAACTTGAACGTCTCTTTCTCTCAATGTTTTTATAAAAGCCACTTAATCTTAAATTGCTCAAGCTTGAATATTTATTTATAACAGTTCAGTATATTTTATTTTGAAACGGAATTAAAGAAGTTTTATACTTTATTATTACCGACCTTCCTTAATCCATTTCAACACAATTACGCTTTTTGACACCCCTGCAAAAAAAGTTAGGAAATATTGTGTACAATGAAAAAATTGCTTTGCTACTTTTTACAATATTTTCTATCAAAAGAGTTGAAAATTCTGAAATTTCATAATTTTTTAAATTATTTTCTGCAACTACTTTCAATTTGGACTAGTTTAGAATTTTTACCGGCTGGTAATGGGTTAACAAAAAATACAATGTAGATTTGTCAATTTGAAGGTGCCAAGGCCATTTCTGATTTAGGAGTATATGGGGTACCCTTTTTGAAACAATCTAAAATTTCACGAATTTTAAATAGTTGTCTGCAACTCCTTTCAATTTGTACCAGTCTTAAATTTTGTTATGGGTTAAAAATGGAAGAATTGGAGGATCGCCGCTGTCAATCAAAATCGATTGATCAATTAAATTATTCATTTAGACCGGAGGTGAACTTTGATACCCGACATTTATGTTAAGCACTTTTGTTTGTTTAGAGACCTTGACGTTGTAACTACAGCTTATTCAAAATGTAAGTCGTCAGACAAGTACAGCATAATTTTTGTTAAGTGTCACTGACAATAATTTTTGCCAAATTACACCATGGCACAGTTGTAGCGCCTCGGACCTCTAGTCATGGGGTCAAGGGTTCGATCTCAAGTTGCGGCGAATATCCTTTCCGATATAAGTTTACCACCAATTTGTGGATAATCGTTAACCTAAGTGGGGTGAGCAGCTGGAGGCTCGGATAGGATGTACTAGAAGCACTGGTTGTGAGAAATGCCAGGAATCCATGATTAGATGCTCCAGCCGCGGCGATAAAACTGAATTACTGATAAAAGTGGCGTAAAACCCCATGCACTCAAACAATCAATCGATAAACCAAATAGCATCCTGTCATATCTCAGTAGAACTACATGTTGTGGTCAGTTTGCGTGACCAGCGATCGGTCAGTCACGCGGTCAGTTTGCGTGACCAGCGATCTGTCAGTCACGCGGTCATTTGCGTGACCAGCGATCCGTCAGTCACATGAGTATGTGAAATATTGAACCTGATCAGCTTGTGCGGTCTAACAGAGACGGAAACTACGCCTATTTCAGACTTTTCGAATCTAGAATTGGCATTTTACCTACCTATTTGTGAAATTCTGTACCAGATCGCACTGCCCTGGATCCGATCCTATTTTGTCAATAAAGACAAAGAGAGCCTCATTCTAGGTCAGCATGCGCAGTCCCTACGATACTGAACACTTTTCTAAAGATTTTCCGTTTTGCTTTAAATGTTTCCATGCTGTATTTTTCATGTTCTCAACTGATCATGAATACCAAGTGTAACGATTATCGAGCTAATGGGGTCCCATTCTTAGCTAGCAAAGCGCCAGCTTTGAAAGCTTAAGTTAACAGACAAAATTTTGAGGTCTTCTTAAATTAAACGAGTGCAAACTACCACTGGAGGCTTTACCACAAAATCCCTTGAATGCCTACGCCATAAAAAAGTAATTCTTATGTATTTCAAGAATATTGCAAACTCTTTTGAAATTGTAGAGAACTTTCAAACCAATTCCCACACAATTCCTATTTCTATGAACATCAGGAAAAAGGTTTTGGAAAACATTGTGCACAAGCAATTTCTTCATTGTCCACAATGTTTGCTACCCTACAAGAGAAAGCTTTTCTAAATGATAACCTTTGACAAAGAAGAATACTTAACAAAACAATGCTTTGCTAGCTTACAGTACTTTCAGTACTTTGATTTATTATGGGACAAATAGAAGACATTGTATGTGTTGTCATGGAATACTGTTTTTATTAAACGAGTCATCTTGACAAGGCCCTGCTTGTTTGAGATGACTCGTTTAATCAATTAGGAATTTTTGAACACGAATTCCATATCCTATTTATAGTATGACATTATTCTTTTGATTAAATCATTAATAATTTATAGACTTCTTCGAAATATCATATTCCGTTTACATGCGTAATGACGACATTTTGGCGGTTACGAAAAGGTGTTTCCATGGGCTTCAAATTCATTTGCATATTTTTTACACTAGTGTAATATCCCCCGTGTAATATCAAAAATATTTAACTTTTTTTTCCACTCCCGAGTCACAGTCAAGTCATAAATTGACTTTCTAGTTACCTTGATTTGATACTTGTCAGGAGATCTCGTATCTTCTGATTGTGCCATAAAGCAAATGCTTGAAAAAGAAATTTGATCCATCAGAGGTCAAACAGAAATCGCACTTCTTAAAATCATGCTGTAAGGTAGAAATACCATTCTGGATTCAGACGATTGTAAAATAGCCAATAGTTTCAATCCTGATCAGACTGCACAATCTAACAAGGATTGGTGGTTTTCAAACTTTCCAGAATGTTCTATGTTGTACCTCCTAGAGAAGACCTTTTGCTGGACGAGTAACGTTTATTTTTTATATTATTTTTTTCAGTCATGCGGCTGAAGTGTTCAAGGATTATAAAGATCAGTTGCTGGTAAGTTATAAATTTCCCACACAAGCCGCGGCCGAGTGTAGTGGTAGCGCATAGGACTCATAGTCATTGGGTCCAGGGTTCGATCCCCGGTCGCGGCGAATATCCTTTCTGACATTTGTCTCTCATCAACGGGAGGATATTCGCGGATGGGCAGCTGGAGTCTCAAAAAGGATGTAGTGGTAGTACTGGTGTGAGATTTACCAGGAATCAATGGTTAGGATCTCAAGACTTAAATACCGTTAAAAGTAGCTTTAACATGATTCAGTCCCGGTGGCGGCACATATCCTTCCGACATTTGTTGATAATCGTTAACATAAGCGGGATAGCAGTTGGAGGCTAGGAAAGGATGTAACGGTGCGGGAAATACCTGAAATCCATTGATAGGTCCTCAAGCCACCGCGATATGACTGAAAATTGTTAAGAGAGGTGTAAACCCCATTCAACAAACAAACAAAACCCCAATCAATCAACAAACCAACCAACCAACCAACCAACCAACCAACCAACCAACCAACCAACCAACCAACCAACCAACCAACCAACCAATCAATCAATCAATCAATCAATCAATCAATCAATCAATCAATCAATCAATCAATCAATCAATCAATCAATCAATCAATCAACCAATCAATCAATCAATCAATCAATTTCTCACGCGTCACACGAAAAGGGACTGTCTCGGTAATTGGAAAATAACATAAATTTTGTTTTGTCAATCAAAAATAAAATGTTTTTACCTGCTGAACTTTTCTACAAACTTAATCACACCTATGTGCGGATATGTTATTTGTATTCGTATATCAGTATGGCCAAGTTTTTAGGTTCATACCTAAAAAAAAAAAAAAAAAAAAAAATACAAACTTCATCTTTTAAAGATTCTAACTGTAAGCCGCTAGCCAGAATGCTCGGAATACGCTTGATAAAAGTGTAGTAACATTTCCTCATTATTTGGTTTACTGAAAGGAGAACGACGAAACTTACGTACATGTACTTAACATGGACATTCATTTTCGAAACACCAATGGTAATTGGCCTCTGCTGTTTTAAATCTATTTTTCTTTTAAATATTTCTCCGCGAAATCCCCATTTTGGGTTGTTATGGGTGAAAAGTCACTTGTAATTATATTCAACCATTTACCAGATAATAAAAGTGCGTGCTTGTCGTTTTATGAAAATAATGTGCAAATGGCAATTTAACACATTTCAACTTATACCCGCCTTTTACGCCCCTCAAGAAAAAAGAAAGAAAACGTTCTGGGAAATAAAGAGATAGCTTGTAACAAGCAATTATCTATTATTACAAGCAGTGTTTTCTACACAAAAATAATAAGATTTTTTTTTAAATCGCATCTATTAGATAATGTCGTCTGCAGCTTCTTTTGAATTGGACAGTCTAAAATTTTGTCATCTGGTAATGGGTTAAATTAAAATGCAGTGAAAAGTCTCAAAATAACTTACATGCAGACAACCATAGATTTGTTGTTTCTTTAATGAAAAAATATCAATTGAAATGAAGTGGTCGGGGTGAATTCAACTTTACTGTTTAACCGATTACCGATTAACCACACAATTCCACGGTCTGATTGCTATATAACATAACTGAGAAAACATTATAACAAAAGAAGAACTTGCTTGATATATGCAATCACTCTTTAAATCACATTGTCTCTGCCCTATGTAAGGATTTTACAGATTTCGAATTATTGCCTGTAACTATTTTCGACTTGGGCACGTCTTAAATTTTCGGTCAGGTAATAGTTGAAAAAGGATACAAACAGTGGCGAAAACTTTATTGATGAGCAGTCGTGGATGTTGAACAATGCTTCATGTTTTAAACCCTTTTCTTCCTGATCTCGGAATATTCCTGTTTTGACAATAGCTATGGCAGATTTATAGACTAAGATCAGTCTGCACAGACGTGCAGTCTGATCTTAGTCTATTCTACCTGCTTGTTCCTTCCGAGTTGAGGAAAATATCTACACGTCGAATTTTTGTCGATCTTAGATTGTAAGGAATAAGAACAGCACAGTTGTGAATTCATTTGTCCACATAAGGTATTTACGCTGCAATTAGTGTAGAAAAACCTGTATTGATTCAGGAATAACTGTCAGTGGGTTTCTCCTTAATTGGTTTTGATTGATTGTGTTCTCATTATGGACAATGTCAAAAGTTCAATTGACATCATGAATTTTAGGCAAACTATTTGCTTTTTTGCAGTCGAAATGATTTTCATAAATATAAGCCCAACGCAGGGGCCCCAAAATGAATATGAAAAAAAAAAGACCTAGAAAAAAGAGACTTTATAAGTAAGTCCCTCGATACCGAACAGAATAGCGAGCTATACTAACTACTTTCAGTTTATGATCTCAAAATCAACAGTCTCTTATTTGGTTAGGTCAGATGTTTGGAAACACTAAAGGACGAATAGTCCGAAATCTGGTTCCAATAGATATTAAGGATATTAAGGAATCAGTATTTGTTTAACCAGGCAAACGTTATGACAAGCTTCGTCATCACAATGAATCGACCAATCGCTGGCCCCGTCCACTCATTCCTTTGGACCCACCAATTAACCCTTGTCATGCTGAATAAATTACCTTACTGAATTACTGTCAAATCAAAGGGCTGAAAGTGCTGATAGAACTTGTTGTTCAAAAATACATATCTTTTTAAAAATCAACTTCATAAGCAACATTGACAAGAAAAATACAAGCAGGAGGTATAGACTAAGATCAGCCTGCACATAAGTGCAGTCTGATCTTAGTCTACACCTCCTGCCAAAACCTGAATATTGCGGGCTCAGCATGACAAGGGTTAACTCCAACAGGAAGTTTCGCTCCGCTTCTTTTGCAGAATGTATGGTCAGTAGTATGTAAGATAAACGTCCAAAATAGATATTAACCCACTTCTTTTGCTTACAGTGCTATCGGCCCCTTGATTTGGTGTAATGCTAAAGATAGTTTGCTAAGCATGATACGGATTAAAAACAGACATAATTTCATTATCATCAGTTTACCAACTTATTATTTTCCACAGAAAGACTTGCTTTTATCTGTATGTTTCTTTTTTTTTCAGTATTTCCATCGTGGTCATTTTAATGTTACAAGCAAAGATAACTTTTTACCATGACCAAGAAGTATCCATGTATAATTCTTCGGAAAGACAAAAAGTAAACACAAGTAAGGAAACAAATTTGGCCAGAACGAACGGTGAGAAAAGAACGGTCACGCAGAACACCATACGTCACCGCGCACCTGTGTATCACGTGGGTTTCCTGAAGGTCCACAAGGCTGGTTCAACAACCATGCAAAATCTTTTATTTCGGTTCGCAATGAGACACAATCTAACGGTTCTGCTCCCTCGTCAAGGTAACTATTTACTCAGCCGCGGTGCAGCAATGCCTTTGAAGAAAGGGAACAACTATGATATTTTTGCATGCCATACTGTTTTTAGTAACAACATTTTTGGATTATTACCAGGAGACTCGGAGAAAGTAGCCATAATTCGGGACCCATTAGAACGGTCAATAAGTGCTGCATATTATTATCGAGATGTGTTTGGTACAGGCTACCTTAAACGTATACCCAAAGACAAGTTCATCGAAAATCTTGTTTCGTCACCAGAAAAATACGACCCTAGTCAATTTAGTTATACAAGGAACTCAATGGGAAAAGATTTCGGGTTTTCAGCTGGTCTGAAAAACCAAAAAGATAGGATAAAATCCTATATCAATCATTTAAAGAAGGAATTCAAACTAGTCTTAGTTATGGAGAGATTTGACGAATCTCTTGTATTACTCAAACGAGAATTCAATTGGAGTCTACAAGATATTGTCTTTATTCAGTCAAATTCCCATAAGCACAACAAAGTCAATTTGACCGAAGCTCAAATAGGAAAGTTTAGAGATACAAACTTTTTAGACTATGCAATTTATGATACATTTTATCCAATTTTTGATGAAAAAATTCGATTAGAAGGTCCGTCCTTTAAAGATGAATTAGCTCATTTCAAAAGTGTCTTAGCAGATGTTAAAGCGTTCTGTGATCCCACCACCAACAAAACAAGTGCCTTGATGATTCCACAATCAAAGTGGAATGAAAAATTTGAAATCCTTAAAAGAGACTGTGATTTGATGAAGAAAGACGAAATATTATTTATAAAGGAGCTTAGGAGTAGGCATGCTTCGATGCAAAAGTAGACAAAAAGCAGGTTAAAGGTCAACCACCATTAATCCACAAACCTGATAAAAGACAGGGAAAGGTATAAAGTGATGACTTAACCCATTAGCAGACGACAAATCTCAGATTGGTCCAATTTCAAAGAGCTTGCAGACAGCAACTGCTAGCAGATGATTGCATTATCCTAGCAGATGATTGCATTATCCCGCGTAACAACTGACCGGCTTCTGAGGGCACCGCTTATATGGACAGGTGTTACGTTAGCGTCGATGAATAAACGGAAATACACACGTTATCATTTAACATCATCTACCAGACGGGATAAAATACAGACGGAATATTATGTTACGCTAGAGGTACAGCATCTTGTATTTGCTTTGAGCTTCGGAGCTCCGTCCATTGGTATATAACTGACACAATCATGTGTTATCATTTTATATCAGTCCGATTAGTTCAGTAAGTGCATCGCTTGACTTCAAACTTAAAGATCATGGGTTCGAGCACTGGACTGACCTAACTAACAAAACTAAACACATCTCGGCTGAGACGTTGTTAAACCGAAGCCTCGTGTGACGATGCTATTAATCGAGCACGTCCAAGAACCAGACTGATATAAAATGATAACCACATGATTGTGTCAGTTATATACTATTTGACGGACAGCTGGCCCCGCTCAATGACTCCAAATGGAAGTTCGACCTAGATGTTAAACGATTACCGGACCGCAAAATTTGAAACTGGCCCAAATTGAAAGAAGTTGCAGACGATAATTTAACGTTTTTTTTAAATTTTGGATTTTTTCAACTTTTGGGGAAGAAAACATTGTGGTAAATGAAGAAATTGCTTGTGACAAGCAATTTCTTCATTTTCCTCAATGTTTTCCAAAGCTCTTTTTCTTAGGTGCGTCTAAAAGCGTTACTGAGTTGGAATTGGTTAAACAGCGTAATTCTGCAAAATGTATGGTCATTTACACATCAAGATATATATATATAAAAAAAAAATGATTGATCGGAACTAGAGTTTAGAGTTATGCTAAAGTTATGACGTAGAAATCGCCAAACCAACAAAAATGCTGAACATCAATGTTTGAGATCGATTCAAACGAATAGTTTGATTGGTCGATTGATTCTCTGAATGACAGCGACCGCCCGTCAATTCTTTTAGCTTAATACCTCACTTAGTTAGATGGGGCTCTTATAAAGGTGATTGGTCAAGACTAAATTATTTGGACAGATAAACGTGATTTTAAAATAATTTGTTCATAATTGTTAATGATGACCACGGTAGTATTAAGTTTTACAGGTATTTATTCATTCCTTTAAAAGAATTAAGTATGAAGCATTTATTTTTATATTGATGCATTTTATGTACCATATGGACGTTTAAAAGTAATTCATTTTTAAACAGATATATTTCAAGCTGATCAAAACATTATTTTTTCATTCTTTTAATTTTGAATAATAACAACCCTATGGCGGTCTATTACCGCGGAAATATTTTCAGCTCACCTTGTCGAGAAGTGCTGAAGATGGCATAATGTGATCGCCCGATTTCCCGCGTACGTTCTTGTCGTCGTGCGTCTGTCAACAATTCATTTTAACACCTTCCTCGTCTGGATCAGTAAGTAAATCTAAAGCCATCACCAGACGACAAATCTTTAAACAGGTCAAAGGTAAAAGAAGAAAAGCAGACATCATTTTAACTTACTCTTAAATTGGCAAATAAGAGATATAAAAAAATGAAAAAGGAGAAATCGCTTGTATAAGTTTGTACAAATTGTTCACTTGGTGCCAATAGGATTATATTTAGACTCTTCATGGTTACACCAAAGCTATGTAGATTATGAAAAGCTTCTGTCGAAATTTTCAATGACAAATTAAGATTTAACCAATTCCCACACAATGACGCTTTTGGACGCCATCAAGGAAAAGGGCTTGGAAAATTTTGTGGAAAATGAATAAATTACTTGCTACGAGTTGCTAAATTAAAGAAATCTAAAATTCTAATCTTTAAATTGTCGTCTGCAACTTCGTTCAATTTGGACTAGTCTAAAATTCTTGTGTGGTAATAGGTTAAGTTTTTCATAAATGCATGGGGTATATATTTGTCCCTTGTTCAATATTTCTAAGCCCTGAATCAGATGGCTGTTTTAGGGCCAATGGCACCCTTGTTACAGGTTTAGGGTTGAAACAGTACGAGTTTATGTATCAAATTTTTTACGGATTTTTAATCAAGGGAAAATCCTTTCTTCAATGTATAGAATATTATATAACACGCTGACATTTTATAGCAGTAAAAATGTGATTGAAATAGAGCTTGCTTGTATGAAGCAATTGTGTCTTTTACAAGATATTTTTTCCATCGATGAACGCTTTCCTGTACAACCTCTGGTTTTACGTCCCTGTGATGTTATACTTGAGAAAATATTGTGGGGACAGGACGAAATCGCATGGAGACGAGCGATATCTTCTTTTCACAGCATATTTCCTACTTTTCAAATTGCATTAACTTTTAATTGTCGTGTGCAACTTCTTTCAAATTGGAGATTTTCATGTGATTATTTTTCAGTTTTGTAATAATTTCAAAGGAAGAATGAGATGTTTTCGCTTAATAAACAACAAACAACAACAAAAACATTTTTACATTATACACGTATTCAATATTAGATAAACTGTTACAAAGAAATTCTCCCATAAGGCATTAGGTTTTTATATTTATTGATGGCTGATTTTCTTACATTTTTGTGAGTCGTTATTGTTCCAATAATGATTAATATATATGATAACTTTTGTTGTTGTTTTTTATCCTTATCAGTAATGCGGTTTCATTGAACCGGAGACTACTTTGAGGCATATTACAGTTAATGGAACAACATGTATACAATATTTCTCTACGTGACATGCCTATATTCGCCATCGTTGTTGAGAAAGACCTTATTCACTTTGAATAAAACACCAGACCAATTCATACAATAATTTTGAACTCTTGAATTTTTGATAGCCTAGATTTAATCCATTCCAACACAAGAAAATTTAAGACTAGTCCAAATTGAAAGAATATGCAGACGACAATTTCAAGTTGATGGAATTTTAGATTTTTTCATCTTTTAGGATAGAAAACATTGTGGATAATGTAGAAATTGCTTGTTACAAGCAATTTCTTCATTTTCCACAATGTTTTCTAAAGCTTTTTTATTGAGAGGCGTAAAAAGGAGGGATTGAGTGGGAATGGGTTAAATATTCTTATGAATATGGCTGGTATTTTGGGACTTTACAATACAGACCAAGTCAAACTAAATTTTTTGCGTAGATTATTTAAATCGCATTCGCGTAATCATACAGCGTGATTAAGTTTTTATAAATGTAAACAAAACTATTCTCTTTATTTCTGAAATAAGTTCTGAAATAAAAGATACCCTTATGCAGAGTTGAAAATAGCCCGAATACAATGCTTATCAGTATAATACATATTTTAGTCAGAAAATTATCTTTTATTAGCCATGTTAAGCATATGTATATATTAATAGAAATTGAGATGTTCGTCTCATAAGATTCCTGGATGGGAGAAGATTTTCAAAACAGCAAAAGATTTGTAAAATATGTAACATAAAATATGTTAGTACCCTGTCAGTATTGCTTTACTCTCGCGTGCTCTCTTTTTTACTATTTACGGACAAACTTATACTTTTTAGCTCACCTGAGCACGAAGTGCTAAAGTGAGCTATTGTGATCACCTTTCGTCCGGCGTCCGTCCGTCGTGCGTCGTGCATCGTGCAACGTCCGTCAACAATTTCTTTAAACGACATCTCCTCCCAAACCACATGGCAAATTTGAACCAAATTTGGCAGAAATGTTCCTTAGGTGGTCCCCATCAAAAAAGCTAAAAGAATTGAAATCCGTTAAAAACTCTGGTTGCCATGGCAACTAAAGTGAAACTTAAAAATAATCTTTAAAAATCTTCTCCTCCTGACCCAGAAGGCGAAGATCCTTGATATTTTGCATGAAGCATCAGTATATTAACCTCTTTCAAAATGCTAAAATCATGGTCCTCGGGTCCCCAGAGGCGGAGCCCCAGGGGGGTGGGGTTTATATAGAAATAAAGAACGATTTTTTAAATGACATCTCCTCCCAAACAATTGGGCCGATTTGAACTAAATTTGGTAGAAATGTTCCTTAGGTGGTCCCCTTCAAAAAAAGCTAAAAGAATTGAAATCCGTTAAAAACTCTGGTTGCCATGGCAACAAAAGTGAAATTTTAGAATAATCTTTAAAAATCTTCACCTCCTGACCCAGAAGGCGAAGATCCTTGATATTTTGCATGAAGCATCAGTATCTTAACCTCTTTCAAAATGCTAAAATAATGGTCCTCGGGTCCCCAGAGGCTGAGCCCCAGGGGGGTGGGGTTTATATAGAAATGAAGAACGATTTTAAATGACATCTCCTCCCAAACAACTGGCCCGATTTAAATTAAATTTGGTAGAAATGTTCCTTAGGTGGTCCCCTTCAAAAAAAGCTAAAAGAATTGAAATCCGTTAAAAACTCTGGTTGCCATGGCAACAAAAGTGAAATTTTAGAATAATCTTTAAAAATCTTCACCTCCTGACCCAGAAGGACTAGACCCTTAATACCCTTAATAGCTAAAATGATGATCCTCGGGTCCCCAGGGGCGGAGCCCCAGGGGGGTGGGGTTTATATAGAAATAAGGAACGATTTTTTAAAGGACATCTCCTCCCAAACCACTTGGCCGATTTGAACCAAATTTGGCAGAAATGTTCCTTAGGTGGCCCCCCTTTAAATTAGCTAAAAGAATTGAAATCCGTTAAAAACTCTGGTTGCCATGGCAACAAAAGTGAAATTTCAAAATAATCTATATAAATATTCTCCTCATGACCCTGAAGGCGTAGAGCCTTAATATTTTGCATGAAGCATCAGTATATTAACCTCTTACAAAATAGCTAAAATCATGATCCTCGGGTCTCCAGGGGCGGAGCCAGGGGGGGTATAAGCATTAAGCATCAGTTCACAGACTTCTTTCTTATTTCTGAAATTATAACCCACGGAAAAAGTTTTTTCCTTCTTTCAGCACTATATCCTTGGAATTTGTAATTTAGACTTCTGGATCCCCAGGTTCATAGTTTTTATATGGAATTGTGGCCCACTTGTTTCATAATCCTAACATTAACATGAAATTAGACTGTTGAAAGAAAAAGAGCCTTTATCTCAGGTGAGGGCCCCAGGGCCAACGGCCCTCTTGTTCTTATTTTTCTTTATTATTTATTCAACTCTCCTTTCGAATCGCCCTCCAAATTCATACACATTTAGCGCTACCGAGTATAAAAAAGTTAAGGTTTTGCTACTCGTTGATTTAATTTGAAATATAACCATTCAATAGGGTAGGAAGGTGTTTGAAACAAGCAATTTTTCTACAATGTTTTCTCTCTTATAAATTTCCAAGGTGTCAGCCCATATTGAGAGGGCCAGTTACTTGGTAAATAAAACAGTTTGTCTTTGCAAAGTGTACGGAACCTCCATATTTTTTCTCTTTGTTGCCGGACTCCTAATCAAGGGGTTCCGGATACGATCCCCGGTCACGGCGATAACCTTTTCGACAATTGTCTCGAACTAATGGGCGGATAGTCGTTAACCTAAGTATATGAGCAGCTGGAGGCTCTGAAAGGATGAAGTGGTAGTACTAGTGTTAGAAATACCGGGAATCCTTGGTTAGATGCTCCTGTCGCCACAATTTGATTGAAATATGCTATAAGAAACGTTAAACCCCCATCCAATCAATCAATCCGATCGCCGGCCATTACATAAAAAAACATTTCACAAACACACGGAAAGAGGTTAATTGAGACCCGTCCCTTACAACATCCCCTGACATTATGCGTTAAATGGTAACGGGCTAGAGTTTACGTTATATTTTATCGCATTTCTTCTAAGAAATCCGATCTTTTTAGACGGACTGCCGCTATCAATCAGGAAATCGACTAACCAATCGATCTATTCGTTAGACCGGAGGTGAACTCCATAGTAGTTTCTTTTGTTGGTTTGGCGACCTCAATGTCGTAACTATTCGAAAACTTACGCGGTATAACCCTTTCTTGTACAAACCCAGGGTTTAATGTCGCTGTGATTTTATACTTGAGAAAACATTGTGGAATAAGAAGAAATTGCTTGTAACAAGCAATTTCTTCTTTTCACACAATGTTTTCCTTCCATATAGAAATGGCTTAATTTCTAATTGCATCAATTTTTCATTGTCGTCTGCAACCTTTTTCAATTTGTACCATTCTAAATTTTCAAATACGGGAACAGATTAATACGTTAGTCGCAGTTCCTTGTTGGAAATCAATGGGCGGGCCTATCGTATGGTGTACCGTTTGGTTCAGAAGTCGTCTTAGCACAAGAACGCGTGCAAGCGTAAATAATATTGGTAAATCCGTTTAATTCAAGCGTTCGCGCTTATATTTGAAATGCACGCGTTATTTAACGCGTGCACTTTAAAGATATGAGCATGCATGCGTAAAAAGTAAACATCTTAATATTGTGCGTGAACTGGTAATCTATGCGTACGAGTACATTTTATACCATTGAACGCTCGGTAATTATGCGCGCACGCCTAGATTTTATGAGTTCACCTGCATCATATACGCGTGCATGCGTTTAATTTAGCGTGAACTACTCAAAGTGAACTTTTGACACATTTAGGGCGCGATACTATCGATACGCTTATTATCTATAACAATTTTTACGGATATGTCTATTAACGAGTAAATTCTTTTCTTTTCTTTTTATCTGGATATCGGCTGAATCACTAAAAGAATTGGTTTTTGAATAGATAAAAAGTAGATAAAGAAATGTGGGCTTCCTGAAAATTTTGTTCATGGAAGTGTGAGGAGAAAAATCTGCAAATTAAAATGCTTGAATCTTGATGAACACAACTAGAATTAACTTATTCCACCTTGTTATATAGATCCAGAAAAAGGTAAAACAATGATCTCCCTTTGGTCAATTTGACCTTTTAATTCCTTAACCCATTCCAAAATTTTAGACTGGTCCAAATTGAAAGAAGCTGCAGACAACAATTTGAAGTTGGTGGAATTTTAATTTTTTTCATCTTTTGGGATAAAAAAACATTGTGGATAATGAAGAAATTGCTTGTATCAAGCAATTTCTTCATTTTCCACAATGTTTTCTTAAACTGTTTTATTGAGGGGCGTAAAAAGGAGGGATTGTGTTGGAATGGGTTAAATACCAAGATTTTCTCGAACGGCATAATGGGTAACATCGTCTTTTAGGTCGAAGGGTAAAACTTGGGAAAATATCATATTACCGGAAAGTCAATATAAGTCCAAGGCAACCGGTATCTCAAATTAACCCTTTCCTGTTTTAAAACTTTTTAGGCCTGTCCAAATTTAAAGGTTTTGCAGACGAAAATTTATAGTGGATTTAATTTGAAAAATAACCCTTCAGTAGGGTAGAAAATATTGTGGAAAAAGAAGAAATTGCTTGTTACAAGCAATTTCTTCTTTTCCCACAATGTTTTCTCAAGTATAATATAACAAGGACGTTCAAATCAGTGACTGTACAGGAAAGCGTTAAGGTAGTATTAATACTTAGCGTAACAAAACAACTTTAACCCATTGTCAGGTGATAAAAAATAGACCAGCCCAAATTGAAATAATTTGCAGACGACTATTTCTAGTTGATGATACTTTAAAAATTAATGTCTTTTTCCGACGGTAGAAAACATTATAAATAATGAAGAAATTGCTTGTAACAAGCAATCTATTAATTTTCCACAATTTTTTCAAATTCCTTTTGCTTAGGGGCGTCAAAAAGCGGGATTATGTGGGAATAGATTAAATGTACTTAACACATTTTGGACTCGCCTATTATACGACCAAATTAGACGTGAACTGACAAGAGAACTCTCCTATAATTCTCGAAGCAGATATAAGTAAAACGCACCCCACCTGTTTAAAATATGGCACTACCTATATTTATTCATACAAACAGCTCATTTCACAACTGAAACAATGCCATTCTGTTATCATCATACTGCAAAGTTTTAGAATGGTCCAAATTGAAAGGAGTTGCAGAGAAAAAATCAAAATTTTTGAAATTTAATATTTTCCAACCTTCTAGTCAGAAAACATTGTTTTACCAATTGTTTTTCTTGAGAGGAATTCAAACGCGTTACCGTGTAAAATGGGTTAAACGGGTTTTTCTCATATAACCAGCTTTTACCTCGAACATATCGGTTAACTTTCGTGTAAGAATTAATTTCACTTTTATCATTCAATAATTTAATTTTTAGTTTCCTCTATCAAAAACGAGCGTTCTGATTGGTCGAAAAAATTAATTCATACCTCCATGAACAAAATTTTGAGCACGCAGCGATTGTGTATGCTTCCGCACAAAATAGTCCCATACAAAAAGGTGTCAAAATTTGTAAAAAAATTCGTTTTTTTCACTCAATGCTATTAAATTATAAGAAATGAAGATAATATTTTTTGTTTTCATGGAGGTATGAACCGAAAAACCTAATCACACAATGTATGAATACGCTTCACGTATTCATACAGTGTGATTAGGTTTTTCGGTTCATACATCCATGAAAACAAAAAATATTCTCCTCATCTCTTAAATGCCTTTTTTCATATACCCTCGCTTCGATGGTACGTCTGCGGTTTCTTTCAATATGGACAAGCTGATATTCATGTCGTCTGGTAAAACACTAAAGATTTTCTAGTGGCTCTCTGTGGAGAAGAATCAATAGATTCTCCTTGGCAGGTAAGCAAATAGGTATATCGGATTACTGTATTTGTTTTCCAATTAGGCCTACTTCGTAACGTTTGCTTTCCCTTTCGGGAAATCGAACATTATACATGATTTGACCCATTTCCACACAACGACGACGTTTTAAGACGCCCCAAGAAAAAAGTTTTGGAAAACATTCTGGAAAATGAAGAAATTGCTTGTTACAAGCGATTTCTTCATTGTGAAAGATGCTTTCACCAACAAAGAAAAGAAAGATTTTTAAAATTTCATCGACTAAAAATTATCATCTGCAATCCCTTTCAATATGGAACAGTCTAAAGTTTAGTGAATTGGCCAAAGAATCCTCTGTATTTTAACCCATTCATGGAGAATGCCGAATTTTACGGCAAACAAGAAAGAAGCGCTGGAAATCATTTTGGAAAATGAAGGAATTACTGTCACAAGCAATCTATTCATTATCCACACAGTTTTCTAACCCAATAGAAAAAGAATTTTAGAGTTTCATCAACTAAAAATTAATGTTTGTAATTCATTTGAAAATGGACCAGACTAAAACTTTGCAATCTGGTCACGAATTAAAGAATTCTTTATCTTTTAACCTACTCACACACAATGTCCCTTTCTTACGCCCCACAAGAAGGAAGCATAGGAAAACATTTTTGAAAATGAAGGAATTGCTTGCCACAAGAAATTTCTTCATTAGCAACAATGTTTTCTTTTTACCCCAAAAGATAAAGTATTTCAAAATTTCATCAATTTGGAATGATTGTCTATAATTTCTTTGATTTCGGACAAGTATATAATTTTGTCGAGAGTTGATGGGTTAAGAAGTCGAGACCCCACTAAATTTGTATGAAAATATTTAATTTATTTCATAAACTGGGCTTTTCCAGTGTAACAAATTTTTATCATAGTCTCAAATTATAATATCTGTCTTCACCACGAAAATCAGGACTTCTTTTTTCTTCAAAGCGAGACCAAATACTTCTAACATGACTGGCCGCCGCCATAGCGTAGTTGATAGCGTGTCGGGCTTTCAATCATGAGGTACCACGGCAAACATCCTTTCCGAAATATGTCAACCAATGGGAGAATAATCTTTACCTATTCCCACACAATGACGCTTTTTGACACCCCCAGGAAATAATGCAACAAGCAATTTCTTGATTTTTCACAATGTTTTCTAGCCAGAAAGTTAAAGAAATTCTAAAATTCCACAAACATTAAATTGTCGTCTGCAACTCCTTCAATTTGGACCAGTCTAAAATACTGCCAGCTGGTGATGGGTTAAACCCAAATGGGATGAGCAGCCTGAGGATATGTAAGCATGTAGTGGTAGTACTGGTGGGAGAAATACCTTCCGCCGCGATATCAAAATCGTATAATTATAATTGAAAGCATAAACGCCAAAGCATCATTAGACAGTAATATTATTTGTAATCTCCAAATAATGGTTTATTTGAGGTGTCTTCCCGATTCTCCCACATTTGAAAATCCAATGATACCATTTACCTGGTGGGAAGAAAGGAGTAAGGGAAAATGTGTGAATACAATTAGATTCAAATTGTATTCCACCTGTATTATGTATTAAAGATCGTTTGTTGCAACTAAACTAATGAAAATACTGTTTGAGAGAGAGGTCCAATCAAACCAATAAGAAACCGGCAAAATAAAAGTTCCGTCTTTTAAAGTGTTTAATCTGTCGAAAGAAATATTTTAAAATAATTATGTTTAATTCTGACGGGAAAGCAAAAATGAAACAATCATAAATCGGCCAACATTAGAACAAGACATGGCCAAAGAACAGCTTCATCTTGAACAAACACGATGGAATGAGTCTAGTTCTGGATGGTCACAGATATGTTGTAAGTAAAATCCAACATCTCTACATCTACAATATGATTTGTGCTGTGCGAGAAGTCGAATAGACTATGACGCTGGTCCATTGTGCCGATGCAGCTTCCTATCTATTGCGTTTAAAGAGACAGAGATAATTCCCCCCCCCTTACTAACTTTGTATATACACGGTGTTGGAAAATGTTGATATTAATAAGGTTTCCTTCTAAAACTACTGTGTTTGAACCTAAAAAAATAGCCGATTCATTCTAAGGGTCATCTCGTCTCGTTATCTCGTCCGTCTGTCCGTTCAAAAAGTTGTCAGTCTGTATGTATAAAGACGTCCGCCATGAACAAAGAATTCTTTTTTTGACAAAGTCAGGTAGAACCATCCAGCAAGAACAAGTTTTTCTGCTGTACACATTTTTATATTATCCCGTTTCAACTGTTATCTTTTTCCAAACATATTTTTTTCTAGTTCTGAGTATCTGCATCGATACAAAATATTGTCAGATGACAACAAAAATCTGGTAACTACACTTAGAATAAAGCTGTAGTTAAGAGTTTTTGGTCGCCAATCAACGGTGTCATTGCTGATTGATTCCTGAGAAATAGACAAAGCAGTTGTCTTTAAAGGTAACTATCAGATAGCATATGAAATTCTGTCAGAAAAGGGGAAATTGTTTTTAATAAGTGACTTTAATCAAAATGATTTCACTCCTCCACTTCGATCGAAAAGGGGACCTTATACATGTAACATGGATTCGTGATTCGAAATCCATTATTTCGATTGGAAACGCTCGAGGAATAGGGTTATAGAACCTAACGGTAATTTAGCCCCAGGCAGGGATTATCTCACACCTTACCTGAATCGATTTTTCATCGATATTTTCAAATGTGGGAGAATCGGGAATAAACCTTATTTGAGTCACGTGTCTTTTTCATTTTCACTAATGTATAAAATCCGATTCGTGTATTCATACAGTGTGATTGAGTTTTTAGTTTCATACCTTAAAAAAAAAACAACAACAAAAAACAAAAACAAAACAAAACAAAACAAATTATTCTTTTCATTTCTTAACCCATTCCCGTTTTGCAAAGCTTTAGACCAGTCCAAATTCAAATGTTTTTCAGAAATTCAATGCGGATCCCCCATCCATTTAGAAGGGTAGAAAGTATTGTGGAACAAGAAGAAATTGCTTGTTACAAGAAATTTCTTCTTTTCTACACTGTTTGCTCAATTACAAAATCGTGGGGACGTAAAAACTAGGGATTTAACAGGAAATGGTTAAATGTTTAAATCCAGCAATGCAAGATTAGATTTTTTCAGTTTTCGAAATAGTCCTTTTCCCAAAAGAATCGACCTCGGAGAAAGTGTTATTTCAACCCCAGTCTAGAAGAATTCTTTAATACTCTTTTGAAAGGATGTAAATATACTTCATGCAAATATGAAAGACCTGGCCTTGTACTCTGGGACAACAATACATCTCATTTAAGCCATATATTCCCGCAAACTACACTACAAAATTAATAAGAAAACCATACTCGATGCCCAAAAACATTAATGAATAAACTGATCAAAGTAATTCTACGCAGTAAGCCTGCCTACAAATCATGAACGATGTTTCTTATTTTGATTGTTGACCAACCACAATTTTATGTTTGTTTACATGAAATTATATCGTCAGTGGTGACGTTATAACTTTCGCTTGTCATTTAAACAGCTAACTCGGTCAAAGAGATGAAGGAACTCGTCTGTACAGTTTAGTCTTCAGCATTTGTGCATTTAACAGTCAATGCCAAAAAATGGCGAACAGTTCAGGTTAAGAATCGGGTGCATTCGACTCGATCTCAAAGTGTAAACAAGCACGAGTTGAAATTGATAAAACACAAAAACCTTACTCATACCCTCCTTTTGTATATTGATATTAAGAAAGCTCTTGTTTGCCAATTTAACCGCAGATTTTCCTTCCTTGGAGGGAATATGTCTTTAAGAGTTTCTTAGACCGACCTTTGAGTCCGAGGCTGGATAATTCATGATTATGAAACATCCTAATCATTTGTTTTTGCTAGCAAGTGAAGCATTTCTAACCAAGTAATATGCAAGATTTTAATTACATATTTGGTTGGTTTCATTAATTGCAAACTTCCTCTGGCAGTTTAAAAACTAAATACATCGAAACTTAGTGCTATATTCTGTTTTCATTGTGTTAGGTTTACAATGTCCGATATCCTGTTGCATATATAGTAGATTATCTCCCCTACATCACAAGTTAATATGAAGGTTAATTCTTTTTATCTGTCTGTTTAATTTACAAGAATGATGAGGGCTTTATAGTCTAAGATCTAGGCATTAATGATTTTATCACTTTCATTGAAAAATTTAAACCAAATGAGAATTAGAAAAGATCACTTGAATATTGTCGGTTTCCATTTTGTGAAGAGCCATGCAACGCAGCTCCGCTTTCTTACATACTATAAGCGACAATATCTGTCACCGAAAGACAGCATATTGGCTGGGCAAAACAAACATTTTCGTCAGCGGTTACCATTGCCTATTTTTCATCAAGGAATCTTACTGAACGTCGCAAATCAAAATCCATCGCCAAAAATCATAGTCAAAGTTACAGCTTCAGAGCGTCTCAACATTCTGAAGCCTATAGAGATCGGCTTATAGATTAAAGACCAGCTAAAACCATTTGGAAACCAGCTTTAAACCATTTGGAAACCAGCTTTAAACCATTTGAAACCCAGTTTCAAACCATCTCCATCCCAGACTCACATTGTCGGGGTTTAAAGACCTGCTTCAAATAACACAATTCCAGTGTCATATTACACAGGCCTTGTTCAAACCAACAAGGTATTCACCTTCCTTTTGTCAGCTAAGACACCGTCGCTTCCGAAACAGCCAAAATTTGCAAAACAGTTCCTTAATGTGATGCAAGATGGTCATATGCAGAAACTCAACGTAGTGTTGTTTGGATAACTTTTTAGCTAAGATGTATGCGACCTAATTTGTGTAGTTGTGTACAAAAATGCTGAGTCTGATGCGCTACCAATTGCTCTATGACGGCGGCGGGCGTATATTTAAAATATAAAAATCGTTAACGACTTCGATTTTTTACTGTAATGATCACCGCCAATCCGTCATTCGATCCGTTTGTCGTTTTGCCCCATATTCGCCCCGTAAAGTATCTAAAAAGAATAAAATCTATCAAAATGAAATTTAGTTTATAGTCTTCTTCTAGAAAAGTTCGATGGGGCAGATAAAAAATAAGATCTAAATCTTGGTAAATAATTCAATTAATCCGTCAGTTCGTTTTTCAGACGTGTTTTCTCTAGGATCATCTCTCCAAAAGTATAGTGGCTATCAACTTGATATTTCATGGGAAAAGAAGATATTGTTGAGGGAAATTGCAATATTTGAATATTTAGACACCAGCCCGCTTAAATCTTGAGTTTTTATTCCCAGTAGTATTTCATAATTGTGATACATTTAGTTTTTGTTCGGGGAATATCTGAAAAGGTAAATATAGTTGCCAACTTAACATTCCATTGATTCACACTGCGGTGAAATGCATTCAAACAAGCGGTGAATCTAGATGCTTACAGTTTTTGAAATTCCTTTTTGAGAGTTACATGTTTTTTTTAAAGTTATGATAGAAAGTCCTTTTCCTGAACTATCAATATACGCCATTTGATTATTACAGAAAAATATAATTAATGTATTATATAAAAACAAATCCATTGTTTTAAATCTGTTTATACATGACTTCGTTAAAATCAATCAGATTCCTGAGCTTTGCTACACTTTAACTGATTTTGAGTACATGAATATATATCAATCGTAGAAAGATTCTCTCATAACTAGTTTTAATCGCATAAAACTGTCAAGATTTCAATTATAAACATAACCAATGTTTGCACGCAAACATTCTGGACAATTCTCTTTTCCACAAAACTCATGTATTATAGATATTTCAGATTTAAAATTCTTTAATCTGCTTTAATAAGTCATTTTAATCTAACCGCAACCAGTTAGCATGATAAACTTTTAAGAAATATACCGAGGGAATGTAATAATTGCTAGGCACGCTACTTTCAGTACTTTGATCATGATCGAAATTATGCGTTCACAAATTACAGATTTGCGCCATTACACATTTAGAGACGTATAGTTGATTTTTAAATTTTTGACTCCTGTGATGGTGACCCTTGCTTAACTGTATAGGCATTCAATTTACCAAGTTTTTAGATATTAATTAGATACTGCTACACATGTGCCCGAACTGAATGTGTAAATACTGATTGTTTCGTATGGAATGCCACAGCTGTCTGATGTTATGAGCAATAATGTGGACATTCATAACATTTGTCTAATTATAAGGAAAAGAAATGTTGCCATGCTTAAATGTGTTGCTGACTTATCCATACTGTACATAATCATATCTAAAATAGTGTTGTTCTGCCAAAAGGTGGTGATGTCTTGCCAAAATATGCCTTACCATGTCTAAGTGTAGTGTATAAGTGTCCAAGTGTTGCATTGGCTTGTTTAAATAATGACTTGTTATATCAAAAGGTTGTGTGATTTTGTCGACATGTGGGGTTCAATTAATAAGGCGTTTCTTTGTGACGTCTAAAAGGTATGCTATCTTGTTCAAATGTGGTGATGACTTGTCTTAAATGTGAAATAATTATGTCATCATGTCCAAATACCGTGTTGACTTGTCAAAAGATTATCGTTCCGTTTCAAACAGCAGTTACATTGTGCCTATTTGTACGTTGTTTCACTTAAACACACTCTAATTACGTATAAAAGGAGTGCTGGCATGCTTATATGTAATATTCACTAGTGTAAGCATTGAATCACTATGTCCAAAAATATGCTATCATCTTCAAATATGGTATTAAGGTGTCAAACCTTTGCATAGTTATATCAATGAGTAGTGTGGCTTTGTCCAAATGTCGTATTGACTTGACTAACCCTTGTTTTATCATGTCAGAAGGTAAAGTGCATATGACCAAATGCGGCGCTGACTTGTGTAAACATTGGCCTTATTTGTCGTATGGTAGTTAGGTTTTGTCCACGTTTGATATTGGCCGTATAAAACAGTGACGTATTATGTCAAAGAGTCATATTAGCATGTTCAAGCGCAAAAATGACTTGTCTTTGGATAGAGTTATTATTTGAAATTAGTGATGTTATCATGTCTGAACACGGTGATTGTATTTGTAAAAAAAGCATAGTATTTGTTTGTGAAAAGGCAGTTTCATCATGTTCCCTAGTATGTTAACTTGTTCATATACTAGCACATAATATATCATAACGCTTCCTTTTGGCATGATAAGACAGTGTTTAGACACGTTAACATAACATTTAGACAAAACAACACCACTTTTTGATATTATAAGATAATATGTAGACAAGTAAACATCATATAAAAACATAATATCGGTACTTTGAACATGTTAAGGCAGTGTTTCAGCAAGTCAAGTCGGTATTTGAACATGATAAGATCATCTTCTAATATAATAGGATTAAGGTGAGACATGTTAAGATTACGTTTTGAATTTGTAAAATCTCTTTTTACATAATAAGGTAATGTTTTGGGAATTAAATGCCTCGTTTAAACATGAAAATCCTTCTTTTCGACATATTATGATATTATTTAGACAAATAAACATCGCAATCAGGCTAACAAAATTGTTTCTTGACAAAACAAGTCAGCATGAAATATGAAAACTCTAACAATACTTTTAGACATAATAAGACGTTGTTGGATCAAATCACCACCATGTTTGGACGAAATAACACTTCATTTTGACATAATAGTGCAATCAGTCGACAAGGCAACCTAAAATCTAAACAGGATATTGTTATTTTTGAACATAATAAGACGAACCTGAGACACTTCAAGATTACTTTTCAAATAATAAGAGTCGATATTTAGACATGGTAACTCTACTGTTTGATATAATAACATGATGTAGAGACAAGTAAGCTTCAAATATTTACAAAATAAATCTTATTTTATGCACGAATAGGCAAAATTAGCTTTTTGATATATCAACGTCAAACTCAGAAATATCAATGATTCTTGTTGACATGATAAAACATCGATAAGATAACTCAGCTCCACATTAAGGCATAATATTACTACTTTTTTACTTAATGAGACAACAATGAGACCAGTCAACACCACATTTGAAAATAAAATCGATGCTTTGTGACAAAATAAAATAATTTTTACACAAGTCAACATCCAATTTTAATTCAATAACGCTACTTTTTAACAAAATAACACGATGCTTAGACAAGTCTACACCATAATTGGACATGATGACGCTGTATTTTGACAAGGAAAGGTAGTAGGTGGACATGTCCACATTATTGCTCGTAACATCAGACAGCTGTGGCGTTCCATAGTTTCGGGTAAGAAGATTGTCAAGTTGCCTCGAGTGAGAATTTCCCTGATTTTTTTGCGTGATTGAGAGCTGTTTACTTTCACTTTTACCCATTCCAAACAATCCCGTTTTTTACGCCCCTTAAGAAAAGAACTTTCGGAAAAACAAGGTTGAACATGAAGAAATTGCTTGTAACAAACAATTTCTTCATTTTCAACCTTGAATTCTACCCCCCAAAAAGCGAGTTACTCAAAACTCTCTCAGCTTGAAATCGTCGCCTACCACTTCTTTGAATTTGGGCAGTCTAAAATTTTGCCCCGCGATAATGGGTTATTGTGTCTCGAATGAGGCCAACGGGCATTAGTAACACAAACTTGATTGAGACTTTCGTCCAGTGATGCTATATACCAGATATGAAGCCACATGCCTAATACCTATGTGAAAAGTATTTTCTATGTTCCTCTATTTAGCGCCTTCAAGACCAGTGACTCTGCAAATTTAGAAATTTTAAATATCATTAAATTTATGAATATGAATTTTTGCTGGATCAAATATTCATAGTGGCCAAAAACAATGCCTAGTTTTCTCACAGATGATATTTTTTCTATAACCTCAGTAACATAGTATTCCCAAGTGCTATATTAATGTGTGTCCTCGCTGACATGTAAATCTGTAATACTTTGGAAATGTATTGTATATGATTATTTGCTTGGTTAAACGGGGTTTAATGCTGCTTTTGCAATTTTTCAGTCACATCACGGCGGCTGGAGCACCTAACAAAGGGTTTCGGGAATTTCTCGCACCAATACTACCATTGCATCCTTTCGAAGCCTCCTGCTATCCCACTTAGGTTTACCCATTGGTGAGAGACAAATGTCGAATATGTGCCGCCGCCGGGGATAAAACCCATGGCACCTCATGATTGAAGATCGGGAGTCTGATGCACTACTAAATGCGTTTTGAAGGCGACGTAATATATTTCAAATACGTGAAAACAAAACAAAAACGAAGCAAAACTAACAAGAATACATACATGATAACAACAACAACAACACTAGCAACAACAAAAGAAATAACAACTTTCTTTTAAACACACAAACATATCACCAACAGCTCCCTGAGAATATCCGAGTTGACCAATCGCTGGCCCCGCCCACTGACTCACGCGTATGAGTTATCCTATTTCGTTTTTTTCCAACCTTAAATATACTTTGGTTGAATGGGGGTTAACGCCACTTTTTATAGTATTCCAGGCAAATCGCTGTGGCTGGAGTACCTAACCATGGATTCCTTGTATTCTCACACCAATACTACCACTACCTTCTTTCCTAGCCTTCAGCTGCTCGTCACACTTAGATTTTGGATTATGCACTATTTGCGGGGCTCAAATATCGTTAGGCATATTTCGAGATTTAATTGAGATAGACACTTAGAACAGTATCGCAATTAACCCTCGATTTGCCGAGACCGAGGATCAAACCCTCATGTTGGACTATATGATTGAGGGTTCGACGCGCTAACAGCTGCGCTATGGCTGCGACTCTTACATATACATATATCCAGTAATTCAGCTCGACGAATTCTAAATTTCCAGGCGAAATCAGTCTCTACAAATATAACCTGACTTATCATCCTTTGAACTGCACCAACATGAAGAAAGGTTATGTCTCCCCTGGGACGAGACATGCCTAATCAAAGTAATGAAGACATGCTTTATTGTTTGTTGATTAATCCGCACAAAGAAAGTACGCAGTGAATCTATTCATTAGATTCTTGCGTCACGTGGGGAATTGATTCAAAGAGAAAAATAAATCACAGAAACCGATCCCATTCCTCATTGCTTCACGTGTATACTTTGGAGTATACAATGATCGTGCAGCTTTGAACGGTTGCTATTAAGTACCGAGTGGTCTAAACATTCATTAGTCGCCGGCGAGGGAGTCGCGACATATTTAAGACGGTTTATTTTGGAAGACATCGGAGAGTTAATACATTTTTTTCTTGGTATATTGCATTATGTTCGACAGGTGTTTTTTTAACTAGCAAAGCGTAAGCTTTGATAGCTTAAGTTAACAGACAAAATTTTGAGGTGATCTCAAAGTTCAATGAGTGCAAACTGCCTCTTGAGGCTTAACCACTAATCAGTTGAATACATACACCATAAAAAGTAGTTTTGATGTATCTTAAGAATATTACTAAATCTGTTCATTTTGTAGTGCACTCTTTCAAAAGAATGCTATTTAACCCACTCACACTCAAATCCGCTTTTTAAGCACCTCAAGAAAAATGCTTAGGAAAACATTGTGGACATTGAACAAATTGCTTGTAACAAGCAATTTATTCAATGTACAAAATGTTTTCTTCCAAATTCTACTATCTTAAAATTGTCGTCTACAACTTCTTTCAATTTGAACCATTATAAGATTTTGACATGTTGTAATGGGTTACTTTAACCTAGTTTATTCATCATGATAACCCTTGACAAAGAGGCTTACTTAACAAAAACATGCTTGGCTAGCTTACAGTACTTTCAGTTCTTTGATTTGAAATATGTATATGCTCTCGAAAATGATTTAAGCTAATTTGATTTGAGTATAACGACTCTTTTAACACTTATTCAGTGACATTGCTGATCTTGAGCACCTAACCATGGATTCCTGGCACTTCTCATTCAAGTACTACCACAACATCCTTTACGAATCTCCGGTTGTTCATCCCACTTCGGTTTAAGATTAATATCCATTGGTTGGAGACAAAGGTCGTAACGAATATTTGCCACGACCGGAGATCGGATCCTGGACCTCAAGACTGAGAGTCCGACGCGCTGTGGTATGGCAGCGGCCTACTAATTGATTCACGAATTTGCAACTTTTTCGATCTGTAGACTGCTTTAAAATTATTTTGCTTACACGAATATATATCTGATGATGTCTGTTTTGTAATTTTTAAATTTTCTATTAAAATTTTTTCCTACATCAAATAATTTCTTGACTCTTCCGATTAAGTAAATCGATGAAAATCTAAAGCATAGCGTTTCTTGTCCACGTGACTCAGTGTATTAATCTTTTTGTTTTTATCACTAGACCTTGAAACTTAGTTTGTTGTATTAGAAAGTTGTCCTATACATGTATAATGCTTACTGCATTCAGATGCGCGTGATCTTAGCATGGTAACATACAAATCGCATTTTTCTTAGCAACCATGAATCACAAAAACTTGGTATGGTGTATAAGATAGAGGTCCTGTAGATCCCTTACTGAATTTAAGATCCCTTTATAATTGACCAATCGCTGGCCCCTCCGAGTAAATCCTCTGGCTGTGCCCACTGACTCCGACAGGAAGTCCGGCGTTGATTCGATACGATCTTTTTACAAAATGTATGGCCAGCAGAATGTAAAAAAGTAGAGTGGTTGGTTGGCGACCTAAATCTGAATAAGCTGTAGTTACGACGTTTAAGTTGCCAAACCAACAAAATGTTTCACACAATTGGTGGCCAATGTTGGAGTTCAAATCTTAAATCCAGACTGAATGAATGTTTTGCTTGGTCGACATATTCCTTGATTGACAGCCGCGATTGGTCGATTGCTACCTGATTACCACTTAATTTATTTTCGGTCTGAAAATAGTACAATTTGAATTTTCCGCTGCATTTTTCTCAGCAACTATGAATCGCAGTAACTTTAAACTTCTGATAAGCTACAGCTAAGGGTCTTGTACGCACCTTACTGAATGAAGGTCTGTCTGATATCTTCTTCCTGTTTCACAGCAACTAGTAATCCAGTATGTCATTTGCTGAATTGACCTGTCACTGGCCCCGCCCACTTACTTCGTTTGCCACGCCCACCGACCCCATTAAGAAGTCCAACTTCGACTTTTAACGGCGTTATTTTAAAACAATTTATGGCCAGTAGCATGTAAAAAAAGTAGAGTAGTTGGATGTCGACCTTAACATCATAACTACAGATTGAATAAGCTGTAGTTACGACGTTTAAGTAACCTAACCAACAATAAAGGTTAAAAAATGGCGGCCAATGTTGGAGTTTAAAGCTCAGGTCCGGGCTGAATGAACAATTTGATTGGTCGGTTGATTCCTTGATTGGTCAATTAAAATCTACTAGACATCTATCTGTTATCCAACTTCGCTTATTATCTTACATAACATGGTACAGTAAGTCTGAATTCGCATCTAGGCTATCAGCATATTTCCAGTTTGCTCATATTTGATATAAAATCAGGGGTAGATTTGTTTCGAAAAGCGAAGGTATACTCACGCAGATTGCTTGTTTGAAACTGTAACTTAATAGCAACAAACATGAGCTGGAGACTTAGATAAGAAAATGATATGTGAAGGCTGACCGTTGTCAATACAATCTGCAAAAATCGGGAGTATAAAGTTTCAAAAAAAAAAAAAATATATATATATATGTACTAAATCTCTTTGAAATTAATCACTCTTTATTAAATCAACTTTGCCCATTATTTAACATGATGCTGAAACAAACACCACCCGACTAATCCGTTTCAGGCATCAGACATATATCCATCTATCCAATAAAAATTGTGTATTCTTTTGAATATATCGGGGTCATCTTGTCATTAGATCTATCAGCTATTCATCTAGCTTTTTCTTTTCTCTCAATTTCTATTAGGGTCCATTTATATTACACTAGGGTATTGCCATTTCGTGAAAAATGTCATTTCCTCATTTCCTCTGAAACAACTATATTCACTTCATTTAAAATACACAGATAGACCCAGTATTAAGCAGAAATTTTAGTATACGCTGATCTGCATATTCATTCATGAAATGCCGCGGCCAAGGCGAAGTTTGAAACGTCTTGTACTCTCAAGAAGTCTAGGGTTAGATCCACGGTCGCGGCAAAAGCATTTGTCTCAAATCAATGGATAATAATTAACTTAAGTGTGATGAGCAGATGGATGCTGGGGAAGGATGTAGTGGTAGTACTGATGTGAGAAATACCAGGAATCCATGGTAAGGTACCCTAGCCGCGGAGATGTGACTGAGGAAAGTTAAAAGTGGCGTTAAATCCCATTTTAAAAAGAGAAATAAATCATAAATAAAGAAAACTTATTCATTTCCTGCGACCTCGACAACCCCACGTCTTATTTTCTCTTGTTTTCAACGAAACCTAGTAAACCCCTGCGTGAAGTTCTAACTTCAGACCGATTCCAGTTACAGACGCTCGTTTATTGTATTTCATTGATGTACCGAATACAATTAATATTCAGATAATTTTGTTCATATTTTGCGAGCAGATACAAGAAAAATCGATTGCCTATAGGAATACCGTCAAACATTCTCAAGGCTGTGTACTAGGTGACACATTTGATAAAGTATGCCTTTTTGTCTTTAACATGTATAACATGTTTGTGGTTAAATATGATATCATTTATCAATACGTTACTAATTGAGAAATTTTGTCATTTAACTTCTTTGATTTCGAATCACATGCATTTCCCTAGCCTATAGCGTCAATAAATAATTGTGAAAAAAGGGTCCATCATTCACTTCCGAACGATTGCCACAACAGTACAATGATTCAGTAGGTAACCCCAATGCTAACATAATAACCCAGGATATGATCACATCCTTACATGTAGATGTGACCCATATCGCGGCAGGAGGCCCAAGGGTGCGTACATCGCTCAATTGGCTCTTGCGGTCGAACAAAGAACAATATTGAAATATATTGAGGTAGGACAGCGTTTCTATAAACTATTCTCCTATGTTCCTATTTTGTATATGGTTCTGCGCAATGAACATAAAGGTAGAAGACTTTGACAATATTTGGTGATAAGACCCAACCATAAAACCTATCTTTCTTAAATTGTCAATTTTTTGAAAGAATCTGGGGAAAAAAACATCGCCAAGGAATATTCTTGTGAAAAATCTTTAATTTCAATCGATGTATCGCTTGCCCCGCCTACTGCCCCAAAATTAAGTTGACTTCGACCGAAACAACAATAAAACAAAAAAACAAAACAAAACAAAACAAAAAAAAAAAAAACAGCTGAAAATCGGTTGGTTGGCAAACTAAACGTAGTAACTACAGCTTGAATAAGCAGTTAGAAGGTTAAAACAGTCAAAAATGCTTGACATAAATTTCGAGCAATGTCCGGGTTTGATCTATTTGATTGGTCCATACAAAAACATGGCCTTTGTGTGCAGAAAACATTTGTATGAGCAGTAAATTCAGGCCTGTCGAGCGATATAGGCCCTTATAGAAATCTGGTAGAAACCGATTTCTTAGACGAATAATTGTGTTACTGTAACAAGCTTACGCTCTATCAACGCATGTCAAGCTATCCCCACGAGCAAGCATCATCAACGCTGGTATGCACTGATTTTCACCTAACCTAGGTATATTTAAGAAATTAAAGGCAAATGTGATTTTTCGTTATGCGAGGCAAACAAGATTTTTTCCAATAGATTTGGCCAATGCTTTAATTCAGGAATGGAATAACATTCCAGCTGCAATGATATAGCGTTATGTGAGGTCCATGCGACGTCGCATACTCGCCCGCATCGGCCGCAGAGGTGGCCATACAAGATAGTAAATTAACAACTTCAATAACCCAAGTTAAACAAAATTTTAATATGACCTAAGTTTGTGTGTACCTTTGCTACTTTGATTTTCATACCATCTCCACTTAGATTTAGAAAAACAACAACAACAACAACATAAACTCTCTTTTTGTCAAAATCTGATAAGCCAGATGTTTTCTTTAAACTTTACACTACAATTTGATACCAAACATTATCATTTTCAGTGAAATATGAAAAGAGAAACAAAACAAAATTAAGTGCACACTTAGTTTTTGAACAGAGTATATATTCCGAGTTTCATGTGAATGTGTTCAGTTATACCAGAGCTATTACAAAATTTCAACGTTTTCGGACGACGACGACGACGCAGATTCAGACGACGACCTAGCCATAGGCGTGAAAAAAGGACAATCTTGATAAAGGGTCGTCAGTCGGCCCGACCATGTTCACTTTTTCAGTTGGAATGCGGAGCAATTTAAATTTAGATTTAATAAAACCGCAAAATGAACACGAAGCAATTTCATTTCGCGTTTTTTTATAACACATATCACGTGATCTCTTAGATATGAATACACCTCGGGTTACTTCTCATCTCAACTTGCCATGGACAATCAGTTAGTTGTAGCCGCAGACAATAATATGGCACATGTAAAGGATGATATAAAAATCGTTTAGAGACTTCTAATCATGCTTTAGTTTGCTTTAAATCATTGAAAAATAAGGTAATAATCAGCGCTGTAATTTGTTTTTTTTATTCGCCGTCCCGTGTTTGGTAATCACGTGATCTCAAGTGACATGTGGTAGTCATGTGACTATAGATAGGCAATGTTTACAAATATGGCTCAGGTCGCAAATGCATTTTTACAATTATCACGCCGCCTAGTGCTTTGAAAAATTCTAGAGCGATTAAGGGGGTTGGGTCGTAGGTATCAAGCAAATGCGATTACTGTGGGATTTGCATTTTTTACTCAATAAAAACCAAATAGATGCAAAACGAAAGTAGAAGATTTTGAGAATTAGAATTTTAACATATCAACTTCCGGTTTCTACTTATTTACTAAATAACCACGCTTTATCATGTAGTTACTTACAAGTTTAAATCAATAATAACACATCAAACCTTTAACAAGTGTCATCTAGCTTTCAGTTTGGTCCTTTTTACTTAAGACTTTTTACGGTTCTAAAGCCGAATAACGAATAAGGAAATCGCGCGACTACAGGGCGCCGAAGATTCTATCTTCATCATATTATAGGAATTCTTAGGAAAAGGGCAAATCTACTATGTGCAAACAATAACGTAACAATACCGTTAACGTCTTTTTTTCTTTTGAATTTTACTCACAACGCTTTTCTATTTTCCTAAGTTTAAACCGGGTTTTTCAAATCGATCACCCTGAAACAAGTTTCCGCTCATTTCCGCAAATTTACACGTATACTCATAAACTTGAAGTGAAAATCTACGTGAGTTTAGTATGATCGTTACAGAATTGGCCGAGTTGAGGGTCAAATAACCATTGAGGTCATTGATTTCTTACTGTAGAAGCTGTTATTCTCTGTTTTCAAGATTCTAAAAGGAGTTCACGTATTACAGTTGATCAAAAGGAGAATGTTATGCTTGAAAATTCTAATTTTGCTGTGCATGACACGAGCTAATAACCCATTCAATTACTATAAAATTTTAGACCAGTCCAAATTCAAAGAAGTAGCAGACGACAATTTGATGAAATCTTTAAAATCCTGGTCTTTTTGGACAGAAAACGTTCTAGATAATGAAGAAATTACTTGTAACAAGCAATTTCTTCATTTTCCACAATGTTTTCCAAAGCTTTCATAATGAGGTTCATTTAAAAGCGTCACTGTCTGGGAATTGGTTAAAACAATGCTAGTTTTTGATTTCTGTATGTGGATTTATGTTTTTGTGCGTTATTCACGCACATATGTACACGAATGGGAATGCTGGTTTAAGTTTAAAACAGGGAGGCTTACTCGGAAAGTAATAAATGAATTTCAACCGAATTCGACAGTTATGACCCTTTCAGCGCATTCCAACTTCTCAGTACTTTCAGTCCTTTGATTTATAACAGGACGGGTCACGTGCAAAATGAGACTTTCCTGCGATGTCCGAAATTTATCGACCTTAACAGATTGTTTCGACTGAGACTTTTTTTCTGAATGTAGAATGATCTTTCTTTCTTATCATTATTTATTTCAAGAATAGTATATATATTTGACATCTACTGAATCATAACCCAGTTTAAAATGTTTAATTTAATGGAATCTCTTGGAAATATAACCTTTTCGTTCAACCTTTTACCAGACAGTAAAATTTGGACTGATCCAAATTCAAAAGAGTTGCATACGACAATTTAAAAATCATGAATATGGATAGAAAACATTATGTGAAATGAAGACATTGCTTGTTAAAAGCAATTCCTTCATTTTACACATATATACAAACTGTGGCTGTAAATCAAGGAATCAATCGACCAATCAAATGATTCATTCAATCTGGAATTGATTTTTTAACCCCAGCATCGACCACCATTTTCGTGAAACATTTTTGTTGGTTTGGCGACTTAAACGTGATACCCACAGCTTAATCAAGCTGAAGTTACGACGTTTGTGTCGCCAACCAACCATTCTATTGTTTTACATGCTACTGGCCATAAATTTTGCAAAATAACGTCGTTAGAATTTGAAGAGGAAACTTCCTGTCTGAGTTAATGGACAGGGCCTAGAGATTCAGTGGGCGGGGTCAGCGATTGGTCAATTGTTTTTCTTTAGGGGGTTCAAAAGTTTCACTGTGTGGGAATGGGCAAAATTTTAGACTGGTCCAAATTGAAAGGAGTTGCAGACGACAATTTAAAATTTATAAAATGATAGATTTTTTTCAACTTTCTGGGTAGAAAACATTGTGTAAAATGAAGAAATTGCTTGTTACAAGCAATTTCTTCATTTTACACAGTGTTTTCCCAATTGCTTTTCTTGAGGGGCGTCAAAAGATGTCATTGTGTGGGAATGGGTTAAATGTCGCATAAATAAAGATCCGACTGGATTATAACCTTGCAACATCTTGATTTGTTTATCATAAATATGCAGTTTTACCACTGAATATCGATAGCGTGCCCCCCTTCTTCTCAGTCATGATCGTATAGAAACGGATAGCTCGAGCCGCACAATTATTCCTCTGATCACGCTCACTGACTCTGCTGGCCTACCGTAGACTGATTTCTAACAAAAATTCCAACTTCGATATCAAACGAAGTTATTTTGCAAAGTTTATGGCCAACAACATGTCAAAAACGGGGAAAGGGGTTCTCGACTTAAAGTCGTAATTACAGCTTTTTTAAGCTGTAATTACGATGTTAAAGTCCTTAAAAATGCTTCATATCGTGCTTCACATCGGCAAATGTCGGAGTTAAAAGTTCAATTTCGATTTAAACAAAAATGATCGGTCTATTGATGCTTTAATTGATTCTCGCGATCTGTCAATATATTCAATGACTCAATTTATTTTATCCTTAATCATAGAACAAGAAACAAGACAAAACGGAACAACATCGCTGACTGCGTTTAAAAGTTCTATAAATGGCACTTATATTTCAAACTGCAACGGACGATAATTTCAAGTTGATTGAATTCTAATCTATTTCGTCTTTTTTGGATAGAAAACATTGTGGATAATGAAGAAATTGCTTAATACACAATAATTTCTTCTTTTTTTAACAATGTTTTCTAAAGCTTATTTTCTTGAGGGGCGTTAAAAGGAGGGATTGTGTGGTAATGGGTAAAACGGTTTCAAGAAAGAAAATCTATCCCAGATCTGTCGTATAATTCAGGGAATGGAGTCAAAGGATCAATTCTTGCCAATTATATACCTTTTGAAATCACCAATCATTATCTGACTACAGCTTAGTGGGCATTGTCTATCAGAAGCACATTCTAATCACCCCTCATTATGGTAAAAAAGAAAAAAAAAAAAAAAAGAACTATTCTATTGGACTTGGTATTATCCCATTTATTATTCATTCATTCATTCTTTATTGCATAAACACAAATGGTTACAGCAACAAACAAATTACAAAATAACACAGGATCATAACAAAGAAAATATTTATCTGAAGAGCACATGATGTTGGTGTGCGTAGATTATTATTTTGTTATTATCATTTTATTGTGACGATTGGTTTATTTTATTGATTGATTTATTGTAACTATTGTAATATTTCTATTTATTATTATTATTATGTACTAAAAGTGTATTTTCAAACATGCAATTTGGATTTATGTGAAAGAAATTTGCCCTAGAGGAAATCAGATATTTACTTTTGTATTTCATAGGCCGGACTATAAGGCTTTATCATGAAGTATACAACGCTCATCAAAACGAAATACAGAGCGTTGTATGTTCATTGATAACCTGATTCTTTAGAATATCAATTTCATTGAATTGAGTATATATGTATATGTTTAGGTCAATGATTAAGCGCATTGTAAAACTTGTTCGAGTTTTTATCAGTATAAACAACAATAAAGAAAAACATAAACAATATTAATTAGTGAATTAATTCCTGGTAATGTTAGCATTAATCATGCTGAGCCCAGAATAGTCCTGCTTTGACAGGAGATATAACCAAAGTTCAGACTGCACACGTGGTCAGTCTGATCTTAGTATAAACTACCCGCTTGTCCCTTTTAAGCCAGAAATGTTAATAAGATAAATTTTCAAACGAATTAACCTAAAATTGGTGCTTCCATTGATTTCAGCGATTTGATTTTAATTAGTCAGGTAAGGCAACAGGCAGTTCTTTAGGTGGTCGCTTAACAAGATGTAACGGTGTTCTATAAAGTCGTGATTCGATTTAACTTAATGAGAGGCTAAATCATTCCTCTTGAATTTCAGCCGTCAAGAATTTCGGTGAAACCAAATCAAATGATCGAGTTAAGAGTGATAAAACCTTACAAGCTTTCCCCCTTTTTTATTTTAGAATGATAATGTTTACGGAAAGTCGTTTCTTTTAAAGATTACAGCACTGTAACTTTGATACAGAACAACATGACACGCGAGAAACTAATCGTACCTCGCATAACTGTAGAGAACATGTAGAAGAAAGTAAGTGAGTACCTATTTTACAAGCTAAAAACTGTTTCATCTTTAACCGTAATATTTTTGTTCTGACAGGAGGGATAGACAAAGATCAGCCTGCACATACGTGCATTCTTATCTTAATCTAAACCATTTGATTCTACATTCATGCCAAAGTAGCTTTAGAATTTCCTTTTAAAAGAAATATTAAGCCCCGGTCAATGAATCCAGTTTCTCCCAGCCCTTTGATTTTAACCCTTTCCTGTTTTATGAAATTCTAGACTGGTCCAATTTGAAAGAGGTTGCAGACGACAATGAAAATGCATGCAATTTGAAATCTGACCATCCTATGTGGTAGAAAATATTGTGGGAAAAGGAGAAATTGCTTGTTACAAGCAATTTCTCCTTTTCCCACAAAATGTTTTCCCAAGTATAAAATCACAGTGACGTAAAATCTCGGGTTTGTCCAGGAAAGGGTTAAAGTAATCTTAGGCTAAGTCTATCCAAGCTAACAAGGGTTAATTAGGTCAGTTTGGACCACCAAACACTCTATGGCATACCTAACTGAATATTACACGTGTCTATTAACCGCATCATCAAATGACCAATCAAGGTTGTCAATCAAATAATCAGTCGACCAATAAAATCATTCATAAACACTTGAAGTAAACTTTGAACTCCAAAATTGGCTGACATTTATGTGAAGTATTTCTGTTGGTTTGGCGACTTAAACGTCGTAACTACAGCTTATTCAAGCTGTAGTTACGACGTTTAAGTCGCAAACCAACCATTCTTCTTTTATTATTACATGATAATGGTCACGAATTATGCAATAACGTCGTTTAATATTGAACTGTAACTTCCTGTCAGAGTCATTGGGTGGGGCCAACGGAGCAAGTGGATGGGGCAAGCAAATGGTCATTTTGTCATCATTTTATATACATCACTAGGACGACGTATTAATTTTAATTAAATTAGATAATTGTATATAAATTTACTTGCAAGTCATTAGTAAATTACAATTACTAGCATTACTATAGATAACTGGTCGCAGTTGTATTTAAAAGATAGATTGACCCATTAGTTACAACAAAGTGCTATGTTATACTCCGCAATTCACCTCATTTTTTTGTTTGTGGACGACTTAACCCATTCCAACACAAGGCCTCCTTTTTACGCCCCTCAACGAAAAAGCTTTGGAAAACATTGTGGAAAATGAAGAAATTGCTTGGATCAAGCAATTTCTTCATTATCCACAATGTTTTCTATCCAAAAAGACGGAAAAAAATTTAAAAATCCATCAACTTGAAATTGTCGTCTGCAGCTCCTTTCAATTTGGACCGGTCTAAAATTCCACTGTGTTGGAATGGGTTAAGCTTCTTATCTACAGTTTATTCAATCTGTAAGTACGACGTTTGGATCGCCTGAAAACAATTTGCTTTCTGCTTTATGTTTCTGGCCATGATTATAATTTGCTTTCTAAGCTTTGTCAAATAGAATTGTCGCAGGTCTTTGGGCGTATTCAGCGATCATTCTATTATGTGCCTAATTAGATTATTTAGTTTTCTTTTGTAAATGGCCAAAGGCAAAATTTATTGCCTATAGCTATTAAATGAATATATTTTGTTTTAAAATACTTACGCGTATTTAGGTTAAAACGTAAAACCATTTTTAACCCGTTACCAAATGGCTGGTTCAATTTCAAAGAAGTTGAAGAAAACTATCTCTAGATGATAGAATTTAAGTTATTTGTATTTTAGGGTAGAAACATTGAGAGCAATGAAGAAATTGCTTGTAACAAGGAAAATTCTTCGTTGTCCACAATGTTTTTTAAAGTTCTTTCTTGAGAGGCTTAAAAATCGGGACACTGGAAACTGGTTAAAGGAATACGTTAGTTTCATATAATGGAAACTACATAATGTTCGACACCGATTTGTCCTTTTTACAGTGAGAGTTTTGAACAAGAGAAGAATTCTATACTGGTAAGTTATCTTTCCTGACATTTTTGCAAAATGAATTAAGTTTCGATATGTAGGCGGGTGATCAGAACCTTATAATTACAGCTTTTAGAGGCTGCAGAGTTAGTCCATCGCTGGCAATATTAGTTTTTTCTCTCAGACATTCACCCTGAAAGATAACAAAAAGGGAGAGCAATTACCGGACCGTTGGTCCTTTCCACTTACCTCCGACAGGAAGTTCCAATTCGAAATTGACCCTTGTCATGTTGAACCTTGAATATTCCTGTTTTCGCAGAAGGTATAGTCAAAGATCAGCCTGCACATATGTGCAGCCTGAACTTTGTCTACACGCCCTGCTTGTCGCTCCAAAGTGATGGCGTTTATACGTATTAATTTTAAAAAAAAAATACTGATTCACAATGATTGCATCAAGCACCGTAAATCCTTTATCTTAACCCTTTCCCGCTTTTTGAAATTTTAGACTGGTCCTAATTGAAAGAAGTTGCAGATGACAATAAGAATTGGATACAATTTGAAATTGCATCATCCTATGTGGTAGAAAACATTGTGGGAAAAGGAGACATTGCTTGTCACAAGCAATTTCTCCTTTTTCCACAATGTTTTCTCAACTATAAAATCACTGTAACGTAGAATTCCGGGTTTGAACAGGAAAGGGTTAATGCAGTTCTGCAGAGGATTTCATTTATGACGTCAAGGGTTAAACGGCGTTAATTTGCGAAGTTCATGATGAGTAAACTGCAACAAAAACTGAAAATACTTGGTTGGCGGCCTAAACGTCATTACTATAGCTTGTTCATGTTAAACCCTTTCCTGTTTTTAGAAATTTTAGACTTGTCCAAATTGAAAGAGTTTGCAGACAACAATGAAAACTGGATGAAATTTGATATGAAACCATCCTATGTGGTAGAAAATAGTGTGGAAAAAGGAGAAATTGCTTGTTACAAGCAATTTCTTTTTTTTCCACAATGTTTTCTCGAGTATAAAATCACAGGAACGTAAAATCCCGTATTTGAACGGGAAAGTGTTAAGTCGCCAAACCAACGAAATGAATCGAAATGTCGGCCTTTGTCGAGTTAAAAAATCACTTCCGGTATAAATGAACGATTTGATTCGTTGAATAGTTTTTTGATTGACTGCTGCGATCTTCCAATAAGGCATCAAGTTTAAGGATAATAAAAGGATTGTGTTTACGTAATTGAATTAGGTTTGGCTTAAACTTATTGAAAACTTATTAGATTTCCGAAATAAGACACAACTTTAATGTATGTATAATGATCATGCACATTATTCTTTTACTACATTTCAATGTAGATAGAAAACGTATGAGCATATCAGCGATGAGCTTCTAGAACATTCTTAAAGCAGCTTAATCGACTTAAAGTTTGTTTGTATGGGATTTAACGCCGCTTTCAACCATTTTTCAGTCATATCGTGGCGGCTGGAGCACCTAACAATGGATTGCTAGTATATCTCGCACCAATACCACCAGTGCACTCTTTTCTGGCCTCCAGCTGCTATCCCACTTTGGATTACGATTATCCACGCATTGGCGAGAGACAAATGTCGGAAAGGATAAGCGCCGCCGCCGGAGATCGAACCTATGACACCCCATGATTGAAGACTGGGAGCCTGATGCTACCAACTGTGCCATGACGGTGGCTCAACTTAACTTAAAGGCGTTTTATGTATGAATTCATCCAAAGCTTTGTTTTCTTCTCAGTTTTAGCATTTCTTTACACATCTGTGCGATAACTCTGACATGGTCTACATTTCGTCATCTCCAATCTAGAACAAATAACACCAACGCAGATAATGAAACTGAGGATCAAGGATATAACACTGATTCCACATTATTACGTACCAAGGCGCCTGTTTGTCACATTGGATTCCTAAAAGTCCGTAAAGCTGGTTCCACAACGATGCAAAATCTTTTATTTTGATTCGCAATCAGACATAACTTGACTGTTTTACTTCCAAGAAAGCATTCTCATCTTCTAAGAAAACAACAAGCTGTAACTTTACAGACGAACAACCATTATGACATTTTCGCCTGTCACTCTTTTGGAAATATGGAGATATTTAAGTTATTACCGGAAGACGCTGTAAAAATAGCAATAATCCGCGACCCACTCGAGCGTGTTATCAGTGCGGCCTATTATAGACGTGATATTTGGCACGACGGATACCTAACACGTATACCACGAGATCAGTTTATAGAGAATCTACTCATGTTCCCAGAAAAATACGATAATGAAACTTTTAGTGAAACAAGAAATACAATGGGTGAAGATTTTGGCTTTAAAAACATCCTGAAAAATAGTACGGACAAAAAAGTGATTGAGTCTGTCGTGAATAGTTTGAAGCGAGAATATATTTCTGTGCTAGTTTTGGACCGATTCTACGAATCCCTCGTCTTATTAAAACGCAAATTCAACTGGAGTTTACAGGATATTTTGTTCTTTGAAACTAATACCAACAAACATGAGTTAGTTGAATTGACTGAAGCCTTGAAATCAAATTTCAGGGAAACGTCTTTTTTAGATTATGCAATTTATGAGACCTTTTACAAAATACTTGAAGATGAAATTAAAGTGCAAGAACCAGATTTCCAGGAGGAAGTAACTCATTTTATTGACATCAATTCAAACATGAAAGAATTTTGTTTGAAAGCAGGTGACAAAAGCAACACTCTCGAGGTCCCCGATTCAAAATGGAACCAAAGATTCAATATAGAGAGAGAAGAATGTAATTTCATGAAAATGAACGAGTCGACTTTCATAGATTATTTACGGGACAGACATTCGAGGATGCACTTTTAGTAGTGGTGAATTGAGTGTGTGTGTGTATTTCCGTTTATTTAACGTCGCTACCGTAGCACATGTCCATATGAGCGACGCCCCCAGAAGACGGTTAGTTGTCACGGGGGATAGTGCAAGGATACAGGACGAAACTGCTGAGAGCTTCGCCTGGTTCTTTAACGTGCTCGATGGATAGCATCGTCACACGGGGCCTCGGTTTAACGTCTCATCCGAAAGACAATTAGTTTGTTAGTTGATATGGTCAGCCCAGGGCTCGAACCCGTGATGGTGAATTGACAAATCGCGGCTGTTTATAAATAATCTGTCGACCAATGAGATCATTTGTTTAGACTAGAAGTGAGATTAAGACTCCGATATTGGCCGCCATTTTTTAAAGCTCTTGTCGGTTTTTCGACTTAAACGACGTAACTACAGCTATATCTTATTCAAGCTGTAGTTAAGACGTTTAGGTCGCAAACATTCTAGAGCGATTAAGGGGGGGGGGGTCGTAGGCATCAAGCAAATGCGATTACTGTGGGATTTGCATCTTTTACTCAATAAAAATCAAATAGATGCAAAACGAAAGTAGAAGATTTTGAGAATTTCAGTTTGGTACTTTTTACTTAAGACTTTTTACGGTTCTAAAGCCGAATAACGAATAAGGAAATCGCGCGACTACAGGGCGCCGAAGATTCTATCTTCATCATATAGGAATTTTTAGGAAAAGGGCAAATCTACTATGTGCAAACAATAACGTAACAATACCGTTAACGTCTTTTTTTCTTTTGAATTTTACTCACAACGCTTTTCTATTTTCCTAAGTCTAAACCGGTATTTCAAATCGATCACCCTGAAACAAGTTTCCGCTCATTTCCGCAAATTTCCACGTATAATCATAAACTTGAAGTGAAAATCTACGTGAGTTTAGTATGATCGTTACAGAATTGGCCGAGTTGAGGGTCAAATAATCATCGAGGTCATTGATTTCTTACTGTAGAAGCTGTTATTCTCTGTTTTCAAGATTCTAAAAGGAGTTTAAGTGTTACAGTTGATCAAAAGGAGAATGTTATGCTTGAAAATTCTAATTTTGCTGCGCATGAAACGAGCTTATAACCCATTCGAACACGATAAAATTTTAGACCAGTCCAAATTCAAAGAAGTAGCAGACGACAATTTGATGAAATCTTCAAAATCCTGGTCTTTTTGTAACAAGCAATTTCTTCATTTTCCGCAATGTTTTCCAAAGCTTTCATAATGAGGGTCATTTAAAAGCGTCACTGTCTGGGAATGGTTTAAGACAATGCTAGTTTTTTTATTTCTGTATGTGGATTTATGTTTTTGTGCGTTATTCTCGCACTTATGTACACGAATGGGAATGCTGGTTTAAGTTATAAGGAGGGAGGCTTACTCGGAAAGTAATAAATGAATTTCAACCGAATTCCACAGTTATGACCCTTTCAGCGCATTCCAACTTCTCAGTACTTTCAGTCCTTTGATTTTTCCCAGGACGGGTCACGTGCAAAATGAGACCTTCCTGCGATGTGCGAAATTTATCGACCTTAACAGATCGTTTCGACTGAGACTTTTTTTCTGAATGTAAAATTTAGAATGATCTTTCTTCTTTATCATTATTTATTTCAAGAATAGTATATATATTTGACAGCTACTGAATCCTGTCCCAGTTTGAAATGTTTAATTTAATGGAATCTCTTTGAAATATAACCTTTTCGTTCAACCTTTTACCAGACAGTAAAATTTGGACTGATCCAAATTCAAAAGAGTTGCATACGACAATTCAAAAATCATGAATATGGATAGAAAACATTATGTGAAATGAAGACATTGCTTGTTAAAAGCAATTCCTTCATTTTACACAACTATACCAACTGTGGTTGTAAATCAAGGAATCAATCAATCAATCAAATGTTTCATTCAATCTGGAATTGATTTTTTAACCCCAGCCTCGACCACCATTTTCGTGAAACATTTTTGTTGGTTTGGCGACTTAAACGTGATACCTACAGCTTAATCAAGCTGAAGTTACGACGTTTATGTCGCCAACCAACCATTCTACTGTTTTACATGCTACTGGCCATAAATTTGGCAAAATAACGTCGTTAGAATTCGAAGAGGAAACTTCCTGTCGGAGTTAATGGACAGGGCCTAGAGATTCAGTGGGCGGGGTCAGCGATTGGTCAATTGTTTTTCTTTAGGGGGTTCAAATGTTTCACTGTGTGGGAATGGGTTAACATATCACATAAATACAGATCCAACTGAGGTTATTACAATGTAACATCTTGATTTGTTTATCATAAATATACAGTTTTACCACAGGATATCGATAGCGTGCCCCTGTCATCTCGGTCATGATTGGATAGAAACGGATAGCTGGAGCCGCCCAATGATTCCTCTGACCACGCCCACTGACTCTGCTGGCCTACTGTAGACTGAGTTCTAACAAAACTTCCAACTTCGATATCAAACGAAGTTATTTTGCAAAGTTTATGGCCAGCAACAAAAACAACAACAACAACAACAACAACAACACAAAAAAAAGGGGGGAGCGATGGTTCGCGATCTAAACGTCATAACTACAACTTTATTAAGATGTGCTTACGATGTTATAGTCGTCAAACAAAAACGCTTCATATCGTGCTTAATATCGGCAAATGTCGGAGTTAAAAGGTTATTTTCGATCTAAATAAAACATTGATTGGTTTATTGATTCTTTAATTGATAGTCAAATGACTCAATATATTTTATCCTTAATCATAGAACAAGAAACAAGACGAAATAGAACAACATCGCTGACTGCGTTTAACCCATTACCAGACGGCAAACTTTAGACTGGTCCAAATTTAAAGGAGTTGCAGACGACAATTTAAAGTTTATGAAATTTTAGATTTTTTCAACTTTCTGGGTAGAAAACATTGTGTAAATGAAGAAATTGCTTGTGACAAGCAATTTCTTCATTTTACACATTGTTTTCCAAAGCTCTTTTTGTTGGGGGCGTCTAAAAGTGTCACTGAGTGGGAATGGGTTAAAAGTTCTATGAATGGCACTTATATTTCAAACTGTAGGGTACCGATTGCATTTACTTCACCCATTCCAACACAACAAAACTTCAGACTGGTCCAAATTGAGAGAAGGCGCAGAGGATAATTTCAAGTAGATTTAATTTTAATCTTTTTCGTCTTTTTTGGATAGAAAATATTGTGGGCAATGAAGAAATTGCTCAATTTTCCTTTATCACAATGTTCCTAAAGCTTATTTTCTTGAGGAGCGTAAAAAGGAGGGATTGTGTGGTAATAGGAAAAATGATTTCCAAAAAAGAAATCTATCCCAGATCTGTCGTATAATTCAAAGAATGGAGTAAAAGGATCAGTTCTTCCCAATTCCCGTTTTATTCCTACGTCTTTTGAATTCACCAATCATTTTCTGACTTCAGCTTAGTGGACATTGTCTATCAGAAGCAAATTCTAATCACCCCTCATTATGGTAAAAAAGCAAATACAAAAAAGAATTATTGGTATTATCCTATTTATTAATTTTGCTGAGGCCAGAATAGTCCTGCTTTGGCAGGAGATATAACCAAAGATCAGACTGCACACGTGTTCAGTCTTATCTTAGTATAAACTACTCGCTTGTCCCTTTTAAGCCAGAAATGTTAATAAGATAAATATTCAAAAGAATATTAACCTTAAATTGGTGCTTCCATTTATTTCAGCGCTTTGATTTTAATTAAACTTTGTAGATGATTTATAATTCAGCGTGACAAGGATTTAGAATGTAAAATATTAAGTTAGGTTTTCTGTCACGACATTATTGTTATTCCCTTCCTATCCTCTTGCGACTCTGTTAAAATTTATATTAACTCCTTGCTAATACGGAAAAGGGATTCGAGATCGAAAATAAGAATCTATAATACATGATTGTTCGTATTTCCTCCACCGTATAAATCTTCTGTCTTTCTGTCCGTCCGTCACACTTTTTTTTTCTATCTATAGGTCTCATTTTTTTCCATCCAATTTATTTCATTTGGGTAGCCATTGGTAAGTCGATCAATCTTATAAACTGTGAGGTCGCAGAGTCAGGTAAGGCAACAGGCAGTTCTTTAGGTGGTCGCTTAACAAGATGCGGTGTTCTGTAGAGTCGTGATTCGTTTTAACTTAATGAGAGGCTAAATCATTTTTCTTGAATTTCAGCCGTCAAGAATTTCGGTGAAATCAAATCAAATGATCGAGTTAAGAGTGATAAAACCTTACAAGCCTTTCCCCCTTTTTTATTTTAGAATGATAATGTTTACGGAAAGTCGTTTCTTTTAAAGATTACAGCACTGTAACTTTGATACAGAACAACATGACACGCGAGAAACTAATCGAACCTCGCATAACTGTAGAGAACATGTAGAAGAAAGTAAGTGAGTACCTATTTAACAAGCTTAAAACTGTTTCATCTTTAACCGTAACATATTTGTTCTGACAGAAGGTATAGACAAAGATCAGCCTGCACATACGTGCAGTCTTATCTTAATCTAAACCATTTGTTTCTACATTCATACCAAATTAGCATTAGAATTTCCTTTTAAAAGAAATATTAAGCCCCAGTCAATGCATCCAGTTTCTCCCAGCCCTTTGATTTTAACCCTTTCCTGTTTTATGGAATTCTAGACTGGTCCAATTTGAAAGAGGTTGCAGACGACAATGAAAATGCATGCAGTTTGAAATCTGACCATCCTATGTGGTAGAAAATATTGTGGGAAAAGGAGAAATTGCTTGTCACAAGCAATTTCTCCTTTTTCCACAATGTTTTCCCAAGTATAAAATCACAGTGACGTAAAATCCAGGGTTTGTCCAAGGAAGGGTTAAAGTAATCTTAGGCTAAGTCTATCCAAGCTTGCAAGGGTAAATTAGGGCAGTTTGGACCATCAAACACTCTGTAGCATACCTAACTACATATTACACATTTGTCTCTCACCAATGGGTCGATAATCGTAGACCTATGTGGGATAGCAGCTGGAGGCTAGGAAAGGATGTAATGGTAGTACTGGTGTGAGAAATACCAGGATTCCATTGTTAGGTGCTCCAGCCGCCGCGATATAACTGAAAGAATGTTGAAAGCGGCGTAAAACCCCATTTAGACAAACAAAAACATATTACACGTGCCTATTAATCGAATCATCAAATGACCGATCAAGGCTGTCAATCAAATAATCAGTCGACCAATAAAATCATTCATAAACACTTGAAGTAAACTTTGAACTCCAACATTTATGTGAAGAATTTCTGTTGGTTTGGCGATTTAAACGTCGTAACTACAGCTTATTCAAGCTGTAGTTACGACGTTTAAGTCGCAAACCAACCATTTTTCTTTTTTTATTACATGATAATGGTCACAAATTATGCAATAACGTCGTTTAATATTGAACTGTAACTTCCTGTCAGAGTCATTGGGTGGGGCCAACGGAGCGAATGGATGGGACCGGCAATTGGTCATTTTGTCATCATTTTATATATACCACTAGGACGTATTGATTTTTAAGTAAATTTAATAATTGTACATAAAGCTAATTGCAAGTCAGTAGTAAATTACAATTAATAGCATTACTATATTTGACTGGTCGCAGTTGTATTTAAAAAGATAGATTGACCAACTAGTTACAACAAAAAGCTATGTTATACTCCGCTATTTACTTTAAATATTTTCGTTTGTGGACGACTAAACCCTTTCCTGTTTTTCAAAAAATTAGACTTGTCCAAATTCAAAGAAGTTGCAGACGACAATTAAAAGTGAGTGCAATTTGAAAATTAACTAACCTACAGTGTAGAAAATATTATGGGAAAAGAAGAAATTGCTTGTGACCAGTATTCTCTTCTTTTCCCACAATATTTCTCAAGTTTAAAAACCAAGGGACGTAAAATCCAGGGATTAACCAGGAAAGGGTTAAACATCTTATTTACAGTTTATTCAATCTATAAGTAGGACGTTTTGATCGCCAGAAAACAATTTGCTTTCTGGTTTATGTTCCTGGCCACGATGATATTGTGTTTTCTAACCTTTGTCAAATAGAATTGTCGTAGGTCATTCGGCGTGTCCAGCGATCATTCTATTAGGTGACTCATTAGAATATTTAATTAAAACTTACGCGTATTTAGGAAAGAATATAAAGCCATTTTTAAACCGTTACCAGACGGCTGGTTCAATTTCAAAGAAGTTGAAGACAACTATCTCTAGTTGATAGGATTAAAATTAATTGTATTTTAGGATAGAAACATTGAGAGCAGTGAAGAAATTGCTTGTAACAAGGAGAATTCTTCGTTGTCCACAATATTTTTAAATAATGTCTAAAAATCGGAATACTGGGAATTGGTTAAAGGAATACGTTAGTCTTGTATAATGGAAACTACATAATGTTCGACACCTGTTTGTCCTTTTTACAGTGAGAGTTTTGAACAAGAGAAGAATTCTATACTGGTAAGTTATCTTTCCTGACATTTTTGCAAAATAAATTAAGTTTCGATATGTAGGCAGGTGATCAAAACCTTATAACTACAGCTTTTAGAGGCTGCAGAGTTAGTCCATCGCTGGCAATATTAGTTTTTTCTCTCAGACATTCACCGTTAGAGATAACAAAAAGGGAGAGCAATTACCGGACCGTTGGTCCTTTCCACTCACCTCCGACAGGAAGTTCCAATTCGAATTTGACCCTTGTCATGTTGAACCTTGAATATTCCTGTTTTCGCAGAAGGTATAGTCAAAGATCAGCCTGCACATATGTACAGTCTGATCTTTGTCTACACGCCCTGCTTGTAGCTCCAAAGGGATGGCGTTTATACGGATAAATTTTCAAAACAATTACCAATTCACAATAATTGCATCCAGCACCGTCAATCCTTTATCTTAACCCTTTCCCGCTTTTTGAAATTTTGAACTGGTCCTAATTGAAAGAAGTTGCAGATGACAATAAGAATTGGATACAATTTGAAATTGCATCATCCTATGTGGTAGAAAACATTATGGGAAAAGGAGAAATTGCTTGTCACAAGCAATTTCTCCTTTTTCCACAATGTTTTCTCAACTATAAAATCACTGTAACGTAGAATTCCGGGTTTGAACAGGAAAGGGTTAATGCAGTTCTGCAGAGGATTTAATTTAGGATGGCAGGGGTTAAACGGCGTTTTTTTGCGAAGTTCATGATGAGTAAACTGCAACAAAAACTGAAAATACTTGGTTGGCGGCCTAAACGTCATTACTATAGCTTGTTCATGTTAAACCCTTTCCTGTTTTTAGAAATTTTAGACTTGTCCAAATTGAAAGAGCTTGCAGACAACAATGAAAACTGGATGAAATTTGATATGAAACCATCCTATGTGGTAGAAAATAGTGTGGAAAAAGGAGAAATTGCTTGTTACAAGCAATTTCTTTTTTTCCACAATGTTTTCTTGAGTATAAATCACAGGAACGTAAAATCCCGTATTTGAACGGGAAAGTGTTAAGTCGCCAAACCAACGAAATGAATCGAAATGTCGGCCTTTGTCGAGTTAAAAAATCACTTCCGGTATAAATGAACGATTTGATTCGTTGAATAGTTTTTTGATTGGCTGCTGCGATCTTCCAATAAGGCATCAAGTTTAAGGATAATAAAAGGATTGTGTTTACGTAATTGAATTAGGTTTGGCTTAAACTTATTGAAAACTTATTAGATTTCCGAAATAAGACACAACTTTAATGTATGTATAATGATCATGCACATTATTCTTTTACTACATTTCAATGTAGATAGAAAACGTATGAGCATATCAGCGATGAGCTTCTAGAACATTCTTAAAGCAGCTTAATCGACTTAAAGTTTGTTTGTATGGGATTTAACGCCGCTTTCAACCATTTTTCAGTCATATCGTGGCGGCTGGAGCACCTAACAATGGATTGCTAGTATATCTCGCACCAATACCACCAGTGCACTCTTTTCTGGCCTCCAGCTGCTATCCCACTTTGGATTACGATTATCCACGCATTGGCGAGAGACAAATGTCGGAAAGGATTAGCGCTGCCGCCGGAGATCGAACTTATGACACCCCATGATTGCAGATTGGGAGTCTGATGCTACCAACTGTGCTATGACGGTGGCTCAACTTAAAGTAAAGGCGTTTTATGTATGATTTCATCCAAAGCTTTGTTTTCTTCTCAGTTTTAGTGTTTCTTTACACATCTGTGCGATAACTCTGACATGGTCTACATTTCGTCATCTCCAATCTAGAACAAATAACACCAACGCAGATAATGAAACTGAGGATCAAGGATATAAAACTGATTCCACATTATTACGTACCAAGGCGCCTGTTTGTCACATTGGATTCCTAAAAGTTCGTAAAGCTGGTTCCACAACGATGCAAAATCTTTTATTTCGATTCGCAATCAGACATAACTTGACTGTTTTACTTCCAAGAAAGCATTCTCATCTTCTAAGAAAACAACAAGCTGTAACTTTACAGACGAAGAACCATTATGACATTTTCGCCTGTCACTCTTTTGGAAATATGGAGATTTTTAAGTTATTACCGGAAGACGCTGTAAAAATAGCAATAATCCGCGACCCACTCGAGCGTGTTATCAGTGCAGCCTATTATAGACGTGATATATGGCACGACGGATACCTAACACGTATACCACGAGATCAGTTTATAGAGAATCTACTCATGTTCCCAGAAAAATACGATAATGAAACTTTTAGTGAAACAAGAAATACAATGGGTGAAGATTTTGGCCTTAAAAACATTCTGAAAAATAGTACGGACAAAAAAGTGATTGAGTCTGTCGTGAATAGTTTGAAACGAGAATATATTTCTGTGCTAGTTTTGGAACGATTCTACGAATCCCTCGTCTTATTAAAACGCAAATTCAACTGGAGTTTACAGGATATTTTGTTCTTTCAAACTAATACCAACAAACATGAGTTAGTTGACTTGACTGAAGCCTTGAAATCAAATTTCAGGGAAACGTCTTTTTTAGATTATGCAATTTATGAGACCTTTTACAAAATACTTGAAGATGAAATTAAAGTGCAAGAACCAGATTTCCAGGAGGAAGTAACTCATTTTATTGACATCAATTCAAACATGAACGAGTTTTGTTTGAAAGCAGGTGACAAAAGCAACACTCTCGAGGTCCCCGATTCAAAATGGAACCAAAGATTCAATATAGAGAGAGAAGAGTGTAATTTCGTGAAAATGAACGAGTCGACTTTCATAGATTATTTACGGGACAGACATTCGAGGATGCACTTTTAGAAGTGGTGAATTGACCAATGGCGGCTGTTAACAAATAATCAGTCGACCAATGAAATAATTTGTTCAGACTAGAAGTGAGATTAAGACTCCGATATTGGCCGCCATTTTTTAAAGCTTTTTTGTCGGTTTTCGACTTAATCGACGTAACTACAGCTATATCTTATTCAAGCTGTAGTTAAGACGTTTAGGTCGCCAACCAATCATTCTACAGTTTTGTTTTAAGCTAATGGCCATAATTTTTGGGGAAAGAGATAACGCCGTTAAATATTGAAGAGGAACTTCCTGTCAGAGTCAATGGCCGGAGCCAGCTATTGGTTAATTTTCATATTTAAATAACAAATCAAAACCAATCATCTTAAACAACTTTTATGAGTCGTGCTTTCTTGCACTTCCACCTGTCTTCTAAGAGTGCAAATAAAAGATAAATATTCGTCATTTTACGAGAAAATATATCCATTCTTCCAAAACAAAATCGTACACGCCAGAAAAAAGAGAGAGAGGGGAAAAATCCGTATCTGATAGAGTCAAATATGGTTCCATATAATCCTAATTTAGATTACAGTCTATCAAGCGACCATCTGTATTAAGTGACCGCTTTCATTTAGCGACCAGTATGAAATTCCTTTTCTAAAAATAAAGGATTATTACAATTGGAATTTCTCTAATAAAACTATAAGGACTAAATACTTTCTTAGTGGATCTCATTAGAATCGTCCCAATGAGACAATTAAAATGAGTTTCAACAACATAGTATTAAGTGAGAATGAATGTTTGCAGTCGAACCGATCCGTCATATATGGCTCAAAAAAGTGTATTAACTCATTCCCACGCAATTCCTCCTTTTTTAAGCCCCCCCGAAAAAGGCTTTGGAAAATATTGTGGACATATAAGAAATTGTTTGCTTAAAGTAATTTCTTCATTGTCCGCAATGATTTCTACCCCAAAAGACAATGAGTTCGTGAATTTCATCAATTTGAAATTGTCGTCTGCAGAATGGGTTAAGCGATTCCCTTTAAACGACCACTTTTTGGCCCTTCATTGATTGGTCATTTAACAAAAGTTTAATTGTACATTTCTAGGTCCGTTATCTCTTATAACTTATCGACATTGATACATCAATCATGCAAATTTGATCTTGCTATTTATGCATATAAACGGACGTACATGCATTTGCACTCATGGGAACATGGCAATCCATAATATGTCTTCCAGATTTAGGCCAGTAGAGCTAAAGATGCAGTGAACAAAAGCAAAGGCTTTACGTTAGAGTCTAAATCTAGCCTGGTAATTGGCCTATCGATGGCCCCGCCCAATGACTCATTTGACCCAGCCCATTGACTCCAACAGGAAGTTCCATTTTGATTTTTAACGGCGTTATCTTGCAAAAAATATGGCCGGTAGCATGTTAAGTTGAATAAGCTGTAAGTACGACGTTTAAGTATCCAAACTAGCATGAATGATTCACCAAAATGGAGGCCAATGTTGGAGTTGAAACTGTACTTCCAGGCGAAATGAATGATTTCATTGGTCGACTGATTATTTCATTAACAGTCGCGATTGGTCAATTAATTTGCAGAGACAAATTTTCTTTAATGCTTACATGATCCGTCTGACGGAAACTAACGATATGGGAATGTATATTTTACAACTACTGGGAGAAATTAAACCTTGTCATGCTAATAAAAATTCTTTTCAATATTTCTTTCAAATCAAAGGGCTGGAAGCACTGTAATCACAAGTTGTGGGTCAATGTTTCTCTTAATTTCCAAAATCTTACTGGTTTGAAAGTGACATACAGATGGTGTAGACAAAGATCAACCTGCACATATGTGCAAGCTGATATTTGTCTATACCTCCTGCAAAAACGGGAATATTCTAGGTTCAGCATGACAAGGCTTAATTAATGTTTCTGGTCCTTTCTATATCGTAAAATCCATTTTTTGTTGTATACGCATTTATCCTAACCCCCTTTCCACTCGAATACATGAGGTTACTACTATGTATTATTCATATCTATGTCTTTCTCTTCTTTGCGTCTTTCTTTCCCGAAACAACAAAGGAACTGCCTTCGAGCTGACAGCACTAGGTGTTCCGGAACCGGTCGATCTGATTTAGTAAATTTGCTAACAACTAATCCGATAAGCAAAGTCACAAACATAACCATCGCTGGAAAATACTTGTACGATATAGAATACAAATTATCAATCCCAGTTATGACCTGATCTTGTTTAGAATCCCAAGTTCTAAGTTCCGAATGTAGAACGGCGTGTGTTACTGTTTGGATATAGGTCTCGGTGACTGTTGCAGTTGTTGGAATAACCATAGACGTGTTGTAGGTACTTATATTAGAGTACATGCATTTATCTGTAGGACCAAGTGTGAGCCAAGGAGTAACTTTCCGCCCGGGAGAAAAATTATAACCTCCAGACAGCCAGCCACCAAATACGAGTCCGACAATAGCACCATACATTACTCCTTTTTTTGTAGCAAACTTAAAATATACGGCCATAAGAAATAGTGCGGTTAAAGGGGCATCTACCGAACCTATAAAACTTGAAGCAATCTGGGGTAACGGACCTTTCACTTGTCCGAGCATGATTGCTATACCAGAGCAGACAACGCCAGTTAGGATGACTATCACCTTAGATATCTTTGTTAGTTGAGCGTCGGAGACTCCTTTCCAGTGCTGTTTTACGAAATCTTCTGACACAACAGCTGAAATACTGCTTAGTAAAGATGATATTGTGCTCAAGGAAGCACTTCCTAAAGCCCCAAGAAAAAGTCCTGGTAGACCCTTTAATGTTTTAAACATATCAAGCACAGTGTACGAAATAATTTGGTTCGGATTTTTGATGTCACCAGCGGCTAATGGGTCACAACCCTTGTTTGAAAAGTATGCGTACGCCACAAGACCTTCGTACATCACAATTAACTGAAGAATGACAAATGCAGGTAGAGACATATAAACGACCTTTCTAGCTTCCGATTGTGATGCAGTTGAGTTAAGACGCTGTACTGCAGGTTGCTTGAATGACAAAGCAAGCGATCGTATTCCGCCACCAATAACCAGTGTCCAAAATGTATGCCGAACCATCGGGTTTGGATCAAAATCAATTAATTTTAGTCTGCCAGATGCTTTGTTGATTGCAAAAACGTGCGACATGCCACCGACCTCAATCGTGCCTTTGATGACAATAGCAAAGATTGCAGTTAACATAATAATACCCTGTATTACATCTGTAGCCACAACAGCTTTAAGTCCTCCAAGCGCTGTGTAGATGACAGCGACCACAGTCATGCCAACAATAAAAGCCCATGTAGGTATATGTGTGACTGACTCAAGCGCTGTCCCAGCTCCAAATAAAACGATTCCAGCATACAGAACCATAGACAAACTACTAAGGAAAGTTGCAAACCGCCTGATGTCGGATTCTCCATATCTCTGCTCCAAATATTCATAGACACTCGTTATTTTCAGTGGAAAGAAAAGCGGGACTGAGGTCCATAACAAGTTAGAGAAACCGATGAACATCCCTATATTGGAAAGCCAAAATAAGAATCCGTGTACATAAATTTCTGCTGGATATCCGAGGAAGAAAATCGACGACTCAAAAGTGACCAGTAACGATAGTGCAACGGGTAATGCCTTCAACTTTCCAGCTCCAAGATGGTACCTGTACACTGAATTGTGTCGACGTTCTTTCACAGCATAGTAGAGTCCGATAACCAGTGACAATAGAACAGTTGCACCAAGAACTATGTAGTCCGCTGTTTCAATGGTGGCCTTCATCTTATCTTCAAATAAGTTCAAACAATTTCCAGAAACCTTTGATTCAGTCACTTTCTTCTATTGTTGACGTTTGATAAACCAATAATTTGATAACAAATTCATAAGTATAGAGTCATGATCAGGCATCTAATTAATTGTAAACTTGTATAGGCAAGCTATAGTCAGACATGGTGGGGCATATACGGAACACTGAAGACGGGTTGATGATACACGGTATGGATAAAACAGAATTTAAAAGTTTTGTAGGATCACCTTTCCAACAGAGTTTATATTTCGATAAGACAATTGACCAATTGTGATGTCAATCTTAGAATCAATCGACCAGTCAAATAATTCATTTAGATCGGAAGAGAAACGTTGAACTCCGATATTAGCCGACATGTATGTGAAGCATATTGGTTGGTTTGGCGACTGAAATGTTGCAACTACAGCGACTAAAAGTTGCAACTACAGCTTATACAGCTGTGGTAACGACTTTCAGGTCGCAAACAACGATTTTAGTTTTTGTCATGATTCTCGACATAAATTTTGCTTACTAATGCCGACAAACCAATTCCCACACACCAAAATTTTACACTGGTCCAAATTGAAAGGATTTGCAGAAGACAATTTTAAGTTTATGCAGTTTTAGATTTTTTCAACTTTCTGGATAGAAAAGAATGTGCAAAATGGAGAAATTGCTTGTGACAAGCAATTTCTTCATTTTACACAATATTTTCCCAATATTTTTTTTCGGGGGGGGGCGTTCAAAAGCGTCACTGTGTGGGAATGGGTTAATATCCTGCATGTGCTCAGTGGGCGTGATCAGTGGTCCGTCAATTGGGTTAACCATTCCCTGTTAGCAACATTTTAGACCTGTCCAAATTTAAAGATTTTGCATTGAAAATTTAAATGCAGAAAATATTGTAGAAGAAGAAATTTCTTGTTACAACCTGACACGCCAGAAAACCTCCATTTCTGATAGTGACGAGTACGGTTCCATATAAGGCAGTCAAAGTTGATGTCATAATGCGAATAAATATAATCAGAATGTAAAGGAGAAGGGAAATACTTGTAGAAATACAGATTTTTTTATATTTCATCTAATTTATTTAAAAAAAAGATAGGAATATAATAAATGGAATATCATAATTTCTATTGCGATACAAAGTCTTGTATTTGCTTCTAGCTGTGGAGGAATTTTTTTATACTCCACTCGACTTTCAATCGCGGGAAATATCAAAGCTTTCCTTCGCAGCTAAAAGCAAATACCAGACGTATCTCTATCGCAACATAATATTTCCTATTTATACGACGAGTTTCGTATCTATTGAATACATATTTCAGATATATATAATGTTAACTTAATTTAGATTACAAAAATTCTTTATCTTTTTCAAAATCAACGAAAATCTACGAACTAACGGGTAAGTGGCCCCGCCCCCTGACTCCGCTGGTCACAGGAAGCTCCACTTTGAAATTGATTTGTTTTGTGTAAATGGGGTTTTACGCCGCTTTCAACAATCTTTCAGTTATATCGCGGCGGCTGGAGCACCTAACAATGGAATCCTGGTATTTCTCACACCAGTACTACCATTACATCCTTTCCTAGCCTCGAGCTGCTATCCCACATAGGTCTACGATTATCGACCCATTGGTGAGAGACAAATAGTCTGAAAGGATGAGTGCCGCCGTCGAGGATCGAACCCGGGACCTCTAGATTGACAGTCCGACGCGCTACTAACTGCGCTATGACGGCGACACTTTGAAATTGAACGGCGTCATTTTACAAAATTATAGGATCAATAACATGTAACTTAAAAGTAAAGTCGTTGGTTGGCGAAGTTGTCGTCGTAACTACAGCTTGAGTAAGCTATAAGTACGACGTATGAGACGCCAAACCAACCAGAAAGCTTCACATAAATGTTGGTCATTGTCACAGTTCAAATTTCACGTCCAATCTGAATGAATGACTTGACCGGTGGATTAATTCTTTAATTTACACTCGCGATTGGTGAATTAAGATAGCATTTTGAACGCAGGAGTGGATGTAGCCCGTTGAGTAACATCTGAGTATTTCGCTAATGAATGAGGATGTCAAAGTATGTCGTCGTTGTAATTCTTAAACCTCATAACCACAGCTTAAACCAAGCTGCAGTTACAAGTTTACAAGGTTAGACAAGTTTAGAATTACACCGACAAAATAAACTATAGTTAAAACATTTTGACACAATGGCGCTTTTAAACGCCCCTCGATACAAAGGCTTTGGAAAACATCATGGAAAATGAAGAAATTGCTTGTTACAAGCATTTTCTTCCTTATTCAAAGACAAATATTTGAAAGAAAGCGTAAACTCAGAATTCTCTGCAACTTCTTTGAAATTGGACTGGTCTCAAATTTAGTCGTGTGATAGTGGGTTAGATGACGAAGCCATTTCACGTCCCTCTGATATAAGCTTTTACGTTTTTTTCTTTTCCACGAGAAAAAAAAATGCAACACTTCATTTCAGAGGTAATAATATGAATAAATTGTCGCATTCGTGTTAATAGGTTTTTTCTTTTATCTTACTTGTAGTAACAAGATTAATAAGGTCCCGACAAAGGCACTTTTAGAATGACGCATTTAGAACATGCAATAACATATAAATACTTATTTAACCCTTTCCTAATTTGCAAAATTTTAGACCTGTCAAAATCCATAGGTTTTGCAGACGACAATTAAAGATGGAATTAATTTAAAAAATAACCATTCAATACGATAGAAAATATTGTGATATAAGAAAAAATTGCTTGTCAATTTCTTCTTTTTCTACATTTTTTCCAATTATAAATTCACAGGGACATAAGAACCAGGGATTGAACAGGATATGGTCAATATCAGTTGGGTTTGTAAAATGTCGACATTACATACATTGTCACGACGACTTCATAGTGACAATATACGCCGCCACTTTGCTGCTGTTTCACGAAAAAAATTGTAGACACTACTTATTTTGACATAACCAAATTCAAAACATTTGCATACTACCTTTTTAAATTGTCAAGTTCAAACTGTTTGTTATGATTGATTGATCGAATGGGCCCAGATACTAAGTGTCAAGGGGCATAGCTCTTGCAAACCCCAATGAACCATAAAAACCTCGATCCATGTACACCTACAAATTATGGTGATGGCATTGACCAAGATTCATTTAAATCAAGACAAAAAGTAAGGAGGAGTTGCGTTCACAAGGTTGCAATTTCAATAAGCCCTAGATACTTAGTTTTAAGGGGGCATAAGTCAGAGAAAAATTAATGAACCATAAAATCCTTACTTCATGCACATCTTACAATTTAGGTTATAACATCAACTAAGTTTCATTTGGATCCAGTCAGAAACTTAGGATGAGTTGCGTTCACAAGGTTGCAATTTCAATAAGCCCCAGAGACTAAGTTTTAAGGGGGCATAAGTCAGGGAAAAATCAATGAACCATAAAATCCTTACTTCATGCACAACTACCAATTTAGGTGTTAACATTGACCAAGTTTAAAAAAGATCCAGCCAGAAACTTAGGAGGAGTTGCATTCGCAAGGCTGCAATTTCAACAAGCCCCAGAGACTATTTTAAAGGGGGCATAACTGAGGCAAAAATCAATGAACCATAAAATCCTTCCTTCATGCTCATCTACCAATTAAGGTGGTAACATTGACTAAGTTTTAAAAAGATCCATCCAGAAACTTAGGAGGAGTTGCGCTCACGAGAAAAGTGGACGTACGTACGTACGGACGGACGGAAGGACGGACAGACGGAGAAGATGACGCCAATATACGACCGCCTCAGGCGGCGTATAAAAATATGTTTGTATTCGCTTAAAACTACTTTGCGTCGTTTTTAATTTGTTGGAGACCAATTTGTATAACCACAAACTGAAAATTGCCTTTTCGCAATTTACAAAAACTGTCTTCACCCCAACTGGACACATACAACATACAAATTTATAAACAAACTGTTTCGATTATCGCTACTATCTGAATTTCTTTCAAGATTTAGCCAAACCGTCATCTTAAGTGTGTTCGATAAAGGGTTGAACACTCGATGCTGACGGTATCATTGCATTTTACAAGTTAAGAATTATCAAAAAATAGAAACGGAAAACAGAACTGTCACAGTATTTAAACAGGATACAGGGATTTTCCACTAGTGATGAACGCGTCGACCAACCACTTCTCCGAATTATATCAAGGTGTAGTCTAGCAAGCAGAGACCGAATCTTCATAATGGATGATACTGCCACATAGTTATTTTCCACATAAGTTAAAAATATCATCATTTGGAAAAAAATATTCAGGAATAGGCCAGTCTGTCCTAATCTACTGACATATCGAAGTGTAGCGTAGATGCATGGGGTCTAACAAAGGGGTCAAGTGACGTAAGAGTTCTCTAAACCTTTTACAAATAAATGTTACCTTTATCGACGTGCGGATAAATACTTGATTGACGCAGTGGTAAGAGCGTAAGGTCTTTGGTTCGAATTCTTCTGTCACCGTTTGTTTTCACATTCCTTATTTGTTTTAGCCTACCCTTCATTTATTTTTCGGACTACTATGAAATTCTGTTGCATTTAAAGTCTTTATATCGCATTTTTCCCCATTTATAATCATTTACATTGTATTTAGTTTTCGGGTTTTGAAAATATTTATCTTGTGTACTCTATGTCCTTAGCTTATCATATTTTCATTATTCTCTGCTTTGGCTTTATACTAAAGCTTGCATGGTATATGGATAAAACCTTCTTTCGCGAAAGAAGAACTTTTTCTGTTTAAAAAATGTTTTTTTTTAAACAATTTAGACGTGGATTTTTCAGTGACGACTAATTACAGTGCTTACATCACTGTGATTTACATTAGTTGATTACTGTCCGTGTAATACATAAAACAACGATAACAACCAGGTTCATTTTATTTAGATAAATGTTAATGATAAATCAACCAATAGTATTTTACAAAAAAGTATATTTTATTACCCTTTTTGCAACAGACCATCTTAGTAGAACAATAAAAGCCAACCTTAACTGAGTGAAAAGATGCAGAAACGAAGTACAAGTATGCTTTCGGTATTCTTCACTTTCTTAACCAACATTTCATAAACAACATTAATCTTACAAGAGGGCCATTGGCCCCACAGTGCTCACCTGAGCAAATCTTACAAAAACCTATTAAGGGTAACCTTTTGCACAGAGTCACCAGTTGATACCCTAAGGTAATATATGTAACATAAAAGTTTCTTTTTGTCGTAAGAAGATACTTTGTATATAAGTTATGGGTGTGCTCGAAAAGAGCCAAATTATAAATCTAGCGACAATATGTGAACAAATCTGAAAGAGATCTACTAGAACATACTACGAACCAAATGAAAACGCTAGGGTTTCTTGTTTTCGGATAAGGTTTTCCATCTTAACCACTTACTGTTTCGCAGAATTTTAAAACTGTTCAAATTCAAAATCTTTGCAGACGACAATTTTAAATTCAGTTTATTGTAAAAATAATCATTCAATAAGGTAGAAAATATTGTGGGAAGAGAAGAAATTGCTTGTTACAAGCAATTTCTTCTTTTTCCACAATATTTTCTCAAGTTTAAAAAACTTGGACATATAAACCAAGGAATGAACATGAAAGAGTTAATATTTATATATACAGGTATGTCCTTGGCGTAACCCAAATATGTCTAGAGGAGTATCAAAGACACAGTTTACTAAAAGGTTGTAAATACCAAATACAAATGTTCTAACCTTTCTTGACTTGTAGAAGAAGATTTTTCATATTTTTTCAGCATTTCAAGAAAAGGGCTACGTTATCAAAGCTACGAAGATGAAACATATTTACAGCTTAATCTAAATTAGATATCTTGGCATGAAATGATACACACCTATCAATCCTCCATAATTCAAGTCGATAAAACAACAATTATTTTTTCAAAAAATGGCGACCATTATCGGTGTTAAATTCTCAATTACGGGCTGAATAAATGGTTTGATTGGTCGGTTGATTCCTTAATTGACATGCGCAATGGGTCAATAATTCAATTAACAGTTACATTTTAACCCTTTCCCGTTTTTCAAAATTTTAGACCAGTCCAATTTGAAAGAAGTAAAAGACAACAATCAAAAGTGGGTGTAATTTTAAAAGTAAAGAACCTACAGGTTAGAAAATATTGTGGGAAAATGTTTTCTCAAGTATAAATTCATAGGGACGTGAAAACAAGGGATTGTACAGGAAAGGGTTAAAATACGTTGAGATTGTCGATAGAAACACGGAAATACGAAAAATTGAAATCGTTTATAACAAATTCTTTGGTAAAGCTATGCATAATAGATTTAATGGGATTTCCAAACACTTTTTAAATTCTTTTCATTTATATGTAAAACGGTATTTTCTAGTGCAAGTCAAAAAATTGACATTTACTACAGTTTTCGAACAAGCCACAAGAAGAAGCGACACTTAAATGAATAAAGTCACATTTAAATAGGAAAACAACCAAGTAAAAACAGTGTGATAAAGTCAACAAGGATTTATGTAGAATAGCTTGGAGACCATTTAACAGAAATCAAACGGCGTTCTTTTTCATAAAAAGACCGAAGAGAATTAAACATGAGGGCCACTATGGCCCTAAATATCTCACCCGAATTATCATCACATTTGAGAAAGATTGAGCCCAAATTTTACCAGTACAATGGTAACAATAAAATCGTCAATACGATATTCAATAGGGTCATTCCTCATCCGGCCCCGCTCGCTGGCCCTGCCGAATGACTCTCAATGCCCACCCATAGCTCCAACAGGACGTTACGCTCCGAATTTTAACGTCGCTTTTTTTCTTCAAAGTTTATGGCCAGTGTTATGTAACAAAAAAGTAAAATGGTTGGTTGGCGACCTTGAATAAGCTGTAGATATGACGTTTAGGTCGCAAAACCATAAAAAAGAATAACAAAAATGGCGACCAATGTAGGAGTTGAAAGCTCAGGTACTGACTGATTGGTCGGTAGATTCCTTGATTGACAGGCGCAACTGGTCAATCGCAGCGAGTTTGTAAAGACTGAGTCAATTTAAGAACTGAAGAGTGTTAAATAAAGAAACTGTCAATAAGATCCCTTTCCCATAATATTGGTTAGATTGTAACCATATTTGATTGATTGAATGGGGTTTAACGCCAATTTTAATAGTATCTCAGTCATATCGCGCGGCTCAAGCAACTTACAATGGATTCCTGTTATTTCTCACACCAGTACTACCACCACATCCTTTCCTAGCCTCGATCTGCTATCCAACTTAGGGTTACGATTATCAACCGATAGGTGAGAGACAAATATCGGAAAGGATATGTGCCGCCGCCGAGGATCGAATCCATGTCACCATATTTGATGGGTTCTTCCTAATGAAATGATTATACAAATATTTTCAGCAAAAATAATTAACGAAGCAAGACAGACGATGGACATTCAAGTATCCAAAAAGCTCAACATCAGCACGTTGTGCTCAGGGAGCTTAATCCTTTCCTGTTCAATCCGTTTTTTGTACGTACATGTATTTTTATACTTGAGCAAATATTGTGAAAAAAGATGACATTGCTTGTAACAAGCATTTTCTTCTTTTTCAATAATATTTTCTATCGTACTGAATGATTACTTTTCATATAAAATCGACTTTAAATTGTCGTCTGCAAAACCATTGAATTTGGACAGGTGTAAAATTCGAAAAAACAGGGAAAGGTTAAAACTAAATCCTGGGTTGGTGTAATAAAGACCGTAACTACATCATATGTCATTAAACCGTCAAAAATGCTAGACACAAATGACAGATGACTACATTCACTTTCGGTCTAAATGAATTATTTGTTCGTTTTCGGCGGACGACGGTAATCCGTGTTTTTCAAATATAGGAAAGAATATAGGAAACAAGAGGACCATGATGGTCCTAAATCGCTCCCCTGAGTATGATGTTTCATGGCTTTATGATCTAAACACAATTGCAAAGCCCTCTGTCTAATTATTTTGGAGAAGATGTTTACAGATTTCTCTTTTAATCCTAGGTATATTGATGATCCCACTATAGAGTACTAATTTCCTGAATATGGTAATGCTTTGAAGTAAAGACATCAATATATACCAAGTATAAAAGCTCTTGGCCTAATGGTTAAGGAGAAGAAGATTTTCAAAGATATCAATTTTTATTCCTAACTAAAATTAGGGATTGCACAGAAAAGGGCTAATTTTTTAAGTAATTTGGTAGAGGGTTAATGGCTGATAAAATGTACCAAATATCAAAGCTCTAGGCTTTATGGTTTGGGAGAAGAAGATTTTCAAAGATTTCCTTCTTTATTCCTTTGTAAAATCAGGAATAACACAGAAAAGGGCTAATTTTCAGAGTATGATAATTCTTTGAAGTATTTTGGTAGACGGTCAATATATTATGATATGTACAAATTATCAAAGCTCTAGGTCTAATGGTTTGGGAGAAGAAGATTTTTAAAGATTTCCTTTTTTATTTCTATGTAAAATCAGGGATTGCCAAGAAGAGGACTAACTTTCAGAATACGGTAATTCTTTGAAGTATTTTGGTAGAGGGTCAATAGATGATGGTGTATACCAAATATCAAAGCTCTAGGCCTTATGGTTTGGGAAAAGAAGATTTTTAAAGATTTCCTTCTTTATTTCTATGTAAAATCAGGGATAGCCCAGAAAAGGGATAATTTTCAGAATACGGTAATTCTTTGAAGTATTTTGGAAGAGGGTCAATAGATGATGATTTGTACAAAATATCAAAGCTCTAGGCCTTATGGTTTGGGAGTAGAAGATTTTTAAGGTTTTCCTTCTTTATTTCTATGTAAAATCAGGAATCACAAAGAAAAGGGCTAATGTTCAGAATATGGTAATTCTTTGAAGTATTTTGGTAGAGGGTCAATAGATGATGATGTATACCAAATATCAAAGCTCTAGGCCTTATGAGCCGCCGTCATAGCGCAGTTGGTAGCGCGTTGGACTTTCAATCTAGAGGTCCCGGGTTCGATTCCCGACGGCGGCACACATCCTTTCCGACTATTTGTCTCTCACCAATGGGTCGATAGTCGTAGACCTATGTGGGATAGCAGCTGGAGGCTAGGAAAGGATGTAATGGTAGTACTGGTGTGAGAAATACCAGGAATCCATTGTTAGGTGCTCCAGCCGCCGCGATATAACTGAAAGATTGTTGAAAGCGGCGTAAAACCCCATTCAAACAAGTCTAGGCCTTATGGTTTGGGAAAAGAAGATTTTTAAAGATTTCCTTCTTTATTTCTATGTAAAATCAGGGATAGCCCAGAAAAGGGTTAATTTTAAGAATACGGTAATTCTTTGAAGTATTTCGGTAGAGGGTAAATAGATGATGATATATACCAAATATCAAAATTCTAGGCCTTACCGTTTGGGAGGAGAAGATTTTTTAAGTTTTTTCACTCCGTTGCCATGGCAACCAGAGTTCTTCATGGATTTCAATTCTTTGAAGTATTTTGAAAGAGCATGACCTAAGGACCATTTCTGTGAAGTTTTGTTGAAATTCCATGGTAAGTTTAGGAGGAGAAGTTTTTTTGTAATTGTGAACGGACGGACGGACAGACGGACGGACGGACGGACGATGACCGATCACAATAGCTCCCCCAGAGCACTTCGTGCTCAGGGAAGCTAATAAAAAATGCTTTGCAATTGGTTTTGTCTTTTGTGTTTTTCAACATCATAAACGTAACGACAGATTGAATTAGGTGTAGTTACGAAGTTTAAGTCGCTAAACAAACGAAAACACTTCCAATAGTGTCGGCGATTGATAGAGTTTCAAAATTCACTTCCGGTCTAAATGAATGATTTCGTCGATCTATTCTTTGATTGACAGCCGCGAACCACAAATAAAAAGGCGTTATAGACAATATTCTATAGTGATTGTAAATTAGAAAGAGAGGTAATACTGTTTAAACATTGTAAAAGGTTGAACTGCCTTTTCAACGAAATTCCTGCATTTTCCACAATGACTTCCTTAATAAATGATAATACTTTATAAAATCACTGTTTTTGCATAAAATGACAGTAATCTTTTAATAATTTAAAATACAAAAATGACTCAAAATAAGTTAATATAACGCACCGGATAAACAAAACAAATTTAACCCATTCCCACACAATGAGACTTTTGAAAGCCTCTCAAGAATAAAGTTTAGAAAAATACTGTGAAAAATGAATCTATTGCTTGTAAGAAGCAATATCTTCATTATCTGCAACATTTTCTAATCAAAAGGACAATGTTTTTGTTTAAATTCCAGGATTTATAAAATTTCCATCTGTAACTTTTTTCAATTTTGACAAATCTAATATTGCGACGTATGGAAATTGGACATTCAAGAGTAACCCATAGAGGTTCAGACCTAATAGTTTTAATGGCACTTGAATAGTTTCAATACGGAAACCATCTTCGATTCTATAGCAAAGATGTTCCAAATTCGACATTCGTTGTCTTTTTAAGTGAAATCGAAGATTCTGAGCAAAATTTCGTGGCACCTGTACATTCGCTGTCACTACTTAATTCCCGAGAGTAAATTCTTCACGAAGATTAATTCTCCTCCTCCTTCGATACGTACTTCAAGAGGTTTGCGATTAGTGCTGTCCAACCAGTTTGGTGGCTGAAATGATAACATGTTAATTGAATTTTTACTTCAGTGAAGGATTAATTTATCTTTATATCTATATCTTTATCATGTATACATTTGGAAGAGGCAAAATCGGATACGTCGGGAAAAAATATCAGTGTCTGATAGTGTCAAAACGGTTCCAAACATGTGACGTCATTTTCATTCTGTAGATTATTCTGTAGACTATCTATACTTGTCTATACATTGTACTCCACTTGGTGAAGAGAGAAAAATACGATTTAGCTTTTGTTATTCAAGATATAAGGAGGATTTATTGTTTTGTTTAAAAAGAAACAAAATAAAATAATGACCATCGCATTAAGATATCAACGCTTGGCTGTTCAAATACTTGATAGTGTATAGAAGTTTTAGGTCGAAAAGGGGCATAACCCGTTAAAATACAATTACAGTTATTTCTCTTTTGATTGTGAACATATATCTAAGTGAATGTGTTCAGTAATACAAGAGCACGTCCTACGGGTGCCTACGCTCCGCTATTGGGTGCTGGATAGTGGATGAAGGCATCTAGAGTTATCCCCCTTGAAAGTATAGGTTGCTCTTTTGATAGTGAACAAGTGTGCCAAGTTTCAAAAGCATGCCTGTTGTGGAACCAGAGATACCGACGACGACGACAACAACGATGGCGACGCCGACGACGACACAGAGGCTATAGCGTTTTATATCGAAGTGAGGCTTCCTGTTGGAGCTCAGCGAGTGGGACAAGTGTTCTGTTTCTAGCTAGGTCGGTTTGTGATTGAATACATCGCGGTTAGAATGGGACTTGAACCCGTGACCTCCAGATCACTTGCTCACTATCTTTACCGCCAGCTAATGAGGCATACACAATTTGCAATAGTTTCAATACTGATGAGGCAAAATAAACGCAATAAAACAAAAGAGAAGTGTCGCTCAAGCCATTCGTTGTAAATCAAAATATTCTGACAGCCAGACGTACCTCGCTCCACAGCCTCGTCCCGTGTCGCCGTGAAAATACTCATAGAACAAGATCAGATCTTTGAAATTCGGATCAGTGGAATATACAGTATCTCTACCTGAGAAAGAAAATTAAAACTGTAAACCATGCTGAAAACATCACGCGCTCAACAGTTAAGAGTGAATTATTAAGCTTTAGGAGTGGAAAAGGGTGATCGAAACAGGGACCAATTGATTAAGAGTCCTACGCTCTACCAACAATGTCAGTAGTTATGTCGTTTTGAAAATATCTTTCAGTTAAATGAGGGCAAAGTCCACGTATCTATATTCTTTAAGGGCACTATTATTTCTAGTCTTTGGCTCTGAATACTTTGATCAGGACAAATCCTTTATATCATTTTGATAATATTATATCTTAAACAACAAGGTCAATAAATAGTTACAAATAACCCATTACCAGACTACAGAATTTTAGACTGGTCCAAATTGGAAAGAGTTACAGACGACAATTTAAAGTTTATAACATTTTAGATTTTTTTTAACTTTCCAGGTTGAAAACATTGTAGAAAATGGAGAAACTGAATGGTTCAGGCGATTTCTTTATTTTTCGCAATGTTTTTCTACTTGTTTTTCTTGAGTGAGTTCAAAAACATCACTATGTGGGAATGGGTGAAGGAGAGGAAGACCTTGAACTTGTTCTAATTCTTGATTAAGAGAAAAAAAAATACAAAAATTAATAACACTAATGTAAGAATCAGTTTCGCGTATGCAAATAGAAATTAACCCTTGTCATGCTTTACCCGGAATATTCCTGTTTTGGCAGGAGGTATAGACAAAGATCAGCCTGCTCATATACCTCCTGCTTGCCCCTTTCAAGCCAGAATAGTTTATAAAATCAATCTTTAAATGAAATATAGACATGCGACTAGTGCTTCCAGTGGTTTCAGTCCCTTGGCGCGATTCTGAACACAATTTTTATTCAGCACGACAAGGGTTAAGATTTAAGGTTTAACCTATTCCTACTCAGTGACGCTTTTAGACGCCCCCAAGAAATAAAAGCTTGTGAAAACATTGTAGAAAATGAAGAAATTGCTTGTTACAAGCAATTTCTTCATTTTCTACAATGTTTTCTACACAGAAAGCTGAAAAAAATCCAAAATTTCATAAACATTAAATTGTCGTATGCAACTTCTTTCAATTTGGGCCAGTCTAAAATTCTGCCATCTGGTAATGGGTTAAATAATCGACTGATCCCTGATCACGCCGACTGAGCACCGACATGGAAGTTTCACTGCGGTATTAAACTGCGCTATTTCGCATATTTATGTCGAATAACATTCAAATTACGTTGAATTGTTGGTTAAGGATCTAAACGTCTTAACAATAGCTTGAATAATTGTAGTTACGATGTCACAAAACCAACAAAATGCTTCACATAAATGTCGACCGGTGTCGTTTTACATAGTTCACTTCCGTTCTACTTGAATGATTTGATTGGACGACTTATTTTTGATTGACCCTCACGATCCGTTAATTGTTTCAAAAGAAATTAATTTTATAAGTGTTACAGAAGCATCATATTTTCTATGCGATTACTTATCATGTCCCTTACGGTAGAGTTTGTATATATGCACTAAAATTAATTTTCATTTCTATTATTGATAATCCAATTTTCACTAGAGGCGCTTGAGCCCCCGTATCGCTCCACAGACCAGAGTGTACTGTTTAAGCTTTGGTGTTTCCCGGAGTTCAATATAAACCGAATCATATTCCATATGCCTGACTAATAAATCTTGTCACAAAATTCTGTTACATAGTTCTAGAGAAGTATTTCAAACTTTTCACTGTTTTTACAAAAGTCAAATAATGTAAAATCCATTTTCTAAGTCAAATGAAAAGGTATTAACAAAAATTTCAAACTTTTCACTGTACGAACATAAGCCACGTCCATAAAAGCCATGTTATTTAACTGAATGTATGATGGAAACTGGTAAAAGGTCAACCAAAGATTATTTCTGTTAAATTTGGTTGAAATCAGTTAAGTTCTTTCTGAGGAGAAGATTTTTAAAGTAAAAGTTTACGGACACCGAGGCGGATACACGCTCGCGGGACAAAACGTCAGGACAATAGCTCGCTTGCTTTAAACCAATGGGGCTTAAAGCAAAAATAATTAAAATATGAAAAAAATAAACAGTTGCTTTTATGGAATGTTTTATTATAACAAGTACTCCAATGGTCCTATCCCCACTTACCATGACAAGGACGCCTGTTATTTTCGTCTGGTAGGAACAGTTTAATCAGACGAGAAGCCAGTTCAAAGGCGACGTCTTTTAGCCTCATTAGTTTACCAGAGCCTGTAGGGCATTCCACTTTTAGGCTTTCACCGTAGAAATAGTCAAACCTCTTCAAGTTTTCTATTATCAGGTAGTTCACTGTAATTTGATAATTAACTCTCTAGAAGAGGATTCTAGCCTATAAACAACCACCTCTAATATTAAACATAGTTTAGAAAGGGTTGTTCGGAACAATATGTGTTTGGGAAAATCGATTGTCCCTAACACTGCCTATTAGTTGATCGCAGCTGTGAAATAATCGAATGATATTTCATTTTTATTTAAAATTTATATAAAGCATCTTATTCAAACTGTACATACGACGTTTAGTTTACTATCCCACGGTTCTTCTTTTATATTGAATATTTTACAAAAAGTGGTGTATTACATCCCTTGAACTGCATTGTTAGGGGTCCGTGAGTTCGACCAGTGATTCGTCAACAATACCCGCATTTTGGTAATTGACTTCTACGTGTGACCATGACCTTGGAGCTAATGATGATTGTATTGCGCATTATACATTTATTATCCGGCAATTTACCATTGTAAATAAAAAAATGTTTGACACATCAAAATATATATAGGCGAAGCGGATTCATACATAAAGGTGATTAGTTTTTTCGGTTTATAACAACAACAAAAAATAATAAAATATTCTCTTCATTTATTATAATTTGATATCATCGACCGAAAACAGCAACAACTTATTATTTTTTTGATACTTTTTGTATGGAACTATTTTGTGCGGAGGCATACAAAATAGCTGCGTGCTCAAAATTTGTTCATGGAGTTATGAATATTTTTTTTCGACCGATGAGAACGTCCGATTTTGATAGACGAAACTAAAATTAAATTATTCTTACTTGGTAGCCAAATCGGTCCGCGCCAATTACTGTTTCCACCAAATAGTTTAGACTCGGATTCACCGGGCTCATATCCTACTCTATAAATGTTTGGACCGGCGTTGAGTTCAAATGGCTTCTTTTCGTGCTCCTGAAAAAAGTATAAAGAGTTACTAAATAACAAATAAGAAATTGTAACGAGACAAGAGACCTTCTGTGAACTTTAGAAACAAGTAAATTAATTAATCAAATTCATTATAGATAAACTGACAGATCGCAGCTGTCATTTAAAAAATAAATCGTTCAATCAAAACATTCATTTAGATAGAAAGTGAACCTTGAACTCGGATATCGGCCGATACTAATGTGAAGAAATTTTTGATTGACGACTAAAACGTCGTAACTGCAGCTTGCTTAAGCTACAGTTACGACGTTGGTGTCGTCAACCATCTTCTATACTTTATTGTTACATGTAACTGGCCATAAATTTTGTAGTGTTACACCTTTTAATATCGAAGTTGTACTTCCTGTTGTTGCCGGCTTAGTGGGCATGGCAAGCGATCCGTTAATTAACTTTAAAACTTCGAGAAAAAACATTGATCATTTTATATTCAGACAATTTACCAAGAGAGAGCAGTCTCTGAACATTCTGTGATCATTTCAAGAACCCCAATATATTTGCTGACTTTACCATGTAAACAAGAAATCCATCGAGTGGAATTCCATAAGGATAAGGTTTCATTTTCGTGATTTCCGATGGAGCACTCCACAATTTAAGACGGAACGTTCCTTATGGCCCTACAAATATCCTGTCAATTTTTCAAAGGAATTCATTAATATTATAAGTAAGTCTAATATTGCGAATCACGATCGCCATTGTTAGTCAACTGTGCTCCTTTCTAGTGTTTCTAGTTATGCAGAAGGGCATTTGACCAATCGCTGGCTCAACCCACTTACTACGTTAGCCACGCCTACTGACTCCAACACCATCAGTATCTTTTGGTAAGCAATAACCTGGAGGATCACGTGAACATTTTGATTTCTTCTATGACACACTAAATGGGTGAAAAATCCACTTTAGGTATCAATGATTTTTCATTTACACAGCCATCGCCAGTCCGTTCACGTGATAATTACCTCGGGCGTTAGATCACCATTATACAAGCTCTCCGATTGGCTAATTGTCAAAAGGCGGTACCGTTATGCAGATGAGTTCACCCGGCTAGTGCCGAGTGCAAAGTTCTGCCTAACCCGTATTCACCTGTCTTTTAGTTATTGTGCATATTGTTTTCTTATACTTCCCCGTATCCCAGCCTTGTTTTTCGTGTCGAACAAGGACCGGGAGGAAAAGGGGATACAGTACTATAATATTAAAAGAACCAATCCAAAACAAGGTTTTAACCATAATGTCTCGTCGGAAACCGCGTAACCACAGCAGGATTCTGTGATGTCGGTTTCTTAGAACTTTTAGTCTATACAGAGATCGCATCCCATTAAAAAAATCCTTAGTTGTCTGGAACTTCATATCTAAATAAAGACTCTATCTCAGAAATTATTTTCCTTAGTTTTCTGGAACTCCTTATCTATACACTTAGAGATTCTATCCCACATGTAATAGTTTTTCCTAAATTTTCTCTCTACTATCAAACTACTGTCTTGGCACAATGGAAGTTTTAAATATTACAAATTCATGTTTATATATTTTTTGTCCATGTTGTACTGTTGTGTACTTTGATGTAAAATAAAAGTTTTGTTCTGTTCTGTTCTGTTCGGTAATTACACGCGTGCACGCCTAAATAATACAGGTACACTCATAACATTTAGCCGTGAGCGCATAATTACTGAGCATTCAATGGTATGAATTGTGGGCGTACGTCTAAATAACAGGTGCACGCAAAATATGAAGGTGCTTCCTTTTAACGTGCACAGGCTCATATTTTGAATGAACATCTGTTAAACAACGCGTGCACTTTCAAAATAGAAGCGCGCACGCTTGAATTAAACAGGTTTACCGGATTAATTACGCGTGTACGCATTCTTTGTGCTAAGACGACTGGAGGGGAATTTGACCAAAACGGTACAGCATACACTAAGCCATTCGAAAACCCACCTTTGAGAGTGAGCGTATTCCATACGGAGACAGGAATTTTTCCTCGTCCAATAAATGAGTCAGAATTCTTTCCAACCTTTCTCTGTTTAGAACGGCTAATAAGAGATCATCTCCCGCCGAGCCGCGGCACATAAATGAGATCTGAAAAATGAAGAAAGCTACGTTTTCCGTTGAAATCAAAGCCTTTATGGCTCTTACAGGGAAAACGTTTCTGACAAAAAGGAATCCTGAAAGCTGCGTAATAAATGATTTCAGACTAATCTATCATCGACTTTGTTGTGCTATGGAAAGTTTTGACGAATAAAAAACGAAATTAAACTTCAAAATCATTTGAGCCTGTGCGTGACATTTCCAACAATTTCGCAGGTGCGTGACCCGCACACATAGAGCACCCTTGACAGCCATTCGGGGCAATTAGAATATTTGCTGAATGTTTAAAGAAGCTTTGGGTCAGTATCTATCTACAGAGCGCAAAGTGAAGACTCTGGTCAGACTGTGCGGATGCACAGGCTGATCTGAGTCTTTACTTGGCGCACAAGTGTAATGGTTGGAAATGTCACGCACTCGCTCATTTTATGTTGGCAACGTAAAATAATTTTCATTTTATTTTCGTTTTCTGTTCGGCAAATCTTTTTAAGGTTGGCTCGTGACCCTTTCGTAAATTATAGATAGAGGGGTCTGTACACAATTTTAACCCTTTCCTGTTTAACAAACTTTTAGACCTGTCCAAATTCAAAGGTTTTGCAGACGAAAATATCAAGTGGATTTAATTTGAAAAAAAAAAAAATCATCCAGTAGAGTAGAAAATATTGTGGAAGAAAAGAAATGGCTTGTAACAATCAATTTGTTCTTTTTCCACGATGTTTTCTTATTTATAAAATCACAGGGACGTTCAAACCAGAGATTGAACAGTAAAGAGTTAAAAAGTCCTTTTGGTGAGAAATATTGTCCCAGCGAGAGTCATAGAGGCTTTAAGCAGTGAATTTATGGTCATGAAGATAATGGGTTTTAATCCGAATCCGCAGATTGAAATAATATTGCTAGCTAAATATAGCCCCATATGGAAATCCGTTGCAGAAACAGTTGCTTAATGAAAGAACTCTATATTTGAGAGAAAAAATGTGGGAAAATAGACTTACTTGTTACAAACAATTAGACATTGAAAAAATCCCGCAACTACATTTTTATTCAAATTGTAGTTGCGGTGTTTAGAAGTAAATCGAAGGGTTTGTATTTTACAATATATTTCCTCATATTAACTCATTACCACACAATGACGCTTTTTGATGCTCACAAGAAAAACCTCAGGAAAACTCTGTGGAAAATTAAGAAATTGTTCGTTAAAAGCAATTTCTTCATTATCCACAATGTTTTCTACCTCCCTAACAAAAGATTTTTGAAATTCGTCAACAAATAATTATTGTATGCAACTTGGAATAGTTAAATTTTTGCCACTCAATAGGTTAAGCACACAAGAATTGGGTTCAGAAATTTATAACAACTTACAAAAATATCTCTCTCTATTAATACATGTTAACAAGGTAAAGCAGCAGCCATTTTTTAAGGTAACGAATGTTTTGAACAGCATCAGTGGTTTCTCATTCCAACGAGTCAAACATTTTGAATGACGGAACCTTTGATGCTTGTCAATACATCCGTTAACTTAAAAAAATGACAGCTGTACTACCTTGTTGATATTGATTATAGTGAAAATTATTTTTTTTTTGTTATAAATTCCTGAATCAAAGGGCCTGTGGTTAAGCCCTGACGGCAAAAGAACTAGCTTTTTTAAAAAAGAATATGTACCTTAACGAATGACCTGTCTGGCTTTCTTTGAATAACAAAACCATAGAGAGAAACCAGTATTTGGGGAGTTGTTTTACAAATCAAAGTACTGTAAGCTATCAAAATATGGCTGTGTTAGGTAATTATCTTTGTCTAATGTAATCATGATAAATAAACGAGGTTTAATGAACCAAGGAGTTAACCCATTCCAACGCAATCCCTCATTTTTACAGCACTTAAGAAAATAGTTCTAGAAAACAATGTGGAAAATGACACTTTACTAGCTAAAAACAGAAGGGAGGGTGGGAGACTGGCACGAGTTGATAATTAAACTACTTTAAAAAAATACATAAACATACTCCTTTGGCTAGATCCTTTCGATTTTCCAAAAACCACTTCGTCCTCTTCCGGAAACCGGGGTACTTTTTAAAGTCAGACCCTTTAATAACAAGTGTGCAAAACAGGGGAACCAGACCGACCATAGATTTGATCTTTAACGGTCTGCACCCACTCTCACTACGGACAAAGTCGTAATAAAACCCATCTTGTTCGTCCCATAGACCTGTAAACATATATATTTTATTATATACCTATAAAAGATATGGAGTAAAACCTGGCTGTCAAATACAACTCGACAGAAAAAAAATCAATATTCGGCGTGTAGTAAAAAACCGTATTCGTCGAGTACTGTAAACATGGATTACTTTCTTAGCCATTTAAGAGAATTTTCTTAATGTCAATTCCTAAAAGGTATATAATAAAAGGAATATTACAACAGTGTGTTTTTCTATTTGCTGTTATCTCGTTCTCGAATCGTGTATAGGTATTTTTATTGGATTCGACCTTCGGTCTCATCCAAATAAAAAAATACCTACACACGATTCTCGAACACGATAACAACGCATAGAAAAAGACACTGTTGTAATATTCTCTATTTATAGTTTACTGTTATAGATTTTTGAAATCTAATACTAATATAGTTAAAATTGTATTAAATCTATTCCAACACAATGAAATTTTAGACTGGTCCAAATTGAAATAACTCGCAGAAGACAATATTAAACTGTTGATTTTTTTAAAAAAAAAAATAAATCTTTATCTCTCTGGGTAGAAAACAATAAGGAAAATGCAGAAATTGCTTGTAACAAGCAATTTCTTCATTTTCCCCGTTGTTTTCCAGAGTTAGCTATTGAGGGGCATAATAAAGGTGGGACAAATGTTGGGATGGGTAAAGGGTCACCCAAAGAACGGTCAAAATGTGATTGTTGGAGACAACGGTCGCTTAATACACTTTTTCGTAACATATATGATCAGTTCGACTGCATGCATTAATATTACAGGATTCTCACTTAACCCATTCCAACTCAAGCCCTCCTTTTTACACCCCTCAAGAAAAAAGCTTTGGAAAACATTGTGAAAAATGAAGAAATTGCTTGTATCAAGCAATTTCTTCATTATCCACAATGTTTTCTACCCCAAAATACTGGCAAATTTAAAATTCCATCAAATTTAAAATGTCGTCTGCAGCTTCTTTAAATTTGGACCAGTCTAAAATTTTCTTGTGTTGGAATCGGTTAACCCATTATCCAACGGCAAAATTTTAGACCAGTCTAATTTGAAAAGCGTTGCAGACGGCAATTTAAAAATAATTCTTTTTTTGACAGGCGTCAAAAGGTGTCATTGTGTGGGAATGGGTTTATTCCATGTAAAAGCACAGACTCGTCTCATTGTGACGAATCTATATTGATTCACCAAGGTAGTATTTAGATTTGATGTTTCATGTTCTATATTTATGTTAAGGCTATAAATGTGTTGTAAAACTATTTAATGCCGAATAAAGAATATGTATGTATGTATGTATTTAGTTTAAGCAAAAATCGCCCAACTAATAAGATCCTTTGTTTTTTGAAAGGAACTTTTGATGCTGGTCTCTTAATATAGGCGAGAGTGACTAAAAATAAATAGAATGATGGAGTAGTCACATCGAAAATTTTCAGTTTAATCCTTGGTTTTCACGTCCTGTGTTTTATACTTGGAAAAAGTAACAAGCAATTTCTTCTTTCTTCACAATATTGTCTACCATACTGAGTGATAATTTTTCTACCATACTGAATGATAATTTTTCTTATAAAATCAATTTCAAAATTGTCGTCTGCAAATTCTTTGAAGTTTTTCAGGTCTACTATTTTGAAAAGCAGAAAGGTATCGCTATTAAGGACGTATAAACTTCTGCTTTTATGATTCAATAACATCGTAAGTGTCTATACTATACGATGGTTTTACATTAAGCCATCGATATTCGATTTTTCGATACCTATTACGTACAAATGAATTTCTGTAAAAACTTTAGTCAGTATCTATCTTCGGGGCGCATTCCGAGGACTCTAAACAGACTGCATGACTGTGCAGACTGACCCGATTCTATACTTTGCGCTATTTTGTATTTGTGGACATATAATTCACAGAATCAAATGATAATCAAGTAATTCAATACCGTTCATTAAACCTAGTCATGCTGAATAAAAATTCTTTGAAAAACTGAATGATAAACAAAGGGCTGAAAGCACTAAAATTACTTATTGTGGGTAAATATCTCTTTTAAAAATCAAATTTCTTAAAAAATCTGGCTTGAAAAGGGAGATACAGGTGGTGTAGACTAAGATCAGACTGCACATCTGTGCAGGCTGATCTTTGTCTATACCACCTGCAAAAACATGAATATTCAAGATTCAGCATGACAAGATTTAAGAAATGAAGAATATATGTGTACAAAATACACCAATAAAATGTTGGAATATTAAACTGTACCTTCGTCATCAACATTGTTCATAGCATCTACAATGGCGATAAAATGTTCAAAGAACTTGCTGGCCATGTCTTGATAAATGTGCTCCTTCTGGGCAAGGATTAAACTCATCTCTAACATGATGGAACAGAAAAAACTCATCCAGGCTGTCGCATCCGCCTGTCACAATGATAGATGCAAAATTGGAAATACAAATTGCAGAAGAGCGAAAGTAATCAGAATCATTTTTTTTATGAAGTTTTGTTTTACATAGAACAGCGGGAAATAACTAAAACCTCATCCAATTAAACAAGGAAATCTTAACCCATTCCAAAACTTGTCCAAACTGAAAGATGTTGCAGACGACGACTTTTACTCCGTGGAATTAAAAAATATCTGCCTTTTGGGGTAGGAAATATTGTGGACGATGAAGAAATTGATTGTCATAAGCTTTTTCTTCAGGCGCGTAAAAAGGCGTCATTGTGTGGGAATGGGTAAATGACCAAACTGTTGCAGACAACAGACAACAGTTTCAAGTCGATAAAATTTAATATTGGTCTATCAGGGTAGGAATCAGTCTGAGAAATGAAGAAATCGCTTGTCGCTTCTAATTTCTTCAACTTCCACATTGTATTCGCAAATTCTTTTCTTGGGTGTAGTAAAAAAGTAATATTGCATGGAAATGGGAACAGATTCATTATCTAGCAGAAATATAGAAGATTACTGACTTCGATGACCATCGATGTAACAAACCTTAACACTGAAACCTTACATGTGTTCAATCCCTTCTTATTACGACCCGTTGTTATTAATACTTTATACTTGAGAAAAAAAATTATAATTCATACTTGTAATTGGCAATTTTTTCTTTTTCCACAATATTTTCTACCCTACTGAATCAATACTTTTTAGATAAAATTGATTTTACATTGTCGTCTGAAAAACCAGTGAATTAGGATAGGTTTACACTTTTGAAATAAAGCAAAGAGTTAAATTATGCTGTGCTTCTTTTTCGCCTGTTTAATGAAACTAAACATACATAACAAAACAGAACAGAACAGATTCTTTCAACATTCATAGCTATGGCTAAATAATTTAATTTTTACTATCGTCTGTCAAAAACTGACGTTCTGATTGGTCAATAAAAAAATATTCGTAACTTCATGAACATAATTTTGAGCACGCAGCTATTTTGTATGCCTCCGCACAAAATAGTTCCATACAAAAAAGTATAAAAATTGTAAAGTTGTTGCTTTTTTCGCTCGATGATAAATTATAGGAAATAAAGAGAATATTTTTTTGTTTTCATGGAGGTATGAGCCGAAAAAACTAATCACACTTATGTATGAATCTGCTTCACGTATTCATACAGTGTGATTAATTTTTTCGGTTCATACCTCCATGAAAACAAACAATATTCTCTCCATCTCTTAAACAAATTTTATGTTTGAGTCCATTGTACTTTAAATAGTATGAGGCATTTAAGAGATGAAGGTTAAAGATACATAATGGTAAAATGTTTAGAACCAGTTAAAATCGAACTGTTATGTAATGAATTTATGGACGGAGAACGTTTCGTTTTCAAAGCAATACACTTGCATATACTGGGGTTTGATCAATAAGAATGCTATCAAAAAGTACTTTTATTTCAAAACGAGTTCTAAAAATACCTAGGGCATAAAAACTTGTTGGAATATTAAACGAATTATAAACCTGAGCTAGTGATCCGCCCGTAGGTAGAGGTTTTGACCGATCAAAGACCCCTATGTTATCAAGACCGAGAAACCCTCCGGAGAATATATTCTTCCCTTTCACATCCTTTCTATTTACCCACCTGAAATGGAACGAAATGAATGTATATTCTTTTGATAATTGAGCGATACCCGATTAGGTGTATATCCTAAAAAGACCACATTAATGTATCAAAGCATTTCATAGTGAAATCGTTTCTTTTATTTCTTGTTTTGCTGAACCCAGAATATTCCTGTTTTGGCAGAAGAAATAGACACAAATCAAACTGTACATAACAAAGATCAGCCTGTCCATATTTGCAGTCTGATCTTAGTCTACACCTCCTGCTTGTCCCTTGTAAGCCAGAGTTTTGTATATATTTCAAAAGAATTATCAACACGCATTATTTGTATCCGATACTATCAGCCCTTTGATGTTAATGAGATTCTGTAGAGGATTTTATTCAGCAAGACTCTGTAATAACCCTGTGTTCCAGATATGGAAACTAAATGAGAAGTGAACTGGGTATATTAATGCGAGTTACATTAATTTTGATGTGAATCCCTCTGTAGGGGATCTCTGATAATCGACGGATCGAGATGACAATCAAAGAATCAATCGACCAATCGAATCATTCGTTTAGACCGAAAGTTAACTTTGAACCCAAACTTTGGCCGACATTTATGAGATTAATTTTGTAACTTTTGAGTTTTCGGCAACTGACACGTCTAAACTACAGCTTATTCAAGCTGTAGTTCGTCGTATAGATCGCAAAACAACTTTGAAAATATCACATATGGCTGGACCTAAAATTTGCAAATTCACGTCGTTCAATATCTAATTGAAACCCTCTGTCGGAGCTCTAGTGGGCGTGATCAGCGGTCCATCAAAACTCACCATGTAAAATTTAGAATCAGTTTATGAAAACATCTTGATAAAAACTGTAGGTCTCGCATGCTCTTTAACTCTGAAGCCTTATAGACTTTTAACACAGCATAAGCATGGACAGGCGGATTGACGTCATCAAATGCAAATTCGTAAGCAGGAATCTACAATAAACAAGACAGTAATGAAGTTATGATGGTAGATTTGAAAACAAATATCTACGGCACAGTGGGAAATGAATAAATGACTTGCGAGATGACGGTAAAATTGAAGGTTTGCTGGCCCCTCACACCACCCTCCGACCACAAAATTTGAAAATTTGACTAAGATAGCAAAGGGCGTTCTTTTGAAAATCTATGGTCGGTGGCATATAATATATAAATAAAACAAGATGGTAGGCGACCTTATTTTCGTAGCTACATCTTTCACAAGCTGAAGTTATAATGTTCCAGTAATAAAACTGATCTGATTAGTCAATAGATGTTTCATAGATTTCGTCGACGCGTTAATTTCGCCTTTAACTTTTCATTCACTTCATAACCCATTCCCTAACGATAAAATTATAGACCAGTCCAAATTCAAAGAAGTTGCAGACAACACTTTAAAGTTGATGAAATCTTCAAAATCTTTGTCTATTGTGGTAGAAAATATTGTGGATAAAAGGAAATTGCTTTTGCAAGTGGATTTGAGAACTGCGTGAAGTATTTGAGAATTCATTTTGAAATTATCTGAATACGAAAATTAAGTTATGCATCAATAAATGGTTGTTCTTTTATTAGCTTTCGGTAAATTGCAAAAGCTGCGATGTTCTGTAATCATTGACCTTTAAGAGTCAGAGAGGTCATCTATTAACCCTTTCCAGTACAATCCCTGATTATAAAGTTCCTATAAAATTTTACCTACAAACCTATAAACATTGTGGAAAAAGAAGAAATTGCTTGTAAAAAGCAATTTCTTCATTTTCCAATAATGTTTTCTATCATATAGGTTGGTTATCTTTTGAATCGTAATTACTTTATAAAGTCGTCTGCTGCCCCTTTGAATTCGTACAAATCTAGACGCTTGGAACAAAAAAATAAATAAAAAAAAAAAGAAAAAACAGTAGCAGGCCCAAAAATACACATGTGACCTACTCCGCTTGAACGGTAGTTTTTTTCTCCATACCTGACCATTTGGATGCATATACCACTCCCTGAGTAAGAGGACTAGTTGGGATTTCGCAAACTGGATATCAACTAAAGACATCGGTATCATGTGGAACGCTAGGTCCCAGGACGCGTACTGAAATATATATCGATGGCTTGGAGCAAGAACATAGTATGGCTCTATACATTGTATAGAACCATACTATGTTTTTTCTCTAAGCCATAGATAGATAGATAGATAGATAGATAGATAGAAAGATAAATAGATAGATAGATATATAGATAAATAGATAGAGATAGATAGATAGATAGATAGATAGATTTTATTGACTTACACAATTACATTTATCTCGTCATACACAATCATTTAACAATAATACAATTTACTTTCGGATGAAATGATAAGTGGAAGATAGTATCTCTGATTTTGCAAGTTTGATTCACAATAGCTTTTTTCCCCGAAAGATTTTTTCAACATGAAGACTATGGGTAAATATTCAAATTTTCTATTGTTCCAAAACGAAACATTTACTATAAAAAAAATAATAAAAAAATATGTATATCGTGGAGAGCAAAAGGATTTGAGATATCTACTCAATACATTTCTATTGTTTGCAAACGTTCATTACCAGAAATGTTTATGTATGAGTACATGTACAGCATAGGTTGATGTACAGTCAATCTTGCTTAATCCATTACCAGACAAGACAATTTTAGACTGGTCCAAATTGAAAGGACTTGTAAACGTCAATTAAAGTTTTATGAAATTTTAGATTTTTCAAATCTCTTGGTTCAAAACATTGCGGAAATTGGAGAAATTGCTTGGTTAAAGCAGTTTCTTGATTTTACTCAATGTTTTCCTAATTCATTTTCTTGGGGACGTGAAAAGCGTCACTGTTTGCGAATGGATTAAGAGACCACCCCTTTTAATCGGCCACTTTTTATAAAGCGACCTTAATCAAATTGCCCTTTCCGATTGGATTAAGATTTGGAGAAGTTGAAGACTTTGAAAAAAAAATACCGTTACTCAATCCTATCTTATTTGAACTCATCAGAATCGTCTCAATGAGACGATTCTAATGAGTTCGAACAACATTGGATTGATTGAAAATTCAGCAATAATTTATTTATGCAAGCCAATCGATCCATCATAATCATGTAAAAAAATGAATCAAGCGACCACTCTCTTAAGGGGCCACTTTTTGTCTGTCTCATGAGTGTTCGTCATATACAAACTTTATTACACCCACAAGTCTGCTACTTTGCAGATGACTAATTTTGTACCTAATGAGGACAAGTTGAACATACAGATTTACAGAAATATTTGCGAAATTGAGAAAGTCCTTTCTTTCCTTTTTTCAAATTAACATTAGACACAAGTTTAACAAATACATATGACCATGAAAGTCCTAAATAGCTCACATGAGCTACCTGCTAACTCAAGTATTAAATTGCTTAAAAAATACTAAAATTGACAAAAAACTATAAAAAAAAGATTAAAAAAACATCTCCCTAAATGTCTTTATTTTAGAGACATACCCAATGTTTGAAAGCCCTTTGCATTATAACGTGTAAATAAGGTGCTTACCTCCATACAAAAATATTTGTGGATGGCAAGACTTTTTACGAAATATTGAGTGCAAATTGGTCATGCATAATTCTGTAAGTTAGATTTTTTTGACAGACATTGATCCTCGTCAAAGTTTGAGTACATGTAGTATACTTACCCAGGGATATTCCCACTTATCAGGCATAGAGATCACATCTCTGTTAAACAAGTGAATCCAATCCACGTTTCGTCCATATTTAGTTCGATACTCACATGGCTTTGGCTGGTTCTCGTCACCTTGAATCCATTCTGAGGAAATGAAGGTAAACTTACTGTACGCATATCAGAAATTTCAAGAAGACCATAGAAAATCTACAGACATGAAGAGCAGAAGTTTGGAAATCGACGGATCGATATCAATGATCAATGATAAGTTCAACTTGAATAAGCTGTCACATCTTCGTAAGCCAAGAGTTCTAACTCCACCTTGTTCCTTCGTAAGGAACAAGGTAGAGTTAGAACCCTTGGCTTGCGAAGATGAAGCTTTAATAACGCCATTTTACGTCGCCAGACATATACGTTTACTTTTTTTGTTTCTCATTGCTGGCCATAAAAGTTGAACAAAAACGCTGTTTATCGAAGTGAATTTTCCTATCGGATCCAGTAGACATGGCCAGCGGGACCAGTGGGCGTGGTCGATGATCCACTATTTGTCCCATTTTTGCCTGACGTTAAAAATGCTAGTTACTCATATTGTAAGTGCAAGCATGTTAATTATCAATTTTGTTTAAATAAGAACCTAGAAATCTTACTTGTGTGTTAACCCATCCCAACACATCATAATTGGCCAAAAATGAAAGAAACTGCAGACGACAATTTCCATTTGATGGTGTTTTAATTTTTTCATCTTTTGGGATAGAAAACATTGAAAAAATTGCTTGATACAAGCAATTTCTTCATTTTCCATAATCTTATTCAAAGCTTTTTTCTTGGGGTAAGCAGGAAGGAATGTGTGGGAATGTATAAAAGAATCGATGGTCATATTATGTGGTCGATAAATTTATCGGTAATGATAAGAAAACTTTATTCCGATACAAAGTCATGATGTTTTGACCTCATAGATTTTTTTCAGCGATGTATAAGAAAGGCTATAAAGACATACCGTTGAGTATATAGTAATAGAACTGTTTACTCCAGAGTAAACCAGCAATGGCCTGTATGGCTATCTCATATTCCTTACCACTAACTTCTGGAAACACCTGAAATAAAATGAAAGAGAGACATTTGTAAATTTATCCACTGTAAGATTATAAAATTCAAGACTTTTCCACATTAAAAGAAGTCAACGATTGCTTGATTCCCCACTGAATTCCAACAAGAAGTTCGACTTATATAATAAACGGCATTTTTTGGTTTGTAACTATTGGTTTGCGACTCAAATCCGTAACTACAGATTGAATAAGCTATGGTTACAACGTTTAAGTTTCTAAAAATATAAATGTTGGAGTTCAAAGTTCGCTTCCGGCCCAAATAAATGATTGGTTGAGCGTTACTTTAATTGACAACGGAATAAAACAACATAAGCCAAATAGGATAGAAAACAAATTGTGGCAAGGGTATGAAATATTGGCAAAGTCAATTTATCTTTTTGTTATACTAATTAGGAATTATTTTTCTACAGCAATTCAAAATGCCGATTAACTGTGTCGTTTTGTTCCTACATACTGATTTTTAGAAAGAAGTGAAACTAAGACTAAGCATCGATCGTCTTTAAATACTAGACAGCACAATTGAAAGGAATAGCAGGCGACAATTCGGAGTTTATGAAATTTTTAGATCTTTTCAACTTTATGGCTAGAAAACATTGTGTAAAATTGATTAAATGCTTGTTATAAGCAATTTCTTTAATTTACACAATGTTTTCGCAATTGCAATTCTACAGGGGGTTGGTCAAAAGGCGTCACTACTTGGGAATGGATTAAATTTGTTAAACTAAATGAACAAAACCAAACTTTCGACTCGATCCGAAATCACACGTATTTTCGTGATAAAAATGTTCACATATTATCATGACGGGTGAATTATGGAATTTCACTGTCCGTCTAGTTTTACAAGAGTTGATAGATCATTAGGGCAATTACAGAACCAATCCACCATTCAAATAAATCATTTAGACCGGAAGTGAACTTTAAACTCGAACATTAGTTGATAGCTATGTTGGTCTGGTGATTTAAATGCCGTAACTACAAGCTGCAGCTAAGACGTTAAGGTTGCCATTAAATATTTATTGTTATATGATACGGCCAAAAACTTTGCAGAATAATGCTGTTTAATATCGAAGTGGAATTCCTGTTGGAGCTCAGTCGGCGGGGATAGCAATCTGTCCATTGTTCTAAGGTTTTGAAAACTGATGAGCTTTGCATTTGCCATGGCTTTTCGTAGTCAGCTCAACTTCAGAGAAGCTGTTTACGAAAATTTAAAGTTTATGAAATTTTACATTTCTTCAACTCTCTGGGTAGAAGCATTTGCGGGAATGCAGAAATGGCTTGTCACAAAAAATTTCTTCATTTTACACAATGTTTTCCAAACTCTTTTCTATTTTCTTGAGGGGAGTCAAAAAGCGTCATTGTGTTTAAACGGGTTAAAACATACTTCTTTATAGAACTGTTCCATTTCATTTTGTCGCTCCTTGAACACCATATCAAACCCAGCCTCAGAGAAGGAATGTCCTCGTGGCGGAGCTTCGGCACTCTGGTACAACCTGAGTTTGATCACAGTAGAGGTTCCGGGTTCTATCTTCAGCACGTAATGTACACCACACTTTGTCCCGTACCTCTTTGGGTTAACAGCGTCCTTCTTACCTAAAAAAATGTACTTTCGATATCATCAATTAATATAGGACCATTGTGGACCCTAGAAAAGTATCTTCAAATGTCATTGACATATTGCACCTGCCATTGTTAAAAACGAAAAATAACGACGAATAGAGAGATCAAACTCTAAGTCTAAATGTTTAAATTTTTATTTTTATTTCCGAGGACTTTTGGTATATTAAAGATAATGTTATGAGATGACGTCAACAACGTCAAACAATGGCAATGACTTTGACGGAAAGAATATTATAACAATATCGAAGATTGTAACAATACCGATATCATAACAATATTGAATATTATAACAATATTGTTCACGGAAATTCGGAGTACACGACTCACACCATTTTTCCGTGACGGACCATAGAATATAGAAAAAACTTACCGCCATTCTTATCTTTTTCTAATGCAAGCTTTCTGAAATTTGTTCATTTGCAAAGCACTTTTTTCGTACATGTAATTTGGAAGCAGCTACTTAACTGACTAGAATTGTCGGACTTATACCCACACCGGCATTTTGTCCCTAAGGCAGCACAGTTGACCTTTGACCTATGTTATCGAATAAGGACGGGTTACCTCCTTGGGTAATGGATAACATTTGTAAAAAAGTTTCAAGGTCCTAGGTCAAATGGCTTATGAGTTAGAACAAGGAAACGGTTTTAAATAAAGCTCACACGTTACCTTGAACATTTTACCTATACATTGCCTTAAACGATATGGAACTTCATTGGATCAAAGGTAGCAATTGTGTGAAGACTCATAATTGTAGGTCAATTAGTTCCAGAGCACGGAAACGAAAAAGTAAAATGGCGAAACGAAATGAACGGACGGACAGGCATAGTGAAACCAATAAACCATTCTCTACTTCGTGGATTAGGGCTATAAATATATGCATATGCATACAAATAAAGAGCATAATAATACGAATAAGAGGGTCATAGGCCCTAAAACGCTCACCTGGCAACAAATAACAAACTAGAGGACAAAGAGAGCCATTGATTGCTCACCCGAGTTCTTTATTGATTAAAGAAACATGAAAAAAAAACCCGTCAAAGCAGATCTTATTTGTGAAGTAGTAAAAAAGACTTAAACAACTAATAATTTTGTGTTGATTGAGTATCTTATCAACAGAAATTTGATAAAATTTTATAGATTGAATGCTTGAATTGAGTTTAACGCCACTTTAAACAGTATTTCAGTCATATCGCCGCGACTGGAGCACCTAACAATGGATTCCTGGTATGTTTCCACTATGTCCAGCTGCTATCCCACTTAGGTTTACGATTATCCACCTATTGGTGAGAGACAAATGTTGGAAAGGATATAAGCCGCCGCCGGGGACCGAACCCATTGATCAAATTTGACCTAGTGACCTAGTTTAAACAACAACAGCAACAGAACACACAACCCCCCCCCCCCCCCAAAGGACAATAGTGATCCTAAATCGCTCGCCTGAATTATCTGCTGTTAAAATGCAACTGTAGCCAATAATTTGCAAATTATGCTTAGGTGAGCAAAAAAATAAGTACGCAAAATCCAGTAAATACATTTTTTGGACAACCATCTTAAATTACTTTAAACATATTTATATTAGTGGTATCTACTCTTAGCAGGTTAACTGGCGGTAATATTTTTTGACACATTTTTCCATTACCACCAAAAATAGATCATCGCCGTAAGATTTTAAATAGATAAATAGTTAGCAAAGCCGATAACAGTATATCACACATAATTTGGAACTGTCTGGGTTTCACATTTTTCGTGAAGTCTGATATAGAACGAAATAGGTTATAACATTTATGCATTTGCACTTATTGATTACGATAAGAAAGTTGAAACCTTCGAGTAAAATATCTTTCATGAATGTAAAGAAAAAGTCTTCCATTATCTGTCACCGAATTAGCCATGCATCATTAGCTTGTATCTTACTTTTTTTTCAAAAAGAGTATACTTTTCGTAAAACTCAGAAAGAAATTGGCGGTTAATTAACCCGAGACATGTCAAAATTCGAAAATTAATTACGTTAATTTCAATAGATGATATTCTGAAATCATTATCTTTTGTGTAGAAAAAGTTTGCAAAATGAAGAAATTACTTGTCGCAAGCAATTTCTTCACTTTCCACAATATTTTTAAAAAAAACATTGTGTGAGAATTGGTATAATTTTTGTGCAATTAAGTTCGCCCGCCAATATAGCCAAAATCAAAGGCCCGAACGGCCTCAAATGCAGTCAGGACTGTATATTAACAATTTGTATGATAGTTGAAGTCATTCTCTGATTGTCTGTTAAGTTTTCCTTACTATGAAATCACATTTGAAGACTTCTATCCCCCCCCACACACACACCCAACCACCCGACAGAATCCCAACAATTCTCGCCCATAACTGACTTGATCAACAGCGTAATTGTCGAATTCGGACATAATACTACGAAGGATAGTTTAAGGAGCATAACCCTCCGATATTCCGAAAGATAACAACTGCAGTTACGAGATTTTAGCAGAAACCGACGAAATTCAGCGTGCGGAGAATAATCAAATTCTACCCTTACCTTCAAGGTCTATCGGAATTGAATAATCCGTAAATTTCTATAGGTCTACATATTGTGGTTCTCTTTCGGTCCGCGCCAATATTTAAAAGCTAGAATTTCCACCCGAGACATGTTTTATTATCATTGATAGTTGTTGGAATCAATCTAAATTGAATTTAGCTTTACACCGACGTAAATATTTCCATCCTTAGACAAAAGGGCTTAAATCTAAGTATCCCGCATAGCGACGTCTCCTTAGAGACAGACGAGTTGTTGAGCACCTGGGGTAACTGACGCGTTGAGAAATTGTCACGTGGATCGAGCTTCGAACCTCTTTCGCGATAATGGTTCTTTACCATTGTTAAAAATACGGTAACAATAAATCAACAAAGAACTCTATTTTACAAATCGGGAATTTACAGTGAACAGATGCACGTGTACAAAACTGGATTAAACTTTGTAGCTGGTAACTTTTAAAGGGTTATGATAATCGAAAGAATCCGAGACGGCGGAATGTCTAGTTTCACTTTCGACTATGTCTAAGATCGACGAATCGTTGATCACCGAGGCCTACCATATCCATTTTTTGTTAAATGAAATCCGTAATGATGGTAAGTTCAGGCAGTCGATTAAATGATGTCAGAGACATAAATATACATTATTCTATGTCTCTGATGATGTTAACTTTTGAAATAACGACAAACCCGGAGGATTCCCTCTATCGAATGGCCTGGATGCAACACTGTTTAAGATGGTATAAATAGAAATACCTGTAGAGGTCGTGACCTTAATCACTGCGCATATTCAGTGATTCGGCTTTTCGCGGTCATTCTTTGTGAATGGGCTTACATTTTCAGATAGTATACTACAAGAAATTATGAATCAATTTATGAGCAAGGAAAAGATTTTCAGGTCGTTGTCAAGTTCCTAGAAGCAAAGAGCGAATTCGGGCGATTCCTAGATTACAGTCAGTATCCTGACTGCAATAATAAAACCATCACAAATAAAACCACCCGTGCAGTAACGTATACCAGACCATAGATTAGTATTTTGGAATTTCTCACCTCGTAAAATGTAGTCGTGGAATGCATCTTTGACGTATCTGGACTGGTTCTTTATACCGAATAATTTACGGTAGTTTGTATTGTTGTCAGTAAATAACAATTCAGGTAGGGAACCATTCGGGTCAACGTCGCACTCTAGCTTGAACACTCCTACAGCAGAAACTCAAATGATTTAATTTTAGTATTCAACTGATTGATTCGCTGATTCTTTATCATATTTCCATAAAAAAAAATTTGAGCATCACCTTGTATGTATGCTTGCGCATGAAGTAGATCCATAACTTTACTGTCAAGTAAAATAGATGCTTTGATTTGTTTGATCGAATAAAATTTTCAGAAATGAAGAGATTGTAAGACATGAGGTATGAGCCTTAAAACTAAATCACACTGTATGAATCCCTGAAAATCCTTTTCTAAATTCATACCTCACGGAAAACAACAACAAAAATATTCTCTTTATTTCTTAAATGAATTTATGGATCACGAGGAAGCTGTCTTATTGTTTTCTTTACCACATTTCGAATGCACCAATGAATGTATATACATAAAGTTGAAGTCAAATATCTAATCTAAATCCAGGATCAAAATGAATATTCAATCTATTTGACTCCAAATTATGACGCTGGTCAACGCCAACAGAAGCTAAAAAATACATATAGACATCTGGATATTGTTTCATTATCGAAAGAGAGAGAAACGTTAAAGGATTGTCTACAAGTAATTTTTGTTTTTCATTATTCAAACTCACGTATTCTTAATCAATAGTAATTATAGAGAATCCACACAATAAAGCTAAAAATTAAAAGAAAAACAAGAGGACCATGATGCTCCTAAATCGCTCTCTTTAGGCATCTGTAAATTACAGTACTTTTCAGAACAAGAGGACCATGATGGTCCTAAATCGCTCACCTGAAGCATCTGCAAATTACAGTACTTTTTTGTATAAAAAAGACTTAACTTGAGCAAAATAAATAAAACAAATATAAGATTTTGGGCTTTGTACAAAACAATCCAGTAATACTTTCCAAAAAAAAAAAAAAAAAAATGAATACCTTTGGCTTTATTGTTTAATCAATTACCAAACTATCCCAGAATTTGTCACCCTCAGGAAAAATAGGTTTAAAAAAGCATTATCATCAAGGGAGTGACAAGCCATTTCTCCATTTCTATTTAAGAATTCTTTCAATGCGATTTATGCAATTTTCGACCCCAGGAGCAGAGACGTTTTTTATCCTAAGAGCATATTTTCCTATAATATAGTACAAAATTATTTAGTCATGCTACATACCAAATATGAATGCCATTCACCATGTATTTCAGAAGAAGAAGTCTTTCAAAGTTGCTCTAATTGGATGTTTTCCAAAATTTTGGACCTATAGGACAGTGCCATGTTTTATCCCATGGCTAAGATTTCAGCTAACATGGTAAAGAACCATCTGTTCATGCTAAATACCAAATATGAATGCCTTAGACTTTGTAGATTGGGAGGAGAAGACTGTTGAACATGGTCTAATTGAGCATTTTTACAAACTTTGGACACCCAGGGAAGGGGTGTTTTTTAACCTACAGGCATAGTTTTAATCAAAATTGATAGATAATAGCAAGGCTATGCTACACTCAAAATATAAATGCCCTCGGCCTTAAAATGAAGATTTTTTTTAGTTAACATTCTCAAATTTTGTGTTTTTCCCAACTTTTGGACCTCTAGTGCAGGCCCGTTTTTGACCCTGGGAGGACAACTTTAAGTGATATAGTACAAAACCATCTAGTAATGCTACATACCCAATATGAATATCCTAGACTTTATAGTTTAAGAGAAGAAGTCTTTTGAAACTGCTCTAATTAAGTATTTTTCCAAACTTCGGACTTCAGGGGCAGGGCCATTTTTGACCCCAGAGATTAAATATTTAAAAACTTGATAGAGAACCATATGATTAAGCTCTATACAAAATATAAAGGTCTTTGGCCTTGTAGTCTATGAAAAAACCAACAAAGAAGATTTACGAAAATTTCCCATTTTCATATGCAGCGGTTACAACATTTTTTCACGGAATGAAATTCTTTTAACAACCTTTGAAGAGCTTCACACAAGGAACATCCCTGCAAAATTTCAGCTTGATTGAACTACTGGTTTAGGAGGAGAAGATTTTTAAAGATATTTAAAGAATTACTAAAATTTCCCATTTTCAAATGCCGCGGCAACCAGAGTTTTTGATGGAATTAAATTCTTTTAACAGATTTTGAAGAACTTTTCCCAAGGAACATCCCTGCAAAGTTTCAGCTTGATTGGCCCACTGGTTTAGGAGGAGAAGATTTTTAAAGATATTTAAAGAATTACTTAAGGTTCCCATTTTCAAATGCCGCGGCAACCAGAGTTTTTGACGGAATTAAATTCTTTTAACAACTTTTGAAGAACTTCACCCAAGGAACATCCCTGCAAAGTTTCAGCTTGATTGGCCCACTGGTTTAGGAGGAGAAGATTTTTAAAGATATTTAAAGAAATACTAAAGGTTCCCATTTTCAAATGCCGCGGCAACCAGAGTTTTTGACGGAATTAAATTCTTTTAACAACTTTTGAAGAACTTCACCCAAGGAACATCCCTGCAAAGTTTCAGCTTGATTGGCCCACTGGCTTAGGAGGAGAAGATTTTTAAAGAAATTGTGGACGGACGGACAGACGGACAGACAGATGGACGGACGACGGACATCGACCGATCACAATAGCTTTCCTCGCACTTTGTGCTCAGGTGAGCTAATAAAAAAGACACAACTTGAGCAAAATAAATAAAACAAATATAAGATTTCGGGCTTTGTACAAAACAATCCAGTAATGTTTTACAATAAGAATGAATTCCTTTGGCTTTATAGTTTAATCCATTACCAAACTATCCAAGAATTTGTCACCCTCAGGGAAAATAGGTTTGAAAAAACATAGTGAGAAAGGGAGTGACAAGCAATTTATCCATTTCTCACAGTGTTTTCTACCTGAAATTCTTTGTATTTAGATTTCAAACAAATTCTAATTACTGTCTGATACTTCAATGGGTGTAATTTTAGCAGACTTGGTAGAGAACAATCTGGATGTACCATAAATCAAAATATGAATGCATTACAACTTATACATCAGGAGTGGAAGATATATGAACATGCTCTTTTTGAGCGTTTTTCATGTCTTTGGATGCCTTGGGAAGGGCCATGTTTGTCCAAAGGATATAAACATGGTAGATAACAATAATGCTATACTATGTTTTTAATGTAAATACTCCACAACCTATATTTAAGAAGAATTCTTTCAATGCGATTTACGCAATTTTCCACTCCAGGAGTAGAGACAATTTTTTATCCAAGGAGCATATTTTCCTGTTACATAGTACAAAATTATTTAGTCATGATACATACCAATTATGTATGCCCATCACCTAATTTTTCAGAAGGAGAAGACTTTTGATGTTGCTCTAATTGGGTGTTTTCCAAATTTTTGACCTCTGGGGCAGTGCCATGTTTTATCCAAGGGCTAAGAATTTAGCTAACATGGTAGAGAACCATCTGGTTATGCTTTATACAAAATATGAGTTCCTTAGACTTTGTAGATTGGGAGGAAAAGACTATTGAACATGGTCTAAATGAGCATTTTTACAAACTTTGGACACCCAGGGAAGCTGGTTTATCAACCTACAGGCATAATTTAATCAAAACTGATAGATAACAGCCAGGCTATGCTACACTCAAAATATAAATGCCCTCCTCCTTAAAATGAAGATTTTTTTTAGCAAACTCAAATTTTGCGTTTTTTCCAATTTTGGTTTCCTCGTGCAGGGCAGTTTTTGACCCGAGGAAGACAACTTTTAGCAATATAGTACAAAACCATCTAGTTATGCTTCATACCAAATATGAATATCCTAGACCTAATAGTTTAAGAGGAGAAGTCTTTGGAAATTGCTCTAATTAAGCATTTTCCAAACTTCAGACCTCATGGGCGGGGCCATTTTTGACCCCAGAGATTAAATATCTAAAAACTTGGTAGAGAACTATATGATTAAGCTTAATATAAAATATAAATGCCTTTGGCCTTGTAGTCTTTGGAAAAAAAGACAACAAAGATTTTCTAAAATTTCCCATCTTCATATGCCGCGGTTCGAGAGTTTTTCACATAATTAAATTCTTTTAACAACTTTTGAAGAGGGACACTCAAGGAACACTCCTGCAAAGTTTCAGCTTGATTGGCTTACTGGTTTAGGAGAAGAAGATTTTTAAAGATTTCTAAAGATTTCCTTCATATTCCCATTTTCAAATGCCGCGACAACCAGAGTTTTTGACGGAGTCAAGTTCTTTTAACAACTTTTGTAGAACTTCACCCAAGGAACATCCCTGCAAAGTTTCAGCTTGATTGGCCTACTGGTTTAGGAGGAGAAGATTTTTAAAGAAATTGTGGACGGATGGAAAGACGGACAGACGGACGACGGACAACGACCGATCACAATAGCTCACGTCGCACTTTGTGCTCAGGTGAGCTAAAAAAGATAGCTATCGCCGATATGCTTTTAGAAGGAACTATGTATAATCAAAAATAATCTAAAGGTAAGAGAGTCACAAATTGACCCGGAATGGAATTGAGCGAAATGATTTTCACATTTCTATTAATTATGAATAGCCGTCTTCAAGTCCTTTGAATTTGGACCAGTCTAAAATTTCGTTTTGTGTTAAATAATTAAGAGTGTATCCCTACCTTCATCATGATGGTCCCCACCAAAACCGTTCATCAACTGGTCCAGTTTATGGCCCTCTGGACTCGGATCATCAACATACATATCCATACTGTTGACACGTTTTCTAGGTTGTGTAACACCTGGAATAATAATAAAACATTACTAAGGCTAAAATAATGATAAACGATACGGCACTACAAAGGTTAGAATATTAAATGATAACACAATACTTGGGCTAAAATGATAATAAACAAACGGCACTACTTAGGTTAAATGATGATAATAATACGGCATTTGGGACTAAATTGATGATAATTGAACCAACAAATACTAAGGATGAAATGATTATAAATGATACGACAATACTGAGGCTAAATGATAATAAACGATACAGCAATTGAGGCTAAAAAGGTGATAAATGATTTATCAATACTGAGGCTAAAATAATGATAAATGATACGGCAATACTGGGGCTAAAATGATTGATACAGCAATTGAGGCTAAAATGGTGATAAATGATTCATCAATACTGAGGCTAAAATAATGTAAAATGATACGGTAATACTAAAGCTAAAATGATGATAAATGATGCAGCAATACAAAGACTAAATGGTGATAAACCATACGACAAATGAGGCTAAATTGATGATAAATGATAAGGCACTACAAACGCTAAAATGTTTATAAATTATTAAACAATACTTAGGCTAAAATGATGATAAATGATACAGCGATTGAGGCTAAAATGATAATAAATGATACGACAACACTAAGGCTGAATTAATGATAAACGGTACAACAATACTGAGGCTAAAATAATAATAGTGATGACAAGGGTTATTTTACAAAAGTTTTGGTCACTAACTTAATACATGAAATAAATTCGTTAGTTTCCGACATAATAAAGTTAACTACAGTTTGTATAAGCTTTACGTACTATTAGGTGCCGAACCAACGAAAATACTTCAGATAAATTTCGTCAATTGTCGGCGGAATTCAAAACTGACTTCCGGTCTGAATGTACAATTTGATTTGTCTACAGATTTCTTTTTATTGAAAGCCAGTCAATTGAGGTCAGTAAATGCAATCTTATAACAAAAATGAAATTCACTTATCGCTAATGATCATCGTCAGAGTATTCCAGAACTCTATAAATCAGGGAAATATCGGGAAAGCGAAGCTTCATGGAGAAAAGCAAATAGAACAAGACTAAAGCAGGCAGATATCTGACGCTCGTCTGAAAGATGTTGAATAGTGATTAAGAATAAAAGGACATGTTTTACACAGATTCATATAGAGTCACCTCCCTCTTTGTAACATAGATTCATAGAGAGTCACCTCCCTCTTTGTAACATAGATTCATATAGAGTCACCTCCCTCTTTGTAACATAGATTCATATAGAGTCACCTCCCTCTTTGTAACATAGATTCATATAGAGTCACCTCCCTCTTTGTAACATAGATTCATAGAGAGTCACCTCCCTCTTTGTAACATAGATTCATAGAGAGTCACCTCCCTCTTTGTAACATAGATTCATATAGAGTCACCTCCCTCTTTGTAACATAGATTCATATAGAGTCACCTCCCTCTTTGTAACATAGATTCATATAGAGTCACCTCCCTCTTTGTAACATAGATTCATAGAGAGTCACCTCCCTCTTTGTAACATAGATTCATATAGAGTCACCTCCCTCTTTGTAACATAGATTCATAGAGAGTCACCTCCCTCTTTGTAACATAGATTCATATAGAGTCACCTCCCTCTTTGTAACATAGATTCATAGAGAGTCACCTCCCTCTTTGTAACATAGATTCATATAGAGTCACCTCCCTCTTTGTAACATAGATTCATATAGAGTCACCTCCCTCTTTGTAACATAGATTCATAGAGAGTCACCTCCCTCTTTGTAACATAGATTCATATAGAGTCACCTCCCTCTTTGTAACATAGATTCATAGAGAGTCACCTCCCTCTTTGTAACATAGATTCATATAGAGTCACCTCCCTCTTTGTAACATAGATTCATATAGAGTCACCTCCCTCTTTGTAACATAGATTCATATAGAGTCACCTCCCTCTTTGTAACATAGATTCATATAGAGTCACCTCCCTCTTTGTAACATAGATTCATAGAGAGTCACCTCCCTCTTTGTAACATAGATTCATATAGAGTCACCTCCCTCTTTGTAACATAGATTCATAGAGAGTCACCTCCCTCTTTGTAACATAGATTCATAGAGAGTCACCTCCCTCTTTGTAACATAGATTCATATAGAGTCACCTCCCTCTTTGTAACATAGATTCATATAGAGTCACCTCCCTCTTTGTAACATAGATTCATAGAGAGTCACCTCCCTCTTTGTAACATAGATTCATATAGAGTCACCTCCCTCTTTGTAACATAGATTCATATAGAGTCACCTCCCTCTTTGTAACATAGATTCATATAGAGTCACCTCCCTCTTTGTAACATAGATTCATAGAGAGTCACCTCCCTCTTTGTAACATAGATTCATATAGAGTCACCTCCCTCTTTGTAACATAGATTCATAGAGAGTCACCTCCCTCTTTGTAACATAGATTCATAGAGAGTCACCTCCCTCTTTGTAACATAGATTCATATAGAGTCACCTCCCTCTTTGTAACATAGATTCATAGAGAGTCACCTCCCTCTTTGTAACATAGATTCATATAGAGTCACCTCCCTCTTTGTAACATAGATTCATATAGAGTCACCTCCCTCTTTGTAACATAGATTCATAGAGAGTCACCTCCCTCTTTGTAACATAGATTCATATAGAGTCACCTCCCTCTTTGTAACATAGATTCATATAGAGTCACCTCCCTCTTTGTAACATAGATTCATATAGAGTCACCTCCCTCTTTGTAACATAGATTCATAGAGAGTCACCTCCCTCTTTGTAACATAGATTCATATAGAGTCACCTCCCTCTTTGTAACATAGATTCATAGAGAGTCACCTCCCTCTTTGTAACATAGATTCATATAGAGTCACCTCCCTCTTTGTAACATAGATTCATATAGAGTCACCTCCCTCTTTGTAACATAGATTCATATAGAGTCACCTCCCTCTTTGTAACATAGATTCATATAGAGTCACCTCCCTCTTTGTAACATAGATTCATATAGAGTCACCTCCCTCTTTGTAACATAGATTCATAGAGAGTCACCTCCCTCTTTGTAACATAGATTCATAGAGAGTCACCTCCCTCTTTGTAACATAGATTCATATAGAGTCACCTCCCTCTTTGTAACATAGATTCATAGAGAGTCACCTCCCTCTTTGTAACATAGATTCATATAGAGTCACCTCCCTCTTTGTAACATAGATTCATAGAGAGTCACCTCCCTCTTTGTAACATAGATTCATATAGAGTCACCTCCCTCTTTGTAACATAGATTCATATAGAGTCACCTCCCTCTTTGTAACATAGATTCATAGAGAGTCACCTCCCTCTTTGTAACATAGATTAATATAGAGTCACCTCCCTCTTTGTAACATAGATTCATATAGAGTCACCTCCCTCTTTGTAACATAGATTCATATAGAGTCACCTCCCTCTTTGTAACATAGATTCATATAGAGTCACCTCCCTCTTTGTAACATAGATTCATATAGAGTCACCTCCCTCTTTGTAACATAGATTCATAGAGAGTCACCTCCCTCTTTGTAACATAGATTCATATAGAGTCACCTCCCTCTTTGTAACATAGATTCATATAGAGTCACCTCCCTCTTTGTAACATAGATTCATAGAGAGTCACCTCCCTCTTTGTAACATAGATTCCCATAACTATCACTACATCCTTTTCTAACTAACAGGTGCTATCCTACTTAGGTTTACGATTATCCATCCATTGGTGAGAGACAAATGTCAGAAAGGATAAACGACAACGAGGATAATACTATAGCAATATATCTGGTATCTCCGAAAACACTCTTACGGGATTCGAACCTACGCGGATACGACAACGCTATGTTCTCCTCTATGGTTGAAAAAGACAAGAGTCACTACCGTAGTTGAGAGAATTCAATACACTATAAACAGAATTTCTCCGAAAACAGTCGAGCTACAAATGACTGTATTACAGATGTACATTTTTAAACCCAAGAATTTCCTACCAAGTGCAGCCTATGGAACTAGCAGTTTATAAAACTCTTTAAATGTGTAATGGATTGTTCTGGTCCTACTTTTGTATAGGCTGTTGCGACCGGAACGCAAGTGTCTTAACAATGTTCATAGATTCATCTTAATTAGTCGTAGAAGCTGAGTTGAATCGAATGTACCAATAGTCCGTCGAAACAGTTTTGCTAGAGTACATATTTACCTAAAGTCGGATGTTCACAACGAATCAAACCATCTTTCTCTCTTTGAAGAATTGGATTTCCAGGTAAAGCCGCCTGGTAAAGAAAAAAAAATGAATTACAGAAAAATATAAATAAATGACTGATCTCGATAATGATTTAAACCAATCTAAGCAATCTTAACCCTTTATCGAAACATATTACGAAACATATTACTTTTTACAAGTCCAAACTGAAAGAAACTAAAGATGAAAAGTTCAAGGACATGAATTTCAACACTTTTTTTAACCTTTCAGGGAAGAAAACATCGTGGAAAATGAAAAAAATCTTATTACAAGCAATGTCTTTGTTTTTTCACAATATTTAATATTTCTTCTTGAGAGGCGTAAAAAGCCGGGATTATGTGGGAATTGACTAATTATAAATTTTATCTCACTCGTTAAATATTTGCACATGAAAGCCGGTTGTCTAATTTGAAGCAATTGTAGACTAATACCTCGTGGCTTCAGCTAGGCTACAAATACGCTGCAGTTACGGTACATTGATCACAAACTGCTTTTATTTTGATTGAAAGGTGATCTGGATTTGTAAATAAAATTCTTTCGGGCTAAATTTACATTTGATAGCTGGTAAATTTATATCGCCTTTTATTAATTTTAATATTCTTCGGTGTGCTTGTATGGGGAATCAAGCTTTGTAAAGTTTCCTAACGGATACAATTAATCGATTAAGTTCAGAGAAACTCACAACCGATCTCTTTATGGAGATGATCTTCTTAAACATTCACCCTAATTTTATTTTCATTTACCTCTATTGACAACTTAGAGTTGATGATGGTTTGTAAAACATTATAGATTTTCAAGGACCGTTTGTGACGACCATAAGGCAGAAAGTACACAAAGAGATCGGACATGTTAAAGGTCAACAAAGATAGATAACGGACAATGTGGGGTGAAATGATTATTCGGCATTCAGAAAACGACCGAAAATTGAAAAGTTTTGACCCTGGCTTGGCCGTGTTAAGCCCCAAAATTGACCAATCCCAGCTGCCGGTCAAGGAATATATCGACCAATCAACTTATTCATTCAGCCAGGAACTGAGATTTGAGCTCAGACATTTGCCGCCATTCTTGTGAACGTTTTGTTGATTTGGCGACTTAAACGTCGTAACTACAGCTTATTCAAGCTGTAGTTACGTCGTTAAGGACGCCAACTAACCAATCTTCCTTTTTGTTACATGCTATCGGCCCCAAATTTTGCAAAATAGCGTCTTTTAATAAGCGTCCTGTGCGAGTCAACGGGCGTCAAAGGAGTCAATGGGCGGGGCCAGCGATTTGTCAATTGACCCTTTTCAAAGAGAAATCTTTTCGATTTGAAGAATTGGAAGAAACGTCTATACGTACATCACAGTCGTCTCCCCAGGACCAAGCATTCCGGTACCATAGCTGTGGTATAAAGTGTAGAGGGGCAGCATCAGGACCTCTGTTCGTGATTGTATAGCGACATAGGATGTCATTGGGACTGTTTTTACAATACTCCGCCTGGACGTCAAAATACTTGCTTTCATCAAATACTCCTGGAATTTCAATAGAATGTTTAACTCGATATTTTGTCAAATCGACGTATTGAATCATTCAAAGTTGACATACGGTATATATCTCAACAGTTTACGTTAGTTTTCGATGCAGTTACAGCTTATATGTATATATGTTTCATACCTCCATGAAAACAAAAGATATTCCTTTCTTCTCTTACGTTGACAAACAATGACGATGAACGTTTTCACTTGTTTTGTCAATTAACGGATCGTTGGTAACGCCTACTGGCGTCGACAGGAAATTCTACTTTCATATAAAACGATGTTATTTTGCAAAATTTATGGTCAGTAACTTGTAACAATGCCAGCACTCGGCAATCGAGGCAGTCTTGTACACTTATCATTACCATATCTTCGTGAGACACGAAAACGTCTGTAATAACAGCTTAAAAGACTGCAATGACAATGGTTTACTCGAAAAGAAGCAATATTGTCTGGACATAGGCTCTGTGAACAATGTGAACAGTACACAAGACGTGTTTCTGTCATCATAGGGAGCATTAAACTGTCATCGATTCTACAAAGTGAGTTTTTGAATCAAGAACCTAACTTTTGTAGATTTCACTGACAATTGGAATCAAAGACAAAATAATTATGATAACGATGTACTTGTGAAATAAGTGATAAGCATGTATATCACTTTCAATTCAGTTTACTTCCTTGTAAATTGCTAAAGTCGACTTCTTTTTTAAAAACGAACTTTAAGTTTACGAGATTTGTACCAATAGAAATATATTATCATAAGGATTATCAACGTCTATGTTTAATTCACAGACTTTACTGTAAGTTATTCAACCTATTCCCACAAAACAAAAAATTAAGACTGGTCCAAATTGAGTGTCCTACATACCAGTATCCAGTAACTCGTATTCAGGATCTTTGACGTTTCTTTTCCCATTTATCGCGACGATCTCGTCATACGGGTATTCATTCTGTGGATATTTATACAATGCCTTCATATACGAGTGGGTGGGGGTGTTGACCAGGTAATAGTATAGCTCTTTAACGTCTTCACCGTGGTTACCCTTTTTCAAAATAAAACATTATCCATATCAATCCACACCGAGAATATCCAACGACAACATGCGGAAACAAGAGGACCACGATAGTCCTAGATCGCTCACCTGAATTGTCTGCTGTTAAAAAAATGCAACTATAGACGCATAACTATAAACAGCTTCATGAAAATTGAGCCAAAACTGTGACTTCTATAATGTTAACAAAGAAATTGTCAATATGACCACTTTTCCAGTGTTTTCCTTTAGAACCTTCCCATAATCTATAAGGTTCATCAATTATCCTGATCAAGTTTCATGACGATTGAGCCAAAATTATGGTCTCTAGAGTGTAAGGCCCCCTTTCCTGTGTTTTCAAAAAGAGCCTTTCTATCATCAGAAGGGTTCATCGTTATGCCCTAATAATTATTCTGGCCAAGTTTCAGAAAGATTGAGCCAAAATTGTGGCCTCTAGAGTGTAAACAAGGGGACATGATGGTCCTAAATCGCTCACCTGAGGCATCTGCAAATTACAGTACTTTTTGTATAAAAAAAGACACAACTTGAGCAAAACAAATAAAACAAATATAAAATTTTGGGCTTTGTACAAAACAATCCAGTAATGCTTTACAATAAAAATGAATGCCTTTGGCTTAATTGTTTAATCCATTACCAAACTATCCAAGAATTTGTCACCCTCAGGGAAAATGGGTTTAAAAAAGCATAGTGAGAAAGGGAGTGACAAGCCAATTCTCTATTTCTATTTAAGAATTCTGTCAATGCGATTTATGCAATTTTCGACCCCCAGGAGCAGAGACGTTTTTTATCCTAAGAGCACATTTTCCCGTAACATAGTACAAAATTATTCAGTCATGCTACATACCTAATATGAATGACCTTCACCTTATATTTCAGAAGAAGAAGAAGACTTTCAAAGTTGCTTTAATTGGATGTTTTCCAAAATTTTGGATCTATAGGGCAGTGCCATGTTTTATCCCAGGGCTAAGATTTTAGCTAACATAGTAAAGAACCATCTGTTCATGCTATATACCAAATATGAATGCCTTAGACTTTGTAGATTGGGAGGAGAAGACTGTTGGACATGGTCTAATTGAGCATTTTTACGAACTTAGGACACCAAGGGAAGGGGTGTTTTTTAACCTACAGATATAATTTAATCAAAATTGATAGATAACAGCCAGGCTATGCTACACTCAAAATATAAATGCCCTCCGCCTTAAAATGAAGAATTTTTTTATAACATACTCAAACTTTGCGTTCTCCCCAATTTTTGGACCTCTAGTGCAGGGCCGTTTTTGACCCTAGGAGGACAACTTTAAGTCATATAGTACAAAACCATCTAGTTATGCTACATACCCAATATGAATACCCTAGACCTAAAAGTTTAAGAGGGGAAATCTTTTGAAATTGCTCTAATTAAGAATTTTTCCAAACGTCGGACCTCAGGGGCGGGGCCACTTTTGACCCCAGAGATTAAATATTTAAAAAACTTGGTGGAGAACCATTTGATTAAGCTCTATACAAAATATAAATGTCTTTGGCCTTGTAGTCTATGAAAAAAAACAACAACAAAGATTTTCATATGCCGCGGTTACAACTGTTTTTCACGGAATGAAATTCTATTAACAACTTTTGAAGAGCTTCACCCAAGGAACATCCCTGCAAAGTTTCAGCTTGATTGGCCTACTGGTTCAGGAGGAGAAGATTTTTAAAGATATTTAAAGAATTACTAAAGATTCCCATTTTCAAATGCCGCGGCAACCAGAGTCTTTGACGGAATTAAATTCTTTTAACAACTTCTGAAGAACTTCACCCAAGGAATATTCCTGCAAAGTTTCAGCTTGATTGGCCTACTGGTTTAGGAGGAGAAGATTTTTAAAGAAATTGTGGACGGACGGACAGACGGACAGACTGACAGACGGACGACGGACAACGACCGATCACAATAGCTCACCTCGCACTTTGTGCTCAGGAGAGCTAAAAAAGAAAATGCCATTAAAGCCCCTTTTCTCGTGTTTTGCGATAGAATCCCCCCATAATAGATAGGGTTCATCCCAATGACCAAACAATTATTCTGACCAAGTTTCATGAAGATTAAGCCAAAAAATGTGGCCTCTAGAGTGTAAACAAAGAAATTGTCATTAAGACCCCTTTTCCTGTGTTGTCGCAAAGATCCTTCCAATAGTCAATAGGGTTCATCTTTATGACCTAGTAATTATTCTGGCAAAGTTTCGTGAAGATTGAGCCAAATTTGTGGCCTCTAGAATGTCAACAAAGAAATTGTCATTAAGGGCCTTTTTTGTGCTTTCCAATAGAACCCTCCCATAATCAAAAGGGTTTATCCTCATGACCTAACAATTATTCTGGCAAAGTTTCGTGAAGATTGGGTCAAAACTGTGGCCTCTAGAGTCTAAACACTTCAATTGTTGACGCCGCACGACAGCACGATAGACGACGGACGACAGACATTCAGCGATCACAAAAGCTAACCATGAGCACTTTGTGCTCTGGTGAGCTAAAAGTCGACCAGAGCCAAACCACTTCGCATGGTGAAGACGTGACAAAACGTAATTTGTTACCAGCGACGTGAAGTATCAAGTACCGATTCTAGCCAGTTTGTTCGGATGCTTGTAACAAAAGTTTATATAATTTCATCAACTTTATTGTCGTCTGCAACCTCTTTCAATTTTGACCATTCTAAACTTGTTGTCTGGAATCGAAGAAAATTATGTTTTCAGATAAAAATGTTTTTTCTGTCAGAGCTCTTATTTATGTGCTGTTTTATGATAAAATCTTGAGTTATTCAAAACGCATGTATTATGTATAGCAACTTGCAATCTATTTAATTTGACATTCACTCAGATCAGATTGACATTAACAGACAAGCTTATATCAAATACCACCGTCTAGCTTTTTTTCACTTATCCTAATATACGAACTAACATATAACTAACGCGTAGATACATTTAAAATTATAAACATTTGGGAGAGGAAAATGACTTTAACCACTGCTGCCTTCTTTTACAGCTGGATGAACTGGGACTCAGTCTGTAAAATGTCATGCCCAAATATACTATCTGACTCGAACCTGCAACCATTCAACTGCCTCGATGACAGAATGGTATATGTTCTTGACTCGAAATCTAAATGTAACATGTTCGAGCCCCACCGTCATGGGCAAGACACTAAAACCAGCCCTCGTAATTACGGCTTAAATAAGCTTTAAATCCCATACCATTAAAATATTTGAAGCAAAAGTCGCAGATCATCATTAACTCCCTGTCTGAATGAACGATTTCGTTGGCCAATCTTTTTTTACTGACATTCACAATCAGATAGTTATCGGTTCTTTTTTCCTTGGTAAGGTTATATATGCATTTCCCGTCACACAAAAAGTGTCATTCCGTAAAACTAGTGCCGCTTGAGCGTCTGAACCGCTCATCGTAACAAGCACAAATAATTCTGTAATTCAATAATTCACCAATAGGTGAATGAGTACTGTACCTATTACGTCTTAAACAAAACCCTTAAAGATACTTATATTTACCAATTCACATACGATCCCTCGATTTTACTCCCTTCATGAAAAAAAAGTTTTGGAAAACATCAAGGAAAATGAATAAATTGTTTGTCTCAAGCAATTTCTTCATCATCCACAATATTTTCCCCCCAAAAGACGAAAATATTAAGATTCCACCAACTTGAAATTGTCGTCTGCAGCTTCTTTCAATTAGGACCAATCTAAAAGAGCTCTGTGTAGGAATGTGTCAAATCATTGTAATTTAATTCGTTTTAGTCTACTGAAATTGCTTCATTCTGGTTGGCTGAAATATTCGTTTCACACCTCAATGAAAACAAGATAACTTTTTCGTGAAGAATTCTATTTGGTTTTGCGACTGACTTAAACGTCGTACATACAGCTTGAAAGATCTATAGTTACAACATTTAGGTCGCTAACCAATCGTTTAAATTTTCGGTTGCATGTTTATGATAATAAGTTTTGCAAAATAAAACCGTTTAAATTCTAAGTGGAATTTCTTGTCGGAGTCAGTGAGTGTGTCGAGCGATCCATCAATTGAAATCCAAGGGTAATCTTTTAATAAGTTCTGTACAGATCCCAAAGACAAACTTTTCTGCAAATATCCCAAAGACAAACTATGAAATCTCTATGCCTTATGGATTGCTAGGATAATTTTTTCCAGGATGTTCTTCTTAGTATCGGAAAATAAGCCCAAATTGGGGTATTTCTTTGACATTTTGTAAATTATCACCATGTGACGTTAAACTCAAAGCATGAAAAATCTTTGCAAAAAGCTTTGTTAGTTGAAATTTTGTTTAAAATTTATTCTTTGTTTCTATGTGAAAAGGGTTGATCCCGGAGGGATCCCGAATGACATCCATGGGTTATTTTTCAACAAATTTGTAGAGAGCCTCCATGTGACGTTACATGCAAAATATGAAACATTTTTGCGTCAAAGATTATCCAGATTAACCTTAAATATTTCATTCTTTATATATAAATTAAGCTATTTCATTCTTCCCGTTGCCAGTGCAAAGTTTGACGAAAAGTATTTTTATTCAAATTTGGTTGAGCTTTACCAAAGGAACATCTTTGCCACATTTCAGTCTGAATGACACAGTGGTTAATCAGAAGTATATATTATCAGGTTTATAGTTTCACCCCGATGAAACAAAACTATTCTCGTCATAAGTTTTTTTTAATTCAAGTCCAATCCAAATATATGTTGAGAATTGATCAACGAGCTTACCTCATGTCCATCAAGACCAAACAATCTTTCCTTCATAATGGGATCTTTTGTGTTCCATAGACAAAGGGCAAGACACAGGCGACATTCTCTATCTGTTATACCCAAGAGTCCGTCTTCACCCCATCGGTATGCCCTTGACCTTGCTTGGTCATGTGTGAAATAATTCCAACTATCAAAATAGATACATGGACAACATTATTTCTTAACACTTTTTCTATCTTAAATAAATAAGCATTGTGTGTGTTGATTTACTGAGCTCCAGGAAGTTCCAATTGGATATGAAACGGTGTCATTTTGCAACATTTATAGACAGTAACATGCTAAAAGCAATAGAGCTATGATGGTCCTCAATCGCTCAACCGAATCATCTGCTAATCAAAGTATTTTTTGTATAGCAACGGAGCGAAATGAATATAACAAAAACAAGATTTCGGGAATACGTCAAAACCATCGAGTGATACTTCGAACCAAATTTAAGCGAGTAATACTACTTTGGTTAAATTTATAAGCAATAAATCTTGCATTTTAACAATAAAAGATATTAGGGAAGCATTGTGAGAAAAGTAGACTCTGTTGTAACAAGCAATTTCTCCACTGCTAACATTGCTTTGTGCCCTAAAAGGCACTTGTATTTGAATTTCAACTCAACTTGACTGCCATCTGCAACTTCTCTTAATTTGTTGTACCAGTTCAAAATATTGGCGTCTTGTAATGGGTTTCAGGTTTAGGAAAGACTTTGAAATTGATCTAATTGAGCGTTTTACCAAACTTTGTATCTCTTAAGCCGGTCAATTTTGACCAAATTGGTATAAGTTTAGCAAAATTGGTAGAGAACCTTTTTTTTTAATATATTATACGTGTATACCATTACATTACATTTTGTACATCGGGATGGGGGGGGGGGGTAATTAAACATTAGACGTTATCATAACCTCGATTGCCTTGAGGAGCGTCATAACTTTAACAAAGATAATTGACAAATATAAGGTTATTCTTCATTCTAATTATACAATCTCAAGGCTACGGCCTATAGTATATTGAAAAATAATATTTTAACTTTCTAAAGCTTGACGATTATCTCATTTTTCGACCACTGGGGCAGGGACGTTTTTGACCCTAGGGGCATTATTGCCGGTAACATAGTACAGAATCATCTTTATGCTACATACCCAATATAAATGTCCTAGGCCTTATATTTTAAGAGGAGAAGACATTTGAACTTGCTCAAGTTTAGCGTTTTATCATACTTTGGCCCAGCTTTGTCGGATCATTTTTGACCCCGGGTGTATATTTTCGAGAAATTGGTTGAGTTTGATTGATTGATTGAATGGGGTTTAACGCCGCTTTTAACAGTTTTTCAGTCATATCGCGGCGGCTGAAGCACCTAACAATGGATTCCTAGTATTTCTCACAACAGTACTACCACTACATCCTTTCCTAGCCTCCAGCTGCTTTCCCACTTACTGTGTGACTTAGGTTTACGATTACCCACCCATTGGTGAGAGACAATTGTCGGAAAGAATGTTTGCCGCCGCCGGGGATCGAACCCATGACACCCATGATTGAAGATTAGGAGTCTGGCGCGCTACCGACTGCGCTATGGTTGAGAGCCACATGGTTATGCTATTTATAAATTTTGGATGCATTACAACTTACACATAGGGGGGGGGGAGCTGATATTTGAACATGCTCTTATTTCGAAAATGTAAGTCTTATTAAAATCTGAGTGTGCAAAAAAGGCGGTGTATAGCAGAGAACTATATACTACATCCCTTTATAGGGTATATGCACAAGAAATGAAGAAGTATGGAAGAGTAGGAGGGTTTTTCACAGTTCTTCAGCTGGAGACTTAATCAACATATATTACAAAAGTAGTAAATTAAGTTAAAGACAGTAACTCGGTGATTATCAGGAGTGTACGCAGAGAACTACACATCGGTTCACTACTTTTAATTATCTTTAATACTTTAAAATTCTAAAAACCTATTTTCATTTATTTAATTCAAAAGATATAAGTAAATAATAGCATATGCACTTTGCAAAAAGAGAGCTCTTGAAATGAGTCAAATTTCAACAAAGATACGCACAGTTGAGAAAGCTTGACAGACCTTGCCTTTAGCTCGGCTGTTTTGTGCTGAATTGTAGACAAAATGTTCGTCAAAACTGGAACACAATTCTAACAAAAACGAGTTCACATATCTTGGTAGTATGAGTTCCTCTTCTGATGATGAACATATATTCCGAGTTTCGAATGAATGCTTTCACTAATACCAGAGATGACGACAACAGCGACAATACGACTTGCGAAGTTATGACAATACCTTAGATTCTCTCCGAAAATAGTCGAGATTTAGTGATTTACTGTTATACTTGTTTTATATTTTGCACTAAATTACGAACGTAGGAAAAGGTGGGCAATAAACTCAATATATTCATGATGAATGTCGGAGGTCAACATACTACTTCCGATCTTCAAGAACGATTTGAATTGCAATCAGTTGTTTCAATTTTAGTTAATTGCAATCGTTTTTTTGACAGCGGTAATACGTCAAACGTCCACGAAAGGGTGGAGAAGGTTGATTACAATATAACTCACCAATCACCATTATCCGAGTAATCTTCCCTAACTGTGCCCCATTGTCTTTCGGATAGATACGGTCCCCATCGTTTCCAATTCTTCAACCTTGTCTGATCCTCTTTGAGTCGTTTCTTCTCTATTCCCGCCATGTTTATGTTGCATCATGGAAATGAATAACTGCCATAGACATTTGGAAGATAGTTGTCTTCATAAACTGAAATGATAAGAAGAGTCAGTACCGACCCCAGAAAAGAAATCTGTCAGTTGCGCTTATTAACCCTTATCATGCTGTATAAATTACCATACTGAATGCTGTCCAATCAAAGGGCTGAAAGCACTGATAGAACTTGTTGTTCAAAAATCGATATTTCATTTAGAAATCAACTTCATAAACAACTCTTGCAGGACAAGTACAAGCAGGAGGTGTAGACTAAGATCAGCCTGCACATAAGTGCAGTCTGATCTTAGTCTACACCTCCTGCCAAAACCGGAATATTCCGGGTTCAGCATAACAAGGGTTAAGTGGCAACAATATTGTTAGAACTATTATGCTATTGCTGGATCCTGCGCACGCAACTTCCAAGACATGACGGATATCTAGCCATGCCCGATGACCTCCGACAAGGTAAATCATTTTTAATGACATCTGCAGTGCACCATTCCCATACAGTGACCCTTTTTGACGCCCCTCAAGAAAAACATTGTGTTAATGAAGAATATGCTTGTCACTAGACATTTTTTCTACCAAATAGTTGAAAAAATAATAAATTTTAAAATGTCGTCTGCAATTCCCTTCAATTTGGATCAGTCTAAATTTTGTCGTCTGGTTATGGGTAAGATAAATAAGTAATCCTATTACACATGGATAATTTTGAACTAAGAACAATAATTTGGGGTATTTCATTAGGGTTATAAGTCTATACTACACTCAAAGATTGGAAACTACAGACTTTACGGATAAGACGAAAATAATTACTCCTATATTTCAATTCGGGAACAAGTTTGGGCTTCTTTAGATGAATCCATTCCCATACCACAGAATTTTAGACTTGTCCAAATTGATGGAAGATGCAGACGATAGTTTAAAGTTGATGGAATTTTAAATTTTCGTCTTTTTAAATAGAAACATTGTGGATAATAAAGAAACTGCTTGTTAGAAGAAATTTCTTCATTTCCCAAATGTTTTCCAAGTATTTTTCTTGAGGGTCGAAAAAGGGAGATAGGTTAAACAGTGCCAACTCAAAGACCTCGGAGATGCGATCAAAGGCAATGGCTTCATGTGAATGTTAAGCTTTTAAAATGGTTTAGGAGGCGGTCCTCCCCCTTTTTTAAAAAACGAATTCCTTGTTTATCACTTTATTTAAAATCTGGTGTCCCGCAATATAATGATAATTTGTATCATTGGGAAAATTTTTGAAGTGTTACGTATAGAAAATTTGTATTGATTCTATACTCAATACTTCAAAATGTTGCTCTATGATATAAACTATCTTTTTATGACTTTAAAGCCAAATAGTTAAGCTAAAAAGGATATTACAAAGTGTGTTTATCTTACTCGGTTTTGTTCGGAAGGTTTTTTAACCCCTTCCCACACAACAAAATTTTAGAACGGTCCAAATTGAAAGAAGCTGCAGGTGAAAATTTCAAGTTGATGGAATTTTAATTCATCTCGTCTTTTGGGTTAGAAAACAATGTGGATAATGAAGAAAATGCTCTAGATAAGGAATCTCTTCATTTTCCACATTGTTTTCCAAAGCTTTTTATTGAGGAGAGCAAAAAGGAGGGCTTGTGTGAGAATGGGTTTAGCTAGAAAGGATATTTCAAAGTGTGTTTATTTTACTCGGTTTTGTTCGAAAGAATGTTAGTCACATTGTTCAGTCACATTGCGGCGACTGGATTTTATGGAAGATTATGAGGCATATGCTCAAATGTTTACGTCATGAGATTTTTCTAGGGAACGTAGGTTAACCCAATTCTTAACAATCACGCTTTTGACACCCCTAAGGAAATATGGTTATCGGAAACATTGTTGGGAAAAGTTAAAAACAATTTCTCCTTTTCAAACAATGTTTTCTACCTTATTTGGCAGCCATTTTACAACTGTTTTGCATTTTGAATTGTTGTCTGTTATTTCTTTCATTTTTGACCACTCTGAAATTTTGTCGTATGGTAAAGGGTTAAGAGATGTTTCGAACTGTTTAAGATAATGCCCTTAGCTGCTAAAAGTCTTCCATGTTTCACTTGTAGAGATAAACTAGGAAGTATTTGCAAGTTTTTATATTCTAAAACCATTAAAAATTGATGAATCAAGACCTCTTTGATATGTATCATAATCCTAGTCATGCTGAAATAAATCATTTACAGAAGTGCAATTATTTCAAAGGGCTGACAGCGCTAAATGCACTGATTGTTAGTTAATGATTATTTTGAAAATTTAATTCATAAAAAATCGTGGCTATGAAGAGACATGCAGGTGGTGAAGACTAAGTAAGACTGCATATATGTGCAGGCTGATGTTTGTCTATATTTTCTGCCAAAACAGGAATATTCTAGGTTCAGCATGACATTATATGAATATACATGTATTTCATTGCAATCGCTTCATTTTCTCTTATCGTTCCTCGGAACTCGGAAGAAACAGTCGATACACACACTCTAGCATATGGTGACAACGAATTCTTAATTTTTAGAATAGATAATCAAAACGACCCTAAAACGGTCAGAGAGTCTAGTCTAACAGCTTTATTCCTTCACAGACAACATTATGATCCATGATTCCGCTATATAACATATCGTCGATGTCGTTGTAAAACCTCGTGACTAAAACTTGAATCAACCTTTTGGTACGAGGTTTTAGAATGACAACGACGATATAAACATTCAGTGAAAATGAATCGTAAAAATATATTTAATATCTCTTCCCAACCATATTTCTACCACATCGTCGTTTAGACACCAAAACCTCGTGACTTTAACCCTTTCCCGCTTATTGAAATTTTAGACTGGTCCAAATTGAAAGAGGTTGCAGACAACAACGAAAACTGGATGCAATTTGAAATGAAACCCTCCTATGTGGTAGAAAATATTGTGGAAAAAGTAGAAATTGCTTGTTACAAGCGATTTCTTCTTTTTCCACAATGTTTTCTCGAGTACAAAATCACAGGAACGTAAAATCCCGTATTTGAACAAGAAAGGGTTAAATTGACGATATCGTAGTTATGAGTCGACATGGTGTAGTTGGGATTTGATACAGACTCTCATAATTTTCATGCAACTGTTTTTGATAAAACAAAGAAGATGATTAATTGAAAACTAATTTCAATTCAATCCCACACTTCTCTCCAACGACCGCCGATAAAAAAATGATAAGAAAACATGTTGAAACAAGAGGACCATGATGGTCCTAAATCGCTCCCCTGAGTATGATGGTTTATGGTTTTATGATATAAACAAAATAGCAAAGCCCTATATCTAATAATTTTGGAGAAGATGTTTAAGGATTTCTCTTTTAATACTAGGCATATTGATGATCCCACCATATAGCACTAATTTCCTGAATATGGTAATGCTTTGAAGAATAGACATCAATACATACCAAGTAAAAAGCTCTAGGCCTAATGGTTAAGGAGAAGAAGTTTTTCAAAGATATCATTATTTATTCCTAACTAAAATTTGGGATTGCACAGAAAAGGGCTAATTTTCAGAATATTCTAATTCTTTGAAGTATTTTAGTAGAGGGTCAATAGCTGATGAAATGTACCAAATACCTAATCGTTTGGGAGAAGAAGACTTTAAAATATTTCCTTCTTTATTCCTTTGTAAAACAGGGATCGCACAGAAAAGGGCTAATTTTCAGAGTTCGATTATTCTTTGAAGTATTTGGTAGAGGGTCAATTGCTGATGATATGTACCAATTATCAAAGCTCTAGGCCTTATGGTTTGGGAGAAGAAGATTTTCAAATATTTCCTTCTTTTAATCCTTTGTAAAATAAGGGATCGCACAGAAATGGGCTAATATTCAGAATACAGTAATTCTTTGAAGAATTTTGGTAGAGGGTCAATAGGTGATGATATGTACCAAATATCAAAGCAGCTCTAGGCCTTATAATTTTGGAGAAGAAAATTTTCAAAGATTTCCTTCTTTATTCCTTTGTTAAATCAGGGATTGCACAGAAAAGGGCTAATTTTCAGAATACGGTAATTCTTTGAAGTAATTTGGTAGAGGGTCAATAGATGGTGATATGTACTGAATATCCAAGCTCTAGGCTTCATGGTTTGGGAGAGAAAGATTTTCAAAGATATCATTATTTATTATAACTAAAATAAGCGATTGCACAGAAAAGGGCTAATTCTTTTAAGTATTTTGGTAGAGGGTCAAAAGGTGATGATACATACAAAATATCAAAGCTCTGGTCCTCATGGTTTGGGAGAAGAAGATTGTCAAATATTTCCTTCTTTATTTCCTTGTGAAATCAGGGATCGCACAGAAATGGGCTAATTTTCAGAGTACGATAATTCTTTGAAGTAGTTTGGTAGAGTGTCAATAGGTGATGATATGTACCAAATATCAAAGCTCTTGGCCTTATGGTTTAGGAGGAGAATATTTTTGAAGATTTCCTTTGTAAAACAAGGGATCGCCCAGAAAAGGATTAATTTTAAGAGTACAGTAATTCTTTGAAGTATTTTGGTAGAGGGTCAAAAGGTGATGATATGTACCAGATATCAAAGCTCTAGGCCTTATGTTTTAGGAGGAGAAGATTTTTTAATAATTGTTTACAGACGGGCAGACGGACAGATGGACGCCGGACAATTACCGACCAAAATAGCTCACCTTGAGCACGTTGTGCTCAGGTGAGCTAAATAAAACCAAAAAAAAAAAAAAAAAAACCTCTCAACCCTTTCCTGTACAATCCCCTGTTTTTACGTCCCTCCGATTTTCGGGAAAACATTGTTGGAAAAAAGGAAATTGCTTGTTACAAGCAATTTCTTCTTTTGCCACAATATTATCTTACCTGTAGGTTGGTTACTCTCCCAATTGCCCTCACTTCTAATTGTCGTCTGCAGTCTTAAATTTTGAAAACGGGAATACGCTAATCTATAAAAAGGTGAAAACAGAGTTTTCCAACTTGTTTTATTTTTTAGATGACGAGTATATTAATAAGGTGTTTTTTAGGCGATTGAGTCGGATATACTATTTATGATATGACCTCAACGTTTTAGATAAATCGATAAAATTATTGATATTCGATATTCCACGAATAATATAACGCCGGTGATAAATGGCGTCATTATATGCATATTATGATGTCATTCCATCGTAACGAAAGCTCAGTATCGCAGGTTTCATATCATTCGCATAGTTATTACACTCGTATAATATTACCCATGTAATATCAAAAATATTGAACGGGTTTATTTCACTCCCGCCACGTAGGCCAAATCGTAAATTTTTGTATTTCATTTCACACGGAGCTAAAATTAGTTAAGAAATTTAACCCATTCCCACTTATTCCCTCCTTTTTACGCCCCTCAAGAAAATAGGCTTAGAAAACAATGCGGAAAATGAAGAAATTGCTTGTTACAAGCAATTTCTTTATTATCCACAATGTTTTCTACCCCAAGAGACAAAGATTTAAAAGGTTTAATCTACCTAAAATTCTCGTCTGCAACTTCTTCCGAATTGGACCGGTCTTGAATTTCACTGTGTGGGAATGGGTTAAAGCTATATCCGGTTACTGGCATGATTAACAGTGTCTGGGTCAAAAGTCTCAAAAGTAGGTCACATAATGTATATGTCAAGTGATCACCCAGGATGACCTGTAGTTTTTAAATGGGACGACACTTATCTTTGTAGATTTATACATGATTTGAGCTAAACCCTTTCCAAGACGACATAATTTAATTCTACTTGAAGTGTTTTGTAGACGACAAATGAAAACGTTTTCAAATTAAAACAACAACAACAAAATGCACACTAAAACAACTATTGTTAAGGGCAGAGAAAATATTGCAGGACAAGCAATATCTCTCCCTCCCCTGTAATCTTTCTCTAGTATAAAAACCTGTGCCCTGGAAAACCAGAGTATGTATGGGAATAGATTTACACGAAATTTGCATGACGCGTGAGTAAAGAATAACATACGTGAGCCGAGATAAGAACTAATTCGCTATTTCTTTAAATGACTAGCGAATATTCCAGAGAAACTGTACTCTTGGCAGAGCTAGAGATAGAGGGCGTCATTTGGATTTTAGATTTAAATATTCCAACAATGATGCGTATGAGTACCAACAACATAGAATTTATTTAGAAATGTGGATTTTAGAATACAGTTACCCTTCTTTATCTAGACCTCTGCTCTATGGATGTTAGGCCAGCTCAATGTCTACTCTCGTGAAATTGACGGATCATTAACGACGTAGCGCACACTGACCTAAAAGTCAAAATTTCAAAGCCCGGATCCGTGGATCGTTCACAAATAGGTCATATCGTATATTATGTCAAGTGTTCAAACATCTATGTTTATTTTGATAGAAAAGTATAGTGAATGAAAATTGGTATTCAGTTTTAAAAAAGAATTTTATGTAAATTTGACTAAGAAAAACTTATGACGGCGAATCAGGATCATTGATTGATACACTTAAGTCAAAGATCTATTATACTCGAGAAACATTGAAGGCTACTGCTGGGACCCTTCGATTATTTGTACAAAATTAATCTACTAGATCTAGCAAAGTTTAGCGAAGCCTTGTCATGAACAACAACAACAAGATAGAACGACTCAAAGGAAACGATAACCTTACCCATTTACTGTTTAATTCCATGGAAAAACATTATAGAAAAAGTATTGCTTGTTACAAGCAATTTCTTCTTATGCCACAAAATTTTCTACCCTAGAAATGATAATTTTTCAGATAAATTCAACTTTAGTTTACACTGTTGACTGCAAAACCTTTGAGCTTGTTGCTGTCTAACATTAAAGCAAACAAACAAACAAATAAACAAACAAACAAACAAACGGACAAGGTTTAAATGATATCATATCATTTGTAGATTTTATATTGTGAAACATGTTCGTCAGTGCACTTAAGTTACTCTAAATTAAATCAGGAGATAATACATGTTTAGTATTAAGAACAGATTTATAGGTCTCAATGTCACGATATTTAGACATGTTTAGTTTTTACAAACTAATTATATAGGACTCCATGACACGAGATTTCGTTATGTTTTTTTTAAAAAGACACTATTTGAGAAAATCATTTATCATTTGAGACAGTTCTGTACATGAAAAGAAAGTTCCCTTAAAATACTTTCGACCGGAATGGAAATCGATATATTTGACCTAAATTACAAATATAACAGAGTATATTCACAGAACCCAAGTTAGCCCCCTGCCAGTTCTTGAAATGTGTTTAAGTCAGCCTTCTACAAACACAGTTTTGAGCTGCTACCAATGGGCCTGAGAAGTCTACAGAGGTTTCGACTCTAAATTGTCTTAGGACTGGACATACCGTTGAGTCCAGAGCACTAATTTACAGATTGCGTGGGTCAATCGAAAACTAAATTAACCAATCAAATCGTTGATATAGACAGGAAAGGAACTTTGAACCCCTACATTTGTAATCAATCATTTTTAGATACGTAAACGTGGTAACTACAGCTAATCAACCATTTTATTTGTTTCATAAATGTTACTTGCCATTCAGTTTTTTTTACAAAAAACCCGTTAAACCCATTCCCTCACAATTACACCATTTGTCGCCCCCGAGAAAAACAATTTGAAAAAATATTGTGCAAATTAAGAAATTGCTAGTAACAAGCAATTTCTTCATTTTACGCTTTGTTTTCTACCTAGAAAATTGAAACAAAAAACCAAACTTAAAAATCTCAAAAACCTTAACCAATTCCAACACAACAAAATTTTAGACTGGTCCAAATTGAAAGATTCTGCAGACGACAATTTCTTGTTGATGAAATTGAATTTTTTTAGTCCTTTGGGATAGAAAACATGGTGGAAAATGAAGAAATTGCTTGATACAAGCAATTTCTTCATTTTCAACAATGTTTTCCACAGTTTTTCTCTTGAGAGGCGTAAAAAGGAGGGATTGAGTTGAAATGCGTTAAACTTTGTCGTCTTCCACTTTGTCCAATTTATACCAGTACCAGTCTATGAATTTTTTCCATCTGGTAATAGGTTCAAATTTAAGCTGAAATCCTGTCGGAGGTCAGTGGACGTATCCAGCGATCCTCGGTTGTACCAAGAAGGTACCTTTTACGATGACGAGCCATACTGATATCAGTGAAATCAAAGACGGCTTCAAGCCAAGTTAACATATCATACTGACAGATAAAACAAGTGTTCTGGTCGTTATGGAGAAATTATACCATCGAAAATGTCAGCCATAATGTCATAGGAATATCGGTTATGTAAAAAGACAAAGTGAAATATACCTAGATATCAACACATCTAGTACAGCTTCGCCATCACCAGTGAATAATTAACCCTTTTCCACACGATGATACTTTTTGACGTACCTCATAAAAAACGATTTTGGAAACATTGTGGAAAATGAAGAAATTGCTTGTCATAAGCGTTTTCTTCATTATCCACAATGTTTGATACGAAGAAAGACAAATAATAAGTGGTAGTTACTACGTTTAAGTCGCCATACCAAGAAACATTTTTTCAAATGAATGGCGGCCAGTGTCGGAGTACATAGTTAACTTCAAGTCTAAATGAATTATTGCGTTGGTCGACTGATTACTTGATCGGCAGCCACGATTGACTAATTAGCTGCGGTAATGTAGCCCTCTTTCTGACAGACTTATGGCCGGGGACATTCACCAGTTTATCAGAGAGAGGGCTACGTAATCGCAGCTTATCACCAACGGGCGATCTTAAGGAGTGCGTCTGAGTTGGGGAGAGCAGCTGGTTGCTAGGATTTGGATTTCGTGGTTGTTCTTGTGTGGAAAATTACAGGAATCTATTAAATAGGTGTACCAGTCGAGTGGTAATACTGACATCCACACATCCAGCCAAACCAAGCCATCAGACACTCATCTTAACCCGTGTCATGAATAAAACTTTTTAGGAATGAATTATTAACCCTTACTTTAAAATCAAAGGTCTACAAGCCCTTGGATCAATTGTGTAGGTTAGAATTCTTCTTGAAAAATTATGCTTGAAAAAGTTCTTGCTTGAAAGGGCCATGCAGGTGGTAAGGAAAAGATCAACCGGCATACATGTGCAGGCTGATCTTTGTCTTAACCTGCTGCATAAACACGAATATTCCGGGTTTAGCATGAGAAGGGTTAAAATTAAATGGCTAAGATCTACAGTGCACTACAGTGTTGGGTCAGTAACCTTTATTTCAAATCAATCTCTTTAACTCTTGCTTGAAAGGGACAACCAGATGGTTTAGACTAAGACCAGACTGCACATTTGTGCAAGCTGATTTTAGGACATAGGAATATTCGTGGTTCAGTTAATTTGGTCAAGTAACAGAAGCCAACCAACCAATCTAGTTGTTCAATATACGTGACCCAATTCTGGTTCACCGGACATTTTTCCTTCACAAGCTGTCACGTTCGTAAACAAGTCGATACCGTCTACGGGTTGCCTTTTCTTTATTTTGATTTATTGTTTTCTAAACAATCCCGACTCTTAACTGTAAATTACACATAAATTTATATCAAAGATCTTTGAAACAAAAGTAGAAATTTTGCACAATGGTTCAAAGCTATTTTTAAGGTGCATGTATGTCTTCGATGCTAAGTGAGGTAAATTCATGATTATAAGGGATTTTAAAATTCCTAGATCTATATTTATCCCTACACAATTCCGCATTTTGAGGCTCCTCTAGAAAAGAGATTTGCGAAAACATTGTGCAAAATGAAGACATTTCTTATAACAAACAATTTCTGCATTTCCCAATATTTTCTACCTTAAAGACAAAGCTAACCAACAACCAACACCACAAACAAAACAAACATAAAACCCACAAGATTCAATCAACCTTCCATTGTCGTCTGCAATTCTTTTCATTTTGAATTTGGACCAATTTTAAATTTTGTCGTCTGGTTACTGGGACAGGTAAAGCAATGACCCTTATCGGATGCTAAAATACAAGAGTCTCCTGGACCCAATTTAATCGGTTTGGTGTCTGATCGAAAACCTCCATTTTCCCAATTAATACGTGATTTTATGATGCACGTGACGTTGGTCACGAGTGAATCCTAACAGTTCATATAAGAGACTGTCAAGAAATTCTATATAGCCTGGATTAATTGACCAATCGCTTGCCCACTTATGCCTTTTTTTATGCATTTTGACTCTAAAAGGAAGTCTCGTTTCGACTTAAAAAAGCTGTAGTTACGACGTTTACGTCACTAAACCAAAGAAAAGGGTGAACAGAGATGGCGGCCAATGTAGGAGTTTGAAACTCATTTCTGGTCTACATGAAATTTAATTGGTCGACTGTTTTTTCTTGATTGACAGCCGCGATTGGTCAATTTGAAAAGCGGTTTCATCCGAAACAGGCCATTCATAAATTACTATAGCTTAAATGTAAGATACCGTAAGGTAGAATGGCCTGTTAACTTCAAAATAGTAAAACAATCAAAGCGCAATTTCTCGACCTGATCAGCACGCTCTACTTGCACAGTCTGATCATTGTAGAAATTATGCGCACTACCTAGTCTTCGCAGATTTCAAATCGACAATAGACCCATAGATCAACATTTTAGCGTCTGCAAATTGTTTACGCTTTATCAGTATGTTGCGTAGTTAACATGCAAAATTACGCTCTGTCTACAAAAGATTGAGGGAAAAGAAATGCAGGAAAAACAGTTCACTTACCGGCAAACATTTTTATCTCCCTGCTTCTCTGTAAAATACTATTTACTTTACTTGACCTAGTGACATAATATTCCGCAATTCAAAAAAGCGATATCAAGTTACTCTTTGTGAAGGGCAAAATGTGCTACACGTACTATCTACCAACGATAACTTGACACAATATATCTCTTTAACCCTTTCCTTTTTTTTCAAAATTTTAGTCTTGTCCAATTCGAAAGTATTTGCAGACGACAATTAAAAAAGAGTGCAATTTGAAAAGTAACCAGCACACAATGTGGAAAATGTTGTTGGGAAAAAAAAAAAAAGAAATTCAAGGACGTTAATACCAGGGGTTGTAAATTGGCCATAACGTTTATGATATAACGCCCTTTGACTGCCTCGGTGACCGAGTGGAAAATGTACTTGAATCGTGATCTGGAGCCGGGTACAATCCCAACTGTCACCAGGTGCGCTTCAACATCTGAATTGTGAGTATTCGAGAGCGACCCTTTAAGCTTAAATCGAATCAAAATGAATAATTTCAAAATAGACATGACCAACTAAACTAAGTCGAATTTCCTGTTGGCTGGGCCATCGATGGTAAACTCGGAACCGACTCTGTCCTATTCAGAATCCGGTAACGTAGTGCAATAAAATTCCATGAAATATGACATTATCGTATTTCCGAACATTTACGATTGATTCGTTCGGCTACTTACCGAAGCCTCTCTAGAATGATTTATTGAATTGGGTTTAACGTCATTTTTAACAGTATTTCAGTCATATCGAGGTGGCTTCATCATTTCAGCCTCCAGCTGCTTTCCCGCTTAGGTTTACGATTATTCACCCATTAGTGAGAGACAAATGTTGGAAAGGATATGTGCCGCCGCCGGGGATCAAACCCATGACATCCCATACCTGAAAATTAGGAGTCTGATGCGCAACCGTCTGCGCTATGACGGCGGCCCCTCTCTAGAATGAAAAACGGCAACGATGCCCTGATAGCGACGGAAACACCCGAGTCTCTCGTCCATTTGACGCTACTCTTATTAAATACAGGTACAAGTATAGCATTTTGGACTTGAAAACAATTTCTATACACATTTATCTTACTTTGGAATAAACCATCAACGTTCGTCCAATATTTGATTCGTGAAATTGACAGAGTAACAAACAATTTCTTCATTTTCCACACTGTTTTCCAAAGCTTATTTTCATTAGAGCGTAAAAAGAGGAATTTTGTGGGAATTTGAAAGCAGTGCTTTCACCGAACAAAAGCGTCAAGAACCCCTTATAAAAGTCATTACAAACAACAACACCAACAACCAACCACCCAAACAAAAACAAAAAACACCAAGAAGTACGTTTAACCCATTCCCGCGCACTGACGCTTTTTGACGCCCTCTAGAAAAAACAACTATGAAATCATTGTGTACAATGAAGAAATTGCCTGATGCAAGCGATATCTTCATTTTCCACAATGTTTTCAACACAGAAAGTTGAAAAAAAAAAAAGAAAAAAAAAACCCACTTGAATTTCATTAACTTTAAATTGTCGTCTGCAACTCCTTTCAGTTTGGACCAGTCTAATATTTTCTCGTATGGTAACAGGTTATAAAAGAATGTAGTTCCCTGGCATAACTAATGACATAGACCCTACATATGACATCGAGTGTTGATTATAACAATTATTATCAGTAATGGTAAGTTATACTTCAACGGAGATAAAATGTCACTAATTTACAACCATAAAACCTTCAAGACATTATTGACTTTGGAGTTGGAACCAGTTAGCGTTCATCTGCTCCTAATTTATTGATCTTGATATGTCAGCTACAAAACCTTTACTTTTCAAACTTCACTATGTGAAGGTAGACGCAAGTCGGTCTTCGTCTGGTGACAGTGACATTATTGCCTTTTGATTCTAGAATTATAGTGCTAGGTTTAGGAACTTTCTTTTATTTTCATATCTTCTGTTAAAAAACATGTATACGATTATTGTTATTAATCTTGTTATTTTTATCATCCTTACATTGTGTTGGGTTATCAGCTGTACTAGTGTTATTTTGTTACTTTTTTTAATACTTTTCATGTAATCTTTATAATGTCTATCATTATCGAGATGAAAATTTAATCAATTTTAAAGATCATATATTCTACTTTCAAAAATGTTGATTTTCATACTTGTCAAATCTGAAAAAGTTGCAGGTGGTAACAATAAGTAGGTACACATTGACAAGAAATTATCCTGCAGGGTAGAAAATATTGTCGGAAAAGAAGAAATTGCTTGTCATAAGCCGCCATTTCCTCTTTTAACATAATGTTTTCTCAAGTATAAAATCACAAAACTTCACATAAAGGGATTGTGCGGGGAAAGTTTAATCCATTGGCTGGTGTTATTAATCAGATTCACGCAATTTAACCAGAAAAAAAAAACATACACAGCTCGAAAGAAAAACCAACAAAAAACAAACAAACAAACAAACACAAAAAAAAACCTGTCTCATCTTCGGAAGTCAAGGGTTCTAATCCCACTTTGTTTCTTATGAACTTCTCAATGAACACAAAGGAGTTAAAAAACCTTGGTCTCGAGTTTAATGCTATATACCCAGCTATTATCTCACATAATCGATAATCAATTACATCGGAAATATATCGTTGAGAAACGGTTGCAGTATCGTAACGATGTCAACGAAATTGACCAATCGCTGGCCCCGCCCACTGACTCCATAGGCCCTGCCCTTTAACTCTGACAGGAAGATCCGCTTCGATTTTTAACGGCGTTGTTTTGCAAAATGTAAAATGGTTGATTGCTGACCTAAACGTCGTAACTGCAGCTTGAAAAGGATTAACGAAAACGGCGGCCAATGTCGGAGTTGAAAGTTCAGATCCGGGCTGAATAAATCTTTTGATTGGTCGATTCATTGATTGACAGTCACGATTGGTCGATTCCACATGCATAGGTCCAGCCGAAAATGCACAAGTTTAATAATATTCGTCTGCTGAGCATAATATCGTAACTAAAGCCTCAACGATGCTATAATTATGACATTTTGGATCCCAGTTGACGGTATGATATTTTGATTTCCAGATTTTCCGAATCTCATGATAATAGAATTGCAGAAATTCCAGGGGGTCTGTACCCCCTGAGCAGCCTGTCTCCCAGGCTGTCAGTAAGGCCTGCTTACACATTCACGATTTTTGGCTACGGTGCCACTACGATTCGCCACGGTTTGTAAAATCGTTGTGTAACGTGGTGATTCGTAGTAGAACCGTCGTGAATCGTGGTGACTCTTGATGAATCGTGATGATTCGGGAAACTCCACGGTAGCGCTACGAAAGTTTTAAACTGTTTAAAACCTTCGTGGCGAATCGTGGTGGTTATTGGGCGTGGCCTAATTCGTAGCGCAACCGTAGCGGAATCGTGCTTATTCGTACTGACACCGTAGCTATATTCGCAGATATTCGTGAGAGATCGTAGCCAGTCGTGGAATCATTGACATTACGAAGTCTCACAGTTCACCATGAATCGTGTACGGTTGTCTTACGAATCATCCACGGTTTCGCTACGGAGCTCCACGATTGGCCACGACCAAGGCCGGTAGGAAGACGATCAATCACGGTTTGAGTACGATGCATCACGGTTACGTACGAATCTAGGCGATTTTCTGATGTCATACTTTGAGAACTTGTCACGTGAAAACCGTTTAATCGTGGTCAGTCGTGGGAGCTCGTGTCGCTACCGTACAAGCACCGTGAGCATTCGTTGTGCCACCGTTGTCAATCCTCATTGACCGTAGCGTTGCCGTCATGAATCGTCATTGATTCGTAGCGATGCCTTACAGACTTCGTACTAATATCGTGGAAATTCTTACTGGATTCGTAGTGACACTGAATATTTCTACTTTTCGCCACGATTCATCCCGATCCATCCCGATTTTTCTGACCATGAGAAATCTGGGTGAATCTTGGTGAGTCGTAGAGAAAATCGTGAATGTGTAAACGGGTCTTAAGTATGGGTTTGAAAGTAAGATAGATCAATCATGCAAATATATTTTATTACTTGATATTACCTCCCTTACGTCTCACAAACTGAAGCAAAACAGAGATAGTATAGAAACTTATAAAACTAAAATATAAATATCAGTGAGACTGGGAGCGAGTCTACGCCCTGTGGATCCGCGCATAATTGTATGTATAACATGTGAAATAGACGATGTACATACGTGCTAAAAATATCCCACTTTCCTCTCGTTCTACATAGAAATAACTTCAAGTACCCAGGTAAAACAGCAGACGAAAACCAAACAAACTTTGATAACACAAAACCTAGCTTCACGTGAGTTGTGAACAAACTATCATAGACACGTGACATGCTAGACAATATACACGAAATCTACTGAATTTCTGCAAATATACGACCACGTGTAGCTACCAACGTTAGATGCTGAATGCGTCACTAGGTGCATACGAAGAATTAAGATCAAACAATAAATGAATATGCCTGTCATAAAAGACGTCTGACGTAATGCATAGTCTTTTTACACACGCACGATATGCAAGGAAAATGACGCCTATAATACTCTTAACACATTTCCCTACAACTCCTCCTTTTTCAGCGACTCAAGAAATACGCTTTGGAAAACATTGTGGATGGTGAAGAAATTGCTGGTGACAAGTAACTTCTTCAGTATTTACAATGTTTTCTATTCCAAAAGATCAAGATTTTTAATGTTTCACCAAAGAAAAATGTATGCAAAATCTTTCAATTTGGACAAGTAAAAAAAATGTTGGGTGGTAAATGGTTACTATACATCCAATAATTATCAATTGCATGCATCATTGTTAAAGCCAATCATATTCTTTTTGATTACACAAGAAAACATCTCTAACCGATTTTTTTCTCACAAGGGCATATACATGTCTGTTCATTGGACAATCGCCAAGATCTACGATTTATCTTCACCGTGGGACTTTTTCATTTTCAAGAGTCAATGGTGCATCGTTGATTGGATGGCAAAATGGCTTTTATTGCTTTGGCTTATCAGTATCCTATGAAACACAAGACATTCTTTAAAAAAAAAAAAAATAAATAAATAAATTATATGCCCATTTTATCGGATGATCTTTGACAGGAATAAACTTTGTGTTCACCTTTCCAATGAAATAATTGATTTACACAGGAAATGAAATATTGACCCGCAAACACGAAAAGCCACCATTTTATGATTTTTCTTTTCCACGGGTGTGTGAGGGTCGTGGACATCCCTCAACAAACCGTGCATTTGCTAAGTTAGTAACTTGTAAGTACCACTAATTCGCTACACATCGAGAATACATTAAGGTCACCAAAATTACATGATGCAATTAATTTATTTTACACGTATGATATATTTGGGGAAATTAGGAATGTTCATGACTGTTTCCAGGTTTATAAAACTGTGTATTACAGCATCTTTGATACAAGTCACACACTATGATTCGCTGTAAACCAATTCCCACACAGTGACGCTTTTTGACGCACCCCGAAAAACAATTCGGAAAACATTGTGTAAAATGAAGAAATTGCTTGGAACAAGCAATTTCTTCATTTTACACAATGTTATCTCTACAGAGACACAGTGACGCTTTTTGACGCCCCCCGAAAAACAATTCGGAAAACATTGTGTAAAATGAAGAAATTGCTTGTAACAAACAATTTCTTCATTTTACACAGAAAAGTGAACAAATCTGAAATTTCATAATTATTAAATTGTCGTCTACAACCTCTTTTAATTTCGACCAGTCTAAAATTTTGGCGTCTTGTAATGGGTTAAACATGGTTTTATTTGGGGATGGTGGGTATACACCTCATAACAGATTGGCACCTAACAGCAATATTATGTTACAGCTGTGATACCAAACCTTATATTGGAATCACGTAGGAAAATATGGATTGTTAACGTGACCGAAGGCATAACAAGATACATTGAAAGCCTATCTTTTGAGCACCGAAACAATGTCCAAGTCAATACTTGAAAAAGGAAATAGTTCCGGAAATGAGTTCGAGATTCAAACAAACTTTTATTGGGAGAGTGAAGCAGTATATTTTTTTCAGATGGTTTGAAAGGCACAAGGACCCATGCTCTCCTAAAAGCAGAATAACATTTTTTAACCCATTACCAGACGACAAAATTGAAGATTAGTCCATTTTCAAAGATTTTACAGGCGACGATTCTTAGTTATAACATTTATCTTTTTTGGGGCTAGAAAACTTTAGGATAATGAAGAAATTGCTTGTGACAAGTGATTTCTTCATTATCCGCAATACTTTCCTTCGCTCTTTTTTGAGGCGGCGTCAAAAAGCTGATTGCGTGGGTCGGGATGAGTAAAGAAAAATGCTAATCACAAATAACCATAACGTACAGTAACCATATAGGCTACGGGCCTAGATGATATTAGATATGTTATTTTTGTTCTTTGAGTTGTCTTGGGAGAGTCGATATATCAAATTGACTTCGGGCATCCAGAATTTCGTAATTATACCTGTTTGGATCCTTCGGCGACGATAGAAATACACTGATAGAAAACGGGTCCCGTGGAATACGGGAAATAGAAGTCTTTTCCCAATATACTGCAGTACGAGAATTCTTTGATTGATTGATTGATTGATTGATTGAATGAAGTTTAACGCCACTTTAAATAGTACTTCAGTCATATCGCGGCGGCTGGAGCACCTAACAATGGGTTCCTGGTATTTCTCAATTCAGTACTACCACTACATCTTTTCCTAGCCTCCAGCTGCTATCCAGCTTAGGTTTACGATTATCCACCCATTGGTGAGAGACAAATGTCGGAAAAATTATGTGTCGCAACCGGGGATCGGGGAAATTTTGAACTAATGCACTGAAAGACATTTATGGGAATCATTTTTCGTTAGTTTGGCGACTTACACGTCGTAACTACAGCTTATTCAAACTGAGGTTAGAACGCATAGGTAGCCAATCAACCATTTTACTCTTTTCTTACATGTTACAGGTCGTTTATTATCGAGGTTGAACTTCCTGTCGGAACTCTGTTGGCGTGGCTAGCGATCCGTCAATTATGCGAGGGGAATGAGAGTCTTCAAGGTAACAAAATGTGTAATCGACCACTGACAATGGTGTGGATCTTTTTTCATAGGAGGATCTAAAATCGAAATGTTGAGCTCGCATTCTGTTATTCATAGTATTAAACCATTACCAAGTTATATAATTTTAGACTGGTTCAAATTGAAAGGAGCTGCAGACAACTACATTTATATATTTCAAGATGGTGTTTTTTTCTCTCTCTTTTGGGGTAGAAAACATTGTGGATAATTAACGTTTTTTCCAGCGAAAACGAAAATTGAAATACATCCAGCGTTTGTTTTACAAGCACACTGACTTCCATTTACATTTGGCTCGATATATAAATCCTACCGGAGTTTGACTCCTCTGTTTCAAAGACTACAGCGGGATATAGCCCCTCGCTTAAATAAGTCAAACCCAAATTCTGTATACGTCATTCCTACAAGATATTTGATTAGATTTGTCAAAACCAACATAATTTATATGTTTAGTGACACGAATAATTATCTGATAGAAAAAGCTTCAAGTTTACACAAACTGTCATTTTCATCTCAAATTAACAAAAGGCACGAACCTGACCAAAATCTACCCGTCTGATAATTTCTGATAGTACTTGGATATCTTTATATTACAGTGCTTTTTTTCTTGAAAAAGCCCCTTCCCTGGAATCTAAACAAAATATGGTTATAGGAATCGGCAAATCCGGATATCAAAGCATCGTATTGTCGATGGGCAACTAAAGTATTGTAAATGTAGCTGTGTACAAGCTGAAGTTGCGACATTTTGCCAACGAAATGACAAAAACTATAAAACGTATATTTTCTGTATTGGAGAAAAAATCTGAATCCGCGTATGGTGCAGATATTTTGAAACTGAGTATTAGTACCAATATGAAACTGAGAATAAGTACTAATATAAAACTTAGTATTAGTGATAATATCAAACTGAGTTTTAGTACTAAAATGAAACTAAGAATTAGTACTACTATGAAACTGAGAATTAGAACAATTACGAAACTGAGTATTAGTACTAATATGAAACTGAGTATTGGTAATAAAATGAAACTGAGTATTAGTACAAATATGAAAACGAGTGTAGGTTCTAGTATGAAACTGAGTATTAGTACTAATATTAAACTTAGTGTTGGTATTAAAATAAAACTGAGTATTAGTGCCAATATGAAAACGAGTGTACGTTCTTGTATGAAAATGAGTATTAGTGCCAATATGAAAACGAGTATACGTACTAGTATGAATCAGAGTATTAGCACTTATATGGAACTGTAATTTATGATATAAAACTGAGTATTATTACTAATATGAAACTGAGTATTAGTACTTATATGAAACCGAGTGTAATTCGTTACATGAAACTGAGTGCAAGTACTAATATGGAACTTAGTATAAGTACTATTGTGAACAAAAGTCAGCCGGCAAAACAGTTTAGATATTATTGAGCAAACTAGTACAGATGTATCGATTTTCAATTTTACACTTACTTTTCAAGGAAGTCCAATTTTGAATCGGGGATCTATTCATATCTGATGGGATTTGTCACTTAAATTAATTGACAGACGTCATTGTTTCAGAGAAAAACAACAACAGTGATAATAAAATATAATAAAACAAAGCGAATAGTATGTTACGTTGGAGATACAACATCTCGTATTCGCTTCGAGCTGTGGAGGAAAAAATTGATATTACACGAAACCGAAGTTCGAGTGGAATATCCAAATTTCCTTGAGAAGTTGATATGAGATTTTGTATCGTAATCGTAACGTAATATCTCAATTATTATAATTCTATTTCTTATTAGATAAATTTGATGAAATAGTAAAACAATCTATATTTATACAAGTATTTCCATTCTCCTTTACCATCCTAATTATTTTTATTTGCATTATGATGTCATATAAGAATGAGCTTGACGCCATCATAGACTACCTATGGAACCGTATTTGACAATATCAGATACGGATTTTTTTCTGGCATGTCCGATTTTGTCTGAGTGGAATGTATTTTACTAGAAATATTTATAGGTATATGATAAATCAAAGAACTGAAAGTACTGTAAGCTAGCAAAGCATGGATTTGTTAAGTAATTTTCTTTGCCAAAGGATATCACGATAAACAAACGAGGTTAAAGTAACTGCGGAACTAGCCCATTACAAGATGACAACATTTTGGACAGGTTTAAATTGAAAAAGGTTGTAGAAAAAAAATCTAGTTGTTGGAATTTAGAAAATCTTTGTCTTCTAGGGTAGAAAACATTGTGGATAATGAAGAAATTGCTTGTAACAAGCAATTTCTTCATTGTCCACAATGTTTTCCTAAGCTTTTTTTTCTTGAGATACTCAAGTGAGCTAAAATACCGACGAGGTGAACATGCAGGAAGCGTTTTCAATATTCTTGAAATACATAAGAACTACTTTTTATGGCGTAGGCATCTAACGGATTTAGTGGTTAAGCCTCCAGTGGCAGTTTGCACCCGTTGAACTTTTAGATGCCTTCAAAATTTTGTCTGTTAACATAAGCTATCAAATTTGACGCTTTATTAGCTAAAAAGAAATCACAATCTTTCCGTTTACACACAGTTTCACTCATTTGAAATTCGTTCGATTAATGAACCTATCGTAGCGTTCCCAGCCATTTGGAAGTTTCTATTTGAATTTGATAACACTGATATGTAAAATTAATAATAGTGCCTTTAGATTGAATGAGTGCTATTTACAGCATTTTAATCAATCGTCCAGATATATCGGACGAAGTTTTCATAATCATGCCATCGGAGCAATTTATAAACACCCTAACACACACAAAAAACATTTTTCCAAATGCAACTCCTTCACTTTAATTTGATATTTGTTGTACGAGGTTTAGACATCAAAACAATTTCTATAAACTTGAAAATGCATTTATTTCACAAAAACCTTGTGCAAAGAAGATAGATTGATTGAATTGGGTTTAAACGCCACTTTCAACAGTATTTCAGTCATATCGCGGGGGCTGGAGCACCTAACAATTGATTCCCGGTATGTCTCACACCAGTACTACCACTACATTCTTTCCTAGCCTCAAGCTGCTATCCCACTTAGAATTACGATTATCCACCCATTGGTGAAAGACAAATGTCAGAAAGGATATGTGCAGCCGCCGGGGATCGAACCCATGACGCCCCATAATTGAAGATAAGGAGCCTGACGCGCTACCGACTGCGCTATGACGGCGGCATCTTGTGCAAAGAACTGACTGACTTGACAAACCGTCGAAGACCAAAGTGAAATTGAAACTTGATACGGGCAATGTTTCTCCATAACAAGGAATAGTAGACAATTCGGCCTTTTAAGAAATCACGGGTCAGCCTCACTTTAGGTCTAGTACCGATTGGGTTTACCATTCTAGAAAAATATTATTTTTGGTCATCTTCTTCGATGGCTTACAAGTCATCAGTTGCACTAATTGTGGGACTTCATCCATTTAAAAAAACAACAAAATTTAGACTGGTCCAAATTGAAAGGTGTTGCAGATGCCAATTTAAAGTTCATGAAAATTAAGATATTTTCAACATTTTGGATAGAAAATATTGAGTTAAATGAAGAAATTGCTTGTCACAAGTAATGTCTTCATTTAACACAATGTTTCCCAATATTCTCTCTTGAGGGGCATCCAAAAGCGCCACTGTGTGGGAATGGGTTAAGCCTACTGATCGAACGGTGCCTTATGGAGCTCGGAAATCTAGACGGGGCTGGAACAAAACGCAGTCTGCAGTTTGTCGCAGTATAAGATTTTATACTGAAAAAAGTAGGAAAATCGTAAAATACGATAAAGTGACGTCTCTATGATACATGATTGGGATCTGAGATAAATAAATTTCCTTATTCGACGGTGTTTTAGGACTCGGTTTCTTTCTCATGGGAAACAATTTCAGTCAAAATAAGGTAAGGGTCACCTATGAATACCCGACTACAGTAATTTTAGAAAGAATGGGATGTCTAGCAAAATCAATAAGCCTTTATACAGTTGAACATGTCTGCTGAAAAATAAGTATTTTCTCTCTCGATCAAGCTGACTATGTTTCCGAGCTGCAGCAGGTAACACTGAAGCAGTCAGTTTAACCCCCACAAAGAACGTTTCTGAATGCCTTTAACCCATCACTAGATGACAAAACTTTAGATATGTCCAAATTGAAAAGAGTTGCAGAAGACAAGTTCATGAAATTTTCGATTTTTTCAACTTTAAGGGTAGAAACATTGTGTAAAATGAAGAAATTGCTTGTTACAAGCAATTTCTTCATTTTACACAGTTTTTCCCGAATGTTTTTCTTATGGGACGCCAAAAAGAGTGTAGGAGTATAGGTTAAGCCATAGGCAAAAGTATTCCCGATCGGTAATTCACTAGAATGGAAACCCAGTCAAAAATTCAGCTAAAGTTGTTATTTACAAAAAGTTTCATCTATGAATCAAGAAATATTGCCACAACCTATTTTCTATCACAGTTTACTTTCAACAGTTCATCAAGCCTTACGATGTTTTTCAGAATGATTTGATTTTCAGTGAACACATTTTCAGAATCATAGCAAATGTTCTGAGTACTATATCTCGAACAATAAACAAACTCTTATAAGTGTCGCTTATCCAATTTTGAGCAGTATACATCTTTTTATGTTTACTTGAAAATGAGAAATAACGTGAAAAAATATTTAATATCTCTCTACATGCTTGTTATGAATGGCTATCTCCTTCAACACATGTATTTGAGAGAAATGGAACTAAATTAAATATCTATTTCATGAAAACCAGTGGTTGACTGGTTTAGAATTTGCGGCCAGACCCTTTTGCCAAATTAGAACTTTACTTCAATATGGTTTGATTTTTAGTTTCGACTATCAGAACGAGTGTTCTGATTGGCCAACTTCCATATTCAATTTTGAGCACTCAGTTATTTTGTAAGCTTGCGCTAAAAATAGATTCATACGACATTTTCACGCCAAACGAAGTTTAAAGAAGTTTGTCGGTATTAATATTGTTCATATGAAGAGTAACATTCAAAGAAAGGTAGACGGAAAAAATGGAAAAGAGCGATTATGATATTTCCATAGCTGAATTCCATCACAATCTTATATTCTTGAGTTTTCTTTATAGTGTATTACAACCCTGCAGTACAAAACTATAGCTAATAGCGTAGTAGTATTTTTGTTCTAATCAATAAGTTTGACGTTTCTACATCATTAAACCTTTCTAGTATAATCCCTAATTTTAACGTCCCTGTGATATTGTACTCGCGAAAACATTGTGGAAAAAAAGAGAACTTGCTTGTAACAAGCAATTACTTTTTTTCCCACAATGTTTCCTATCATTTCTATCTTTTAGAATTGTTATTACTTTATAACGTCGTCTACTACCCCTTTGAATTTGGACACAAGTCTAAAATCTTGAAAAACAGTAAATGGTTAACCATTGTCATGCTGAACCCGGAATATTCCGGTTTTGGCAGGAGGTATAGACCAAGATCAGCCTGCACATAAGTGCAGTCTGATCTTAGTCTACACCTTCTGCTTGTTTTTTTCCTGCCAGAGTTGTTAATGAAGTTGATTTCTAAAAGAAATATTGATATTTGAACAACGAGTTCTATCAATGCTTTCAGCCGTTTGATTTTACAGCAATGCAGTAAGGTAATTTAAACAGTATGACAAGGTTTAATAGGCGATCGCTATTTTGACGCCACGAGTTACTAATCCTGTCCACCATATCTTTAAGTTCTTTGCAATCGGTCCCTTTTTTTAAATTCACCCGAACTGACGGATCGCTTGCCCCGCCCACTGAGCCCAACATAATGTTAGGTTTATATATCAAACGGCGTTACTTTGCAAAATCATGGCAAAAATGTGTATCCCAAAATGGTTGGTTGGCGACCCAATGTTGAAAATACAGCTAGAATAAGCTGTTGACAGACGTTTTAGTCGCATTAATAAAATGCTTCAAAATAATACCGATCAATGTTGGAGTTCAAAGTTCAATTCAGGTGTAAATATGTGATCGGATTGGTTAATCGTCTTATTGATTGACATCTGCGATTCCATAAATTCCACATTCCAGTTTCAGAGATGACACGTGTAAATACTTAAATATCTGTCAAGTATGTTATTTGATTACCATGTTCACTTCCTGATTGAACGTTTAATAGTAAACCATTCAGGCGATGAAAATTTCAATAGATATTTACAATGTAATCTTGATTGAATAAATTAGAATGAAAGGCGATTATATATCTTTATAAAATGGACTCTGTTACACGAAAGACATTTTTTTTAACAATTGGAACATAAAAGAAACAACTTATGTTACTGTAGGAGTAACAAAACTCTAACATGTGATCATTAAAGAAATAGAATTTGGCAAAATTAAAACTGTGTTTCATTTTTACAGCTAAATAAGACCATAAAGCAGTAAATGGGATAGTGTCGACATTCTGACAGATCAAAATGGAAGGGTTTATATCGGATTTAAAGGAGCATTACTTCGTAGATCCCTCAAACAAAGAGGTATCAGATATCATAAATGCCCTAGAAAAATTCCTCGCTACCTTCAAACGTCTCAACAATACGACCAGGGATGTTTTTAGAATAGAAGACCTAGAAATGATCGGGGGTATGGCCGAGCAGACGAAGTTGTGGAGCTTTGGCTTGACGCATGATTCGTCCTACGCGGATCAGAGCGTTTCAGAGAAAGTGCCAATTATCCGTTTCGACTTTCTCGCGTTGCTGTACAGAGACATAAGTGTAAATAGAACCGCTACTGAGTCGTGCGACGGATTCATGCAAATATTTAAAGAAACGCCAATCGGGGACTTCGATATAGAGTTCGATGCACGTGGAATATATTTATCACCCAGTGATGTCGCTGTGAAGTTTGAGTCAGAACTGATTTATTCTGTTGCTAGTTTATGTGACTGTCACGCGGTCGTAAGGAGGAAAGATGGTCTCAGTGTACGAAAAAAGAAAACTAGAAAAGGGTCCGGATGTCGAAAGTGTACTGAACATATGGACACTGGATTTCTTATGATTGCATCTGAGGCCGAATACGGCCACCCAAAGAGAAAGCAGTCCAATCTAGTGCTCAAATGGACAAGTACAGCCAAATCCATATTAGTAAAGGACATTGAAGGTAATACAATTGAGGCATTCCAAGCTGATGAAATCTTTATACAAGTAGATATCACACCAACATATAGTCTGAATGATGCAGAACCGCAGCTCTCTCGAGATGGAACACGACGACTTATACCAAAGCCATGCAAGAACTGTGGTAATTCCAAATGTTGGAAAATTTCATATACGCTTCAGGAAACTGATATGATACAGACAACAAGTGAATCTCATAGACACGTGTTTATGATATTGAAAACGATACTTTCCTTGGCATTTCCTAAGTCGGTTTATGGATATTTAACCATACCGTCGGATGTTTTGAGAGCTGCCTTTCTACAACATATATCTTCATGTTCAGAAGGTGGCGCAGATACTGTTCAGTGTTTACTAGATATACTGGACAGTCTATCATCATCCTTTGAACACAGAGAACTGATAAACCTCACCGCAAAAAACAATGTCTTAGAACGATATGACCATCTGCGCGATGATTTCTTTATGGAAAGAACTGACTGTTTTAAGATAATACAACATATAATGTCACTGGCAGAACTTATCGGAGAAACCCACTGCCGAGTCGATATAATTAGACCACTTCTAGAAAAAACAAACAGTATTCACAAGACACTGTCAAGAAAAAACACAACACTAGAGGAATACCTGCTGTCATTTTATAAAAATAATACAGACGGAACTATACCAAGAGTTGTTGAAGCCAGAAGTGGGAGCTACGAAGCGTTCAGTGACAGACACAATGATGAGAATGATAACTTTGAATTAGAGGACTATGCATCAATTACATCATCGGTGCTGTTTAAGAATTTACTCTTCGCAAGGAGGTGGTATCCGAGAAACCCACAACGCACCACTCTGAATGGAATTGCAAATACAGGGCCAAAAGGAACTGTCGCGAATAAAACAATGAGCAGAGAAAAGAAGAAGCGCCAGAAGAAGATTTATGATTCAGTTGCCTCTTATGCATGTGTAATACTATAGACTATATCGATTGATTTGAAGAACCCGTACTAATTAAAACTGTTTCTTTCAGCACCTTCATGGAAGGGGTATATTACAAGCAGAGACACCGATTTGACTCAAAGCTGGTGGAAGTGTTTCACCTAATTAACTGTTTCGAAATTTGTCACTATTTCTGCATGTTTGTCTTTGACACGTAAACGGACCGAAAATCCCTTTTTGGCTAGAAAACCTCATATTCGACTGTATTTCCTATTTTCTGCAGTTGCACATCCAGTTAATATTGTTAAATGGTATAAATTAGGGTTCCTATCATGTCATATCACTTGTAACTGATTTAATGAAAAAGGAAGATATCTTTTCCGATTTTTAAGAGTAAATCAAAGAACCGAAAGTACTGTAAGCTAGCAAAGCATTGCGAAATTTAGAAAATATTTCCCTTGTTGGATAGAAAACATTGTGGACATTGAAGAAATTGTTTGTTACAAGCAGTTTCTTGATTGTCCACAATGTTTTCCGAAGCTTTTTTCTTTAGATGCTTAAAAAGTAGAATTGAGTTGGAACGGGTTAAAGAGCGTGCTTTTGACAGATTTCACCACAATTTCAATAGAGTTTGCATTTTTCCTGAAATACATAAGAACTTATTTTATGGCGTTGGCATTCCATGATTTTGGTGGTTAAGCCTCCAGAGGCAGGTTGCACTCGTTAAAATTTGAGAAGACCTCAAAATTTGCCTGTTAACCTAAGCTTTCAAAGCTGACGCTTTGCTAGCTAAAAATGGCCTATTTCACCCAAGGTAAGAACAATTATAAATAAAAATCCCTACAGCGTTTTGAGTGCTTTGGGAATCTTTGTTTTTTGAAAATACTTCAAGGGAGTCTAACTGCAACTAAAATAATTATATATTGAAATTGGGTCGAGATAACCGAAAACTGACTTTTCAGTCGATTTCCATGACATCGAGGAAGGCACAAAAAAAAAAGACGGCATATTTCAACACAATAAGTTAGGAAAGGATGAACCGAATCGTCGACTTGTTTTAAGTGCTTAAAAAGCTGGCCAATTAAATGTGTTACAATTTGCCCATGTGAAACAATTCCGAAAAAAACGTTTAACATATACCGTCGTTGGGCGAGCAAAATATCGTAACTATAACTTATTCAAAGCTATAGTTACGACATTTTGTGCGATTAACGACGATACAAGTTTTTTATTGCCATAAGGACATAGATTAAAATATTTTTGATGGACTCCGTAGGCGTCCATCAGTATGACCAGGTTTGGAGAAATCAGTAGGATGTTACTATGCTAGAAGAAAGGTAGTGTCCAGTTAGGTTTGATCTATCATTTTTCAAAACCTGTCTCCCAGAACATCTGTACATTTTGAAAATGGCGTATTACGAGGATTCTATATAATTCGTAGAAAGCGTAAAGACTCCTCTTAAATACGAAAACATCTACCAATTATCCGCTTAGCGTTGAAGCGGTCACGATTTCAAAAAAAAAACAAAAAAAAACACGGAGTCTTTAAATAAAGTGAGTAATTTGCCTTCTACTTTGAAAACTCAGCATACCGGCTATATACAACAGGAGTGATACATGTAAGCTAAATAGTTACATATGTTTAAAGACGTTTATTATAATTATGAATTAGTATTTTCAATCCATTACCAAACGGCTTGTTACAGACAACAATTCAATTCGCTTTAAAATTGAAAACTAAGGCCCAAATAGGGTAGAAAACATTGTGAAACAAGCAATTCCTGCTTTTCTCACAATGTTTTCTTTGGTACTATTCTCGAGGAGAGTAAAAAGGCGTGATTGTGTGGGAATAGGATAAGCTTCTAAGCTTCTACTGTAACACGGAAGTTTTAAAAGATATACGAAATCTCCCATGTGTTTCTTACAACTTATCATTCTAAATCAATATTGCTCATCTAATAGTCTCCAAGTTTCTTAGTAGATATCTTAATTATTTGAGGAATGTCTTCGGGGAAAAAAGCGTTGATCTTGAAAGCTAGTTAGACTACGATCAAGTGAATTTGGTTAAATGTGACTTTCAGTAGTATTTCAGTAAAATTGCGGTTGGTAGGTGTACACAACCATGGCTTCCCGTCATTTTTCATACCAATAACATGTACAACAATAAACTAAGGTCATTACATTTGTAGCTGCTCAGCCAGGCAACTAGCTTACCATATTTCCTTCGGTGAAAGACAAATGACGCGTGTGATAATGGCATCCCCCAAAATTTGTGATCGTGCTCAGGACTCGTGTAATGCCTGTACCTATTAAACAAACCAGGTAAGGCGAAAGGTTATGCTTAAAAAAAATATCAATATAAGAATTGCCATTTCTTCATCAAAACGGGCATGATCACTCTACTATGCCAACACGGACGCCTATCATCAGTTCTCTCAGTGCTTTCATAGGTTATTACTAGTGTAAAAGCGATCTCAATTACGATAATATACTTTGCGCATGCTTGATTGAATGTGGTTTCGCGACACTTTCAACAGTAATTAAGGCGCATTGCGTCATAGCGTAGTCGGTAGCGCATCAGACTCCCAATCTTCAATTATGGGATGTCATGGGTTCGATCCCCGGTCGCAGTACATATTCTTTCCGACATTCACCTCTCATCAATGGAGGATAATCGTAAAACTAAGTTGAATAGCAGACGGCGGCTAAGAAAGGTAGTACTGGTGTGAGAAATACCAGGAATCCATTGTAAGGTGATCCAGCCGCCGCGGTATGACTGAAATACTGTTAAAGGTGTTGTTTAAGCCAAATTACTCAACCAATCAACCGCTTAGGCACACTAAAATCCATTAAGGTAAACCATCTCGATATCCATATATAATCGCTTGTAAATGTCTATCTATCTATCTATCTATCTATCTATCTATCTATCTATCTATCTATCTATCTATCTATCTATCTATCTATCTATCTATCTATCTATCTATCTATCTATCTATCTATCTATCTATCTATCTATCTATCTATCTATCTATCTATCTATCTATCTATATATATATTTATCTCTTTCTCTCTTTCTCTCTTTCTCTCTTTCTCTCTCTCTCTCTCTCTCTCTTTGCTTCACAAATCTTTAAATTACTGTTTTCTTTAGAAAAGGTTGATGTAAAGACAGACTCAATACAATGATAATAGCCTCGCTGGCCGTGGAAGTAAATAAACCCCTTCAATAAACCCATGTTCATTAATATATCTCAAACCTTGTCATGCTGAATCCGGAATCCTGGCAGGAGGTGTAGACCAAGATCAACCTTTGTTATAACATTTTTCTATATATATACCATATATATATATACGATATAAGGGAAATGTGTCCTATCCATAGAATTCATGATTATTGATATCTTCCGATTCTATTAAGCATTCTGAAAGAATATCAACGAGGGAACACTCCTGTGCAATTTGATTCGCCCTGCCAAGTACATTCTGAGAAGTAGATATTTGAAATTTATTCTATAAAGAAAATTTAAGTACATATCCTTTCCGACATTCACCTCTCATCAATGGACGGATAATCGTAAAACTAAGTTGAATAGCAGACGGCGGCTAAGAAAGGTAGTACTGGTGTGAGAAATACCAGGAATCCATTGTAAGGTGATCCAGCCGCCGCGGTATGACTGAAATACTGTTAAAGGTGTTGTTAAAGCCAAATTACTCAACCAATCAACCGCTTAGGCACACTAAAATCCATTAAGGTAAACCATCTCGATATCCATATATAATCGCTTGTAAATGTCTATCTATCTATCTATCTATCTATCTATCTATCTATCTATCTATCTATCTATCTATCTATCTATCTATCTATCTATCTATCTATCTATCTATCTATCTATCTATCTATCTCTATCTATCTATCTATCTATCTATCTATCTATATATCTATCTCTTTCTCTCTTTCTCTCTTTCTCTCTTTCTCTCTCTCTCTCTCTCTCTCTTTGCTTCACAAATCTTTAAATTACTGTTTTCTTTAGAAAAGGTTGATGTAAAGACAGACTCAATACAATGATAATAGCCTCGCTGGCCGTGGAAGTAAATAAACCTCTTCCATAAACCCATGTTCATTAATATATCTCAAACCTTGTCATGCTGAATCCGGAATCTTGGCAGGAGGTGTAGACCAAGATCAACCTTTGTTATAACATTTTTCTATATATATACCGTATATATACCATATAAGGGAAATGTGTCCTATCCATAGAATTCATGATTATTGATATCTTCCGATTCTATTAAGCATTCTGAAAGAATATCAACGAGGGAACACTCCTGTGCAATTTGATTCGCCCTGCAAAGTAGATTCTGAGAAGTAGATATTTGAAATTTATTCTATAAAGAAAATTTAAGTACATATCCTTTCCGACATTCACCTCTCATCAATGGACGGATAATCGTAAAACTAAGTTGAATAGCAGACGGCGGCTAAGAAAGGTAGTACTGGTGTGAGAAATACCAGGAATCCATTGTAAGGTGATCCAGCCGCCGCGGTATGACTGAAATACTGTTAAAGGTGTTATTAAAGCCAAATTACTCAACCAATCAACCGCTTAGGCACACTAAAATCCATTAAGGTAAACCATCTCGATATCCATATATAATCGCTTGTAAATGTCTATCTATCTATCTATCTATCTATCTATCTATCTATCTATCTATCTATCTATCTATCTATCTATCTATCTATCTATCTATCTATCTATCTATCTATCTATCTATCTATCTATCTATCTATCTATCTATCTCTATCTATCTATCTATCTATCTATCTATCTATCTCTTTCTCTCTCTCTCTCTTTGCTTCACAAATCTTTAAATTACTGTTTTCTTTAGAAAAGGTTGATGTAAAGACAGACTCAATACAATGATAATAGCCTCGCTGGCCGTGGAAGTAAATAAACCCCTTCCATAAACCCATGTTTATTAATATATCTCAAACCTTGTCATGCTGAATCCGGAATCCTGGCAGGAGGTGTAGACCAAGATCAACCTTTGTTATAACATTTTTCTATATATATATATACCATATATATACCATATAAGGGAAATGTGTCCTATCCATAGAATTCATGATTATTGATATCTTCCGATTCTATTAAGTATTCTGAAAGAATATCAACGAGGGAACACTCCTGTGCAATTTGATTCGTCCTGCCAAGTAGATTCTGAAAAGTAGATATTTGAAGTTTATTATATAAAGAAAATTTAAGGAAAATAGCTCCGCCGAATAAACCAATGATTTTTGGGATTCGATTTTTCAAACAATATGAAAGATGACCACCAAAGGAACAGTTTGTGAAGTTTGATTTAATTTTACCAAGCGGTTTCTGAGTAGAAGAGTTTCTAAAGATGTTTTTTTAAATGGTATAAGGACTATACAAGAAAACAACGATATCAACAACAACCCATCCCATAAAAGCTATATTTTGACGAATCAAGATTCTCTCAAGGAAGTTGAGAGAGGATGACTATCGGAACGATTCTGTGAAATTTGATTGTAGTGGTTTCTGAGAAGGTGGTTGAAAAAAAATCACGGACGGATACACGGACGGACCCCTGCATGAATGACAGATAAAACGTTTAGATGATAGCCCCGCTAACCTTCGGCTTGTAGAGCTAAATGTTTTTCTAAGGAGTACCGAGAAGTATTCTTTATCAGTTGTGAAGTCTTTTAAACAAAGAGAAAGACAAAGTATTGATAACGAAGTCGTTTCCCGTCTTAAATCATTTGAAGACGATAAGCCTTATAGAAATTAGCGTTCTTGTGTAAAATACCTCGTTTATTACATAGTTATTGGTTTAATGACCAATCCCGGACTAACCCCGATCTATGAAAACAATTAAATATCCATTTATGTTCACACTTCGGGTGCGATCTATCTGTCTATCATAAGAAATATTATTTAACTTCTTAGTAATGTACCCTCTCTCGATCATATCGAGATTATGTGTATTCAGGTTTAAAATAGCAATCAATTTAATAAATACAGACGCTTGATATCTTAGTGCTGTCAGCAGTGTAACCGCTCGCCACTGAATCACTGAGAAGAGTTGTTGTTACCGTAAGCATAGACTATTTACGTTGCATATTTCTTTAGAGAAAAGGAAACTTTTTTCGATGTGAGTACACTTGTTTTATTTAGGCCATCTAGAATTTCTTCGGAATCAATTACGTAAATGATAGATATGTTTCTTGTAGGCCAACACAATGTCAGTCAGCTATGACTAATCTCTTAGAGTTATATGCATTTGGTGGGGACTATGTTTTTATCAGAATTCGTTAAATTAATTCGTTACTATATAATCCATTGTTTACGGCTCCTAAAGTATCATTTAAAAAAAAGAAATTGTTGAACAAACACGTCAGTCAAACGCCGTGGCCTCAGAAGAGTCAATAAAATGCCTTTAATAAAGACCCTATTAGGCATCGCATGTTGCATTAAGAGTGCCCTCAATAGTTGTTTAAGACTCAGGTTAGTGACCAAATTTTAATTTAGGGTAATCGATTTCAAATTTATAACAATTTTCAGTTTCGTCTATCAAAAAAGAGTGTTCTGGTTTGCGGAAAAAAATCATTCATACTTCCATGAACAAAATTTTTAACAAGCATCTATTTTGTTTGCTTCCGCACGAAATAATTCCATAAAAAATGCATCAATTGTAAATACTTGTTTTTTCGCTTGATGTTATTAGAATATAAGTAATGGTGATAATATTTTTTGTTTTCAAATTAATTGTATATCGCGTATTCATAAAGTGTCATTAGATTTTTCACGGATTCATACATACGTGTGAATTTTTTTCCTATCATACCTATATGAAAGCAAAACAAATATTTCCCTCCTCTCTGAAATATATTTTTTAGATTTATTAATCTTAAAAACAAGGGCACTAAACTGTCCACAAGGATTTATTACACATAGTGACCACGCTTTAGACCCATGTGACCCAGTTTCAAACTACGTGAGATCTTATCGAAACAGTATTCTGATAAATTTACAGATTTATTGAACATGTTTATATTGCCTCTAGAGCGCTATCGTTCTATGTCACCTATGCAGCACCAGTAATATTTTTTCTTTAAAATGGCAAAATTTCAATAAACCTGTTCAAAACGCATACTTTTTTGCAACGTTATCAAACTTCCATGCTTGCAGTTTTTTGAAATCATGCAAATATGATCTTACCAACGTAGTTGTCATATCAACAATGTCCTTTGAATTTTCTTTTATACCAGGTGCAAGTAGTAGTATTATTCAAGCAATCGACGTTTTCTGATGGCTTCAAAAGGTTGGAAGATAACAAAGTTTCCTCTAGATCTTACATATAATATTTGCCCTTTGAAATGATCACAACATGTTCAAAGTAATGAAGTCAGGATTGGACAAAAATACATTTTACTCATAATGATTGTTACATAAAGGATATGTGGGTTTTTTCTGCCTCAAAGCATGAATAATCTAATAATATTCAAATAGTATATGCTTTTATAAAAGCTTTAAAAGTTAAAGTCCTTACTCATACACAAACATTCAGTGGAATCCTAACGGTGGGCTATAGCAAAACTTTAAATATGATGCATGCCCACAATTTAAAAAGCCACGCTTTTGATACTCTTCTTTTCTGTTTCAGTTTTTGATTCAGCGCTGATCAATGAAGAACGAGGTACGAGGTATAAACATACGTCTCGTAAAGTAATTAGTGCTACGATAAGTCTAGGTACGGACCACTATATACAAAATATTCATATTTGTAGAACATAAGTTATGGCGGACGCATCATCAGTCGGTCTAGGAGCTGTTTAGTTCAAAACAAGGTATTGAAGAGTGATCTGTTATGCAAGTCGCTGCTTAACAAGTGTGGAGAAACGTTACTCATAGACTACAAAAGAGGCATTAGGACATGTTTGGGCGAGTGAGATATTTCAGATGTATTAACAGGGATCGGAATTTGAATTGGTAAAGGACCACAAACCGCTACAATTCATTTTCTCTAGAAGATCAAAACCCTGTGCGCGTGTGGAAAGATGGGTTCTAAGACTTCAGTCATTCAGATGTACAGTTAAGTTAATATCAGGTACCAACAACATTGCAGACGCTCAATCTAGATTAATAGCCGAATCAAAAATTACACACCCGTATAAGAGTACAAACTCAACAGAGGGGTATGTGTATAGGATAGCTTAAATAGTTACACAAGTTGCCATGAAAACAAGAGATATTGCAAAATAGAGTGCACATGAATTAAAAAACATTAAGACTATTTTAATCATCTGGTAGGTGGGACAAGATTGAAATAAAGAGTTTCTACCAGTATGACAAGAGTTCTATAGGACATTTGATTTTACGTGATACACGAATCGTTATTCCGATGTCATTAAGAAAACAAGTATTGAAATTAGGACATGAAGGTCATCCAGGGATTGTTATCAAGAAGAAAAGATTACATGAAAAAGTATGGGGGCCAGAAATGGACAAAACATAGAAGACTAATGCAAATCATGTCATGGGTGTCAATTAGTGTTAATAACAAATAAACCAGAACAATTTAAAAGCACCGAATTACCATAGGGACCGTGGCAATGTTTGTCAAGGGTTTTTATGACCATTACCGTCAAATGATTATCTATTTGTCGTTGTAGACTATTATTCACGATGGTAGAGGTGAAAATAACAAACTCAACAACTTCCGAAAAATTAATGGACATGTTAATTGAGATTTTCTATGTACATGGGTTACCAATATGAATGACAAGCGACGATGGACCACAGTTTATTAATGAAACCATTGAGCAGTACACGCACGAAATGGGAATACAACATATTTATACGACACCATTGTATCCTTAGGCAACGGGGAAGTAGAGCGCCAAAATAGTTCGTTCTTGAAACGACTGAAAATCGCCCAAGTTGAACAGAAAAAAATGGAAGGAAAAACTTCAAACATATTTATTCATGTATCGTTCAACAGCTCATTCCACCACAGGAGTCAGTTTAGTAGGAAAATTCGTACTAAATTACCGGAATTGGTAGAATATTAAGGTACAGATTACGATGCAAGAGATCGGGATAGCGTGCATAAAGAGAGAGTTAAAAGCTATATAGATCAGAAAAGAAAGGCTGCAGAGTGTGATTTGAATGAAGGTGATCAAGTGTTAGTGAAGAAAAATCGTGAAAATAAGTTATTAAAAATTTCATATTCGTTCAGAGCTGATGTTAAAGAGAAAAATAAAAATAGTGCTGTTTTAGAATCAAAAGAGGGTATAAAGTATAAGAGAAAAGTTACGCATTTTAGAAAAATATTATGAGAGAAATGATGAAAATAGGTTTGAATAGAGAAAATGTGATGAAAATATGAAAAGTGATGAAAGTATGAAAAGTGATGAAAGTATGAAAAGTGATTAGAAAATGTGTGATGAAAATTCTTTTGTTAGAGAATTTATAGATATTCTGATAGAGTGGGTCAAAGATTCAGTTCAAGAGAGAATATTTCCAAAGACAGAAAATTCGGATTACAGACCATTTAGAAAGAAAAAAAAGCCAGCAATATTCAAAGATTTTGTTATGTATTGATTTTGTAAATGAGGAAGGACAGTTTTGCATGAAAATATGACGTTATTTTACTGATAACTGATGCGAAAGAAATGGTGTAAACAATGAATGATTATTCTGTTGTCTGACCACACCATTTTTTTGAAGATTAAGATACGACATTTTGGCATAGATATAAATGTTTCTTTTTTGTAAATATGTAAGGTATACATGATTCTTGAGAGTAATTGAGTTTTATATTTGTTAAAAAAAGAGTAAACTTAATTATCCAAGTAATTTTAATGGTGGACCGTAATAGAAAAAGAAAAGTAATTTGTCATAAGACTAAACTTCTAATTATTTCTCAAATCATAATTTGAAAAGTGAAAAAAATAGGACTAAATATTAAGATTTTCAATCTTTTGAAAAAAGAAGAAAAGTGATTGAAGTGTATTGGATTTATAAATAAAATAGAGACTACTTTTAAAGACTTAATTAAAAGTGGTCTACATTTTGTATTATTGAAGTCCCTTGATTTGGTCTAGCTTTCGGGTAATAATATTAGCTAGGGTATTTCGGAAATCCGAACATGGACAACATTTTATTCGGCGGACCTGTACATCTTTCGGTTTTTTCCGAAAGCGAAACTATATACACATAGCCCCCAGCTGCTGTCTCCCTTAGGTTAATGATTATCCATTCAAAGGTGAGAGAAAAATGCCGGAAATAATATTTTCCGCCACCAGGGATCAGAACCCGAGTCTGTAACCAGAGAGCAAACTTTGTTAGAAGGGGTCCGTACGGACACAGTGAGACAGGCTTCTCGAGTTCAAGCTCAAGTTCAACTTACACTACCTCACATATTATTAACCCTGATATGGAAGGAGGGAATTCCATGCGTGCAAGAGCCTTGCAGATACTAAGGAGGGGAGCCATGCCAATCTGCCCTCCAGCCAAAGAGACTCGAATGCGGTCATTTGTTTGGACTGATCAACTACGAATACGCGTTGAGTGGCCCAGTCAAATTGATAGTCTTTAACCGCGGATCATAAGCTTATGGCGAGAGAATACATGGCTCTTGTATTTGAAAACAAGAATAAAATGGTGGAATTTCCTGCTGTATCAAGACGGACTCTTCTTGATAAGTATTCATTATTTGCCTTTGGATAGGGAGAAGGGGGCTCAAGAAGAGGAAAATGAAGCCGACAAAGTTGAGGCCAAGATTAGGCAATATAACCTGTCGTACGTGACTAAGGTAGCAAAAAGAGAGTAAATAGCAGTAGGACAGTTCACATTACAGAACTCCTTGATAGTGACAAATTAAAACTTAAGATTCGGCGGACCTGTACATCTTTCGGATTTTTCCGAATGCGGAACCATTGGACGATAAACACGCAAATTATAAAGGAGCCTATGTTGTGATGGGTCACTCAATGCCTGACACATTATATGGAAGATGAAGTATGTAGATGCTCGAGATTATAAAAAGGAGTGCGTTCATCGAACGGCAGCTTTTCGATCTGGAACTATGGCAACACAACATAAAAAATCTCCGTCTCTTAGTTTACCTTAAAATTCACTTTCTCATTTTTAATCGAAGATTAACAACAATTTCAGGATCAAGACAGTTGGGCCGGGACTCTACGACACGGTCAAGGAACAGGCGAAATGTTAATACAGATATAGACACTTACTGGCGAATCAAACTTTTTTATTTGAAGGCTCAGTTCATTTCATTTGATAATTAAATGTGAATGAGCTTTTATTTATCCGTTATTAAAATCAGTTAGTTGTAAGTAACAAAAAGTCTGTTTATCCTTTGGTCCAACAGAGTCTTGTGACGACCTAATCCGTGCGTCCGTTTGCTTTATGTATAAATAAGTATATATGTAGCGTCATGGCATTGCTGTTATGACAATTGTAGATTTATATGATCACGACCATTGACCGCTCGTACTCGTGCATCGTTTCTCATAAAAAGCCTGTGTATCTGCGTTGCGTGTATGCATTATACTCCTGCTACAATATTTTAATTTCAGTTTTGTCTATTTAGATTCAAGCGTTATGATTGGCTGAAAGTTTCGTTTCATATTTCCATGGACAAACATTTGAGTACTCGACTATTTTGTTTGCTTTTGCACGAGTTAGATCAATAAAACTTTACTCGAAACTAATAACTTATATGGTTACGTATGCTTGATGGCGTTTAATTGCAGGAAATGACGTTTTCATTGAGGTATGAACCTCACGTATAAGCCTTTTTTAGGATAGCGAGCGAACTTGACCTCTCGACAATTTAGCAATTTAACTTAGCTACGAAATACAATTAACAGGTACTAATAAATTCTATCAGTCTCTGACGAGGCTTCTCGTATATACACGATTTTTCGCGAAAAAAACTTTTTTCAAAGAAAGATAATTCCTTGTATAACGGTCAAGTCTTGTCAATGATTTCAAGTAATACACTTTCATGATGCGATACGCTTGTCTTTATAACCTTTAATAATACTATTTCATATACTATCTATCAATTTAAAATAGCGGCCATCATAGCGCGGTCGGTAGCGCATAGATCTGACTCCTAATCTTTAACGATGGGATGTCATGGGTTCGATTCCCGACGGCGTCACGTATTCTTTGACATCTGTCTCTCACCAATCTACGGATAATCGTAAAACCTATGCGGGATAGCAGCTGGAGGCTAGGAAAGGATGTAGTGGTAGTACTGGTATGAGAAATACCAAGAATCCATTGTTAGGTAGTCCAGCCGCCGCGATATGACTGAAATACTGTCAAAAGTGGCGTTTAAAGAAATAAATCAATCAATTAATTTGAAAATATTATTCCTCTGTCAAGAGGCTGAATAACTGAATCGAACCGAACAATTACATTACAGCTATTGTTATTGTTTGCGCTAAGCGCCCTGACTTTACCCGTTATAGTAATATTGTCTTCAAATAAAGAAAAAACGCCATTTCAATTGCTTTTTATGCACCACGTGACTGTCCAGGCTGTTCAAAGTGAGTGCTTCACGTGCATGTGATATGGTTTGAAAGGTCACGCATAGACTTCATTCAGAAATGTATTATAACGACCCTTTAAGTCTTTATTAAGTCTAAAAACGATAACTATATTGGAAAATAGTTCAGCAATACTTCCTAAAGAAAAACGTCATCTTCGCTAAGACTACATGGCTAGATGTTTTGTTTTTTTTTGAGCAATCATTAGTTGCAGGACCCATGTCTCTTGATTTCTTTGCAACAACCAAATATTCATAGTACTCTACATCCTGGTTGAATACACTTTTTTTTTTGTTTAAATAACTAATCGACCATTAACTGTGACAAATTATTTATTCAATTTGTCTAAACCTTTTATGCAATTTGGATTATTAAATTACATTGAAGGGGTTCAAATTACACTTTTGTCATAAGGATATTCAAGTATTTGCTTAATTCAGTAATCATTTAGAAATGTATTCTTGGTAAGGTATAAAGAAGTTAATTTGACAATAAATTTGGAAGAACGCCTTCGATTCATTTTTAAAGCTTGGATAAGATGTACCTAATACATAATAATACATAAGAAAATTAGGCAGGTGAAGCGAAGCATTTGATCAAGCGCCTTAGTTATCATCCGTCTAACCCAACAGAATTAAAGCAATTTAAAATAACAAGTTCTGTGGTAATAATATCGAATCTCTCGAGATCTTTGATAAGTATATGACAGCTGGCTTCATGCAAGGTACTGATAATATTTCGACACCAAAAGTAAACCTATGTTTGTCTTAATTCAATGTGTTGTATGTATGTATCTATGCATGTTCGTGTGTATGTATGCATGTAAGTTTGTGTAAAAGAATTGTTTTCAAGGGTACTATCTTGTCAGACACTTTGGCCAATGGTACAATTTTTAGAGATGCAGATGTGTCTTAGCTTACACTGTCCGTACAATTATATCGACGGATAGTGAATTTTAGTAACCTTTTTCCTTTGTGTAGTCCGAATAAGTAGTTTATAAAACCGCTGTCATTGCTTAAAACAACTTAGAGAGTTTGCTAGACTAGTAGTGGGGAATAAATATTTTCAGCTAAGCATTGATTTTTTTCATTAAAATACTAACTTCATGCTTGAGTCATCTTTGCTAGAAAGTTCAATCGTTTGATTCAATTTCCAAGAGTAAGAAATAGTAAATAAGTATAAGAGTAAGAAAGAATTGCATTTGATCATAACTTAAATTGATAAACAATGTATAGTTAAATGGGAAATTATCTGCACTGAGGCAGTCAAAGATGATTTTTTTACTAAATTATTACAAGGACGAGCTTATTGATGTTGCACAAATATTGCAATAATGAGAAAATGCGCCGAAATTCTCATTTGTTGAATAGTGTATGAAGCATGTGTGGATTCGTCATTGGGTTCAATTGAAAATTAGAAATATCATTGGTAAAACTTTCCTTAAATGCTTAAAGAATTTGCCCCCGTTCTTTTTTGGCGAATTTTCATGAAGCCATCGGAGGCTCTCTTTGAGACAAATTCGTCACTTGATTTTTAACAGTTTCCTTTTTTACTGACCATGATGTTTTTTTTTAAAAAGAAAACTAGAGGAGATTGAATCGTATATCATCTGATTTTCTTCATCAACATCAAATAGCCGCCGTCATAGCGCAGTTGGTAGCGCGTCCGACTCCTATTCTTCAATCGTGGGATCTCATGGGTTTGATCCCCGGCGGCGTCACTTATTCTTTCCGACATTTGTCTCTCACCGATGGGATGATAATCGTAAACCTAAGTGGGATAGCAGCTGGAGGCTAGGAAAGGATGTAGGTGTTGTACTGGTGTGAGAAATACCATGAATACATTGATAGGTGCTCCAGCCGCCGCGATATGACTGAAATACTGTTAAAAGCGGCGTTAAACCCCATTCATTTAATCAATCAATCAATCATCCACATCAACGCCTAAAAAATGATTGCATTAATCTACGAAGTGGACTTATACTCGCCAAATGAACATTGACAACAGTATGCAATCAAAGAGTATATAATCATCTTTTGAGACTCTAATAATCGGAATCTGGGTCGATAACCATTGCATTACATCTAACTTAATAATCATTGTTTTCTATTGATTGAATGTCGTTTGACGCCACTTTCAATAGTAGTTCAGTCATGTGGCGGCGAATAGAGCACCTAAGTAACGACTCCTGGTATTTCTTAGACCGGTACTACTACATCATTTCTAAGCGCTTAGCGGCTCGCCAGACCACTATTAGTCACCAATTGTTGGGAGACCGTTATATTAGCCTATACATTGTTAATTTCGAAGATGTGCGTCTTCCTATTTATATGTCCGATAGTCAAAAGTGAACAATTTCCTTTTCTTTTTTATTTTAGAGAGAAACTGATGAACGATTACGATGTACGGAGTTTTCGAACTTCGTAGATTCATCATTAATCCATTTGGCTTTTTTAGTTATCAGATGTACTCATAGAACTCTTTCACGAAATTTCATGAGAACCTGAGGTACAACAAAGAAAAAACAATGAAAATCTTCGCAGTTGCTTTTGATGAGAGGATGGCGTTAAAGGAAAAGTATATGTACGCATAAACCAAGGCGGTAACATTTAACCTGTTCCCACAAAATGACGCTTTTTGACGCCCTCAAGGAAGAAGGTTTGAAAAAGATTGTGTACAGTGAAGAAATTGCAAGAAATTTCTTCAATGTCCACAATTAATTTACCTGATAAGACAAAGATGTTTTAAAATTCAACAATATGAAGTTGTCATCTGCTACTTCTTTCAATTTTGTTGAGTCTAAAACTTTGTCGTGCGGATTAATGGGTTAATGGAATCATGGTACTAACAAATGGCTACCTACAGTTGAATGGTACAAAATAAACAAGCAGCCCCCCCCCCAAAAAAAAACAAAACCCAATAACCCTAGAACAAACAAACAACAACAAAAACCACAACAACAAACACAAGCAAACAAATAAATGAATAAAACAACACGCAAACAAAACCGGTAGCTATACTCTAAAAACTAAATATAATAATTCATCTGATGGCAATTATGACTTCCACTGTTATTTCAATATGATTATAGACATGACATTAATTTGTCCGGTTAAAACGCTGTTTGCGGGCATTTCGCCCAAACAGCAAATTTTCTAGGAATCGTGGAAAACTTTATTGTGCTGGAAGCATGGCTGAAGATACCAGAGTATGGGATTTTATAGAATTAAACAACCATGGCCGGATACCTGTCCTTGAATTTGACTTTTTAGTATCCGTCGAAAACGAGTTATACAGTGCTATTAAAGCGTGCGATGGTCATGTGAAAATATTTAACAACACTGATAATTCTTCCGATGGTGAATACGTTGATCCAACTGCCATAAGCGAATCTTTTAGGGATGAACTTAGTTTTGCAGTTGCGAATATTTGTAGATGTAATTTTTCTTATCAGTCTAGAGTTATCAATGATTCACATGGTTTGTGCAAAAAATGTTGTGTTAGAGAAACAAATGGACATTTAGCCATTGTCTTAGATAAAAGAATTAATCTGAAATGTAGTTTAGTGTTTTTGTGGTCTAGCAGACATCGATCCATCATTGCTAAAGATTGTATTCAGCAAGATTGTGAACCAGAAATATTAGAAACTATTCTTGTGCTTGTTGATCTTTTGCCTACTTATCATATAAATGATAGTCTCCCTTCAACAAACGTGGTTCCGAAAAAATGCTTTAACTGTGAAGACTCGATATGCTGGAGATTGTCTAGGTCCGTTGAAGAAGTAACTGTTGTGAGGGAGTCGACCCCATCCCACAGGAGAGTTTATATGGCAATAAAGGTTTTTGCAAGCATATCATTTCGAGAACCTAATCTTATATCATCTTACATTTTGAAGACAGCCTTTTTACAGCATTTAAACGGATGCTACGGTAACAATGCGAACGAAATTAAATGTTTGTCAAACGTTCTGGACATCCTATCTTCTGCCTTTCAACAGAAATCTTTACCAAGTTATTTTTTTGGATATAATCTTCTGGAAAAATTTCGCCTTGAAGTAAACGGATTTTTTAGTCAATGGAGCTTGAATTTTGAAAACCTTAAGATTTTGGTCGTGGATAACGTTTTTGTTCTTGGCGAAAGAGACATTTCCATAGGTAGGATGCATTCCTACCTTCGCAGAATTCCAACTATGACTGGCAGTCTATACCGGCGTCATGAAATGTTGGGTCGTGAACGTAGGGCTGTAGCGGAGGTAATGAGGAGTCAACAATTTATAGACAAGGATGGAACTAGAAATAATGATCAAAGTTATATCCTATCGAACGACCAGTATGAAAATACTAACGACGATTCTTTACAACAGGCAGCCTACTCAAACGAACAGATACGTGCAATGAGTGCGACATCAGAGATCACCATGATTGATTCCCTAACATATGCGTTTTCTAGTGTCTCCTCTGGAGCCCATGAAAGTTCTCATCGAGAAAGAGAGTCTGATGTTTCCAAAGAAAATCAATCGATAGAAATTTACAACCGAGGGCATTCCGTGGCTGATCAATCGATAGAAATTTACAACCGAGGGCATTCCGTGGCTGATCAATCGATAGAAATTTACAACCGAGGGCAATCCGTGGCTGATCAATCGATAGAAATCTACAACCGAAGGCGTTACGGTACTGATGGAGACAATAACCTGATAGCAGGCCAATTTCTGCATGGTAAGCAATTTTTCAGACCACAGTCTCAAGCATGGTTGGGTAACATATCGATTGTTGATGGAATATACACTCTAGTTCCCCCGAGATACTTTGTAAGAGGAAATGTAGACACTTTTTCAATGGGACACGTGAATAGACCTTCAAAATCCTGCGTTGTTTTGTGATAGTAATTCCGTAAAGAACTGTAAGCATGTATTCTGATGTCTATTATGACTTAAAACAAATTGAACCGTGAGTTAGAACCCTTGCGCGGTCAATACTTCTTTTCACATCTGTTAAAAGTCATTGTAACTAGCGTTTCTCACCAATCGACCAATTGTAGGTAGTTAACCTTAGTGAGTTGAATAACTGGTGAATCGGGTCGAATCTTTCGGTTTTACCGATGGGAGAATCAACAGGAATCCATGGTAAATTGCACCAGCCGTGTAATAAAAACTACTCTTGAAAGTGACATTAAACTCAATGCAAACAAACGACTTGATTAAAGTCGAACCGGTGTAAGCGTGTGGTTGTCAACAAATTTCAGACGATTTGACTTATGATAATTTTGAACCAGTAAATATCAAACTGTAGAAATAACATTATTAATCTGTACTGATAATTTGTGTTTAAATGTCGAGCATCGATGCTGCCCTTGTCTCCCGACTCCCAATTATTTCAGGCGTCATTTATCGAATCATTTTCCATAGATTTTGAATGGTAAAAAATTCGAACCTTCTTGTAACTTTACTTGGTCGTGAGTTAATACGTCGACTTCGCGATCAAGATACCCTTAGCTTACATTAATCAGTTATGTTGCGAGACAAAAATCAAAGTACTAAAAATACTGTAAGCTAGCAAAGCGAGGTTTTGTTAAATGATCTTCTGTGTCTTTTGTAGAGTAGAAAACATTGTGGACACTGAAGAAATTGCTTGTTACAAGCAATTTCTTCATTGTCAACAGTGTTTTCCAAAGCCTTTTTCTTGGGATTTTTTTTAAAAAGCGGGATTGACTCGGAATGGGTTTAATAGCAAGCCTTTGATGAAATACTTTTTATTGCGTAGACATTCAGTGAATTTAGCGGTTAAGCCTCCAGTGGCGGTTTTGCACTCATTGAACTCTGAGATGACCTTTAAATTTTGTCTGTTAACTAAAGCTATCAAAGCTGACGCTTTGCTAGCTAAAATTTGTACGAATACGTCAACATCAAACACCTTAATTTTTAAGTAATATCAATTGAACTAGAAGTGAACTTTAATCTCAAACATTTGTTTGAAACATTTTTGTTGTTTTTGCGACTGAAACGTGACTAATTCAAGTTATACAGCTGTAGGACACCGACTATAATGTTATAAAAACGCAAAATTAGAGAAAAGATATCAGTTTACTTCAAACTGGCATAGAAATAAAGTATATGACCCATCATTTGTACCACTCAAACTGACGATACGTCACATATGGGCACAGTTGGACAATCGCTAGCTCCGCCCACTTCCTCCCTAGGCCCCGCCCATTAACTCTGATAGGAAGTTCAGCTTCGATTTTTAACGGCGTTAATGTTGGAAAATTCATGTAGCATGTAACAAAAAAGAAAAATTGTTGGTTGCCGACCTAAACGGTGTAACTACAGTTTGAATAAGCTGTAATTTCGACGTTTAAGTCGCCAAACCAACAAAAAAGGTTAACAAAAAAGGTTTGAATCGCCAAACCAACAAAAAAGTAACTTAAATGGCGGCGAATGTCGCAGTCGAATCAATTTCGCAGCTCAATTTCGGACTGAATAAATGATTTGATTGGTCGATTGATTCCTTGATTGATAGCCGTGATTGGTCAATTTAGGTAACTGGGACAGGAACAGTAATTAACATGATCCAGTCTTACTGTCTAGCGCCTCAAAATTTCCGTTCGGTCACAATGTCATACGTACATTATAGAAATCTGTCGAACCGAGCATTAACCCATCCCTACACAATGACGCTTTGTGGCGCCCTCAAGAAAAACAATCGGGAAAACACTATGTGAAGTGAAGAGAAGAAATTGCTTGTAGCAAGCAATTTCTTCATTTTTAATATTGTTTCTACCAAGAAAGTTTAAAAGATATTCATGACTTTAACCCTTTCCTGTTTTTCCAAATCTAAAAATTGTCCAAATTCAAAGGATTTGCAGACGAAAATATAGAGTGGATTTAATTTGAAAAATAACAAAAACATTTAGCAGGGTAGAAAACATTGTAGAAAAAGAAGAAATTGCTTGTAACAAGCAATTTCTTCTTTTTCTACAATGTTTTCTCAATGATAAAATCACAGGGACGTAAAACCGTAAAAACCAGGGATTAAACGGGAAAGGGTTAATATGTCCTCTGCCACTTCTCTCAATTTGGCCCTGTCAAAAAAAAAAAATCTCGAATGGTAATGGGTTAAAACTATTCATTCTGAGTGGTCCTGGTCAATGGTGTATGACAGTGCTGTCAAATAAGGCTGTTAGCTGCTCTACATAGTTAGCTTGGTTTTCAAGAACTTAACCCTGTTACACTCCATGTGAGATAGACAATAAACCCTCGTGGTTCTGGAATAAATCTATACAGATTTAACCCTGTTACACTCCATGTGAGATAGACAATAAACCCTCGTGGTTCTGGAATAAATCTTAACAGATTTAACCCTGTTACACTCCATGTGAGATAGACAATAAACCCTCGTGGTTCTGGAATAAATCTTTACAGATTTAACCCTGTTACACTCCATGTGAGATAGACAATAAACCCTCGTGGTTCTGGAATAAATCTTTACAGATTTAACCCTGTTACACTCCATGTGAGATAGACAATAAACCCTCGTGGTTCTGGAATAAATCTTTACAGCTTTAACCCTGTTACACTCCATGTGAGATAGACAATAAACCCTCGTGGTTCTGGAATAAATCTTTAAAGCTTTAACGTGTAATTTGAATGACCGACCGTGGTCACATCTCTATTTTGGGGTTTGTGTGTGTTCTTGATTTTTTTTTCTTTTTTTTTTCAAAGGAAGCGATCTTTGCTGAAATTGCTGAATATCTCTGATATTCGATTGAATCGAACAAAAATCGCCTACCTTTTTTCCATTGTTAGCAAAAGATAATTAAATAATAAGTTTGGCAAAATAATGTCATATATTTTAATATTTGGTGAATCAAACGATTTATGGGATCTTCATTCAAACTTAGCTCTTTTCAGGACGGAATGGTGGCGATTTCAAAGGAGCGCTTAAAATTTTTATACTTGTTCAAAATCATTTCAGTTATAAACAGAAGCGAAAGCGATTATTCGTGTTTATATATTAAAGCATTTTCTAACTTTTCAAATATAGTTCGATAATTATAGTTAAAGAACATTCTAAGTCTGTATAATAAAGATTTTTTCAATCATACAAAGGGTTTTATCAACACATCTGAATCAAACACCAGACAAAATAACAAGTTACCACTTCTAAAGCATATATACATAGGAAATATTGAAATGCAAATATTAATTATTATGAATAATTTATTAGTCAGTTCTTACGTATTTCTAATAAATGTATAAAAAGGTACAATTAGTTTCCTAGAGTAATATGGTACTTAATATTAAATTTCTATCCGGGTTGTGGATATTTGTTTTTGAGTTGATTTTTCTATTAGCTTATATATGTACACAGAGAATTGTATATGAGCGCATGCGTGACATTTCCACCATTACACATGTGCGCAAAGTAAAGACTCAGATCAGCCTGTACATCCGCACAGTCTGATTAGAGTCTTCACTCAGCGCTCTGTAGATAGATACTGACCCAAAGCTTCTTTAAACAATCAGCGAATGTTCAAATTGCCCCTAATGGCTGTCAATGATGCTCAATGTGTGCGAGTCACGCACATGCGAGATTGTTGGAAATGTCACGCACAGGCTCATATTTGTTTTCCATAAGCTATTGTATTGGAAATCAAATAGTTTTGTCGAAAAACCCTACATTCAATAGACTACGTTGCCCTTTTCATAAACATTTCCTGACGCCAACGCCATCATTTTTTAATGAATGCCAGGTACTTGATTGTGAGTTATATTTTTTCAACGTGATGGATTCGATCCCCGGCGGCAGCACATATTCTTTCCGGCGTTTGTCTCTCACCAATGGGTGGATAATCGTAAACCTAAGTTGGATAGACGGTGGAGGCTAGGAAAGGATATAGTGGTAGTACTGGTGTGAGAAATACTAGGAATATATTGTAAGGTGATCGAGCCGCGCGATATGACTGAAATACTGTTAAAAGTGGCGTCTAACCCCATTCAATTAATCGACATTTCAACATGAACTCTGTAAGGGGTCAACTAAACCTTGTTCTTCATCCAAGATGCTTTTCAATAATTAAATAAGTTCTTAGAGACTTTTAAGAAAAGAATATTTTTTTTTCATGGAGTTTTTTTTTCGCTTCATACCCCAAGAAAACATAAGATATTCTGTTCATTTCTTATAATGATATGACTGCGAATGAAAAAAGCAAATATTTTACAAATTTTGATACACTTTTTACGGAACTATATTTTTGTGTGGAAGCATACAAAATAGCCTCGTTTTCAAAATTTTGGAGATTTGAATGTTTTTTTTTGCCTACCAGAACGCTCGTTTTTGATAGATGAAACTAAATATAAAGTTATTCACACCTGAAGCAAGAAAAAACCCAAATACTCGTTTGTGCTGTTTAACAACATAACCTTTAATTCTCCAAGGTACATTTACAAGTACAACATTGGGTAATATTTGAAACAAAAAGCAATGTGAGGGAGTATCGATGTCACTTGCTTTTGCCAAATATGTGCTGAGAGAGAGAGAGAGAGAGAGAGAGAGAGAGAGAGAGAGAGAGAGAGAGAGAGAGAGAGAGAGAGAGAGAGAGAGAGAGTGAGAGAGAGAGTGTGTGAGAGAGAGAGAGTGAGAAGGGGAGAGAGAGAGACAGAGAGAGAGAGAGAGAGAGAAAGATAACACGGTGTACATGAAATAGTCTGTTATTTGTCCTAATTCCTTAATAATCTAGTCCACTTTAATTGACCAATCGCTGGCCCCGCCCATTTACCCCGTTGGTCCCGTTGATTGATTAAAAAAGAAGCTCCAATTCGATTCAAACGGCCTTATTTTGCAAAATTTGTGGCGATAATCACGTATAAAAAAGAAAAATGGCTGGCTGGCGACCTAAACGTCTTAGCTACAGCTCGAATGAGCAATAGTTACAAAATTTAACTCGTAAACCCAACAAATATGCTTCACAAAGTGTCGTTCAATGTTGGAGTTCAAATTACTCTTCCGGTCAAAATGAACGATTTTATTTGCCGTTTTTGTTTTTGATTTTTTTAGGCCGAGATCGTTCAATTCTACGTAGTTAGGTAATAATATGAAACGTAAAGACTACAACTGAAATAATGATTGGTTTGTCGATTGTTCCTTTGATTGGCTGTCGCCATTAACCAGTTATAAGCATTTAGGTAATGATATGAAACTTATTGACTACAGCTAATGATTGATTGGTCGATTGTTTCTTCGATTTACAGTCGCGGTTGGTCAAGTACAAGCATGAGGGTAATAAAATGAAGTTTAATGACCACAGTTTAAATAAAGCTGTAGGTACGACATCTTACTCGCTCAATGACGTTATATTTATAATTTAAAATATACATATCTAATGAATTTCCATCAGGCACCATCACTATCTACACCTCTTTTCCGTTTTTTCATTAAATTTTTGACTAGTCTAAATTGAAAGAGGTCGCAGACAACAATTAAAATTAGATTAAATGAAACCATCTAGTGTGGTAGTAAATATTGTGGGAAAAGGAAAATTTGCCTTTTACAAGCACTTTCTTCTTTTTCCACAATGATTTCTCAAGTTCAAAATCTTAGCAACGTACAATCCTGGGTTTGTACAGGAAAGGGTTATAACTGCTGCAATTAAAACAAAAAGGACCTTCAAAGATACCCATAACTCTAAAGCCGTTCGTGTTGAAATTCAAGAAAAGTTTCTCAGTTCTCTAAATAGTCCGATTCAACCTCTGCTCTAATCGATTTATTACTTTTTTTAGTTTACTGTAAGAAATAGAGAGTATCATCGTCGTAAAGTAGGAGCAATATATCGTAAATACAGCATTATTCAAGTTATAGATACGGTATTTTACTCGCCTAACATCCATGCTCCCTATTAATCCATTGAAAACATGACAGCACATGTCTAAATATTGGCGCTTGCATAGCAAACCGTTCTGTCTTAATCCGTTTTCATAATATCGTCTATTTATGCCAGCAAATCCCAACCATGATGATGACATCATCCAATACATAGAAGTCAATATACTTTTTTGATTTCTCGAAAACTGAATGCTGACTAATCTAAAAATAGTGTAGGACTAATTAAGCTAGATCGATCAAAATATGCTATCGATCGAAAAGACTGAAACGGAGAAAAGACTGAGCAAAGACTTCCTGTCCGTTTGTCAACATTTTGCTGGTTGGCTGTTCCGACTCCAAGCAACCCTTGACAAAATTACACTGGTTTTTACACTAGAGAATCCGAAGAATTTCTCAATCCAATTCAATTCGGCCAAGTCAAGTAGATCTTAAAATTCTGAATGCACCAGCTTATTGAAAGTTTATGCTAAACGTTTTACCTTTACACTTGAAATGAAAGGAGGAAACATCGAATTATTTGGAAGTAAAAATAAAAGGGTCCAGATATGCTCCTCACAAAATTTCTTGTTATGAACGATGCTTAAAATGTCTTGCAACGGTTTTGAATTCTGCAAATCGGGTTACAAAGGCGGAAGCTGGTTTAGCTTCGCGAAAATATGCTATTTTATAAGAAAGGTCATTTTTTTAAAAACTTTTCCAAGAAGACAATATTCGAGACTTGTTCAAATTAAAAAAAAAAAAAAAAAATGTTGCAAACGACAATTTTCAGTTGATGAAAATCATTTTATATTTGTGGTAGAAAACATTGTAGATTATGAAGACATGGCTTTCTACAAGCCATTTTTTCATATCACAAAATGTTTTTTAAATCTTTTCTCTCAGGGGCGACATAAAGCGCGATTGTGCGCGAATCGGTTATGTTTAGGTGTTTGAAGTACTAAGCTGAGACCCTTAGCTCAGCCGGTATAGAGCTCTCGACTTCAAGCATCGAGATCACAGATTCGACCCCCGGGCTGATCAAACTCACAAACCGATTGATTTTCGGATGAGACTTAAAACTGAGAGCCGGTGTGACGATGTTACATGTACTCAACTTGTATAGATTAAAGAAAAGGTGAGGGTCTCCTCAGTTTTGTCACCCTGTAACAACTAGCCGTCATGTTGGGGTGTCGCTCATATGGGCATGTGCTGTGATAACGGCGATTAATAAACGGAAAAACACTCACACACTTAGCTAAATCTACCCGCGCACTCGACAATATCAGGAAGTTGAATAAATGATAAATGTTTAAGTAGATACGTTTCTTTTAACATGTTGTTATTTGATGTTCCATCAAAGTGCTGGTCATTTAAACAAGATATAATGCGGCTGTATTAACCTTTGTCATGCTGATTAATATCCCCAAAAGAATTGTAGTAAAATCAAAGGGCCGAAATCACTTGAAGCACTAGTTGTGGATTTATAGTTTTTTTTTAAAATTAAAACTGGCTTAAGGTGGTGTATATATGCTATATATTTATAAACAACTGCTCCGCTCTGGACTTTTTTAACCCATTTCCACACAGTGACGCTTTTGGACGCCCCCCAAGAAAAACAAATGGAAAAACATCGTGTAAAATGAAGAAATTGCTTGTTACAAGCAATTTCTTCATTTTATACAATGCTTTCTACCCAGAAAAGTGAAAAAATCTAAAATTTCATCAGCTTTAATTTGTTGTTTGCAACTCATTTGAATTTGGATCAGTCTAAAATTCTATTGTGTAGTAATGGGTTAAGGAGAATGAACTAATTTTACTACATCATCTGTTCTTCTTCGTCTGGTACTTTATTACTTAAATTGGTGAGTTCCCTTTCTTTCTCCATCTCATGTTCATCCTTATCGCCTACGAATCTATTCCCATGCTGAGCACCAACTAGGTCCAAGATGATAGCAAGTACAAAGGAAGCTATTCCGTAACCTAGAAGATGATACATGAACGATCTTGGTCCGAATGTCTCAAAAAGGAATCCCGTGAGGCGCAGAAAAATAATTCCCCCGATAGACCCGCCTAACAGAAGGAATGTGATTGCCATTCCGGTCATTTCAACGTGGTAATCGCCCCATCCTATACCAGACGGAAACATCGGCGCATGAAATAATCCTGTTGTTACTGTTAATATCCAGAGAGCTGTTGCATTCGTTGTTGCAAAAATATTCAAGAGTATAGTCGATAAACACACACCGCCAGTCTCGATCAGAATTAGAATCCTAATGGGTATATACCTTGCGGCAATAAAACCGGACACTCTCCCTGCTGCAAAACTCACCCAAAAAGCGGTGTTAATAAAACTACCTTCACTGACAGAAAAACTTAGTTGTTCTATCGCATAAGCTCGGATAAATTTGCCGAGTATACGCTCTCCGCCAACTATATTAATGTAATAAATAAAAAGAATACCAAATATCTCAATGCCATACACAAATCTCCCGCCAGCGCAAGTTGCGGGATTGATCATTCTCTTGATTCCCTCTACTATGTTTTTACCGCGTCTGCGCTGTTTAATACTATTATCTGTCTGCTGTCTTCTCAAGGTAGACCTAAGCTTACGTCGCCCTCGTATATGATAGGTATAGAAGACTGTGGACAAAGCTAATGTGATAAGAGCTGCTATCAAGTAAGCTATTTCAATGCGAGATTCTCGGATATATTGCGTTTGGTTACTAAAACTTGAGTTGAAATAATCTGGTGAGCCGTTGTGAAGTTCGGCATTACTAATCAGCTTGGTTGGATATGTGGCGTTTTCTATCGTTTTGTTAAAAGTATGGTTTCCATGCGCCGTCGGTTTTGGAACCGCTAGGAACGGGTAAGCAATCAATGGAATGATGAAAGAGCCGATCCCAAAACCACCGTGTAAAATATGCAATGGCGACGCTGCATTCTCCTGCCATAGGTTAAGGATAAGTTTTTGGCCAGCTGAAAAAAGAGTTGAATTTTTAATTATTTTTAGCAGAGAGAGTAAGAGAGAGGGGAGAGAAAGAGAGAGAGAGAGAGAGTGAGAGAGAGAGACAATGATAGTGAGAGAGAGTGAGTGAGAGAGAGAGACAGACAGAGAGAGGGAGACAGAGAAAGAGACAGAGAGAGACAGAGAGAGAGAGAGAGAGAGAGAGAGAGAGACAGAGAGAGAGACAGAGAAAGAGAGAGGGAGACACAGATAGAGGGAGACAGAGAGAGAGGGGGAATTTTAGAACTTTAGAACTGAAGTGATATAAAGGTGACAGTACATTCGTCTGATTGATTTAACTGTATGTAGTCGAATAGAAAATATTTTCATCTGCCACTCACACAAAGTCTCATCAAAAGTTCTTTCCTTTTCTATTCTCTATTATATAGTCAAATTTTCTAGCTCATAAAAGGTCAGTGGGCCTGGCCAGAGATCCATAAATAATCTGAAATGTCATGCTCAGGCACATTTAAGCAATTCTCAAACGATCAAATTATAGACTGGTCTGGACGGAAAGAAGTTTCAGACTACTTATCAAAGAATGTAATTGGAAAAATTATGAATAAGTATTGTAGAAAACATTAAAAGAAAAGGAGAATGGGCTTGTTTCAAGCCATTTCTCCTTTTCAATAAAGTTTTACTCAGTATAAAATTACTTGCGTCAAAAGGCGTCATGATCTGGTAATATGTTAATTGTAGACAACAAGAGTAAATTGTATGACAGGAAGTTCCGCATCGATTTTTAAAGGGTGTTTATTTCGCAAAATTCAGAGACAAAAGCATGTTACAAAAAATTGAAATGGTCGGCTGGCGACCTTATGTCGGAGTTCAAATTTCACTTCAAGTCGGATGAATTATTTGATTGACAGTCTGTCATTTGAATTAATTTATTTTAATTGGCTTTTCGACGCAGCTTTTAACAATTTTCAATGTATCGCGGCACCTATAGCACCTTACAAGGGATTCCTGGTATATCTCACACCAGTACCTCAATTACATCCTTTCCTAGCCTCCGGCTGCTATCCAACTTAGGTTTGCGATTACCCACCCATTGATGAGAGGCAAATATCGGCAAGGATATATGCCACCTCCGAGATGGTCAATTTTAATAAGACTAATATGAATTTATTACACAGCATCTTAACCCCTAAAATACATATAAGAGATGAAGAGAATATTTTTTGTTTTCATGGAGGTATGAACCGGAAAACCTAATCACACTGTATGAATACGCGTGCTCAAATTTTGTTCATGGAGTTATGAATAATTTTTTTCGTCCAATCAGAACGCTCGTTTATGATAGACGACACTAAAAATTAAATTATTAAATGATGCCATCATATAATAGTCTGATAGTTTCGACCGTTTAAACCTGGTTATGGTTATTATAAGAGTACAAACTTGCCTATGTTAATGACACCTTCGAATGTTCCTTGAACTACAATAATGAACCACAACAGCTGTACAACAGGGGAGAATGGCACAAATACTGTAGCCAAAGCACCACCAGTCAAACACACCCCGATCATGAGGTCGCAAAAGGTTCCGAACCGGTCCACCAACACGCCCCCTATGAATAGATAAAAATCGTACAGATATCGAAAACTTACAATGTATGCCTTACTATTTCCAGAAAATAGACAACTTAAAAGTGGTAAACAAAGTGTGGCCATAATGGTTTATTTTGAATTAATATAATTAGAAACATTTACGAAAAGTTATCTTATAAAAGTTTTAAAAATATTCCTGTCAGGATCTTAAATTTTTGTTCTGAATATTGTTATTTGGGTGAGGTTGTATTCATTCGTATTTACTATCTTTTTTTCTTTCTTGCTAAACGCTGTTTTTAACACTCTTCAGTCATTTCTGCAGCATCTAACAATGGATTAGTACTACCATCACATCTTTTAATAGCCTCCAGCTGCTGTCCCACTTACGTTTTCGATTATCAACCCATTGGAGAGATACAAATGTTGGAAAATGTTGTGGTAAAATATATACATTCCAGACTGACAAATTGGACACGTTAGAAAAAAATCAGTATATACGGGTCCATACAAGGCAGTCTAAAATGACATCATTTCATTCTAAGGATGACGTCATAATGCGAATAAATAGGGAATATTACCACAGTGTCTTTTTCTATGCGTTGTTATCGTGTTCGAGAATCGTGTGTAGGTATTTTTTATTGGATTCGACATTCGGTCTCATCCAATAAAAATACCTTCACACAGTTCGAGAACACGATAACAACAAATAGAAAAACACACTGTTGTAATATTCCTTTTATCATGTACCTTTTAGGACATGACATTACAAGATTCTTTTAAATGATTAAGAAATAACCAAAGTTCCGATAAACAAAAAAAAAAAAAAAAACAAAAAAAAAAAACACACACACAAAAAACAAAAACAACAAACAAACAAACAAACAAACGAATGTCAAAACACAAAAAAGTAGTCCGTGTTTAACGGTACTCGACGAATACGGGTTTTTGGTACACGCCGAATATTGATTTTTTTTCTGTCGAGTTGTATTTCATAGCCAGATTTTAATCCATATCTTTTATAGGTATATAATAAACATATTCCGAAAGGTAAAGGAGAATAGAAATACCTATAAAAATACAGATTTTTCTTATTTCGTCGAATTTATTGAATTAATTTAGAGGTATAAAGTAAATGGAATAACAAGCTACGATTGTGACACAGCATATTGTATTTGATTCTCGCTTCGGAGGAAAATTTGATATTTCACTCGATCTTCGGTATCTTAAAATAAATACAATATGATGCATCTCTCTCGTAACACAACATTCCCTACACATTCACTTACCTATGGCTGAACCGATGAAATACCCCACAGACCTTCCGGACACGGCCACAGCAACCTGCTCGTAGTCTGCCTGGGTCCTAATCTTCAGATCAATTAAAGTCGGACCTGTGATTTCTAGGTATAAACCCTGGTGAAATTACAATAAATACAGCTTTTGAAAGACTAGGTTGCTAAGATGCTCTGCCACTCCCTCCAAAATAGATAATTTAGTAAATTAAGATAACAATAATAAAACGTTATTAGTAAATCATGTAGAACTCGAACAACACACAACCGAATCCGCTTTTTAGTGATTGATCAACTAGCATTCAATGTAAATCACGTTGTCTTCAACATTACACATTTTGGATGCAACTAAAACGAATGGAATGGAATTTAAGGCCAAATTACATAAAAACAACGATCTTGATGTTATGCATGTCACTTAAAGCGTAGACCACATGGTCCATCAAAGTAAGCCAGGTAAAATATATGAAGAAAATTATAGTTATGAGACCCGACCTTGTATCGGATTGGAGCTGCGTAGGGAAAAATGGGTATTTCTCGACACCGCAGCTTGAGGGAAACATCAAATTTTTCCACACGGTGAGAATCCAAAACACGGCTCTGTATCACAACTACATTATGGTATTCCATTTATCATATCCCAATTAATTTTGATTATAAAAATGGAGGGCTTAGAGCAAAAACATAGAATGGCTACATACAAGGTATAAAGCCATACTATGTTTTTGCTCTAAGCCATGGAATTGTTAAAAGATGCTTTAAACTGTCTAAGATCAATCTTTTTTATAATCCTTATAACGCTATTTAACCATATCCGTATCAGTTTATTTAATGTCCAATACGGATATTTTCTGTCGAGTACGATTTTGTCCGCGTTCACAGAATGTTCCGTATTAGGAAAACAGTAGGTGTATCAATAAAAAGTACAAACCTTGAAATCAATGACAATGCATTTTTTGCAAATTGATTGTTTTCTCGAAGATCACCAAATAAGTTATTGTCATATCCTAGGTGTGCGAGCAAAATATTGTAACTAAAGCTGTAGTTAAGATATTTTGCTCGCGCTCCAACGAAATGCTAATGATATAAATGAAGTTAAAATCAACCTACCAAGCATACCCAAACCAAAACCAAAAACACGGTTTTGATTATTTTCTGTATTTTATTCATATTCCTGTTTACTACAGTACACTTCTTTCAAATCATCGTGTTTGCATCAAATCTAGGACAGTGAAGTTAAAATAGTCAAAAGATAACGATTGTTTTCAAAACAATTGACCTGTATTTGCTTTGCTGACCAACTTTTGATCGTGTATTTCCAAAAGAAATTCTAAAAAAGAACATACAAAACATGATCCAATACGAAGAATAAGATTGAGTTTTTTTCTAACTGCACGTAAAGACGAAATACAGCCAGAAAGATTTTTCTTGTAAGCCGGACTATGTACAAAACTTGTAACTTGGAATTCTGGTTTTTACAGAAAGGGTAAATCCTTGATATCCCAGCCTTGCTAGTGAACAGGTTCAAGACTGCTAAATGATTAGGTACGAGTTTAAGATTTTATTTATTACATCTCTCATTTTTCTTTGTTTGTTTGACTTTTCTATGGTAATTTCGTAATTTCATATTTTCAAATGGTTTTTCGCAAAAATTTTTATGATCAAAGATGTCGATTCGCCGTAAAACACCATCAAATTAATTCGTGACACTGATTCCGTCTTCTTTCTTTTCTTCCCTCATCCCAGCTCACCAATTTTTACTTCTGTCTATATGTCTGTTTTTCTTTCTGTCTTTTTTATTCATTTATTTTCTATCTTGCTGTTTTTTTATTTCTTTCATTCTCTCTTTCTGTCAGCCGCCGTCAAAGCGTAGCCGGTAGCGCGTAAGACTCCTAATCTTCAAACATAAGATGTCATGGGTTCGATCCCCCGCGGTGGCACGTATTCTTTGTCTCTCACCATTGGGTGGATAATCGTAAACCTAAGTGGGATAGCAGCTGGAGGCTAGGAAAGGATGTAGTGGTGGTAATGGTATGAGAATGAGAAACACCATGAATCCATTGTTAGGTGTGTGTGTGTGTGTGAGAGAGAGAGAGAGAGGGAGAAAGAGAGAAAGAGAGAGAGAGCTCAAACTCAATGTTCATAAATTTCTACAACATCGTAGACTGGGGCTGTCTATCAAGTGTTTTTCCCATAAATAAACTTCGAAGAGGTGATTTCCGAACCGCCAGTCAAAAAACTCATCTACCGTGATAGACAGAAAAATAGCTTTACTGAAACAGGCTGAAAATATGGCATGAATGTTGTATGTTTTCTTGCATAAATTATATATTTTCAAGGTATCATACTATATGATGAATCGTTAGATCATAAAAGTCAATTTTAAGTCTTGCAAGCTAAAAAGAACGCTTACTCGCGTTAATAATACAGGTGTACCTGTGAAATATAGGCGTGCGCGCTAAAATTGTGAACGTGCGCGCGTAAATTACGGTGCGAACGCCCAATAGTTTAGCGAAGGCGCTTAAAGATAAGGACCCTCAATTTTTTGCGTTCACATATAATTTTATGCTCTCACGAACATTTTATGCGCATGTGGGCTCACCATTAAACACACGATTATATCTATGGGAGTACACGTGCACGGGTCTTTTTTAAAGTAAATTACAGAAATTGGAAATTTTAGTGATTTAGTGAGCAATTATACCGTGTTTCTAGCTCACACACACATGTTGTCTTATTTATGAATGTTTATTGGACTCGAACCCACTTAGGTTTGCGACTACCTAACTATTGGTGGAAGACAGGTGTTTTCTAAAACACACTTAGTGGTCAAAAAACGCAGCTCAGAGTGTTTATCTCCGTTAAGTAGATCAATTGGTTGTTGGTTCGTGAAAGGACAAGCAGGTCATCATTGAGACAACTGGAATCACATGCTTATTTAAAACTACCAAGGCTAGATGACCAATCACTGGCCCTGCCCCTTACCCTTTGGGCCCCGCTCAATGACTCCAACAGGAAACTGAACTTCAAGTCTGACCGAATGATTTCATAGGTAGACTGATAAATTGATTGACAGCCGCGATTTGTCACTTAAGGGCTTACTCGTTGTGCATTTAGAAATATTAGCATTTTACGTAGATATTGGTGGATCGCCGCTTACAAATAACCTATTACCATAGGGCAAAAAATAGACTGGTCCATATTGAAAGAGGTTGCAGACGACAATTAAAAACTCGTGCTAATTTAGAAATAAGTGCTAGAAAGTGTAGAAAATATTGTGAGGAAAGGAGAAGTCGCTTGTTACATGCACATTTTCCTTTTCTCACAATGTTTTCAATATTAATTGCCTGTAATCCGTAAATTTGCGGGATTGTGTGGGAATGGGTAAAAAAATAGATAGACCAGTCATATATTTGTCGAGATTCATATGAAGCATTTTTGATTGGCGACTTTAATGTCGCCTAGGGTGTGGATAATCCATTTCATTTATTTGTCACATGTTGAATTGTACAAGTGCATGTTCCTAAGATTTTTTTTTCAAAATAACGCCGTTTAATATCAAGGTCGAACTGCCTGTATGAGGTAGGTGGACGAAGCAAAGGCTGCGTTAATTGGTTTTTGCTAGAAACGCTCCATTCGACGAGTGATCAATACAATACACTGAAGATGACAATATATCTGGGATATTAGACGAACTAAGATACACGACTGTATATCTGGGACCTTATACAATCTATGTAACAAGACAGTATGTCTGGAATATATAACAAATGATGTAACATGATATTATGACTGGATATTACATGCACGTTGTAAATTGACAGTATATTTTAAATATTATACAAACTATGTAACACGACAGAATATCTGTGATATTAATCGAACTATGTGACATGACAGTACATATTAGATATTGCGTAATATGACAATATAAAATGGATATCAGACGATCTATAAAACAAGCCATATATATCTTGGATATATGAAAAACGTGCAATATCACAGTATATATGAAATATCGTACGAACTGTTTTAACATAACTGTATGTCAAAGATACTACACGAACTATATAACATCGCAGTTTATTTGGGATGCAAAACAGGAAATGACAGTATATAATGCATATTAGACGAACTAAATAACATGTCGGAACATCTGTGATACCAGCTGAACTATGCAACAAGCCAGTTTATCAGGAATAGCAGACAAATTATGTAACATGACAGTTTATCTGGGATGCTAGACTAACTATGTTACATTACATTAAATCTTGTATATCGGGCAAACTTTGCAACAAGACTCTATATCTGGGAAACCAAATATTTAACGTAACAGTAAATCTGGGATACAAAACGAACTCTATAACATGAAGGTGAATTTTGGATACCCGAAAAACTATAAAACATGTCATTAGATCTAGGACATCTGACACTCTATGCATCGTAGAAGTGTTCCAGGGATATTAGACGAACTGGGTTATATGACATTTCATAAGGAATACGAGACGAACTACGTAGCTTGATTGAATATCTCACATACTACACCAAATATGCATCGTTATAGTATTTCGACTTACGAGACTATTAACTTAACATGACAGTATATCTATCAAGAAGAACTATCTAACATAACGTATATCTGGGAGAACAGATGAAATAATTAACATGGCAGTGTATTCGGAATACCATACAAACTATTTAACATGAAAGTGTGTCTGGGATACCACTTGAACTAGGTAATATGACAATATATCTGGGATACCAGACGAGCTTGTAAACATGGCAGTACATCTGGGACACAAATCGAACTATGTAATATGACAGTATATCTGGTGTTCCAGTCGAACTGAGTAACAATGCAGTATTTTAGGGATAACAGAGGAATTAAGTTACATAATTTTGGAATAGAGGCGATCTACGTAGCATGACAGTATATCAGACAAACTATATAACATGCCAGTATAGCTGGGATATGAGACGACTTTGTAACATAACAGTAGATTATGGATATGAAATTAACTATGTAACACGGCAGTCTTTTGGGATAGCAGACAAACTATGTAGCCGGATAATTAATCTGGGATGCAAAACCAACTACGTAACAAGACAGTTTATCTAGCATACTAGAAAAACTTTGTTACACGACTGTATAGTATGTATATCAGATGAACTTCCTAACATGACAGAATATTTGAGATACCATCTGAACTTAGCAACAGTACAGATATAAGACGTAACAAACACGCTTTGTGATATGACAGTTTATCTGGGGTGCTAGACTAACTATTCAAATGACATTATATGTTTCATATCAGACACACTTTGCAATATCTTGCATACCGTGCCAACTTTGCAACACGACTGTATGTCTGGGACACCAGACTTATTATGTTTAATGACATCATATCTTAGATATCAGACGATCAATTTAACTTGGCGCTATAAAATGGGATACACAATGTAACATGACAGTATGTCTAGAATACCAAACGAACTACTTAAAGATCTACAAGGATCTATAAAAACATTAAAAGCAAATTCACCATCGAAGATTATATTACCATCCTACCAAGAAATCTTTCTAAATATATTGCAAAAAATACGGTTATCTTTTAATAATCTTAAAGTAGAGACGGGTCGATACGGTGCACAGCGAATCGAATATAAGCAAAGAATTTGCACTCATTGTAACACAAGTAAAGTTGAAGATGAGTTCCATTTTATACTTCTTTGTCCAGCATATTCAGACATAAGAACCAAATACAATAGAAAATATTATAAAAATAAACATTGCATGTTTAAAATAGTCGAGCTGCTCAATAGTAACAATAAAATGTCATTGAAACATCTAGCTAAGTATCTACAGGAAGTCTTTCTTCGTAGGATAATGTTTGAAAATGGGTATAACACAAATAAAAAAGAATAAACGTAAAGATTTATAGTAATTAGAAAACAGTTCTAGCCTCAGTCCCATAAACACTAAAAACTCTATGCGTCTTGTAGCTTCTCAATATTCTATTTCAAGTATCTTCAAAATGTAATAAATATCTAATCCCCTTATCATTTATAACTCTACCATACTTCGTGTATTTGTCGTTTCAGTTTGTGATGCAATTGTTTTTTGTTTGTTTGTTTGTTTGTTTGTTCGTATAGATATTTGATTTGCCTTGTTTATTAATTGAATATTTTTCATTGTTGTGTAACAAGAAACTATGTATAGTTGAAATATCTATCTATTTTAAAAAGAAATTACCATTCTAATTACCATGGAAATTGATACAAGGTGAACAATGTCACGTGACAATATATCTTGGATACCATAAGAACAATATAACATGTCAGAATAACATGGAATCCAGACAAATTATGCATCATGACAGGGATACATGGCGAACTGGGTTATATTACATTGCGTATGGGATACCAGGCGAACTACGTTACACGACATAATATCTAGGATACAAGAAGAACAATAAATGATATCTGAGAAAATTGACCAACTATATTATTTGACTATTAATCTGGATAACCAGACGATATAGGTAATTTGATAGTATATCTTGGATACCAGACGAACTAGGTTACATGCCAGTTTATCAGAAACAACCAGACAAACTACGTTACATGACTTTATATATGTAACATGACAGTATCTGTGGGATAACAAACGAACGTGTAAAAGGACAGTTAAGATCGGATACCAGAAGAACTATGTAGCATGGTAGTATATCTGAGATAACAGACGAACTTTGGCAGTAAATCAGATAAATTATAGTATATGACAGAATATCCGGGATACCAGACAAACTACATAGCATGACAGTATCAGGATTACCCGACGAACTACCCTACACGACTGTATATCTAAAATGCCAGACGAACCATGTAATATGAAAGTATGCCTGGAATAACAGTTAAACTTTGTAAAAAGACATTAAAGCTCGAATTATATAATATGGCGGTATACACGGGGTATAAGCGATATGTGACCACACACTTGTTGCATTTAAAAAACAACAACAAGAAACATAAAAAAAACACAAGAAACATCCACAAAAAACAAGAAACAACAACACATATAATAACCAACAGGAACAGGAATCGCTAAGACAAATCGTTGGAGGACCAAATGAAGTCATAATTTGAGTTTGACTTACTTGTAGCAATGACGTTTTTGGCGAACAATGTCGTAATCATCGAAGATGAAAGATGCTGTTCCTGACTTAATCAATAGTCAATGGGATTTTCCATTGGTAATCGCGATTCTTCAATTTCAGCTATGACATCCACATGGTCCCGAGCACTTTACAAATGTAGGCAGATGTCGACCCTCCCAAAAGACGCAGGTGGGTTAAAATATTACACAGCGTCACTGGTCATCCAAATATCGCAGATACAGCTTGAATAAACCTACATTTACGTTATTTTGATCGCCCACTGACGACGTGTTTTACTGCTTTTCAAAAGGCTCCAGGTAGAGGGCGTGATTTTGATATCATATTTAATAGGGTATTGCGTGGTCTCTTAATACTAAATAATTTAATTATTAGTTTCGTCTATCAAAAACGAGCGATTTGATTGGTCGAAAAATTTAATTCATACCTCCATGAACAAAATTTTGAGTACGCAGCCATTTTGAATGCTTCCGCACAAAATAGTTCACTACAAAAAGGTATCAAAATTTGTTAAGTTGTTGCATTTTTCGCTCGATGCTATTAAATTATAAGAAATGAAGACAATATTTTTTGTTTTCATGGAGGTATGAACCGAAAAACCTAATCACACAATGTATGAATCCGCTTCGCGTATTCATACAGTGTGATTAGGTTTTTCGGTTCATACCTCCATGAAAACAAAAAATATTCTCTTCATCTCTTAAATGTATTAAACGAGTCCCCTATAAACATATATACGCGAGGCTTTGTCGAGCCTTTATCTGTTTTATATGTGAAAGTAAATGAAATACGTATGTCATGATAATGCATTTGACATTCTATTTAATATAAGTTTGATTGTTTATGAGATAGATAAAACTCCTGCAATTTTTCGATTTTGTAGGATTCCACTTAATTTTGACGCCGAAAACTCGTAACCATAGGCCACCGTATCGAAAGTCGTTACCATAGGCTACCGTAACGCTTCGTTAGCATAGGCCACCGTATCGATAAGTCGTTATCATAGGTCATCGTATCGAAAGTCGTGACCATAGGCCATCGTATCGAAAAGTTTCTACCAAAGGCCACCAAATTAAAAGTCGTTACCAAAAACCACCGAAACGAAAACTCGTTACCATAGGCTACCGTAACGAAATGTCGTTACCACAGGCCACCATAACGAAATGTCGTTACCACAGGCCACCATAACGAAATGTCGTTACCACAGGCCACCATAACGAAATGTCGTTACCACAGGCCACCATAACGAAATGTCGTTACTACAGGCTTCAGCTCTTGTGATTTGACTGGTTTATTACCACCTATCATGTAATTTCAAAAATTTTAAAAGGGTTATATTCCTAGCTAGAAAACCATGGAATTTTCCAGTGTAATAAATTTTGATATCATCACGGGAACTATTTTTATTTCTGAAGGGCTAAGTCACTCCTGGGTAATAAGCATAGCTAAGATTGCCAATTTTATATCTTAAATAAAGACAGCTTTGGACTAAATTCTACACATAAAAATCGGTAATAAGGTTTTAAAACATAAGCTATATGTTCTACAACTTTTCTGTTTAAATAATAGCGAACGAGGTATTGGGAAGATGAGAAATGCACGATGACCTTACAATCATTTTCTTAGGCTAAAAATCAATCAAAAACAGTAAAAGACGAAGAAATTAATCTTCATAACCAAAGCACAAAAATAACCGTTTTGTTAACAACTGGTCTTAAACAAAAACGAACCCGAATGATTTTGTATTCACTGATTGACTCAAACAAATGCATAATTTTCCTTAACATCCAAAGTTATTCCAGACCTCGAACACTGATGATATTGCAGTTATAGTGACAGACACTCAGACCTTACCCGCGTGAGCTTGTTTTGTACGCTCAAGCCAGGAGACTGAGTGATCACAGACTGCCTATCCAATGATTCTGTCAAAGCCCAAGTCTTAAATGGTCGATCGATATTTGAAATATTCCGGGGCCTTTAGATCGACGATAAGATTATCGCCCTTAGATACAGTATATGTATCGCCCAAATAATTTTCGTGTCTGACACTGCAAATCTCCAAATATCTTAAAGTACGGACTTTCGCTCAAAAATTCCTTTAAAGGCATTCCAAGATGACGAAAGGAAATATTGAAAACAATATCGTTGATATTAACATGATTCTTAGGGCCGAAAAAGCCGAATGTGATTGAAATAAATAGGCAAAGGTTGAAAATAAAGCCGTTTCGAATATAAAAATCAACTCACTAGAATGCGTTGTAAGGCGTCGATAGGAGTTCGGACTTATTATTTCACTAGTGTAATATCACTCCTGTATTGTCAAAAAATATTTAGTTGTTTTTTTAGACCTGGGCCCCAGGCCACTTTATGATAAAGCCCGGCTTTTTATGTTTTCAATTCTTTTATTTCAAATAAAAGTTGTATAAAAAGTTTTATAATTTGAAATATACTTACTCCTAATGTAAGACATCGAGAAACATAGTAAAATAAAAATAAAAGAAAATCTGCCAATAACACACTGTCAACAGCCTTTTTCAAGAAATGAAGAGAAATTTTTGTTTTCATTGAGGTATGAACCTAAAAGCTCAATCACACAATTACACATGCATTTCAAACGACTTTTACACCATGTCTAGAACAAATAATACATGCGGGATCATGTACATAGATGCTCTTGATATTGCTTTTCCACATAACAGGGCCATTAGTTTCATTTCGTGACGCCACAAAAGACGACAAAACAGCCGTACTGTCTCTACGTGCGAACGTATACCGGGGTCTGGACTATTTACCGGATTACTTCGACTACTTCATTGCTGATCCGAACAGAAGATGTATTGTTGGGCATATAGACGGGGAAATGGTCTGTAAAATAACGAGTTGGTCCAGATTACTTTTAAACTCTTTCCTGTTCAAAACGTGTTTTACGTCCATGTGATTTTATAATTGGGAAACATTATAGAAAACGAAGAAATTGCTTGTAACAAGCAATTTCTTCTTTTTCTGCAATATTTTCTACCCTGCTGAATGGTATTTTTCCTAAATACATACACTTTAAATTTTCGTCTGCAAAGCCTTTGGAATTAAGAAAGTTCAAAAAATTTGTAAAACAGGAAAGGGTTAAGAAACACATTCATAATTCGAGAGTACATTAATACATTTAACCATGTTCCTTCGAAGCAGGTATGAATATATAGAGAAATAGGTAACTGATAATTAAAAGAAAAACAAACAAACAAACAAACAAACAAACACAAATCAAAACCAAACAAAAAAAACCCCACACACAATGTGTACTTATGCAGAATCGGGATTTTTTTTTATTATCTTAAAACACCAATATAAAAACCTCTTCGTTTTTTTCCGTAATTTGATTAATCTTGTTTGAATGGGGTTTCATCCCGCCTTTAACAATTTTTCAGTCTTATCGCTGCGGCTGGAGCACGTAACAATGGCTTTCTGGTAAATCTTGCACCAGTACCACTATTACATACTTTCCTCGCCTGCAGCTGCTATCCAACTTAGACTTATGTTTATCCACCTATTGGTGAGAGACAAATGTCGGAAAAGATAAGTGCCGCCGCCGGGTCGTCATCCGTTTAAATAAAGGCATATATCAAAAGTAAAAAAAAAAAAAAAAAAAAAAAAAATCCTTAAAATACTTTTATATGGAACAAATTTGCGCTGGTTCCACTCTCTTTTTTCCTGGAGGCATGAAACATCTTTTTCGGTCAATGTTTGATAGGATGAATAAATATGGTGTAGGATTATTTGCAATCAGAGAAATTAACATCAATCTACCTTCATTTTTTTACAGGTAGCTTTTGGTGTAATGCTTGTTATGGATAATGGCCAATCTGTACTTGGCCAGGCCGGAAGAGTAAAGGAAAGTCACGAGGGAAGAGGGATATTCAGGTCGGTCTTATCTTTAACTTATTCCCAGACGACAACATGAGGTGTAAAACATTGTAAGAAAAGAAGAAATTGCTTATGACAAGCAATAAATTCTTTTCTCACAATGCTTTCAGTAGCTTTATTTCTTCGGCGCATAAAAATTCTGGATTGTGTAGTAATGATTTAATAGATTCTATGATATTTTTTGGTTTCCATTGAGAAATATACAAACAACTGAATCGGAGTATATTATTATACTTCTATGAAACAAAAATACTCCTATATGACATGTCATTGATGGAGTACCCCTGTCACTAAAATATCTTTTAACCGATCAAATCATTCTTTGAACTTTGGCATTTATGCTCAGCATTTTTGATAGTTTGCCGAAGGTGTATCATATATAGTTACGACGTTTACGTCGCAAAACGCATGGTTTAACGTTCATTTCATATCCCTAACCACATATTTTACAGAATAGTGTTGACTATTAGTTCAGTTGAATTTTCTTATCGTAAGTCAGTTGGTTGGATTCTGCTTCATCAAGCTATATACATCAAATACATTTCAAAAAATATTTCAAAATAGATTCTTAACTTAAACTTAGTTTTCATTTAGGAATAAAAAAAAAACTAAGTCAGAGCTTTTGTTATACCTCCATGAAAACAAAACACACACACAAAAAAAAGGCCGCCGTCATAGCGCAGTCGGTAGCGCGCCAGACTACTGATCTTCAATCATGGGTGTCTTGGGTTCGATCCCCGGCGGTGGCACATATTCTTTCGGACAATTGTCTCTCACCAATGGGTGGATAATCGTAAACCTAAGTAGGATAGCAGCTGGGTGCTAGGAAAGGATGTAGTGGTAGTATGGTGTGAGAAATACGAGGAATCCATTGTTAGGTGCTCCAGTCGCCGCGATATGACTGAAATACTGTTAAAAGCGGCGTTAAACCCCATTCATTCAATCAAACACACACAAATAAATCTCTCTTTATTACCTGTAATTTACGGAGCGCTGCTATCATAAAAAATCGATTGACCAATCAAATTTTTCTTTGAATTCGGGCATTTATCTTAAGCGATGGCAAAGCCGTGTCCAAGCTGTAGTTGCGGCGTTTAGTTCGTCAACCAACGGCCACACATGACCACATTTTTTACAGAATGGTGTCGTATATTACCTCAGTCGAACTTATATGGGGTAGGTTGGGACTGCGTATCGTCAATATAATATATACCTCAAAAATACGTCCAACTAGCAACGATTTCCATTTTTAACCCATTCTCACACAAGGACGCTTATGGATACCTCTCAAGTACATAGGCTTTGGAAAACACTGTGGGAAATTAAGAAATTGCTTGTCACAAGCAATTTCTTCATTTTCCACTATGTTTTCTACCCTAAAAGACAAAGAAGTTCAAATTTTCATCTATTAAAATTTGTCGGCTGCAATATCATTGAACTCGGATCAGTCTAATATTTTGTCGTCTGCTAATTGGTTAAGTATTTTCATAAACATCTATATTCTCAAGAAAAGAACATAGGTCCACGCTGATGTTTTCTTTTTGATTGATTGATTGATTGATTGATTGAATGGGGTTTAACACCGCTTTTAAGAGTATTTAAGTCATATCGCGGCGGCTAGAGCACCTAACAATGGATTCCTGGTATTTCTCACACCAGTACTACCACTACATCCGTTCCTAGCCTCCAACTGCTAGCCCACTTAGGTTTGCGATTTATCCACCCACTGGTGAGAGACAAATGTCGGAAAGAATATGGGCCGCCGCCGGGGTTTTCTTTTTGAAACTCATGCCATTTAAACGTTATGGTTAGTTAACGGATAGGTTTCCCCGTACACTTAACACCAACAGGAAGTGTGATGTAGATGTAAACGATTACAATTGCGGAATTTATGGTCCGTTACATGTAAAACAAGAGGGCAAAACTAGTCCTACATAGCTCACTCGATTCCTTTTTCGAATAAGAAACTTAAACATCAAATCATGTTTATGAAGAGTTAAATAGTACACAAATATTCATTAATTCATAGTAATAAAAAGACACTGATACTTCTTGTGTTTTGTTTGAATGGGGTTTTACGCCGCCTTCAACAATCTTTCAGTTATATCGCGGCGGCTGGAGCACCTAACAATGGAATCCTGGTATTTCCCACACCAGTACTACCATTACATCCAGCTGCTTTCCCATATAGGTCTACGATTATCGACCCATTGGTGAGAGACAAATAGTCGGAAAGGATGAGTGCCGCCGTCGGGGATACTGATACTTCTAAAAGCGCAACAGTTTTCATGTGTATTACAAGGCAATCCGATGACGTCATCAGTTTTTTGTCTCTATCGTGAAATAGACGACAAAAGGACTAAATATATTTAAGAAATAAATGGAATATTTTTGTTTTCATTGAGATAAAATCTAAAAACTTAATCACACGAATACACGATGCGGATTCATACATTAGTGTGGTTAATTTGATAGGTTCATACCTTAATGAAGACATCGACGGCAGAGTGGTATAGGTACTTGATTAGTGATCTGAAGGTCACGCATTCGAGCCCCACCGTCACCGTGTTCATGGGCAAGACACTTAATAGCCAGCCTCAGTCTACCCAGCTGTAGAAGTGAGTAGCAGTGGGGATAAGCCACTGCCTCTCTTTCAGGGATGTGAAAACATCTGGTTTGTGTGTTCGAGAGCGATTCTATAAGCTTAAAGCTTTCGTCGCAATCGAACTAAAATAAATCAGTTTAAACTAATGAAAACAATAAAAAAAAGCCTCTTTATTTATTATGGTTCAATGCAAACAAGCATAACACAGCAAAATTTTACTTAAGTTGAATTAAAACAAAAACAATGAATTTATGATTTAAATAACGCCATTGGCTTTCTGTAAAATCATAAAATGATAAATCACTGAGATATCTCGACAAATAATCAATCGCTGGTCCGCTCCCTTACTTCGTTGGCCACGCCCAATGACTCCGGCAGGAAGTCCATCTTCGATTTTTATCGGTGATATTTTTGAAAAATTATGGCCAGCGGCATGTAAGAATAATGTAGAATGGTTGGTTGGCGACCTAAACGTCGTAACTTCAGCAGACGTATTAGTGTTTTTTTTTCATAGATCTTTGACGACGTACATTAATAACATTGCGAAATCAGCTGGATGTAAAAGAAGAATAGCTTTGGTAGAAACAACCCTTAAGAAGTATGCAAGGTCCGAGAGGTTCCGAAGAGCACATCGTGAAATAGATTCAAAGGTATGCAAAGGGCATTAGTAGAGGCTCTTGAATTATAAATAAGAAATATTAAATTTCGGCTTGAAAAAATTCTTTGTAAAGCCCGGATCAAAAATTACATGTATATGTCGTTAAAAGTTCACGTAGAAGTGATTATTTTAGCCATGCCAATAGAGATTTCTTTAGGAATAAGATTGTTCCTTTGCCTTCTCTGCCTCTTCATGATAATGAAGAAAAATAACCAGAGCGGAATATCGTAATGAAAAGTCTACGATATTTAGGTGTTGGAGGTATTAAGTAATAATTTAATTGTTAGTTTCGTCTTTCAAAAACGAGCGATCTGATTGGTCGAAAAATTTAATTCATACCTCCATGAACTAAATTTTGAGTACGCAGCCATTATGAATGCTTCCACACAAAATAGTTCACTACAAAAAGGTATCAAAATTAGTTAAGTGGTTGCATTTTTCGCTCGATGTTATTAAATTATAAGAAATGAAGATAATATTTTTTTGTTTTCATGGAGGTATGTACCGAAAAACCTAATCACACAATGTATGAATCCGCTTCGCGTATTCATACAGTGTGGTTAGGTTTTTCGGTTCATACCTACATGAAAACAAAAAATATTCTCTTCATCTCTTATATAAAATTGTATAATATTTCATTCTAGTTACACTATGCTGGCTTGATAACTGAAGACCAGAGAAGAGTATTCCACAACAGCCGTTCAAGGCCAAACGACGTGAAAGCCGTTATAGGAGAGAATTTGATAAATCTTGTTTCTTCAGAACATTACAAACATTATCTTTTTCCGAGAGATACATTACTATTGGACTATGTTCCACTCAAAGGAATTTCTGAAAACATTGATCTTTTTAAGGGGAGAGACAATAAATTCTTTTCAACAATCAAGAGGACTGGCGGAGACGTTACAGGTCTGTTATCCGCCGGAAGCAGTTTTACTTGTATCAATCCGCCGAAATCATACACAATCGATATTTTCGGTCACCAGGTTGATGACGTCGAATTACATCTACATTATCACGTGATAAGGGCGTGTAATATGTTTCCGGAAGGATCGTTTTGTTTACAGATATTCGTTGAGAAAGGTTATATAGCCCAAAAATTATGTTCAATATTGTTGAAATATGGTGTTCCTAAATGCAATTGGTATGTTGAGGGCGGTGTGTCTACTAAGACAGTTGTTGAAGAAGTATTGGAATAGATAGATAACTTTTTCAATGTGCAGAAATCCGGCATTTTATTTTTCATTCGGATTATAATGGTTTGAAAAGTTTAAAAATTCACAAGACACGTAACGTTACGTTACGTTACGTGAAACTGCCTAATTGAATTATCTAATGTAACCAAAAAACTTGAACAATGTATTTATTGTTTATATATTGAGAGTAAATTTTTTTGGGAAAAATCACTGAGGCTTTAGTTATTTATACAATATCCCCAAAGAAAAAAGAGAGGGTTTCCGGACATGTTTTAATATAGTCGACTTATTTGTGAACAGAGTATTATAAAACGTCATGGACGGCAATCCAAAATTATAAGCCCTCTAGACTTCGCCAAATGTAGATTTTAACATACCGATATATCAAGGATGACTCGGTTCATTTAGACCCTTGGTATTTTTTGTTATATTGGTAACCTCTCACTCAAAAAATGGACCAACCGACAATTAGGTAAGCTGCATATTTGAATCGGAGCCAGCCATCCTCGGATACCCCCGGATCTCCTTACTTGCTACGCTACATCTCTACAGCCAGCAGTGTAGGAACGAACTTGGCAATAAAATGAGTCTTGCGAGATATTATTTCAAAACTCGGTTTAGTGCAACATGAACTGAAATTTCGACAGTGACCTTAATGTCGAGTAGTAGCAAGTGTAGTAATGCAAATTTTATACAATCTGTCAAAGTGTCAAGTTTCGAATTTTAGTCAAACTGTGCGATCCACGATGTCTGACAAGAATCGTTATTTTTCGCACTTCAAACATGTTCCTATTTCACAAGACGGTTTATATATCGATCGTGTGCATGACGTTTCTAATCATTTCACATAAGAACATAGACTATATGGCTGTCTAGTATGTTTAATGTGTGGGCTTCACATACGTGTGAGATGGTAGAATCTGTCACACGCAGGCTTAATCAGACATAAAAAAGGGGTCAATTATCTGAAAAGACAAAATACAACCACAACCAAAACAACAACAACAACAAACACACACACACACACAAATAACAAAAACAAACAAACAAACAAACAAAAAAAAAAAAAAAAAAAAAACGTTTAAGATATTTGATCCAATGTTTAGTAAAACACTTATCAATCTGGGTGATTGAATAGATTAAAAGAATTTGTTTTGTTTGAATGGGTTTAACGTCGCTTTTAACAATTTTTCAGTCATATCGCGGCACCTAACCATGGATTCCTGGTATATCTCGCACCAATACAACTATCTCATCCTTTCCTAGCCTCAAGCTGCTATCCCGATTAGGTTTACGATTATATACCCATTGGTTATAGCCAAATGTTGGAAAGGATATGTGCCGCCGCCGGGGATCGAGCGCTGTGCAACTGAATATGCAGAAGATAGATAACAAATACCGGTAGATAACAAATACCAACGTAATATCTTTCTGAAACATTTGATCCCTAAGGATGGATGAATACCGATTTTTTAAAATCATTATCAGAGAAATTGTATTCAAATGTTGTAAGAAATTCTCAAATTATTTTGGAATATTAAAGTACAATTCTAGCGCATTTGAAACTCTTCGCCAGGGGTCCAAAAATGGCTGATTGATTTAATGGGGTATGCTGGTCACTGTGTTTTTGTTCCCGTTTGATTAGAATTATTGTAGGCTAATGAAAGAATGCTAATCACAGCCTTTGTTCGCTTTAAACTGTTTTACCATGACGGCATGTACTTTTTGTTTATCCTAAAAGGCTGGATCTTATTAAGGAGTCTGATCAAATACGTCTCTCGTGATTTGCGTTACGTGTCTAACGAATCAGTGTTTGCTTCAGTGAAACATAAGAGGATATCTTTGAATGAGTGGCCGTCTCCGTGGAAATGTTCATCTAAGGGAAATCTATTTACGGGTTTTCCAATCAAGAACATCGAAAGTTAATGCATTTAGGTAGTTGTAGCTTAGTTACACCAACATATTTATTGTGGTATATCTTGCATGTCATGATATACACTGTGCCTGCAGTCATGCAATTGCATGTTCTTCTGACCAAGGAAACCGCGCCATGGTTCGACTTGAAAGACTGTGTGTTTTGTACGTTATTGCACGTTTTGCATCTCGCTGCTTTACATGGACAAGAACCTCGAATACAGTCACTGGTTATGGAATTATTAACAGTAATATCTCGAAGTGATTTCGTTTTTCGGTATGCGATAACTGGCTTCCAAGGAATTATTTTGCTTATTTTACTCGACGAATCAGTCTTGGACCAGTGTTTGTCTGTAATGTCTTGTCAGAATCGTATGTTAAAACTAAAGGGATTCTGATTGATTGCTGTACAATTTTTCTACAATTTGTCCCATCGCAAGGCAGCGGTAGCTCACGGGATCGAGGCGGATACGACATACTTTGAGTAACTTCTGTATTGCAAGTGTTGTGATAACTCTTTTGAGTGTGCCCAAAGGAGCTTTCTTGTGTAGATTCTTCGAATCCGAAGAGCTAGGCTGTCAGGGATGTTCCTCCGACAACATCTAGGATGGCGATTAGTAGAGAGTAAGTACTGGTGTTTATCAGTTGGTTTCAAATAAAGATCTACCTCTATTTCATTATCATTCAGGCTCGGTCCCGTATCTAAGTAAACGTGCTGTTCGTTCGAGACTTCAAAGGTATACACTATTAATGGATTGAAGCTATTGGCAATAGTTTCAATTTCTTTCCAAGTCGGCACACCACTTCATGTCCATGTCGTCGATGATTCTGTGACCTCTTGTATTTGAAAGTAGTGTTTTACATTAAATTTCAAGTTGTTGAACACGATGATGAGGGTAAACAGTTTTAGGTTAATAATCCAAAATTTTTTTAAGCTGTTTGAATACAATTTCAATCATATATCAATAACCTTCAGACAACGATTGCAAGTTTTGAACAAGTCCTAAAGAAGACCAGCTACTACAGTAGAAATGACCAATCGCGGCTGTCAATCAAACAATAAACCGACGAATCAAATAATTTATTCAGCCCGGACCTGAGCTTATCAACTCCGACATTAGTCGCCATTTTGTTAACCTTAACCATTGGTTTGGCGAGTTAAACATCGTAACTACAGCTTATTCAAGCTGTAGTTACGACGTTTAAGTCACCAACGAACAATTTTACTTTAATGATACATGCTACTGGCGATGAATTTTGCAAAATAACGCCGTGAAAAATCGAAGCGGTATTTCATGTCGGAGTTAATAGGCGGGGCCTAGGGAGTAAGTTGGCGGGGGTAGCGATTGGTCAATTCACGGAGCTCTGACATCGCCTACTGACTCCGCTAGTCACGGGACTTACTCTGACTGAAAAACCGGTTTCGATAATCTATAAAACCTAATAAGAAGAGTAAAATGACTGGTTGGCGACCTGAATGTCGTATCTTCAGTTTTAATTAGCTGTAGTTACAACTTTTAAGTCGCAAATCCAACAATTAAGCTTCAAATCATGGAGTTTAATATACTTTCCGCATAAATGGATAATTTGATTGGTCGTTTTATTATTTGATTTTTCGCGATCGTTTAATTGGTGTGTAAAGTGTGTAAATGATTCGTTAAAGAAAAAGACACAGAATCGTATATATGAACAACGATCATAACTGTGCGGGGTATAAATAAAGGATAGAAAGAAAAACCTGAGTTTTATTTTGATGATAATTCGACAGATATGTATTTGACCCGTCAAAAAGAAGGTGTGACTGTTCAACTGAGATATCAAACGACGTTTACTTGCCATTAACATAAAACAAAAAATAAAATTCTTTGTTTGTGGCTAAATTTTCATTACTATATACCGCTTAAATAAGCAGTAGTCAAGACAAGTAAATCCCAAAACTAACACAAATGCTTGAAATGATTGTCAGGGTTAAAGCTTAAATGCTTTGATTAATGAATAAGCAGTAGTTACGACGTTTAAGACGCCAAACCACGAAAATTTTAACACAAATCGTGGCCTATGTTAGAGTTAAACGCTTAATTTCGGACTTAATTAATGGCTTGATTTGTCGATTAATTCCTTGATTGACAGCCGCGAATGGTCAATAATGAACAAGGTGAAATTGTCAGTTACTGTTTTTGGAATATTTTTAGAATGGAATGAGCGAGTTTTGAAGAAAATATGCGTTTCGAATGAATGGAATGATATGCAGTTATCCCCCGTTATATCAACTTCCATATTGCTCTATAAAAGTACGTGATTGTTAACTCGAACCAATCAGACACTTTCGAATCCAGATCAGCCAGGTCAGCCAATTAAATTGCGGAATCATATGAGAGATGTGAATGAAATTGTGAAATGTTTTGAATGTTTCGATTCAGTGTTTTGAATCATATAAATGTTTGTCTGTTTGAAAAGAGTTTAACGCGACTTTTAACAGCATTTAAGTCATATTGCAGCATTTCTCATACCAGTACTACCACTACATCGTTACTGAGCCTCCTTCCGTCCTCCATACTTAAGTTTTACGATTATCCACCACATTGTGTAAGACAATTATCGGAAAGGATATTTGAAACACCGGGGGTCCAAAACTTGACCTCCTAATTTACCAATCCCGACTGGCAAACAAGGATTAATCCGACCAATCAGATGATTTATCCAGCCCGGACCTGAGATTTTTTGTTACATGCTACTGGCCATAAATTTTGCAAAAAACGCCGTTAAAAATCGAAGCGGTACTTCCTGTTGGAGTTAATGGGCGGAGCATAGGGAGTTAGTGGGCGGGACCAGCGATTGGTTAATTTAGAGTCTGACGCTCTATCAACTGTGTTAAAGTCGCGCCAGAACTGGAACGATGGCCGAGTGACTTTGGATTACTTTGGGTGGGATGTTCTTAACTGTGAAGCCCGATTTGTCCTGGACATTTTCAAAACAGTTAAGAGAAGTTAGGGCGATACGAGAATAAGCTGTGCGCGGATCTGCATCTGAAGCGTTATCTTCCGATAGGTGGCATTTTCCAAATACTGACCTATCTAATTTGGGCATTCTGGGTAATGTCATTCGTGACAACTCGGCCGATTCCGTCGAACTTCATTCAAAATGTCAGCGCCCATGAAACGCACGCTTCGAATTTTTGATGTCTCTAATTCGAGCACAGGTAAGACATGAGTACTTTCGCAATTAAAAATAATTATTTTTCTAATTAATTTTGGGCGACAGTTAAGTTTGATTTCTCAACTATTGTAGGTTTTATTGCAATTACCCAGTTGCTACAATTTTGGCGATATAATATGGAGTTATGCGTACGACGTATTAAGATTTGTCCGAATCTGGATAATTGATACGGACCCGAAGACAGGTCAATCTTCGGAGAATACGACATGCGCAGACAACGGCATCTGAAGTAGATGTATTAAAGCCGCTTATTTTTGTTTTTTCATTCATAGTTTTTTTTAATTTTAACCAATCTTATGTTATAGGATGATAACAATGAATCGACTGTCACGTCCGCTGGCTACGCGCCTTACCGACAGGAAGTTCATTTTAGATATTGTACGGCATTATTTTTCAGTAACATGTAACAAAAATGGAATGGTTTGTTTGCGACCTCAACGTCGTAACTACAGTTCGGATAGATCGATTTATTATATACCTATAAAAGATATGGAGTAAAACCTTGCTGTCAAATACTAGTCGACAGAAAAAAAATCAATATTCGGCGTGTAGCCAAAAACCGTATTCGTCGAGTACTGTAAACACGGACTACTTTTTTGTGTATTGACGTTCCGGGTTTTTCGGAAAGTTGGTTATTTCATAGCCATTTAAGAGAATTTTCTTAATGTCATTTCTTAAAAGGTATATAATAAAAGGAATATTACTACAGTGTGTTTTTCTATCTGTTGTTATCGTGTTCTCGAATCGTGTGTAGGTATTTTTATTGGATGAGACCCTCGGTCTCATCCAATAAAAATACCTACACACGATTCTCGAACACGATAACAACGCATAGAAAAAGACACTGTGGTAATATTCCCTATTTACTCGCAAAACTAGAAAAAAAATGCTTCACATAAATGTCGACCGATTTTTGGTTCAAGGTTCATTTCCCAACATTTCCAAATGTATGATTTGATTGATATGTCGTATTTTGATAAGCAGCGGCGATCCGTCAATTTAAGGCCCCGTTTTCTTGGAGAATGAGTCATACTCCTGAAAGGCTATGAGAGAATGGCGTATGTTTACCGCAATAGTCTTTCTTACATCAAGAAACCCTACTGTAGTATTGTACATCTCAGCGGTGTCGTTGCCCCAATTCAGCGTCCTTGCTCCCCAGTAATGTAACATTTTCAATATTCCTGAATCAGCATTTATTGTCTTACCAGTTACCCGGAAACTGTGTATACCTTCGTTCGTCACGTGACTAACTTTGTATAATGGCTTCATTAGGTTATTAAACGGCTTCGGGGATATTCTGGTAATTCGTTCATAAACCAAGTCTCGAGATCGATCACCTTGGCCCTGCAGAACGAAATTTTCCAGCCTAACTTGGTCTATGTTAGTAGTAAGAGACCGTAGGTATCTAGGTAAGAATCCCTCACACGTGTCCCCCACGACATACGGATTCTCGTCCATATCTAAACTATATTGCCAAACTGTCTCGTGCCCATGCAATTTTACAATATGAGTGTAACACTTAATTTGGTTATTCATAATGTTATTGTGGTAGTTTTTCGTGCCAGGGATGGCTACCACGTGATTCCACGGGTATATTGTCACGAGGTTAAATTTGATGTATTTCTGTAATTGGGTGTCTAACCTCTCGCTGTTATTTAGATAGTGATTACAGATGTAAACATGCTCAACTCCGGCCCAAAACTGGTAGTGAAGCCACTGTTTTAATTCTCGAATTGTCCACTTTGCTTTATCTTCTGCATACAACCGCACTCGCAATACTGCTGTGAGGAAATACTTACGGCTAGTATTTTGGTGTAGTTTAAGTTGCCAGTTCGGCACGGATAAAATATATTTAGAAACATTTCTGAAGTAGTGCGACATATTTCTTAACTCAAGGACGCTCCTCAAAGTCTCACCTACAGGTAGTATATGAGGTGATAAGCAGAGTTTGCATTTCTCGCTACCGTTGCTTATACCGAAATAAATAGGTATTGAATGCCTTGATAGTGTCGACAGAGAGATTGTTTTTGTCGTATTCGAATACATAGAATAAGATGAATGATACGCAGCCCTTCGACTCAGATATCCAATTACAAGAAGACACTGCACTATTGAAACAACAATGAGAATAATGGGTATTCGCTTTATGCTCAAAAGTTTCATTTTTGTGAACACCATCTCTAGAAAATGAAGACTCCGTTTGTTTGTACAGTGATAGTGTGTAGAGCTTGAAATCAACGACAGTTCTGAAAAATATAAATTCGGAATGAAAGATTCTATGTCTCTCGTTGGGACAACCTTTTTGACAGAAATTTCATAAAACAGACACCTCTATAAATAATTTCCAAAAAGGGCAAAAGCCCGCTATGGAAAGCTTTGCCGAATAGAAAACGAAAACACATCGACCAATGAAGTTGTTCATTCAGACCAAAATTGAACTTTGAACTACGCTATTGGCCGACATTTATGTGGAGCATTTTTGATGGTTTAGCCACTCAAAGGTCGTAACTAAATTTAAGCTGTATTACGACGTTTAAGATGCCAACTAAACATTTCACTTTTTTGTTATATAACCGAGCACAGACTTTTCAAAATAACGTCATCAAATATCGAAATGGAACTTTCTGCTCAATACTGGATGTGGACTCTTATAAGCTTGAACATAACTTGCTCGTTGTAGGTTTTGTGGTTATTATATAATTGGTGCACGAGCAAAATGTCGTAGCTGCAGCTCGCTAACCGACGATTTTTCTCCCACTCTCCATCGTTGCAGACACTCGACGCCACAATTTGTGAAAATTGGTCGAAAATGTAATGCTTGTTTTGGTGAAATTCTGAAGAACTTTAACATTTGGTCCCTAGTAGTCAAAAACTAGTTCACAAGGTCGAGAAAAATACTATAGATTTTCTAGTCCACAGAATTAAACTTGATTATTAGTCAGAATGTATGTTTTATGATATCTAGTATAAGGCTGAAATTATATCAAAAACTAGGTCACGAGGTCAATTCTGAGAAAACCTTTTTGACACTCTAGACAACATAAAAGTGGACCAATTCACATGAAAAATAGTCAAAATGTTTTCCTGAAAAAAATCTTGGTCAAGTTAGAGTTTGGTAACCTTTGGTCATATCTTGAATAAACCTGTATTACACCCTGAGTGCCATATACTTTTAATCAAGACAATCTGAAAAATTGAAAAAAAAAAAAAAAAATAATAATAAAATAATAAAATAAAAAAATGCCAATTTGAACTTTGGTCAATTTTGATGATAAAGGTCGAATCTGCGGAAAAACATTGGGCATTCTCTACAGTCTACATTTCGTGCTGAATTAACATGGAAATTGATCAGAATTTTTGTCTGGAAGAATTATTGAATAGGGTTAAAGTTTGGTCACTAGGAATTAAAAACATGATCAATTTCAAGAATACGATTACAGACCCTCTTTATAGAACAATTTTACTCGAACAACCTGAACAGATACCTATAAACATAACAAACAGCAGCAAAACCCCATTAAAACACGAGCACACACACACACTCACTTAAAATCAAAGTACTAAAAGTAATGTAAGCTAGCAAAGCATGGTTAAATTTATAAAACTTTCCCTTGTTGGGTAGAAAACATCGTTGACATTGAAGAAATTGCTTATGCAAGCAATTTTTACACTGACCACAATGTTTTCCAAAGCTTTTTTTCCAAATACTTAAAAAGCGGAATCGTTTGAGGACGGGTTAAATAGCGTGCTTTTGACAGAGTTCTCTTCAATTTCAATAGAGTTTGCAATATTCCTGAAATACATGAGAACTACTTTTAATGGCGTAGGGATTTACTGGATTTAGTGGTTAAGCCTCCAGTGGTAGTTAGCACTCGTTGAACTTTGAGACGATCTCAAAATTCGGTCTGTTAACTTAAGCTATCAAAGCTGACGCTTTGCTAGCTTAAAAGATACCCAAGAATGAGTCAAGTGGGATTAAATGGTGTGAGTTTGAACATAAACACAAAGTAAGGTTCGTGGTATACTTTAACCCATTCACACAGACGCCCTCCTTTTTAGGCCTCTCAAGAAAAAAGCCTTAGAAATCATTGTGGAAAATGAAGAAATTGCTTGTGACAGATCACCTCTGTTTATCAAATATCGCTTGACCAAACAAATCAGTCATTTTAAACGGAATTGAATGATGACTTCCGACTTCTACGTTAAATGTTTTGCTGGATTGTCGATTTAAACGCGTTCACTTCGGCCCATTCAAGAATCAGCTACGAAGTTTAGATCGTCAACAGAAAAAATAACTTTTACCTAATTTCCTTAACAATAAAGTATGAGAAATATCGAAATCAAGCTGCCTGTCGAAGGTAAGTGACCGTCACCAGAGATCGACAAATTGTATTGCTCTCCTCATACTCTCTCAGATATATATAACATTTGACTCACCAAACTAATCGAGAATCCACAATTTCTGAAGTGATTTTCTTTTATCGATTTTGAAAAAAATACGATTAACTATTTGAACATATGGTCCCACTATGACAAACCCTGCACAATATGTCGCTAAACATGGACGATACTTGATGCATCTATTTGTATTTCATTTTAAGAACAACAAAAGCTATACTTTTACGAGTTGCGGAGCCACTCGCGAAAATTTACTTTAGTTGTTCATGAAATGAAAGATTAATCGATCATGGACGAAAACCAACGATAATTCTATGAGAATTTTTTTTATAAAAAAAAAGAGACAAAATTTGACCATATGATCAGTCTAGTATCCGATGGCTAATCATCACCACGCATTGTGATGGATACTCGTCGCAAGTTTAACCCTTGTCATGCTGAATAAAATCTTTATTCGGACTTACAGCGAGGTCAAAGGACTGAAAGCACTGTACGGTTCTAATTGTGGTTCAATATTGTTTTTGACAAATTATTTTATAAACAATTTTAGCTTGAAAGGGACAAACAGGTGGTGTATACAAAGATCAGACTGCACACATGTGTAGTCTGATCTTTGCATACCCCTCCTGTCACAAAAGGAATATTCCGGGTTCAGCATGACAAGGGTTAATTTTCACTGTGATACCTGACCACCACAAATTGACATTGAAGTAAAAATCTAAAAATAACACCAGTGAGAATGACGGCTAGCCGTGACTTGAAAAAAAATTGTAACGGTCAATCATCACAAGGATCAGAATTCTGAAAGTTTTAGACACTTTGTAAAATCGGGATGAGCTTTAGAAAAACCGCGATGGCTAGGTGCGTTACGGCTTTATAAGCAGGTATATTGTGGGTATGAATTGAAAACCGCTTTTATCTATGGGACAATGTATTTATTGTAACTTAAAGCATTTCTAAGTACCATATGAAAGACTATGGGCATTCGTTTCACCCGATAGTTCACCTTTGGAATGAAATAAGTTATATTTTTGATTCCGGTTGAAGAATTTTTCATTAGCTTCATCTTGACGTCAAAAGACTCATGATCAGGGGGTTTGATAGGGGATGAAATTCATTTATTTGGAAACATTACATTGTACAATTTACCATCACAATATTATGTGATGATAGGCCATCAGATATCAGACTGTTGATTAAAAGATTGTTAAAGCTCGTCATTTCGCACGTAAATTACATGGAAACCTAGTGAGGCTTTCAGTGTCTTCGATGCAGTGTAGATGACGTTCAGTAGAGCGAATAAAAAAGCAAGGACAAATCTACCAAAACAGTGAGTAGATCATTTTGATAATTTCATTGTTGGTTTATTTCTTTGTTGTTGAATTATCGAATGATAATTCAACGAGAAATATTACCAGAAATTATCAAGGAAAGGCGATTTATTTTTACGATACATACGGTGGCATAGATGCGACATATCCGTTTTTTAGACTTTGACTTATGTCGTAAAAAATCGAAAAAATAATTCGTTTTAAAGTTTTTCTTTTCCTTTTTTCAAAAAGTAATTAAAAACAAAAAATTGAATATCAGAATGTCAGACAGAAATGAACTTTACAAAGGACGTACAAGGCCCTTAATAATTGCACCATAAAAATTTCAAAGATACTGTGATTCATAGTTGCTGAGAAACGTTTAACGGATAAATAACTTTTTACCATTTTATCACCGAAAATAAAGTAAGTTGTAACCTGAGAGCCAATATCAAGGGGACTTGAATTCAGGAAGTGTCATATAGGACCCCTATATAGACAATTTCATTTCGTTTTTTTTTATAACAAATATCACGTGATCTCTTAGATATGAATACACCTCGGGTTACTTCTCATCTCAACTTGCCACGGACAATCAGTTAGTTGTAGCCGAAGACAATAATGTGGCACATGTAAAGGATGATATAAAAATTCGTTTAGAGACTTCTAAACATGCTTTAGTTTTCTATAAATTATTGAAAAATAAGGTACTAATCAGCGCGGTAATTTTTATTTTCTAGATTCGCCGTCCCGTGCTTGGTAATTAGGTGATCTCAAGTGACATGTCGTAGTCATGTGACCATAGATAGGCAATGTTTACAAATATTGCTCAGGTCGCAAATGCATTTTTACAATAATTACGCCGCCCAGTGCTTTAAAACATTCTAGAGCGATTAAGGGGGATCGTAGGCATCAAGCAAACGTGATTATTGTGGGATTTACAGCTTTTACTCAACAAAAAATCAAATAGATGCAAAACGAAAGTAGAATATTTTGAAAATTAGAATGTAAACATATCAACTTCGGGTTTCTACTTATTTACTAAATAATTACGCTTTATTGTGTCGTTATTTACAAGTTTAAATCAATAATAACACATCAAACCTTTAACAAGTGTCATCTAGCTTTCAGCTTGGTCCTTTTTACTTAAGATTTTTTACGATTCTAAAGCCGATTGACGAATAAGGAAATCGCGTGACTACAGGGCGCCGAAGATAATTTGATACTATCTTCATCATATTAAAGGAATTTTAAGGAAAAGAGCAAAACTACCATGTGCAAACAAAAACGTTACAATAACGTTAACGTCTTTTTTTTTTTTTTTTGAATTTTACTCACAACGATTTAAATATTCTTTTTTTCCTATTTAAGTCTAAACCGGTATTTCAAATCGATCACCCTGAAACAAGTTTCCGCGCATTTCCGCAAATCAACACGTATACTCATAAACTTGAAGTGAAAATATACGTGAGTTTAGTATGATCGTTACAGAATTGGCCGAGTTGAGGGTCAAATAATCATCGAGGTTTTTGATTTCTTACTGTAGAAGCTGTTATTCTCTGTTTTCAAGATTCTAAAAGGAGTTCACGTATTACAGTTGATCATAAGGAGAATATTATGCTTCAAAATTCTAAAATTGCTGTGCGTGACACGAGCTTATAACCCATTCCTACACGATAAGATTTTAGACCAGTCCAAATTCAAAGAAGTAGCAGACGACAATTGTAAATTGGCGAAATCTTTAAAATCCTGGTCTTTTTGGACAGAAAACATTGTGGATAATGAAGAAATTGCTTGTAACAAGCAATTTCTTCATTTTCCACAATTTTTTCCAAAGCTTTCATAATGAGGGTCATTTAAAAGCGTCACTCTCTGGGAATGGGTTAAGACAATGCTAGTTTTTGATTTCTGTATGTGGATCTATGTTTTTGTTCGTTTTTCAAGCACATATGTACAAGAAGGGGAATGCTGTTTAAAGTTTAAAGGAGGGATGCTTACTCGGAAAGTAATGAATTTAGACCAAATTCACAGTTATGACCCTTTCAGCTCATTCCAACTTCTCAGAACTTTCAGTCCTTTGATTCTATTTATTGTTATCGTGTTCGAGAATCGTGTGTAGGTATTTTTCATTGAATTTGACCGAAGGTCGAACCCAATAGAAATACCTAAACACGTTTCGAGAAGACGATAACAACAAATAGAAAACACACTGTTGTAATATTCCTTTTATTACATACCTTTAGGACATGACATTAAGAAAATTCTGAAATAACCAACTTTCCGTAGAAAAAAAACGAACGTCAATGCACAATAAGTAGCCCGTGTTTAACGGTACTCGACGAATACGGTTTTTTTGGGTACACGCCGAATACGGATTTTTTTCCTGTTAAGTTGTATAAGATAGCCACGTTTTAATCCATATCTTTTATAGGTATCATATTACGTTTCTGTCTTTCATTGTTGTTTAAAAAGTGGGACAGAAATTTACTATTTTCCCATGTTTTGTCAGACAAAAAAGTAAGTCGTAGAACTGGTAGTACATGTAGGTATAAGACGGACCTGCACTCATTCACGGTTTTCAAAAAACGCGGTGCTCTAGAATTCCATTGGGTTCTGAATGTAACGTGATAGGAAGAGCTTATTTTATTTAGAAAAAAAATTAGTTTAAGTGGAAATTAATAATAATGAAAAAGGACTAAACACAAAAGTGAAGTTAATGCACAATCATAAGACTTGTCTTCTTCAGTAAAACCATTCTAAGCAGCCAAGTGATCGAAATCGTTTTAAATTACCTTGTAACATCTTCGAGAATGCATACCTATTTTAGAGTAATAAACCTATCGAATAGTATGAATTATATTCCAAAAGAAATGCGATGACTTTCCAATGCCTTCTAAAATTTACCGCATTAACCCTTAATGCTGAATTATGCTGAATTAAAAAATCCTTACAGAACTGCTTTTGATTTTCAAAGGCTGGAAGCACTGGTAATACTTGTTTTTCAGTTGTCAATACTTCTTTTGAAAATTAATTTCATAGATAACTCTGGTTTCAAAAGGACAGACAGGAGGTTTAGACTAAGATCAGATGTGCAGTCTGATCTTTGTCTATACCTCCGGCTAAAACCGTACATGACAAGGGTTAAATAGGTTGCGGCGATCTAGCCGGCAACCAACAAGTGCAGTAGCTTTTAAACACACCGGCACACAACACGTGCTAAAGTTGTTAATTTCAAAGCGTTTGAACGTATAGATCGTGAATCCTCTGCTGTTGGCACACGGTACTTTAACTATACATGGCGCCATGGCATCGTCTGAAGTTGTTAGCGAGTAACGCCCATTGTAAGGAGTATAGGATATCAAAGATCAGTAAAAATCAACGAAACAAACCAAATGATAATTATATTAATAATAATAATAATTATAAAAAAATCACACATAACGTTATCCAGTTAAACCAATAAGCCAAGAGCTTTGAATATTACAGCGTAGGGTAGCGATGTCTAATGATCATCTTCCATATTTCTCTGATATGAGGTATACTGCTTGGCTCACGATGCCCTACCGAAATAGTCTGAAATGTCAGATAGCTGTTGATCTTCTACCGAAATAGTCATTTTTAAAACATAAATGCTGTGATGTCTAGTGTCACATGAATTTTCACACTTAAAAAATAAGGAGATCTAGAACATAGAGTTAGCCTTAACAAATTGAATGTAGCTGTCTTATTTTCCTCTACCGAAATACTTCAAATTATTGCTATAAGATTAAAAAGTTCTATACTGTCGAATCCTGTACTATAAATAGAGAAAAAGAACTGAATCTTAAAGATATTTTTTAAGACTATTAGACCTAGAGCGTTCAAATCCTGTATGTAGATTTTCCCTTGAAGTTCAACGTAATGAAATTCAAATTATTTTTCCAAGACGAAAATGACCAATCGAAGAATATACCGACCAACCAAATTATTCATTCAGTCCGGAATCAAGATTTAAAATCCGACATTGAATCATATTTGTTGTTGGCTACTAAAACGTCGTAGCTACAGCTTATTCAAGTTGTGGTTACGACGTTAAGGTCGCCACCCAACGATTTTACGTTATGTTACAAGCTACTGACCACATTTTTTGCAAAATAACGCGATTAAAAATCGAAACGGGACTTCCTTTGGGCGTGGCCAAAGGAGTAAGTGGGCGGGGCCAGCGATTGGTCACTTTAGCCTTATACTGTTTGATTAGAGATGTTACAATGAGATATAAGGATGAATCTTCTCTCCTCCTCCAGAGTCAGTAAGCCTAATGCTTTTAAATTTTTTATAAGATATTATAAGATATTATCACAGGATGGCCATTCAACATGATCGTTTCATGTCAAAATAAATCTTAACCCATTACCACACAAGAAAAAAATAGACTGGTCCAAATTGAAAGGAGTTGCAGACGACATTTTAAAGTTTATGAAATTTTAGATTTTTTTAACTTTCTGGGTAGAAGGCATTGTGTAAATTGAAGAAATTGCTTTTGACAAGCAATTTCTTTATTTAACACTATGTTTCTCAGTTGTTTTTCTTGGGAGACGTCCAAAAGCGTCACCCTGGGGATATGCGTTAAATCATAGTTATATTTGTTGTAATATTAAAACATTACATAAATTACATGGGGAAAAGAAGGGAAATGTTGAACCCCATCTATGATCCCATAAGCCTACTCAGTTAAATGATTCGATGGCATACATAAATCAAAAAATAATTCTCGCTAAATCCTGAGTTGTTGGGACTCATCAGAATTGTCTCAATTGATATCGTTGTCTATTAACCCATTCCCACACAGTGACGCTTTTGGACGCCCATAGAGAAAAACAAATTGGGAAAACATTGTGTAAAATGAAGAAATTGCTTGTAACAAGCAATTTCTTCATTTTACACAATGTTTTCTATCCCAAAATTTGAAAAAATCTAAAATCTAATAAACTTTAAACTGTCGTCTACAACTCCTTTCAATTTGAACCAGTCTAAAACTTTGCCGTTTGGTAATGGGTAAATGAAGTGGTCGCTAAATAGAGGTGGTCTCTCGAGCAAGATCGGCTATATTGAATAAACTTTATTGAATAAACTTTATCGATGGCTATCTACCCATGATATCGTTTTTGTACCAGGAAAAGAAAAAAAAAATATTTCATTCATTCTATAAATCTAATACATATCAGTTTCTTTTGTAGTTTTCTTCACATATATATGTGAAGAAAACTACAGAAGAAAGAAACTGGTATGTATTAGATTTATAGAATGAACGAAAGTGGTAATACATGACTACCAAACTACATTCTTGAAACTATCTTGTGTAATTCGGCGTTTCCACCACATAAAATAACACGTACATATGTGAAGAAAACTACAGAAGAAATAACCTAGTATGTATTAGATTCATAAATTGAATGAAAGATGTAAATCATGACTACCAAACTACATTTTTGAAACAATCTTGTGTAAATCAACGTTTCCACCACATAAGATAACTCCAATATTTTTGAGATTCGGATCAAGGTCTTTCAGTTTGGTTGACATGGCAGCAGCCACACAGGCACCAGCAGATGGTTCCACGACGACCTGCGAAAACATGTGGAGAAAGTATTACATTTTCAAAGATCTTTGTTTTACAAAATGCTTATAAAAGAGGTAAAAAGAGGCACGAAACCCTATTCAAATAATTGATTGGTTGATTGAATAGGGCTTAACGCCACTTTTAACAGTATTTTTAGTCATATCGCGGAGGCTGTAGCACCTAACAATGGATTCCTGGTATTTCTCACACCAGTACTACCACTACATTCTTTCCTATCCTCCAGCCACTATCCCACTTAGGTTTACGATTATCCACCCATTGGTGAGAGACAAATGTCAGACAGAATATGTGCCGCCGCCGGCGATCGAACCTATGACATCCCTTGACTGAAGATTGGGAGCCTGATGCGCTACCGACTACGCTATGGCGACAGCTTCCAATCAAACAAACAATACTAAGTAGTACGTCGTGCAACCTGCACGATAAAGAAGATAAATATATGTCATATTTATGGATTGGATTAAATAAGCGGAATTTTTTAAAAACCCATTACCACACTTGAGGTACCTGAAAATTAATATTGAGGAAACATAATAAGATTAGGTGAAATCGCTTGTAACAATCAATTTCTCGTATTCTGACAATATTTTCTTCCCTTATTTACATTTTTCTTTCAATTTCTTACATAATTTAACTTGACGTCTACGATCTCTCTCAAATTGGACCAACCTAAATCCTTGTAGTCTGCGAATGCGTTAAGGAAGTCCGGGCTTTGTATTATGTGGACCATGTCGTGAGAACATTGTGAGTATAGCATGAATAAAAACCAATGGTATCAACGATTTATTTGGAATAAAACGAGGCGGAGAAAAAACACTTCAATTTAAATCTTGACTACAATTATAGTGAACGATCTATTTGGAATAAGCGTGTCGGAGAAATATCACTTCCATTAAACTCTAGACTGCAGGTACAGTGAACGATCTATTTGGAATAAAGCGTGTCGGAGAAATATCACTTCCATTAAACTCTAGACTGCAGGTATAGTGAATGATCAATTTGGAATAAAGCGTGTCGGAGGAATATCACTTCCATTAAATGTATAGTGAATGATCAATTTGGAATAAAACGTATAGGAGAAATATCACTTCCATTAAACTTTCGACTTTGGTTCGATAGTGTAAACTATAGTCCCCAATCATTGTCAGTGATATCACCATAATGAACTTTTCTTTCAGTTTTGTCTTAAAGGATTCGTACATTCTGTTTCTAAATAAATTTTAAAGGCGGAATCAATTTGTAAAGCAAACAATTTATTCTGATAAAAAGATAAGATCCACAAGAATGGAGTTATGCTCCCCTAGCAATTACGAACGAATGTAAAAGTACGTCATTAAGCAGCCTTTTCCCACAAAATTGATATTCATGAATGTGATATAAAAAGTATATAGTCAAATTTTCATGAATAAAGTTTTACCAATACATTGTATTTAGATGTCAGATAAAAATACAATTCACCGAGAAGCAAGGCTACAATGCGTTGTACATAAAGGTATTGAAATATATGAAATTTAATCTAGTCAAGGGAATGCTGTGAAAAGGTTTTGGACGTAAATAAGGACAAATGGACGGACGGACGTACACGCAGTGTGGTGACTACATGTTCCCCCTAATTTTTGTCGAGGAGCAAAAAACTGACTGAAACTAGTCAAGTCTTTGATTTATTTTACAGCTTTTAAATTACCACCCTCTATTCTATAGAAATAAATGTTACAGTTCGAGATGGAAATATCTAATTCATTCTACGTTTTCAGCCCCGAAAATAAGGACCTAAAATCGACAGTTTGTCATGACATTGAAACATCGCACTTCGGAATAAATTATGCGGGAAACTGCTTGAAACAAAACAAGAATATTGCAGTTAACCCATTACAACATGACAAAATCTTAGACTGGTTCAAATTCAAAGAAAGAAAACATTGTGGACAATGAAAAAACTGCTTGTAACAAGCAATTTCTTCATTGTCCACAATGTTTTCCAAAGCTTTTTTCTCAAGATGCTTAAAAGCGGAATTGAGTGGGAATGGGTTAAATAGCATGCTTTTGAAAGAGTACTCTGCAATTAGAAAAGATCCTAAAAATATTTCTTAAATACACAAGAACTACTTTTCATGGCGCAGGCATTCAATGGATTTAGTGGTTAAGCCTCCATTGGCAGTTTGTACTCGTTTATTTATGAAAAGACCTCAACATTTTGTCTGTTAACTTAAGCTATCAAAGCTGACGCTTTGCTAGCTATAAATTCTATGACGAGAGGCCAAGTCCTTTTTTGACTGACTCCTATACTGGTAACGAGAAATATGGCAGCTGCCTCAAATCATTTGATCTCCGAAAAAGGAAAGAAGGTCAATTTATTTGTTGTCCTCCATACATCAATGACGACTTACCTTAAGATCTTCGAAAGCAACTCTTGTTCCTTCCAAAATTTCTTCGTCGTTCTGCAAAGACATTTTACGACAGTTCATATTAAGACACGAGACGAATTTTGTTGTTCTTTTCTTTGAGGTTTGTACATAAGTAAGCGGTTTCATACATTAGCGAGAATAAGTTTTGACGTTAATTCCTAAATGAAAACGACAACAACAACAAAATATCATCCTCATTTTTATTATTTAATGCTATCAAGCATGAAGAACGCAAATATTTTACTGGTTTTTAACAAATTCTTATTGGTCTATTTTTTGCGCAGTCATACAAAAGAGCTGCGTGCTCAAAATATCGTTCATGGAAGTAAGCAAAAAGAAAAGCATAAAAAGCAAAGAAAGAAAAAAAAAATCGAATTGCTTAAACGTTGACAGACAAAACTAAAATTGAGTTTTTCCCCACAATGATCCTTATTGACGCTCCCCAAGAAACTAAAATTGGAGAACATTGTTTAGAATGTAACAAACAATTCCTTCATTTTACACAATTTTTTTCTACCCAGAAAGTTGAAAATATCTAAAAGTTCATTAACTTTGATTTGTCGTCTGCCATTCCTTTTAATTTGGACCAGTATAAAATTTGTTGTGTTAGAACGGGTCTATATGTGCAAAGCGTAGAGAAAGAGCACCTTGGGTATTATTTAGAAAATCTGTTGATCCATGAAAACTAAGTCTCTGCATAGCTCACACGAGTAATGGACGAATCACAAATGTCAATCAAAAGCGAATGACAATCATTTTTAATAGGAAGTGAATGTTGATCTCTGACAAACGTGTCAGCACTTTTTTGTTTTGCGACTAAAACGCCATAACTACAACTTAATCAAGCTGAATTAGTGACGTATACATCACTGAACAACGGTTTGTGTTATGTTCTTACAGATATTTTGCAGACTTTGGTCTTTGATATCTAAGCGAACTGCCTTGTTGGAGGTTAGTGTGACATGACAGAGGTCAATGTGCCTTGTCTGAGGTGAATGTGCCTTGTCGGACGCCAGTGTGCCTTGTCTGAGGTGAATGTGCCTTGTCGGACGCCAGTGTGCCTTGTCGGAGGTCAGTGTGCCTTGTCGTAGGCCAGTGTGCCTTGTCGGAGGTCTGTGTACCTTAATGCAGGTCAGTGTGCCTTGTCGGAGGTCAGTGTACTTCGTTTGAGGTCAGTGTGCCTTGTTGGAGGTCAGTGTGCCTTGTTGGAGGTCAGTGTGTCTTGTTAGAGGTCAGTGTGCCTTGTTTGAGGTCTGTGTCTTGTCGGAGGTCAGTGTGCCTTGTTGGAGGTAAGTGTGCTTTGTTGGAGGTCAGTGTGCCTTGTTGGTGGTCAGTGTGCCTTGTTGGAGGTCAGTGAGCCTTGAAGGAGGTCAGTATGCCTTGTCGGAGGTCAGTGTGCCTTGTTTGAGGTCAGTGTGCCTTGTTGGAGGTCAGTGTACCTTGTCGGCGGTCAGTGTGCCTTGTCGGCGGGCAGTGTGCCATGTAAGAGGTCAGTGTGCCTTGTCGGAGGTCAGTGTACCTTGTCGGCGGGCAGTGTTCCTTGTCGAAGGTCAGTGTACCTTGTTGCAGGGCAGTGTGCCTTGTTTGAGGTCAGTGTGCCTTGTCGAAGGTCATTGTGCCTTGTTGGAGGTCAGTGTGCCTTGTCGGAGGTCAGTGTACTTCGTTGGAGGTCAGTGTGCCTTGTTGGAGGTCAGTGTGCCTTGTTGGAGGTCAGTGTGCCTTGTTGGAGGTCAGTGTGCCTTGTTTGAGGTCAGTGTGCCTTGTCGGAGGTCAGTGTGCCTTGTTGGAGGTAAGTTTGCTTTGTTGGAGGTCAGTGTGCCTTGTTGGAGGTCAGTGTGCCTTGTTGGAGGTCAGTTATCCTTGTAGGAGGTCAGCGAGCCTTGTAAGAGGTCAGTGTGCCTTGTCGGAGGTCAGTGTGCCTTGTCGGAGGTCAAAGTGCCTTGTCGGAGGTCAGTTAGCCTTGTAGGAGGTCAGTGAGCGAGACCATCGATCCGTCAATTGTTTGAAATATCTTGTACAGACTGCTCTAAATCTTGTGATAATATCCTACCCCCTTTTTACCCATTTCCATATTATGTCGCTTTTTACGCCCCCCAAGGAAAACATATTGTGAAAATAATGTGTAAAATAAAGAAATTGCTTGAATCAGACAATATTTTCATTTTCCACAATGTTTTCAAACTAGACAGTCTAAAATATCATAAACTTTAGATTGTTATCTGCAACTCATGTCAATTTGGACCAGTCTAAATTTTTCAGCGAATGGAATTGTCCTATCGCTGACATCGCGCCATATTATTTCGTTGGTCTCGTCCATTGACTCCGACAGAAATTTCCGTTTCGATTTTAAACGGCGTTATTTTGCAAAATTTGATGGCTAGTAGCATGTAACAATAAAAAAAATCTTAACGTCGTAACCACATATTGAAAAGGTTTGAATTAGTGTGAACCCTCGATAAAAGCTTAACGAAAATGGCGGTCAATATCGGAGTTCAAAACTCATATCTGGTCTAAGTGAGTGATTTAATCTTTCAACTTTGCTTGACAGCCGCGCACGGTAAACTTTTCATAGTTTAATTTTTCCATTAAAATTGAGTGTTATGACTGGCCGAAAAATATCTATACCCAAATGAACAAAATTTTGAGCACACAACAATTTTCAAAATAGTTCCATGAAAAATGTACCAGCACTTGAAAATATTTGTTTTTTTCGCTTGATGTGATTAAATTAAAAGAAATGCAGAGAATATTTTTTTAGGTATGAAACAAAACAACTAACCACACTAATGTATGAATCCGCTTCCCGTATTCATATAGTGAAATTAATCTTTTCGTTTTATGCCTTCATGAAAACAGAAAATATTCTCATCATCTCTGTAATATATACGAGTGATGTTCTGCATTGAAACTGTATATGTGGTGACAATAGGAAAGCCCAATAGCAAGCTTTTGACAAATCTCCAAGCTTGATTAAAGGTCTATTGCAATTGACCAATCGATGGTCCCGCCCACTGGCTACGTAGACCCAACCCATTTACTCCAACAGGATTTTCCGATTCGATTTTAAACGGCGTTATTTTGCAAAATTTATAGGCAGCAGTATGTAACAAAAAGCATAATGGTTGGTTGGCGACCTAAACGCCTTAACTACAGCTTGTATAAGCTGTAGTTAAGACATTTGAGTCGCCAAACAAACAAAACTGTACACAAAAATGTTCAAAGCTCACTTACCGACTGAATTAGTGTTTTGCTTGGTCAGTTGATCCCTTAATTGAAAGCCGCGATCGGTCAAGTGACGGATATATGGCTCTGCTTTAAATTGATTGCCAGTAGTATGTAAGAAACAAGTAAAATAGTTGTTTGGCGACCTTAACGTCAAAGCTACAGCTTGAAGGAACTATAGTGACAGCTTAAATGAATTTACATTTGCAATTATTGTATTAACCATTTTACTGTTTTACAAAATTTTAGACTGATCCAAATTCAAAGGCTTTGAAGACGACAAACTAAAGAATATTTTATATGAAAATAATCATTTAGGTAGGGTAGGATATATTTCGAAAAAAGCAGAAATTGCTTGTTACAGGCAATTTCTACCTTTTTCACAATGTTTTCTTAAGTTTAAAAAGACCGACGTTAAAACCAGTGATTGAACAGGAAATCTCTTTTTCTTTTTTGATTGGCTGAATTAAGATTACCATAGAAAAAACATCTTTTTCTGCATGGTCAAGGATGATTGGCCAGTTTCGATGACCTAGTTGTTGTTGTCGTAGTCCATCTGCTATAGTGTCGAGGTAAACAGGGGGATTTGGCCACAGTCGCTCACCTGGCGGGAAAAGTTTGCAAAGATGAAACATATAGATCTAATGACTTCATCTTTGACCGACATTGTCATTAAGTGTATAAGAAATATCGCAGAAATATTTTTTCTGTTTAAAAATCTTAATTTTAAATAAATATTTTTAATTAATACAAATTCATGAAAATAAACTACCTATATAATTCGAGGGGTTAGAGCAAAAACATAGTATGGGTCTATACATTGTATAGACCCATACTATGTTTTTGCTCTAATCCCTCAATATGATGATTTTTTTCTGTTCATTCTTTCTTGGTATATAAAGTTCAATTCTATATTTGTGACTAAACGTTAACTAATTTAAAGCCTGAATCAGATGTGACTTACCTGTTCTCAAACATTGCTCCAACATTTTACCTTCTGGTTCAACAATGAAAACTGAAACACCACAGATAAAAATAGAGGAAAACACTAAAAATAAGAGAACATTTTGACGGATGTCGTATGTCAATCTACAATCGACAGACCAACCAAGTGATAAATTTAGACCGGAAGTGAAATTCGACATTGGTCGACATTTGTCTGAACCATTTTTATGGGCTTAGCGTCTTAAGCGTTGTGAGATAGAAACCTTGTTATTACAGCGTATTCGAGCTATAATTGCAACGTTTAGGTCACCAACCAAGCATGCTTTTTTACATGTTACTGACCTAAACTTTTTCAAAATTCAAAATCTAAGTAGAACTTCCCGCCGGAGATTATTGGGGGGGTCCAACGATCCGTCAATTCCAGAAGTAGCTAGTGTTAACCCATTCATACACAGCCAAAATTTTTAGTCTGGTCCAAATTGAAAGAAGTTGGAGACGAAAATTTCAAGTTGATGGAATTTTGAATTTTTTCATCTTTTTGGATAGAAAACATTGTGGATAATGAAGAAATTGCTTGATACAAGCAATTTCTTCATTTTCCACAATGTTTTCCAAAGCTTTTTTCTCGAGGGACGTTAAAAGGAGGGATTGAGTTGGAATGGGTTAAAGTAAACAACGACATCATCATCATAGACAGCAACAACAACATAAGATGAAATAAAATAATAGTAAGATAGATCAGAGCCCAAAACCATCCGACCCGCCTCAAACTTTTGAAACTTCGTGAAAGGAATGTATTCTAGACTCATTTTCATGTGTCAGGATTTACACGGACTTTCATACATACACATTCAAATATATCATACAAAATATGTCAAGATGATTGATTGATTGAATGGGATCTAACACCACTTTTAACATTATTTCAATCATATCGCGGCGGCTAGAGCACCTAACAATAGATTCCTGGTATTTCTCACACCAATACTACCACTACATCCTTTCCTAGCCTCCAGCTGCAATCCCACTTAGGTTTGCGATTATCAACAAATGGTGAGAGACAAATATCGGAGGGGATATGTGCTGCCGCCGGGGATCTGACTCATGGCATCCCATTTTTTAACAATGCCGTAAGTTGATTGGATTTCAGAAGGCTTGTTTTTGAATTTAAAAAAATCGTCCAATGGATTTTCCTTATTTCCCATATTTCTAGACCTTTTCCAAATGTTTCCACATGCAAAAAATTATTCAACGCTAAAAGGGAGGGTTTTGGCATATCATTTTACCCTACTTCTTGAAATAAAGAGTGACAGTATTTTTACCACATTTTGCGTATATAAAAATCCAATAGATTATAGTTATGAATAGAATTTGTGTTTTTTCTGTAATCTTTAGCTACAAGTCAATTTCTTTACACAAATTCTGCTGATGCTGGGAAACTTTTCGGCGTATTAATAAATTCACGAGACGGGTCGACAATTAAAATTCATTGATTGGGATGGGGATCGATCCGTTCCTGGTTTTGTGTAATGGAGGGAAAAAGAACTGCCGATTAAATAGTGTATCGTTAAAGGGAGGTATCGATGTTTCTGAAACCAAGATAAGAAAGATTTGCCAAATACCGAAAAATACGCTCAAACGAACATTTAATACCTAAATTTGAGTCAGACGTTATCTTCGCGGCAATATGATAGGCTTAAAGTTGTTTTTTGTGGTTATATAGGATAGACTCAGCGGAATTCCAGGTTATTTATAGATATCACGGAATACGGTAGTCGACATTGCATGACATCATTTGCATATGACCCAAAGTAAAGAGAAGTTTACAAATTGACAAGCGAAACAACTGTCGTCCTAAATTATGTCACATCAAATGGTTAGCACAAAATTAGGGTAAGTGTCTGTAATCGTATAAACGCTTACGACTGTTTTCGAGTTATCTTTACAGACTAGCGAACATAACTCCTGATGACGTAACGATGACGTAGGTTTGAGCAAATTCCAACTGAATGCGGGATTCCAGTGGTAATAAGCAACGCTTCGATTACCTGATATTTATCGCAACTGTCTCGGCTTATTCTAAAAAAAGATTAACAGCCTACGTAGGCTATTAGGGAAATACCCCATTTATGCTGATAAACGTCCTCTGATTTTGGAAAAACTACTTTTCAGAATAATTTATTAAAACAGTGTATAAAAGGGAATAAGGACTATTAAAATCGGTGACATGAAAAAAAGTCGATACCTACCTTTAAGGACAAAGTTACTGTGCATACATCAAGGTATGTATTCAAGCTACGTTCTTTTTCAGTCTAGACACATATCCTATCATATGCGCCTTTATCTGAAGTTTTCATTGATACCCATCTTTTCCTTTTCTGGTCGCTATATGTAGAGAACACTTCGTGAATATCTTCGAAGTGACGAAAATTTCAGTCGGGTGTTAAGCACGTCGCATCATATTTACGGCTATATTTATTAACCAAAGAACGCTTTGTTCATACGGTATATTTCTCGACTCCTTTTTATCGGTATCCTTGTCATTACAGCCCATTTAAAACGCCCAAGATATTTTTGTTGATTATATTCACGGAAATGGTGTTAAGCACACGTGATGTCTAACACGCCAAATAGCAGTGCACATGGTGTTAAACACGCACAGAGTTACTTGATCACTAGGTAAACCACAGTTATAGGCTATTAAAGACAAACCTGTCGTGGTCTATTCACGATTTTTAAAGAAAAAAGTTCAAAGACTTCCCGAATTAGTTGAACCCATTTAATTGCATTTAGTTTATATTATTGGCTTTCATCTTGTTTTAAGGTGACTCGTAAGAAGTTTCGGCTAACCCCACAGAGACGAAAGTAAAACATCATTACACAGAGACAGACGGTTTCTAGGATAAAGAGAAAGAGAAAAACGGACATTCTAAGAAGATCATATACATCCCATCTGTCCAGAGCTTCGTCTGTTGAGCATTGAAAAACACAATAACTTAGGCTTGAATGGTACAGCCTGACATAATGTCAGATCTCAAAGGCCTACAAGATTTTTGATAGATTGTTAATTCTATTTGATTTCGTATACAAAATAATTACCTTTTCTATTAAACTTTCTTCCTAATAGATCTACATACATACATTTTAATTGATTTCCTCGGACAATCCTCACTGATAAAGGTCATTTTGTTCCTTACCCAAAGGCTTGACACATCTCATGGCGATGAAGTATTAAAAAGAGAAGACGAGAGAGTTGGGGCGATATGATTTACTTTTGGGTCTTTTGAAAAGTATTTCATTTAAATCATTCTATAACGCTGCTTTATTTTCTAAAAGAAAAAAAGTTTAATGCAATGCTTTGGTCTGAAAAGGATTCGTGCTTTATAAATCATGTGTATTCGTGACAAACCGCGCTAGAACAAATAATAGGCAAAATGGAAAGGAACCAAAACATGTTAAGATTGAGCATAACAAACGGAAAAGCGTGGAAAGTTTGATGAATATGATGTTTTATGTTTGATGGGGTTTAATGCCGCTTTTACCAATTTTTCAGTCATATCGCGGCGGCTTGAGCACCTTACAATCGATTCCAGGTATATCTCGCACCAGTACCACCATTACATCATTTCCTAGCCTCCAGCTGCTACCCCACTTAGGTTTACGATTATCCACTCATTGGTGCGAGACAAAGGTCAGAAATGATATGTGCCGCCGCAGGGGTCGAACCAATGACACCCAATGATTGAAAATTGGGAGTCTGATTCGCTACCAACTGCGCTATGACAGCGGCGCTTGGTGAATAGAAGAAAAGTAAACAAGAGGGCTTTAATTAAAAATTTAACTGAAATCAACAAGCCAAATTTGGTTTAAATTGGCCATATTGGTCAGGAGGAGATTTTATTTCATTTTTTTTTCAATTTTGCTCTTGTTGTCATAGCAACCGGAGTTTTCAACTGATTAAATTCTTTGGTTGAAATCGGCCCAGTGGTTTGGGAGGAGATGTCGTTTTAAAAATCCTTCTTTATTTTCTATATAAGCCCCCCCCCCCCTCGGGGCTCTGCCCCTTGGGGCCTGAGGTTGGTGATTTGAGCAATTCTGAAAGAGGTCAATGTACTTATGCTTCATGCAAGATATTAAGACTGTAGGCCCTCTGGGTTAGGAGGAGATAATTTCTAAAGTTTTTATTAAAATTGCAGTTTTGATGCCATGGCAACCAGAGTTTAAAACGGATTTCAATTCTTTTGCAATTTTCATATGGTATCACCCAAGAAACATTCATGCCAAATTTGGTTGAAATCTGCCCAGCGGTTTTGGAGGAGATGTCGTTTAAAAATCCTTCTTTATTTCCATATAAGCCCCACCTCCCTGGGGCTCTGCCCCTGGGTACCCAAGATTGATGATTTTAGCAATTCTGGAAGACATCATTGTACTGATGCTTTATGCCAAATATCAAGGCCTTACACCTTCTAGGTCAGGAGGAGATAATTTTTACAGTTTTCATTAAAATTACAGTTTTGTTGCCATTGCAACCGGTTTTTTTACGGATCACAATTCCTTTAGCAACTTTTAAAGGGTACCACCTAAGGAACGTTCCTGCCTAAATCCACCTAGCGGTTTCGGATGAGATGTTTTTTTAAAAATCCTTCTTTATTTCTAAATAAGACCAAGCCCTCCTTGGGCTCCGCCCATGGGTACCCGAGGATGGTGATTTGAGCAATTCTGAAAGAGGTCAATGTACTTATGCTTCATGCAAGATATCAAGACTGTAGGCCCTCTGGGTTAGGAGGAGTTAATGTCTAAAGTTTTTATTAAAATTCCAGTTTTGATGCCATGGCAACCAGAGTTTAAAACGGATTTCAATTCTTTTGCAATTTTCATATGGCATCACCCAAGAAACATTCATGCCAAATTTGGTTGAAATCTGCCCAGCGGTTTTGGAGGAGATGTCGTTTAAAAATCCTTCTTTATTTCCATATATGCCCCACCTCCCTGGGGCTCTGCCCCTGGGTACCCAAGATTGATGATTTTAGCAATTCTGGAAGACATCATTGTACTGATGCTTCATGCCAAATATCAAGGCCTTACACCTTCTAGGTCAGGAGGAGATAATTTTTACAGTTTTCATTAAAATTACAGTTTTGTTGCCATGGCAACCGGTTTTTTAACGGATCACAATTCCTTTAGCAACTTTTAAAGGGTACCACCCAAGGAACGTTCCTGCCTAAATCCGCCTAGCGGTTTCGGATGAGATGTTTTATTTAAAAATCCTTCTTTATTTCTAAATAAGACCCAACCCTCCTGGGGCTCCGCCCATGGGTACCCGAGGATGGTGATTTGAGCAATTCTGAAAGAGGTTATTGTACTGATTCTTTATGCCAAATATCAAGGCTCTTCGCCTCCTTGGTCAGGAAGAGATAATTTTTAAAGTTTCAATTCTTTTAGCAACTTTTAATAAGCACCACCCAAGGAACATTCCTGCCGAATTTGTTTGAAATCCGCCAAGCGGTTTGGTAGGAGATGTTATTTTAAAATTCCTTCTTTATTTCTACATAAGCCCACCCCCCCATCTGGGGGACATAATTTTAAACGTTATATAAAGCACTCAATAGTATTCACTCTCCTTGCATTTCGCTTTCGTGACAATGCTATTTCGTGCTAGTGTAGAGAGAATTGATTAAACCTCGATACCTGTAACATGTATTCCTTTCTGTGAAAATGTCGTCTTCATCGTGAAATATCATTCCTTACATTATTGAATCTATTACAGATAAGCAAATGGGTGTTATATCTTCACGATTTTTTTACTTAAATGTACTCCACTTTCTCTCTCTGCTATAACCTGAACTAATGAATGTCAAATCATTTACTATAACTTAATGTTTTTGATAAATTACTATAAATAAAAATTCAATTGATAAATTCATATAAGAACGGATCTGTTAGTATAAAATTGTTTTCCCTATAACTCTTTTGTGTTAAATAAACGGTGTAATAGCAGAGAGAGACCACTGTATTTATGTAATTATTGTACCTCTAGCTATTAACTTTCTTATCTATCTTTCTGTCTGTCATCCTATATCTAGTTGCAATGTTTGTTCCTGTTTATCCAATGTTTGTATTCTATAGATGTTATGCTCACCAGTTTGGCGGAAAAACAATAAAATAATTATAAAGCACTTATGAGATTATATATTAATTATGGAGATATCATTTACTTCCCATTTTTGAAGAAACATATTTTATCCATTTAAAACTGTCAAAGAAGAGCCACTAATTCGTAAAGAAATTTTTCATCTATTTTAAGAACAACGACTTGAACGCACGGATTTGCAAGCTTTAGTTTACTAATGGAATCGTTGTGACATGACAGAGTTGTATAAGGTTGCGCATGGTATTGGATGACCTTGGTTCAAAAATTTTTCTTTTGATTATAGGAGTCATACCCTCAAAATCAAAACCCCAGGACCAATAGAAATATTCGTCATTTCACTTCACTCGTCTTCTCCTGTTATCAACGACTGGGTTTCTCTTCCAACTGATGTAGTGTATGCAAAATCCCTGATTGCCTTCTAGTTGCGACTTGCATGAACGTTTCAGTATTGACGTTAATGGTGCATTCAAGACAAAGAAGATAACTAGCCAAACTAGACTGCGAGTAAACCTTAATTGAGGGGATAACAGAACTAAGGGGTTTACGAAGTTTTCCTACAGAACTAAGTAGGACCAAGTATTACTGCAATACTTTAACGTCAAAAAAGTGAAATAAAAGGCCAATGTGCTCTAACGTCGATATTTGTCTAAATGATAACCAATGACGACACTTACGACCCCGATGTCACTTGATGACGTCATTACAGCATATACCGAAATGTCCCCTACCCTATTTTTGAATTGGACATTTTTGCATTGTTTCAAAGTATCAAATAACTAAAGATTATGCAGCCGTTTGAATAAAAAGCCCCGTATAATTTACCATTTCCGGTAATGTCACATGGTCTCTCGCCTTTTTAACTTTAATAACGACGTGATTTAAACTTTTTTAAGAGTCAATGACGTGTTATCCAACGAGAGTTATCCGCTCCTTCTCGTTCCTATAGCAGCGATTGTCTATGACTTGTGCCATATATATTTGCGTAAAACGCAGTACACAAATCTCAAAAGGTAGGGGAAATAATTCAGCTAACTTGTCTTTGGAAATAACTTCAGCTTGAACCAATCAAATGGTTCAATTCGATTTAAATAGATTTTTACTTGAATTTCCATATCTTTTATAATAATCAAATGCTACGTTTTGTAAAGCACGGGGCACGTGCGCAAAGGTTGTTTGTAATATTAGAAAAAAACATCGCTGTTATTTATCATTGTCTTTACACAAACACACCTTAACCCTTGTCATGCTGCATCAATTACCTTACTGAATTGCTGTAAAATCAAAGGGCTGAAAGCACTGATAGAACTTGCTGTTCAAAATCAATATTTTTTTTAGAAATCAACTTCATAAACAAATCTGACTATAGACTAAGATCAGCCTGCACATAAGTGCACATAAGTGCAGTCTGATCTTAGTCTTCACCTCCTGCCAAAACCGGAATATTCCGGGTTCAGCATGACAAGGGTTAAAATGTGTGACTATGAATATCTATCTGACTTGCTGCTAAATGTGAAAAGACGTCTACACAAAGAGAGAGAGAAGGGGGGCAGATATGACTTCTAAGAATCCGACATAACTGCCCAATATGTTGGCGACATTTCTAGATAAACGCGAAAACAAACCTTTTATGTTCGGGTTAATACCCCTTGCAGCGATGCAGATTCCCGCTGACATGCCCCCTCCACATGCAGTCACTAGTATGGCGTCAAGCAGAGGAACTTCATTCACAAATTCGAGTCCTATACTTCCCTATTTTTAGAAAAAAGTAACCCTAGAAAATCTAGAAATGTATAAACAATCACATCTTTGTTACAATGAAAGCACTAAATTTTGACACAATATCTCTTCGCTATTCGAATTTAACAGCACTTTGAAATGACACAAAAGGGACAGAAACGCAGTTTGAAATATCAAATCCAGAGAGACGATGTTATTTTTTGAAATATGTATAAATAAAATGTTTTCGAAATATGTATAGCTAAAATGTATGCAATGAGATTTCTAAAAACTACGCAAAGCATTTACTTGGTGGATAGCTTGCCCCACCCATTGATCTCAGGCAGTTTCTTCTTCGATATTGACCACTTCCAGTTGTTCAAAATTTTAGACTTGCCCAAATTCAAAGATTTTTCAGACGAAAATTAAAGAGGATTTAATTTTGATTATAACCATTCAGTAGGTTAAAACATATTGTGGGAAAAGAAGAAATTGCTTGGCACAAGTAATTATTCTTTTTCTACAATATTTTCTCAAAGATAAATCCCAGGGGTTGAACAGGCAATTGTTAAACGGCTTATCTTGTAAAAATATGGTCACATGTTAAAAAAAAATAAAAAAAATAAGTGTTGGTTTGAATAAGTTGTAGTTACGACTGTTCAGTCACCAAAACCATAAAAATGGGTTCACATAATAGGAGGCCAATGTTGGAGTACAATTTTCACTTCAGGTCTAAGTGAATGTTTTGATTGGTCGATAGATTCTTTGACTGACAGCCGCGATTCCTTATTTACGGTTTGGAAAGTGACTAACAAAAATCTAAAACTGTTTCTACCATGCGATATTTGTACGCAAATAATTACAGAATCTTAATTCGGCTTAATGAGTGAAATTTCTACGCAAACTAATGTCTTCATTTGTCCTGTCTTTGATTAATTTATCGTACCTGTCCGATGATGACGTCATAATCATCACATGACGAAATGTAGTGGTACCCGTACTTCACCTCAATATCTCTCGCCGTGTCGACTCTACAATTCAAAATTACAACATAAGAATAAAGTAATAGTAAATAACGCGTATGTTTGATTTATGCTAGATTAGTTATTTTGATATCCTAAATAAAGCTAGTTCGACATTTACGTATCCAACCAACGATTTTCCTTTATCTTAACTCCATGGCAGTGTTTTTACACATAAAATGTCGTTTATTACCCCGAACTGCCGTGCCGTAGGTCATTAAGCGTGGTCAAGTGGTCAAATAACACAAATTAAGATAATGAACAATGTGTACCGTTTTATTAATTCCCACATAATTATGCTTCAGCGCCAATGAAGAAATCAATTGAGAAAAAATGTGCAAAATGAAGAAATCGAATGCAACAAGCAATATCTTCATTTCTTCAATATTTTCTAACCAGAAATTTCAGAAGTTTATTTTTTATAAACTTTGAATTGTTGTCTGCAACTCCTTTCAGTTTGGACTAGTCTAAAATTTTGCCGTCAGAGTTACCAATCGGCGATCATGGTGCTTTATAACTGTAATATATTCATCTGATTAAAGGCTGAACCAACACTTGAAGTCGACCTATTATGACGAAATTGACGTCAGGAAAATGTCAATGAGATATTGGCATGATTTAACCCTTTCATTGAAAGCCCTGGTTTTTACGTCCTTGATATTTTATACTTGAGAAAACTTGAGTAAACATTGTGGGAAAAGAAGGATTTGCTTATTAAAAAGCAATTTCTTCTTTTCCCACATTAATTTCCTCATTTTAGATTGGTTATTTTTCAAATTGCACTCACTTTGCGCCATTGTAGTTTTTTTTTTAATTTTGACAAGTCTAAATAAAACAAGTGCAGCTGGTAGCGCATCAGACTCCCAATCTTCAATCATGGGGTGTAAATAGTTCGAGATCCGGCGGCGGCACACGTCCTTTGTCTCTCGACAATGGTTGGATAATCGTAAACCTAAATGGGATAGTAGCTGGTGACTGGTTCGAGAAATACCAGGAATCCAATGTTAGATGCTCCATCCTCCGCGATATGACTGAAAATTGTTAAAAGGGGCGTTATTTAAACCCCCACCCAAACATACAAATTAAAATAAACAAAAAGAAAGATAAGAAAAGGGTTAAGCTTTTATATAGGTCGGAGATGCCCCTTTTCATTCCAAACACCAAGAATCGATGACGAGACGCATATTGTGTAGATCATACGGAGGTCACTATGACCTTCACAGACTGGTCTCTCCGCTGAGAAATACACAAACGAAAGGTCATTTCGATGAACTTAACATTAATACACATCAATCTGAATGCTCCTTGACCAATGGTGTGTGTTAGGACTGAAAATAAAGGATCCTACCTGCTTGACATACTAATTGTGACTAAGTGATTTATAGTCTGTTTTCAAACCGAAGTTCACTTAATGACTTAACATCTTATTCTACGATCATCGCGTTCTAAGTCGGAATCGCAGCCACAGCGCATTGGCCTATAACCATTGCGTGTACCCATTTATACATCTTTGTGGAGAGGAGCAGTGTGCGGTGCAAACCCAGTACCCTCCGATCTCTAATCCTGTATCCTTCTAGTAGACCATGTACTCCACAATTGTTGACCACTATGTTATTTTATTTGAAACAAACAATAAACACAGTAGAGTAATTGTATAAAATACTAATGTTTGGCCTGCAAATTGAATGTTCAATAAGACCCACTTCTTCTTTTTAGGAATATGTGTGCACTTTATACAAAGGCACACATTTTTAAAAAAAAGAAATGCGAACTTGTTAACCACTTTAAGCAATATCAAACCTGCTTTGGACTGTCGGCTCACACAGAACTAGGTCGGCGCCGTATCTCAGAATGGCTTTCTTCTTCGAATCAGGCGATGTGTTTGGAGTTACAATAGTACAGGGAACGCCGAATGTTTGGGCTGCCAGGGCTACAGCTTGACCGTGATTTCCACTCGAATGGGTGACCTGTTGATGCAGAAATACTGGACTTACATTTGATTGGATTATGCTTTGCCACCTGAGCTCATTCATTTAGGTATCTCAAGGGAATCGGTAGGTTTTTAACAATATTTCAACACTGCGACACTTTTCTATACACTTTTCTATACCCTCTGAAACATCTTGTGGAAACATTGTGGAAAAAATGAAAACAAGAGCTTCACAGAGCAGCGCAGATACGCCCGAATAGGCTTGTCAGTGGAATATATATTTTTTCAATATTTTTTTTTAAATTGTTAAGCCTTAACATTTCTTTTTTTTTCTTTGATAATCTTCAAAAGTTAGCTAATTGAACTGCGGGTCCTTTGATTCATATTCAAAAAGATTTCTCTAGGTGAAGGGCAGAAAAATTCTGGGACCAATGGGACGAATAAAAAATCTCATACGCAATAAGCCGACAATTAGATTCACTCTTTGTGATTTATATCAATTCTGATATGATCTGTAGGAGGTATAATGCCCAATCGAAAATACTGTAATTTTAAGCCATTTTGCTAAGTCAAATGTGGATAAGTTCAAAGCTGCTTTGGGGATCCAAATATGTATGGTCTCATGCACTAATGCACCATGGAGATCTAACGTAGAAAGTTTCACGCCATTCCGATGAAAAGTGTATGAGGAGTTGCACACACGACAACGTGATTCTTGAGATATTTTTCTAAAATTAAGGGCACTTAATATCAAAACCACATGAGGGATCCATCACGATATATATCACATGATAGAGATTCATTGTGAAAAGTTTCAGTTCATTCCAATGCAAAGTGTTGGAGGAATTTCACACAGAAAACAAGTGCTTATTGGGCTATTTTGCTATGTCAAGGGCGTGTAATTCCAAAATAACTTGAGGAGTCCAAGATATAATGCTCGTGCACAGATAGACATCATAGTGATTCGGCATGGAAAGTTTGAGTTCAATCTAACCGTAGCAGGAGTTGCACTCAAAAAAAGAAGTATTTGGTTAAGTCAAGGGCGGATAATTCGATATCTCTTGAGAGATCAAAATGATAATGCACAACTAAACGTGATGGCAATGTATTGTGGAAAGTTTCAGTTTCAGTTTATTTCAATCGAAACTAGGAGGATTTGTACATACAAAAACATGCCTATTGAGATATTTTGCTTAGTCGAGGGCTACAGCTTGACCGTGATTTCCACTCGAATGGTTGACCTGTTGATGCAGAAATACTGGACTTACATTTGATTGGATTATGCTTTGCCACCTGAGCTCATTCATTTAGGTATCTCAAGGGAATCGGTAGGTTTTTAACAATATTTCAACACTGCGACACTTTTCTATACCCTCTGAAACATCTTGTGGAAACATTGTGGAAAAAATGAAAACAAGAGCTTCACAGAGCAGCGCAGATACGCCCGAATAGGCTTGTCAATGGAATATATATTTTTTCAATATTTTTTTTAAATTGTTAAGCCTTAACATTTCTTTTTTTTTCTTTGATAATCTTCAAAAGTTAGCTAATTGAACTGCGGGTCCTTTGATTCATATTCAAAAAGATTTCTCTAGGTGAAGGGCAGAAAAATTCTGGGACCAATGGGACGAATGAAAAATCTCATACGCAATAAGCCGACAATTAGATTCACTCTTTGTGATTTATATCAATTCTGATATGATCTGTAGGAGGTATAATGCCCAATCGAAAATACTGTAATTTTAAGCCATTTTGCTAAGTCAAATGTGGATAAGTTCAAAGCTGCTTTGGGGATCCAAATATGTATGGTCTCATGCACTAATGCACCATGGAGATCTAACGTAGAAAGTTTCACGCCATTCCGATGAAAAGTGTATGAGGAGTTGCACACACGACAACGTGATTCTTGAGATATTTTTCTAAAATTAAGGGCACTTAATATCAAAACCACATGAGGGATCCATCACGATATATATCACATGATAGAGATTCATTGTGAAAAGTTTCAGTTCATTCCAATGCAAAGTGTTGGAGGAATTTCACACAGAAAACAAGTGCTTATTGGGCTATTTTGCTATGTCAAGGGCGTGTAATTCCAAAATAACTTGAGGAGTCCAAGATATAATGCTCGTGCACAGATAGACATCATAGTGATTCGGCATGGAAAGTTTGAGTTCAATCTAACCGTAGCAGGAGTTGCACTCAAAAAAAGAAGTATTTGGTTAAGTCAAGGGCGGATAATTCGATATCTCTTGAGAGATCAAAATGATAATGCACAACTAAACGTGATGGCAATGCATTGTGGAAAGTTTCAGTTTCAGTTTATTTCAATCGAAACTAGGAGGATTTGTACATACAAAAACATGCCTATTGAGATATTTTGCTTAGTCGAGGGCAGATAATTCCATAACCGCTTCAGTTATCCTGATAATAACGGTCTTATGTACAATTACACCTCATTTAGATTCATTGTGGGAAGGTTCAGTTCAGAGACTAGGAGGAGTTGCGCATACAAAATTGTGCTAACGGAGATCGGACAGACATACGGACGACAGACAAACAAAAGATAGACAGACGATCAGGGCCGTAACCCTATATTACGACTTTTCGGTCGTATAAAAAGAGTCTTTGCTTCATTTCTAACCATTTTTTTAATCCTGGAAGACAAAGATTATTAAGGTCTTTGTCAGCTTAAACTTTTATGTGCAACTTCTTTCAATTTGGACCAGTCTAAAACATTGCCTTCTAATAAACAATCCCCCCCTTTTACGCCCCCCCCCCCCTAAAAAAACCTGGAAAACATTGTGGACAAAAATGAAATTGCTTGTTTCAAAAGAAAAAGTATTTTAGAATTCCATCAACCTAAAATTGTTGTCTGCATCTTCTTCTAATTTGGACCAGTCTAAAATTAACTCATGTTGGAAGGGCTAATGATGGAATCGAATGATCACGGCATGTATGTGCCTGCAATTTGGTTCTTATAAAGAACGAAGCTTAATTATATAACGGTATCCACATCGGTAAGCCTGTATCAACACATTCCCACACAATCCTGCTTTAAAACATTTTTTGTAGTCCGCAATTTTTCTGTCCCAATAGACAAAGATTTTATCAACTTAAAATTGTCGTCTGCAACTTATTTGGACTGGTCTAAACACTTAATAGCCTGAGATTGCGTAGCAATCTGAGGCTAAAGTTACCACGGTAAAATTTCAACCCATGCAGAGTTTAATGTAAACATGTAAAACATCTAACGCAATTGATATAATATTCTGCCACATGGAAAGCAGATAGGATCCGGGAGAATTACATGACTGCGACTATAAATTAATACGCCCGATTGAGGCGAGAAGGACGATGGCAAGATATGACTCATTGAAAGCTGTCGGCTTGATGTAGAGTTTTTGTGTGAGTGTTCTGAATTTGGCAAACTTATCAAAACTTGATGAGTGAATTGAAAGAAAGAAAGATTAGACATATATTATCATGTCATACTGTTAAGAAAAATTAAGGTGTTTGTTTCATACCAAAGTAATATTACTTATTCTAGAGTAACATTGATAAAACGGTCCGGTCAGACGAATTTGCTGTATAAGGCTGATAAGCGTAGCTGTCGATTTTACGTAGGATTGGAATGTTTTGTTTAACAGATTAATTGGTCATCCATAGGATCATATTCGCACTGTCTGAAAACAGTTTTACATATCGAAACTGGTCTGAGCGGTAGAATACTCGCAGCGCACGCAAGAGCCTCTTAGTGCGAACCTGGCTACATTCCTCCATCCCTCTCACTCTCTAGCCCTCTCTCTCTCTAGCTCCACTAGCTGAAAGCCAACGGGCTTTTGTCATGATCAGGTGTCCGTCGTCCGTCCATCCGACCATCAAACTTTTTCTGCCCAGGTTATATATCTCATGTATACATATCTCAGGCTTTCAGCGCTTTGATCGTGTGGAAATGGGTTGATCCTAAGGCTTATTTGATGTATCACAGATGGGAAAACCATCTATTTGTCCGCTTCATTAGGGATTTTACCCAAATGTAAAAAGTTAAGTCAGTACACCATTTGAGTGATACCGTTCATAATCGGTTTGAACAGGAGACTCTATTTCCTCTCGAAAAATATAAGCAATTGATTAAAAGAAAAGAGAGGAAAATCAGCTGGTTATGTTTTATATGAAAAATCTCACTCGAATGCTTAATTATTCATTAAAAAACTCGCTCATTCGCCAGAGAGATTTTTCATACCAAAAATGGCTAGTTGATTATTCTATTTATCATATTCGAAACAGCTCTATTTTTCAACTCTTGCATATTTATTTATATTATATTCGTCATTTTCGGTCCCTAGGAATCTTGCACATAAATATCAACGATATTTGTTTTCAATATTTTCTGTTCGCCATCTTTGTTTGCTTTTCCAAATGGGCGAATGGATAAAAGTAATGTTTTAGGGAAAACCTTAATTCAAGACATTAGTGATTTGTAGTATCAGGCAAGAGAATAATTTGGACGGAACATATATACTGTTTCTAAGGGTGACAACTTTATCGTCGATCTTAAGGCACAGGGATTTTTTGACCATCGACTTGGACAGAATCATAGGATAGGCAGTCTGTGATCACTCAGTCTCTTGACTTGAGCATACACAACATGCTCCTGTGGGTTATGCTTGGGTGCCCATCACTTTCACTCCAATATCATCAGTACTCGAGGTCTGGTATAATTTTGTAACGGAATATTATGCATTTGTTTGAGTCAATCAGTGACCACACAAACATTTAGTTTCGTATTGTTTAAAACTAGTTGTTGAAAAAAAGTTATTTTGCTCTTGTAGTTATGAACGTTGATTTCTTCTCATTATAATGTTTTTGAATTGATTTGTAGCCCTAAGAAGTTGAATGTTAGGTCACCGTGCATTTCTCGCTCTCCCTATACCCCGTTTGCCATTATTTCAATAGAGAAATTGCAAAATATTTAGCTGATGTTTTTAAAAACTTATTACTGTTGATTTTTTACGTGGAGGAATTTGTCAAAATATTTCTTTATGTTGGATGTAAAATTAGCAAACTTAGCTACGAATATTAACCCGGATCTTTTAAAATAAATGTAGTTCCGATTTTCGGATCGAAAGTTGATGTCATCACTAGCGATGATATCAAAACTTGTTACGCTTAGAAATCCCAAGATGTCACAACTAGGAATATAATGAAAACGATTTTTTAACACTAGGTGGTTTTTGTTGGTGGTAAAGCTCAAACTCAAGAATGTGCCAAAATCATGAAATTATTTTTGCTTGTTGTGAAAGGCTTTGAGTTCCTTTGGCCGAAGAAAAAAACTGTCATGCCATGCACGGTTATAATTTTCTTAGGGCTGGTAATTGACACCATCTTGATGCAAGAATGCAATCAATACTCTCAAAGAAATGCAATCCATGATAGGTTAATTTAACTTAATTTGTCGGGCGATTGCCCCAGGGCATGCATTCTGTCGCCGTTTATAAATGCTACATGTGGAATTTCACAGTCGTGGAGAAGTTCAAGCGGCTAGTCCCACGACGCATATGTAGAACCAAACAAAATGCCCGTAGGTTTGTGGAATATCTTCAACGATCTATGATGCTTTTGCATGCCGTATCTCAAATAATAACCAAAAAAGTGTATGACAATGCTTTGAAACATTTCCATAACTTCAGGCTTCAATATGGTTTGCAAAGTACAAAGCCTGTTGAAGATAAGCATCTTGAATATTTCATTTCATTCTAAATTCACAAGGATATGCTCCCAAGAGTGTATCTACATTTATATATGCTGTCAACTACTATCAGATAATAAATGGTCACACAGATTGTGATTTAAGCTATCGTTGCAAACGAATGTTAGGGGGACATCGCCGTATTCCCCTTGTAGAGACACGCGTAAGCCTATAACATTCGAGCTACTGTGCTAAATTTGGACAGCGTTGGAGAACATTTGTAATTCTTCGTTTGAGTGTTAATTATTCCGAGCAGCATATAGTTTGGCATTTTTGTATGCTTCGTTTTAGAGAAATTGTAGGTATGATCCCCTGGGATTCCGAAAGGGGTTTATCATTCTTAGATGTCAAGATACAAAAACATGCCTATCCGATGGTAATGGTCATTACCATTAGAATATCTAAAACAAACCAATCAGGACCGCCACAACTTGTAAAAATACATTAAGCTCAATCACCTGTCTGTGCTATCAGTTCCATGCAAAAATATTTCAAAGTCCGTCCAAAAACTGCCACTCAGTTGTTAATTCATAACGATGGCAATCCATTGACTAGATATCAGTTTGGTGCAGTACTATCTAGATGTAAAGGCAGTCTACATATTGACAGGTCTAATTACAAAACCCACTTTTTCCGGATAGGTGCTGCCACATGGCTTGCTGAAAAAGGTGTGTCTCAAGATCTAATAAAGAAGATGGGCAGATGGTCCTAAGACTTTTTTCCTTAAGTACATCCGTCTTTAGATCATTAACAGTCATACTGAACTGGAAAAAGGACCTATTCAAAAGTAAGATTAAGGATTCCTGTACAGAGGGTGCTAACCCCGAAAACACTCTGGACCCGCTATCGTAATCTCAAGTTATTTCAGTTCTAAGTTTACTCTTTATACATCTGGGAAAGGGGGGATGATGTCATATATTTCTATTGGCAATATAGGTCGCAACCTGTTCAAAATAATATTCAAAATTGATAAATTGAATGAAATAAATAGATAGTTTTTGATATCGCAATTTTGATCTGTCTTTGCTTTAGATAAGCCCACTAGCAAACTCGCTGACTGTAAGTATTTCGTCAATCCAAGGGAAAGAACTCGGTATCAAAAGCATATACCGTATTACTCTCCCTTTAACTAGTTAATGCATGGGAACACGGCTGTTAGTATCTAACCAATTCAGATGTTTGGTTATTTGGTGACTCGTATGTATACTGGATGTAGACATGTGCTATTACAAGAAGGGTTAATGCAAAACTGGGCATTGGTCTAAACAACATCAGATGGATCAGCCAACGGGGAATGAAGTGGGATAGTTTCCACAATAAACTCCATTATATGTGTTTGTATCACAAGCCGCCAAAAATAGAGTTATTCATCTAAGCTCTAACTGTCTCATTTTAGTATAGGGTTGTGTATTAGAACATAAAATCAGAAAACTGCTCTTAAAGATAGGTATCTATGTTTTTCTCATGTAACAGATTTTAATTATTTCTATTTCCTCTCGTATACTTTTTGAATACAATATGCCGAAAAAGTAGTTTTGCAAAAATCTGAGGTCGCTTATCAGAAAAAAGAAGGGTATTTCCTTAATAGCCTACGTAGGCTTTTAATCTATTTTTAGATAAATCCGAGATCGTTGCGAAGACTATATGATCATTCACGTGGTGCGAATAACTGTTGTAACCTTGGATTTAGTTTAAATTACATCACACCGACGTCATCGTTTCGTCACCAGGAGAAATGTTCGCTAGCCGGTCTTTAATTCTGTAACGATCAGTGCAAAACTGTCGTAAGCGTTATTAGGAATATAAACACTCATCGTAGTTTTGCACCAACCCTTTCATGTGACACGAATTAGGACGTTGGCAGTTTCGCTAGTAAATTTGTTACCTTCAGTTGACTTTTGGTCATATGTTAATGAGGTCATTCGATGTCGACGGCCGAATTCCGTGATACCTAAAGATAACCTAGAATTCCGCTGAACCTTTCCGACATAGCCACAAAAAGCCACTTTAGGCCTATTAGATTACCACCAAGACAATACCTGACCCAACTTAAAGTATTAAATGTTCGTTTGAGTGTATTTTTCGGCACTTTGTATTTTTTTCTTATCTAAGTTTGAGAAATATCGATACCTCTCTTTAAGATAGATGGAGCGCTTGCAAAATGTTATGGTTTTTTTTCTCGGAAATCTTCAAGCGATTAACGCTGAGGATTTCCCGGTACAAAAATAGAGAGAAAGCGTAAGCATCTCAATAACTATGTAAGACGCTTCGTGGTCCATATGGAGGCAAATATATCAAATATCCCGAGATTACGTCCGATACCCCGGGACCATATTTTCGTGACAGTGTACACCTTTCAGATATTTGTTATGACTTGATGCTTTTATCCATTAGCGAAGTTTAAGAATCGAAGTTTGGGGCGAACAAGATCGTGTGGCGGAAAATTCCGGACAGATCCAACATTTGGCCTTGAAAATTTGGGCGTGTTTGTGGGCATGGGCGGATTGGCTAGCTTGTGACCGATACTAAAAGTGTTTGATGATTGGTGTGCAGATCAAGTTTGTATTGTTCGGCGCTCCGGTCCTATAAATTGATACCCCTCATGTGTTGGTACCTTGGGTGTATGCTTTGTTGAGGATAATAACGGTAGTAGCGACAGAAGCTCCCTTATGTCTGTACTGTGGGAATGTTGGCGCTGTTCTACTTGGCTGGATATTGGGAGTAGTAACAGAAGTTCCCACGTATGGGTTTCGTGGGATCGGTGGACTGTGCTACATAGTGATGGTGTAGTTCTTGGTTAGTAGCGACTAGCACAGAATCGATCTGCCCGGAGTTCTCCGTCAGTCACATGACCTTATCGCCTCTTTAAATGTCTATGTTCAATAAATAAAAATATAGCATAAACTAATTTGGCATTGGTCACAATTTAGCCTTCTTAATATTCAATAAAAACTACAAGCGTACACTGTATTTAATTTTTGCACAGTTAAAGCTATTACTGTCGTCCTTGTTGCATGTATGTTCAATTGAAATTTATTTTATTTTCTGAACACATATTAAAAGTTTGTGGGCCAACGTACCAGCCAATAAATCATTTCTGAAAAATGAAATAACGTTAGGTTTTGATTCCAGTTTAAGGTATTTTCCTATATTGGAAGTGGACGTCAAAAAATGTTTTCGACGTTCTAACTTGTCATGAAATTCATTTATATTAAACAAGAATATTGTAATGATGTGTCCTCACAATAAGAGTAGGCGCTCTAATGTTTCTCGACGACGTCACCGCTAACATACAGCCAGCCAAATGTTGATGTCTGGTGTTTAGCCCAAGTGTTATCTGCCATTCTACTGGAGATCTATGTGCAACATTTTGCAAGTCCGGCCTGTGCATCATAAACGAAATTTATTGACAGAAAGGTGTGTCATTACCTAAAGTTTTCTTAAATTGCCATTTTTGTCTTGAATGGGTTAGTCGGGGTCTATGCTGCTGCTAGAAAATGAGGGGTTCATTTAGGATATCCATATCTAAAAGACCGTACCTTTTAACCGCAGCATTTCGTTGTTCGGAGAGCGAATTGTCGTGATTGCAGCTGTACACTTTCGTCGTATTAGCGATAGATACATGTCAACATTAATAAACCAACTATTTAAATTTGTTCGATGTATTTGACTAACAAAAATACTGACTACGAGTGAAGGTCAGAAAATATCAAGACTTTTGACTCGTGCTAAAAAAACATTCAACATTTTGATAAAATCTTTGTACTCTTTTTCAAAATATTCCCATCCTACGTCTACGAACGTTTTCCATCTTCGTGGGAGCTTTTTATTCCCGCTGTGAACCATGACGTACCCCTATGTTTTGGGTACTGTGTAATAGCTGATAACAAAGCCGCCCTGGTCGTCTATTTCTTTACAGCAAGCCTTTTTTCAGTTGTGCAAACAAATAAAAGACATGGGGCGAGATCTGGGCTATAAAGAGAATGAGACAATCATTTCCATTTGTGAGAGTTGATAACCTCCACTGTAGCTGCGGCGGTATGGGAGGGGCAGTTATCGTGAAAAGGGGGTAATTCTTTGCTAACTCGGGACGCATTTGCTTGAGATTTTCTATGAGATTTTTCAGAATTACTTCAGAGTAGTTTTTTTTTTGGTAGTGACAGTTTGACCTTTTGGCAAAAAATGAGTATCATTTCTCGTGAATCCCAAAAGGCAACATGCATGACTTTGCCAGCCGAAGGAGACGGATTAAACTTTTTAGGAGCTCGTTTCCACTGTTTTGTTTGAGCCTTTCAAACGGGTTCGGAACAATGAACCCACACCTCATCTCTAGTAATAATGCGGTTGAAAAACCTATCTCCTTCACGATTTAAACGACTTAAATGCTCTTTTGCATTGGCTACTCAGGTTGCCTTTTGATCCGCGGACAGCTGTCAAGGCACCCATCTGGCACTTACCTTGCCCATACCTAGGTGTTTGTGTAAAATTTTGTGTGCCGATGCCTTACCGATGCTAAACTTGTTGGCTACCTCCTCGAAAGTTACTCGATGATTTTTGTTGACAAAAGCTTTGACATTTGCTACCATCATTTGGGTCAACGCCCCAGTCCTAGGCCTGTCAGAAGCACTTGTTCTGCCTTCACGAAACTGAGAAACCCAGTTGCAGAAGGTTGAACGTGATACACATCAGAAAATCTTTCTTAAGCTATTGACAGATGTGGGCAGGCTTTTCACTGCCTGAAATAAACTGAACACATTATTGGCGAATGAATGTAGTTTTCACCAATATATAACATGTGCTTATAGCTGCACGTGTAAAGAGAGTAGATTGAGAAGTCAGGTTATTTCTGACCGTCCTCGTAATTTTCAATTGGTCTGAAATACACGAGAAATGCACTTGATGTGCTTGAAAAACCACTGCAATGAGGTAGACTGCAATGCTTGTCTCTGGCACTCATGCAGAAATTCCTCATCGGTAGCAGTGACTATCGGAACTTTTTTAAAAAATAAGATATAGCTCGACACATGGTGTTTGTCACTGATTTGCATTTTAAAACACTCCCCCCCCCGTGAAATAGAGAGCACTTGTCGTCCAACGAAAATTGTGAATTCCAAAAAGATGCTATACACTTTCATAGAAAAGTATTATGGCTGTAAATATCTTTTTTAAGTTTGTAGGTTAGCTAGATGAGTAGAGGGAATGTAGGTCTTCTATGGTTATGCAAGTATCTTATTACTTGGATATCTGAATAACTTAGATATTTGATAGATGTAGGTCGAGTATATACTATAAATCACCCAACTATCAAACTTTACATCCATTTTGAAATATCATCTCGAATTAACCTCTGTTGGACACTATTGCTTTTTCAGATATTTGATTTACAGGTCCCTTAATCTAATTCATAATACATAAAGGGACAATCCCAAGACAAGGAGTGTAAAAAGTAAAAAAAGTGTGAAAAGTAAAGAATGACAAAGAGTGAAAAGTAACGGAAATGGGCCAAAAATAATATAAAGTTGAAATGAGATGACTGTAGGACCTAGGAATAGCCTTATATATCGATTAAACGATGGCTGGGTAGCCCATTACCCGAAGGCAAAACTTTAGACTGGTCTAATTTGAAAGAAGCTAGAAACGACAATAACAAGCTTATGATTTTCATGCCCCCGCAACGAAAGATCGGGGGCATATTGTTTTACCGTTGTCCGTCATTCAGTCTTTCCGTCTGTTGGTCTGTCTGTCTGCAAAACTTAATCAAAAAACTTTGCCAATTACTACCAGCTATTCAATGCTAATATTTGGCGTGATGATACATCTCAATAATACGCATCTCCTCATGTCGAGGTCAAGGTAATGTGGTGAGGTCAAGGTCACATACCAAGGCAAAACGTTTAAGTCCCGGGGCACTGTGTTTCACAAACACATCTTGTTTTTATTTTTTTTTTTATTATAGTGTTAGAAAAGAATAAGGAAAATGAGGAAATTGCTTTTAACTAGTAATTTCTTCATTTTTTACAATCTTTTTTACGAAACTTTTTTTTTTCTTAAGGTTGTCTAGAAGCGTTAATGAATGGGAATGGGAATGGGTTAAACATTCCGCTTTTGTTTGGAATTTTGTTTATGTAGTAAGAGTACTAGGCTACAAACTTGACAGTTAACGATCTTTCCTACCAATCATAAATCAACGGACCAATCATATCTATCTTTTGAACCGGAAGTGAACTTTAAATTCTTATATTTATCTTATCATTTTTGATTGATTGGAGACCTAGTTGTTTAACCCATTCCCACACGATAACATTTTAGATCTGTCCAAATTCAAAGAAGCTGCAGACGACAATTTTAAGTCAATGGAATCTTTAAAACCCTTGTTTTTGGGATAGAAAACATTGTGGATAATGAAGAAATTGCTTGTATCAAGCAATTTCTTCATATTCCACAATGTTTTCCAAAGCTTTCAGACTGAGGGGCATTTAAAAGCGTCACTGTAAGGGGATTGGGTTAAACTGCAGCTTAATCAAGCGGTATCTGCTATGTTTAAGTCGCAAATAAATGAGATTGTTATAGGTCGTTGGGCGTGGCAAGCGATCGATCAATAGTGCAGGGGAAACAAAACGCTGTGGAAATATAAAGGAAGAACAATTGTATACACGACATCGGAATGACTGCTTGTAATGAAAAAAAAATGAATAGAATAACAAGAGGTAAAACAAATAGAACAACATTCAGCCATTTTTAAGATGACAAAGCAATTTAATCTTATACCTTTATCGTCCTATAACAAGAGATAGAATTAAAATACTGAATAAGTGTTATGTCGGAATGGTGAAATTGATATCTTGTATTGTACGTGTGAATACAATCGTGCACGAACATCAAAGCTCGTCCTGATTTTAGACACTGAGAAATCAAATTTTGTTCTTTATTATATACCTATAAATATTGCTAGGAAAAAATATATTCCTCACAGAGAAAATGAGACACGTCCGTATCTGACAAGAGTCAAATACGGGTCCATATATAGTAATCTAAGATGACGTCAATTTCATTAAGTAGATAACGTCAGAATGAGGTGTTTGTTTTTTGTAACTTAAGTTTTTTAGAACAATATAAGTAACAGTTTTACAACATAATCTGCTTTTTCATGAATTCACTATAGTAAAATACATCTTTAATCTCAACTCCTTGTTTGATTTAGTTAAATGAGTGGGAAAAACACACACACACACACACACACAAAAGACATTGGGGTGATACGACATCTTTTGGAAGTGAGATAGCAAGAACTGATCAATCGACCAATCACGTCAGTCCTTTAGAACCGAGAGCAAAGTTCCTACAGTGGCAATAGTATTCAAGCTGTCGTTACGACAATTAGGTCGTCAACCAACTATTCCCCTTTTTCATTACTAATCACTAGCCATAAGGTTTTCAAACTATTGCCGTTAAGAGTCGAAGACGAATTTCCTATCGGAGTCAATGAATGGGACAAACGGAGTAATTGGGCGGGGTCGGCGAATGGTCAATTAAATGTACATAATACTTACGACCCCAGCAACACTAGGACTTGTCTTCCTTAATTGGATGACCTGGGAAACAAGAAAGGGAAGTTTAAGTTACGTCACAAAATGAAAAAAAATATTGAAACATGTATCTACAAATAATTGTCTGAGTTACAATCATACCCTTTTTCTATTTAAGAAATGAGGAAATATTTTTTTGTTTTCATGGAGGTTTGAAAACAAACAAAAAAATATTCTCTTCATTTCTCATAAGGTAATGACACTGAGAGAAAAAGGGCGCTTAATTTACAATTTTTCATACATTTTTATAGATCTATTTTGTGTGAAGCATACAAAATAGATTTGTGCTTACAATTTTGTTCGTGGAGGTATGATTTTTCTTAGTTGTTCTATGATTGGACGAAATAAACAAAACCGCCTAAAAACAAAACAAAACAGAACAAATAAACAACAACAAAGAAAAAAGAAAAGAAAAACACACACACACGCGTTATTTTCAACTTTGTTTATTACTATTGTTACCTTTTTACTTATGTGATTTATGTTCTTGTTCAATCACGGAGAGTCATGAGTTAGATCCCCGGCGGCAGCACAAATCCTTTGCGACATTTATCTCTCACTAATGGGTGGATAATCGTAAACCTAAATGGGATAGCAGCATGGTTGAACTCTTGCGAGAACTACCAGGAATATATTGTTAGATGCTCCAGCCGCCGCGATATGACTGAAGATTTGTTGAACCCCATTCAAGCAAACAAAAATGTTGGTTTTGTTGTTGTTGTTCTCGAACATCATAAATCACATTAAAAACTTAGAAGAGGAGATGCTACGCTTTAAATTTTCTTGTTTGACAAAAGAAGATTTTCTCTTTCCCCAGCAACAAAATCGTAAATGACGAGCAAAGCGTTGTTGTTAGATCATATAATTAAATTAGTACCGAGGATTCCACAGGATATGAGCGGAAAACGACGTTTCATGCGATTTATGTTAAAGAAATTATTGCTTTAGCCGAAGTTGAAACTAGACTTTATGGCCATGGTACTATTGAAAATGGAAATTGAATGTAGTGAGTGGACGTTAAAGGGGGGAATCGATGTTTCTGAACCTTAAATAAGGAAAAAACAACAAAAATAAATCAAACACCCAAATACGCTCACACGAAAATTTGATACTTAATGGGAGGTATCGATGTTTCTGAAACCTTCATAAGAAAAAATTGCCAACTGTGTAAATATACGCTCAAACGAATATCTAATACCTAAATTAGAGTCAGATATTGTCTTGGTGGTAATGCTATAAGTTTAAAGTTGCTTTTTGTTGTTATATGGGAAAGATTCAGCGGAATACCAGGTTATTTATAGATATCGCGAAATTCGGTTGTCAACATCGCATGACCTCATTTGCATATGACCCAAACTCAACGGAAGAAAACAAAAATGTAATTTAAATAACCAACGTCCTGAGTTGTTGCACATAAACTGATCAGCGCAAAATATGGTTAGTGTCCAAATCAAAATAATCTCTTACTACGGTTTCTATAATGATCTTTACAGAATCGTAAATCGGCTAGAGAATATAACTCCTGGTGACATCACGATGACGTTTGGTTGAGCGAGTTCAAACTTCAACGGATAAAGTTCCAATTTTGAATGCAAATGTCCTGGCGAAATATAGAAAAATAAACTAACATCCTACGTAGGCTATTAAGAAAATACCCTACTTTATTTTGCTACACGATCTTTGGATTTTGCTAAACTAACAGTTTTTGAGACAATTATTGCTCGTATTAAGCAATTGCCCTTTTTCTCAAAACGTTATCTACCCTATTTGATT